>CM073124.1:4751495-5476495 GCA_037039145.1 Fundulus diaphanus | reverse complement strand
GTATAATTTGTGCATGTAGAGTGAAAATTGAGCAAGTAGGCTAAAGTTGTTTGTTGGTTTCTGGATAATTTTGTCACCAGGGTAGGTGAAAATGGCGTGATGAAAAAAATCTATAAGTCCTACAGCAATGAGGGTTACATTTTCTGAATCCAGACAAAAGACCTACGTTTTGATGTATAATTTGTCTACGTAGAGTGTAAATTGAGCGAGTTGGCTAAAGTTGTTTGGTGCTTTTCGCATAAGTTTCACTCTGGGGTTGTTGCCGGTCTGAGGTGATTTGCAAGAAATCTAAAAGACCTACACCAATGAGGGTTACATTTCCTGAATCCATAATACCTCTATGTTTTAAAGCAGCGCAATAATTTACCTGAAGAATGACTGTCGTCGGGACCACCTCTTGCTCTGTGTAACGTCTTTAGTCGGACACGGAGCAAAAGCAGTCCGGCTGTGAGCTACAGTGCGCATGCGCTTGCGACCGTTTCGAAACGCAACATTTTTTTAGTAAAGTTTATGCAGTATTTGTAGGTTTATGTGTTTAAACGCTTAATACCTGTCTCGCTGCGCGCTCAATGTATGTGTGTGTGTGTGTGTGTGCGCGGCGCGCTCCGCGCAGCACGGCTTTGCCAACAGACACACACACACACACAGCGGAGGAGAGATCGCTGAAGTGACTTAATTTATATATTTGCCACCTAGTAAATAGGGCAGGTGGTAATTATTCTATAAATATTAAAATATAAAAGCTTTCAGTACATGCTGGGGCGGAGGGATATCACATCACATGTGGTATCCCTCCGCCCCTCTGGTCGGTAAAATCCCTGCAAATTCTAATGTAAAAATTTAAAATTTAAAAATAACTTACCGAAAATCTTTGCTCTCATGTCATGTTCAAAACATTCTTCTTCGAAATGGTCACTGCATATGACGTGTTTTCTCTCTGGCAAGCTCTCTTCAAGATGGCAATCCAACTACGAGCCCGGTTAGCTCATGGAAAGTTGAAATAAGCAATGTTTTTTCCAATTTTACCAGTTGTGTTGGAACATCCAATGGCCATGTACGTGGGCATTGTTGCTTCAGCAATAGCTCCTGCGAATGTCAATGGTGCAGTCCTCTGGAAATCCGAAAAAATTGTTGATGATCAGCTGTGTAAAACGGCTCCAACTCGGCTGGTCAGATCGACTTGGGTCCCGATGACGTCATCATAAGGCAAATCCATCCAAAACAAACTGCCCGCGGTCCCCATTTGTTACAAATCAAATTTATTTTGTTAATTTACGGTTATTTTCCAGTAACTTAATCAAGACATGAAAACTTTTAACATATTTTTGGAATGCTTCTGTGGTAGTCTGACAATTTAATCGGTAATGTTGCCGGATCAAAGTTACATCTTAAGAGAAATTCCTTCCTCCAATTTTTTTTTTAAAGTTGTGAAGGGAAAATAAACCATAAATTCTTTTAATTTTTAATAAAAGTCTGCAGCCATTTTAATTTAATCACGGCATTAATCACTTTAAAATCAATAACGTTTGTTCCTCCTTTTTCTACTGATATTACTATGTTGTTCTGATCACATGTTTTTTATTATTCCAGAAGAGATTGTGATGAATTTGATTATGTTTTATTGTAGTATTTGGTATATTTAAGATATATGCTGGATATATGCCAAAGGGAAATGAAATATTGGGTGAAAATGTAATTGTCTGAAATTGGCACAGCTTGGAGTCGAACCTACGATCTTCTGCTTTGCAGCCCGACACCTAACCCACTCCCCCATAACACCAGTGCTGTGCTCAGCCGCGCATTTTTGAAAGGTCAACTGTGTTGAAGAAGTGGTTTTTGGTGAATTTTGTTCCAACCATAAGCCGAAACGGCGTCAAGTACAAAAAGCCCTGATCGCGGCGTCGAGACCAACGTTTCGATATATGGTATGTGGGGGTAGACCCTACGGTTCGGGCTGTATTAACGGTACTATAACAATAATAATAATAAAGAAACCCTTATTAGGTGCATAGCATAAGGCCTCCGCCATGCATTTTCAATGCATAGGCGGGCGCCTAATAAATAAATTATAAGATTACTGTATATAAGTGAACCTTTAATACCTGGAACCCTGCACCTGTGGGAGTTTGTGAGAGTGCAGTAGTTTAGGTGAAAATTATCCAGAAGGAAAAAGCTCGATAGTGGTGGTGGAGAACCGAAGACCTGCCTTCCCCGAGCACAGAGGGAGGAGTCAGGGGACCCATAACCCCGGGCTCCCAAAGGGGCCCCCAAAGCAGGGCGCCCAGGAGGGGCCGACACAGGAAATCTGCAACCCCCCCCCCCCCCCCCAAGGAAAGAGGAGAGACGACCCCGAGGAAATCCCCCAGCCACCGCAATGCCGACGCCCCCAAGAGCCGCGGGGACGAGCCCGTGGGCTCCGCCGGCAGCCAGCCCCGCTGAAGTGGTCCCGGCCATGGGCCCTGAAGGCCAGAGGCCCCAGGGGCCCCCCGCCCCCGTGGCGGGGGCCCCGGCCGCCCCCAGGGGGGCCCCGGCCGCCCCCCGGGGGGCCAGGCCCCCGCGAAGCAGCCGCCAGGAGTGGGCCGGCGCACACCTGGGAACCCGCCCAAAACCAGAGGCCCACCCATGCGCCAGAGGACCAAGGCGCCTGCCAGCGCAGCGGAGGAGGGCAGGACGTGGGGGGATGAGCTCCGCACCTATCGGAGACTTGAGATGTTCTTGGGAGATGGAGCGGACCGGACCCAAACCTGGAAGAAAAAAAAAAAAAAAGAAAAAAAAAAAAAGGAAAACTCATTCACACCATCCCTCCCTAGTGCCCCACACACAGATTTACAAAAAAGGACGCTGTACACACATTCCCACATAACACTCGCATCCAACACTCACAAGAGGGGGGGTCCCCCAATTCAACTATACGACTGCTTGTGCCCGACCCCCGGCCCCGCCCCCGGACCAGACGCTCCCCGGATCAGGCCCCACAAAGAGGGGGGGCAAACACGACCCGTACGGGCCACCCAGCCAGAACCCCCCTCACCCCCTAAATACCTAATAAACCCCCTCCCTCCCCCACCTTACCCTAGCCACCCCTGCCCCCCACCCCTCCTGGGGGGGAGCGGAGGCGTCAGCCCCAGACCTGGCAAGCCGCTGACTACCCACAGCAGCCCCCCGCCAAGACCCCGGACACAGTGGCCCGCACCTCCTCCAGGCCCCAGACTCCTTGCCGCCATTGGAGAACGGGGATGTGCAAAAGACCCCGATCCTCCCTACGCCCGCTCAGATGTTGTGTTGTTGCAGCTGTATTTCAACAATTCAGCAGCAACCCCACCGGCAATTTTGGTGCTGCCCCACTCCTACACAAGTCCTAAACTGTTTCAGACACAAACGTATTATGCTACAACATTGTATTTGAGGACTTTCCACAGAACCTGAAAAATGTAAGGATCAAACCTGCTTTAGCCAGACTAAACCTAGGTGATGAATGACGAGTCCTCAACGGCCAAACTCCAATCTGACAGTTCTGACAAAGCTCATTATATAATGCAGAGCTTTAACTGACTCTTTTAAGTGGAGCTGATGAAACAACAAGCGTCTCAGATGATTGCATCAACGCTTCAGTTTGTACTCAATGGTGTTTCATGGGTAAAAGCAAAGGGAATGAAATCAAGGAGTTCCACAGAAGCTGCAGTTTGTTGTGAAATCTCCACCTTTCACTCGTTCTTTTTCCCAGGAAACCAGCCTGATGAACATCACTCACCTGAAGGTGGGTCCACGCCCTGTTCCACCCATTTCCATTTAACTGGAACCTGCGGTAGCAACGGCACGTAGAATTTCTCCACCTGGAAAATGTGACCTGAAGACCACCACAAACATGACCAACAACCTGAATGATGAGGTCCCATCAGCATAGACCCCATGGGTCTGAGCTGAAGTTGTTCCAGAAACGTTTGGTCTTAGATTCTGGACGATGTCTGATGAGCTCAAAAGGAGATAAGAATAAAGCAAGAATTCAGATCCATGTTCTGATCTCCCTCCAGAGTTATCAAGTTTTCTTCCCAAAGAAAATGTCTGGAAATGATTAACAGCTGTTATAAATGTAATGTAATTGCACATTCAACCACACTGATCTTCAGGAAAATGAAACGGATTGGTCTTTCTACTCAGCTGTTAAAGGTGCCATGACATCCCTAAAGAATGGTTGAGGCCCCTTCTTTGAAATCACGGAATTAATTATTCATGACCTTTGACCTATGATGTCATCACGTGACCTTTGATTAATGACCCATGACCTTTGATTGCATGACCTATGACCTATTATTTATGACAGCGTGACCTATGGTATAAGATAAATGATTACCAGATGACCTGTGACCCATGACCTAACAATTACGATATGTAACCTAAGACTTGTGACATGAGCCGTTTCTCAATTCACGAGAACGCGAGTCCGTACTCGCGTTCTCGTCAAGTCCGGTTTTGGCAAGAACACAGGAAGATCGGACTTGACGAGAACGCGAGCACGCAGCACGTATTGTGTATTGGAACAGAAGCGTACTCGTGTACTCATGACGTCATCACACCCACAGTTCTTGAGCATTTCTTTAACATTCAAAACTATTTATACACTACACCATCATATCTTATTGAAAACCTTTTTTTTTAAATTAATTTCTAAAAAGTATAAAAAATATCTAAAAAATTACAGAACTGTGGGTGTAAAACCAGCAATAGCGGGAATTTCTTTGTTGGGAGTTGTAATTGTAGTTGTAGTTTTTTTTGTTTTTAAAAAAAATCAGCACTTTGTAGAAGCAAAATGAGCAATACGAGCAATATTGCTGTTGCTTTGGTCGTTGGTCAGCTTTACCAGCAGGCTGAAGAGGAGGTGATGCAATTAAGGAGGCAAATCCGAGCAAGGAGAAGATTGATGCGTCAGAGGAGGCTCAGAAGGCAGGCTTTGCTCACCCATCTATTGCCAACTGGTAGGCATTTTAAGATTGACAGCCTATTTCCTACTTTTATCTTAAAGCCATTTGTTACATTTACTATACATTTTACCTTTTCTTTCTTGAGAACTATAATAATCTGCATGTTAGGCAGGTATAGTTTTATGCTGTGAAAAGGTGAGAATTGAAAAAAACTATTATGATAACATTTGGCATTTTTTATTTACAGGAAGAAACAGAAACCAAATATGTGAGGATAAACACCTCTGTGCCAACCCTCCAAATATTTTTTAATGAAGGGGACCTGAAACCAGCCTTCAGGCTAAACAGGGCCACCATCGTCCTCCTCCTTCAGCTGCTGTCCATCCAGAAGGTCCATGGATGGCCACAGGAGATAGAGGTGCTGGTGACCCTCTACTGGCTGGCCTGCGGAGCATCCTATAGGGAAACAGCTTGCCAGTAAGATCTCTTACCTTCTTGTCCTTAAATAGAGCCAGCAATGACACACAATTGGTAAATAGATTATATTAAATTGGATAGAAGATTAAGACATATCAGCATATTACCTAAATTACAAGTTAATTTTATATTTGGTACAGGTCAAGTGGAGGCACGCTACAACAGACACCACGCCAAGGCGAGAAGCATCGTTGAGCGTGCCTTTGGTGGTCTGAAGACACGGTGGCGTTCCATCTTTTTAAGGGTGCTGGAGGTCTGCCCGACGTTTGGCCCAAAAGTAATCGCCGCCTGCTGCATCCTTCACAATATTTGTATAGAGCCAGGTTCCCGGCAACTGGAACAGTGCTCGGGCTGAGGCTGATGACGTGTCACGAGCACACGAGACCGCTCAAGAACGCATATTGAGAAACGGCCATAGTATTTATCAGTTGTGACCTGTGGTCATCTTAATGATTACCAGATGTTAGTGGCCATTTTGAGAGAAATTTTTCCGTCAAACTGTTATCCATGTTCCCACACCATATATTTGAGTTTGGTTCACATACAGAAATTCAGGCAAATGTTACTCATCATATTCTCCGTGTCTTGTTGTAGATCCTCCAGGTTTGAGGTTTGTTGTTCAGCAGCAACCCCACCGGCAGTGTTGATGCTGCTCAACTCCTACACAAGTCCTAAACTGTTTCAGACACAAAAGTATTATGCTACAACATTGTATTTGAGGACATAGGCTTCATGCATTAACGTGAATAATCTATATGTGTTTTATTGCATACAGACAGCATTCTATCAGCTTTTTTGCTTTAGAAATATTGTGAAATATTTTGTTCCTGTTTACAGATCTGTAAGGTGCTTAAAGAACACATATAAAGTATTTTAGAGCTGGTTCAGCAAGGAGTTTCCGAAAGGTATTAGTATACTTCTTTGGTGTTGTGTGTTAAATCAGATAAGGTGAACCTTGACACAGTGGAGAGTAGACACAGCTATGAAATGAGTAAGATAATAAAATTATGTTGCATTGAACTTTCAGCTGTCAGACAATGAAAGGTAAGACACACATTGGATGAATTGTCAAGGATTACTGAGGAAAAACTACTGCAAATACTTTTGAACTTTAAGATTACTCCTTTAATATGGGTCATGTAGGATGTAATGATTACATTGCAGGATTTTTAAGCTGAGAGCTAAATAATTGTGAGCAGGAATATCTGGATGTGAAAGTGCTTGAAGGAGGTTTTGAATAAATGACACATGAGTGGGAGTTTGATAAGAACACTAATTACATGTGTTTCTGTTTTGGAACAGAAAACAAAGCCTCGTGTTTGCCGGCCATCTACAAGGAGGGGGGACTGCAAAATAAAATGCTCATTGCCTGAGCCAGGACTGAACACACATTGCCATCCAGTTGTATCATTTCCTACGAGCGGTGGAATAAGACGAGGACTGACGAAGCTGGGGAAGAAGAAGCCACAAAAAGTATGATTTCTTATCCTGAAACGGAGGAGTTGCCTGAGAACCCTAAGCCGACCACTTATGCGTGATTAGATTAACGTCTGCCATGTGCTGAGCAGCCTGAAGGCTTTCTTTACGTTGCGTTCTTGAAGTACGGACTCTTTTCATATTGCATTACTGTTTTCAACTGCCCTGTTACACTGACTTACATGATCCAGTTTGATTTTCTGTGTTATGACATTTATACTGTGATGTTGCATTATGTTGATCGTTGTGTTTCTATGATGAAAAATGGAAACGGTCTACATCGGACCCACATACCAAGACCTGCAGTTTATGCAATCTTTTTGCTTTGATATAGGGAGAACCAGGATCTGATTGGCACCATAGATCCTTAAAATACTTGGTAATGATATTTTTCAGATTCAATACAGGGTATTTTTGCTCAGATTGCCCGAGAGCGGGATTTCCCTGAGGATCTCATCAGTGTTTACCCTCTCTTAGAGGGGATGGCGTTTTCTGGTGGGAAAGGCCCAGCCCGCCCTGTGATGCCCCCTGCTGGTACTCTTGGATTTGTAAGGTATGGAAGTGATGGATGTTTGTCCATGGAATGGAGAATGGAGGACCAAATAGGAGGTTTTCTGGGGTGGGGGTAGAGTAGACGGATTTGACATTGGTTACTGAAGAGCCTTAGCTTACCTAGTCTAATGTAAAATTAAAATAATGTGCGCATAGGAACCTAAAACAGGCCTAACTAAATTAGTTGAACCCTAAATTGTAGATAAATGCTGAGACAGCTCAGCTAGGTCTCAGGATACTATAGTGCAGACATTTCCTAGCTGAGACAGCTAGGACACGTCTGCACTATAGTATCCTCTCCATCCTCTCCACCAATGTGATGAACAGAACACTGATATCTTACTGTGCAGGCACCTGAATGGGTGTACACAATGGATCCTACTTAATGTCTGTGAGAGGTATGAACGGGGCTCTCTGACGTCTGGAAATCTGCCAGTCGCGTTGTTTATGAGAGTCCAGTACTGAAGCTGTAAACATCCCTCTGCCTTTTGTCACAATCACTAGGCATTTCTGATTATTTATTAGTGATGTTACGTTATGTGCCGAGGCTTCGTGGCGTGTGTCGAGTAATGGAGGGGGCGTTTCCGCAATGCGCGTATCGAGGCTTGCTTCATTTAGGGGAGGAGCCGAAAACGATGACGTCCGAAGCCTCGCTGGCCGGCTGTACCACGTGACTGCTTCGGGAAGTTGTTCAGATTTTGGTGCGGGGTTTGACAGCTTTAGAAACCCCACAGGCTCCATTCAAAATGTGGGTTATTGTAGGCGAGTTGCGGTCAGTTGAGAGAGTGGATAGTTTGGATAGCAGAGTTTGGATAGGGGTTATTTAGTTTGAGACAGTTAGTTTGGTGTTTGGAGAGTTTAGGAGAGAGATAGATAGATAGGAGATCAGTGCTCTCAACTATCACGCATTGACCATGTGACACGCAAACATGGCATTTTTCACGCATAAAATTTAGTAAAATAACCTGGGTTGATCGCAGCCAGGTCAATAGTGTAACAAGAGAACAAAATTACCAAAGAGTAAGAATGTCAAACTGAATAGGAGGTTGTCTCAAAGAATGGTTGCTAAGCTATCATGAGTTACTCATAAAACAATCAGCAGATGTTCATATGGTGCAGAATTTAAACCTATTCTTTAAGTAAGAGAGTCAGATTATTTAATATAAATGAATGAGATGACAATAGTGGTAGTATTTCTAAATAAAGCAAAAACGAATTGTAGAGAACAAAAATGCACATGCTAGTATTTGGTCATCGTTAAGACATAAGGTCATATGTTTTAGGTTGTTAGAAGGGTTAAAACATGTATTGTGCTAAACATGAGGAAGCCATTAATTATCTTGACATGGCTGCTAGGCTCACGCATCTGGTCATCATTAAGACGATCATAGGCTTCTTAGGTTGTTTGATGTTTAAAAAAAATCCCAGTAATGTGGTAAACATAAGGGGTTCATTGTCTCAAAATAGCCATTAGCATCTGGTCATCATTAAGACAACTATAGGTCACAAGTAGTGATGGGTAGATGAAGCGTCATGAAGCGTTTTGACACGTTGCCAAACTGTATTGATACTGTGCCGATACTGTGTCATTGAATACTGACACCGGCTGGACCTTAAAAATCCCTAAAGGCAACCTAGATGACAGACTTAACTGACACTGATTTGATGACCTAGTATACACAATAATACAATTTAAGGCATTGTATGTTGCATGTATTATTTTATATTTTGATTTAAATTTAAAATATCCTTGGTTTTTTTTTTAGATACAGTCTAGAAATAATGTGAATCTGTATCATAACGTAATAACCTCTAAGTAAACATGTTGTGAATGAGGATGCTTGTGGACTGGCATTTTTTTTTTTTTTACAAATTTTTATATAAAAAAATAAGTTGTTTCAACGTTTTGATATTGAGTCTGTTAAACTTTTTCTTATCACTTCTCCAGCTGTAGAAAGCACCCGCTCACACGGCACAGATGATGCTGGAGTGCAGAGAAATTGTAATGAAAGGCAGAAGAGGTTTGGACAGACTATCTTTTGGTTTTTCTAGTATATCATAGGATCCTGGGACCCTCTGCTAAGTATCTATGCCCTTCCTCGATGGATCAGCTGTGGCACTTTGGTTCTGCCTGCCCACTTCGATGTCAAGATGTTGCCAAATGTTATCTAAAAAGAATTCTCTGCCGCCAACTCGCTTTTTCAGCAGCAACGCCATTGTTTCTTGTGGTTTAATATTGTCCATATGGCTTCTTTATATATTTCTAATTCCACTCGCAGGACATGCACACTTCCAAGCTTATTTCCTGTCGTTGCCATGGTGAATCACGTATTTGTGTTCCATTAATCAGGATTTTTTTCATGCTCGTTCTCACCTTCAACTCATGGTTGATCGGACGCTGTGTTTAGTTACCTGATTAATATAATCTGTTTTGAAACCG
Source organism: Fundulus diaphanus (assembly GCA_037039145.1). Classification (NCBI taxonomy): domain Eukaryota; kingdom Metazoa; phylum Chordata; class Actinopteri; order Cyprinodontiformes; family Fundulidae; genus Fundulus; species Fundulus diaphanus. The sequence goes on along the minus strand of CM073124.1, from coordinate 5,466,631 downwards.
GAAACGCTGAGTATGACAGAGTGATGTAGAACTACTCAGAGTAGCAGCTTTCTACTCAGTGTAGATCAGCCGTTTTTTCTGAAATGAGGCTCAGAACAAAGAAGCACAGCGCAACCTGCCCAACCATAAAGGCGTCTGCCCAACCCATCAATCAGTGGTGCGCTCCAATCAGCATCTGGCGCTCACAGAGCGCGGCCGTGGTACACCATCACACCAGAGTTGAAAAATGGTAAAAAAAATAAATAACTCGGTTTATTAATATTTTGTTTACAGTTCCGCTTGGATTTTATTTGAATCCAGGGGTTCGTTCTTCGTACGTTGCTTAAAACATCCAAGATCAAATGAGACATCCGAGATGACTTCATCCGGCTAATCATGATCAGGCTAATTGGGTTCTTCCAACACACCTGTTGTTTATGATTAGTATGGCTGGATTGAGTTTTCTGAGATAACTGCGCGTTCATGCATTTGTTTAAAAGGGGAAATGTATCGATAGTAGAAACAATGATCAGCAACGCTGCTATTGGCTATTCAGCATGACCAAAGAACGCCCACAGTTTTTCTCCCAAGCAGAACAAGAGCTTTTAATGGAAAGTTATACCGAATTTGAGTCATTAATTAAAACACCTCAAAGTCTGCTAAAGCCAGGAGAGAGGGCTGGCAAAAAGCAGCAGACAAATTACATGCATAAGTGCTGTCCATGTTAGATGTTTCTATCACTTTCTACAGTATGTATTTTTGCATTTTAATAATTTCATATTTACTTTGTTATTTTATGTCAGAGCCTCCACGGGACCCACTAGAACATGGGGAAAAACGTGAAGTACAAGAATATTCTACAAAATGGTAGCCTTTAATTATTATACTGTATTTTAAAAAGACACTTCTTCCTCTTTTTTAAAAGCCACTGTTAAATGATGTGTTTGTCTGTTTATAACAGCCTATAAGAAGGCTGAAAAAAACGGGTTCTTTTTACTTTTGTTGCATGAGGCATGTTTCACCCTTTTCCCCCCAAAATGACAAAGGGTGCCATCCGTTCGTTATATAAACGGCATCTTCAACAAAAAATGTGTATTTTGTCCAGAAAAAAACACAAATTAAGAGGAGAAATTGAACTCCACAGCTTGAAAAAGAGAAGAATTGCACTAGAGATGGAGTTGCTTCAAAAGGACCTTCAGAGTAAGTTCTAATACACCATTTGACAGTAGTATTGCTGACTTTACATAACTAAATTATCTTATTGCAGGCAAAAGATGACTTGCTGGCTTTTCTTTATAAATAATTGTTTAAATAAAAAGACAGGAACTAAGCATTATTTGTTTTGTCTTTTATTAAACATTAAAAAATGATGTTCCACAATTCTGTCCCGTCCTCTGCCACTAGGTGGTCCAAGTGCACTGGCTGGATATCCCTATCTCCTCCATTTATACAGCTGCGATCTAATCCTGTTTACATGGAATAAGCCTGCTCGCGAGCAGGTTTAAACTTACGCACATGTTGCCATGACAGCAAGTCCGGAATGAGTTTCGAAGAACCAAACGATCCAAGATCATGCCAAATCGTCAACAATCAAATCCAGCTAACTGAGTTAGTGACGTACGAAGAACGGACCCCAGATCCCGTGCGCGAATGCACAACACTGCTTATAAACACAGTTTGGGGGTCAGTCAGTTCGAAACAGTTCCTGTATTGGTCACGTGACTTTCCCATAGCGATACGCGCATCGACACGGGTATTCTATCCGTGTTGGTCTAATTTGTGAATGAGGCAGTTTCATCAAGCCTATACGGTTCAACATTTTTCTCTCAGCTGCCACACTTAAAGCACGCAGGGGTTCGCGCTGCGTCTTTACGCTGATCCAGCTGGTGGATTTTACCCTCGTGCGCTGCGCGCGGGGGATAAACAGTGGGGAAAAATGCATAAATAAAGACTATAACGGGCTCTTTTAGAGGGAAGAGAATGAATAATGGGTCTGAGCTGAAGCCCCTGATTTTACAAGTTCCTTAAAAAGTCTGCACCTATATTACATGTAACGTTTTTTGTGCCCACCGAAGCACCACTGGCTCTGTGTCGTTAAATACAAAAGAGCATTAAGCATTGCTACTGACTCTCCTATTGATTTTAATTGGGACATTTTGGTACGAGTTGAAGGACATTAAACGCAGTGATTCACGTTTTGAAGGCTGGTCGCGGACAAAAGCACCTGGCTCCGAGGGAAGGGAGGAGAGAGGCGCAGTTACAGCGCTGGCCAGATGGGCTTTGTTATTTTTATTTTATTTTTAATTTATTTGGTACAAAGATTTACTCGCCATGTGGCAGCTAGCCCTCTGAAATTCACTCGCCAAACGGGAAATTTACTCGCATTTGGCGAGTGGCGAGTGTTAATTTCGGACCCTGGTCACATGGTGGCGTCATAGGTCAAAGGTCATGGGTCATAAATCATGTGATTTGACAGGAGTCACAACCATTCTTTTGGGATGTCATGGCACCTTTAACAGCTGAGTAGAAAGTCCAATCAGTTTCATTTTCCTGAAGATCAGTGTGGTTGAATGTGCAAATTACATTATATTCACAACAGTTATCAATCATTTACAGACATGTTCTTTGGGAAGAAAAGTTGATAACTCTGGAGGGACATCAGAACCGTGACCTGAATTCTTGCTTTATTCTTGTGTCCTTTGAATCTCATCAGACATCGTCCAGAATCTAAGATCCAAACATTTCTGGAACAACTTCAGCTTCATCCAGGTGCATAAAGAGTGGCAGAGAGCTGGTGAGGGGAAGTGGTTTTATTGGCACATTGTTGGTCATGTTTGTGGTGGTCTTCAGGTCACATTTTCCACGTAGAGAAATTCTACGTGCCGTTGGTGCTGCAGGTTCCAGTGACATGGAAATGGGTGGAGCAGGGCGTGGGCCCACCTTTGGGCGGGTGTTCATCAGGGTTGTTTTACTGGGAAAAACAAGTGAAAGGTGGAGATTTCACAACAAACTGCAGCTTCTGTGGAACTCTTTGATTTCATTCCCTTTGCTTTTACCCATGAAACACCATCGAGTACAAACCGAAGTGTTGATGCAATCATCTGAGACACTCGTTGTTTTATCAGCTCCAGTTAAAAGAGTCAGTTAAAGCTCTGCATTATTTAATGACTTTGTCAGAACTGTCAGAACTGGATTCTGGCCGTTGAGGACTCGTCATTCATCACCTAGATTTAGTCTGGTTAAAGCAGGTTTGATCCTTACAGTTTTAAGGTTCTGTGGAAAATGGCCCAGTTGAAGCGAAATATTTAGCCTACACCTTTAGGTGTGCTAATGGTTCTGGAGGTTCAGAAGATATTAGCGGATTGTCAGAGGTGGAGACATCCTGCTGGTTTTGTTGGGCCAGAGTTCGGGAGGGTTAGGTTGGGATTGGTTTCTCAGCCTGAGGAGAGACTGGCTCATGGTGAGAAGACCATGATCTAGTCTATGCTGGTGGGTGGATCTCTGGAAATCCGTTGACTGAACTTTGGATTGTTGCCAGAATCTCAGGATTGCCATAAGCATGATCAGATCATGCCAAGAAAGCTGTGATTTTATCATTTTTCAAAGTTTCTAATTTTGTTAAACATGATGACATGCAAGAAGAAATTTTAAAATCCAACCAGGGAGCCAAACTCCTGTAAATAATCAAGGCAAGGCAAGATTATTTATAACACACTTTTCAGTAACAAGACAATTTAAATCGCTGAATCGAATTAACGTCTTTTTAAACGGGCTTTGTTGTGTGACCAAAAACACAACAAGGGACTAACACTGTCAGCAAGGGCATCAATCTGTGAATACTAGTAAAAGGAAATTATATCTTAGTGCTACTTTGACAGTCAGGACACTTTCAGTTAACTCGGCTGTACAATGAAACTCCCACAAACAGACCGTACCTCTACAGCTCCGTCAATTTCTCCATCCAAGATCTACATTATCACATCAATTCCTTTAAACTGACATTTTGTTTCAAACTGTTCAGTTTTTCCTGGTTTTCCTGCTGTTTGGTTGGTGTTGGTGGGCCACCTGGGGGTATCTGGTTTTAGGGTGATTAAATTTGGCCTTGCTGTTGAGTTTTGCAATAGCTCCTTCAGAGACAATAGAGGCTGAGAAAGGAATGATTCTGGTCAAACCTGCTCCTGATTGTGCAAATGTTCTCTGTGGTACCAGTGTTTCTTGGGTATTTCAGCTGAAGTATTTATCCATCCATAACCTGTCATCTACCTAACTGACAAACAGTCCACTCCCACAAGAACTGAGTATATAAAAAGGCATGTCCACCTCCTGGTCCATACAGATCACCTTGGTCCAGTTGATGCAGGTAAGAAGAATCTGTTGGATTAACAGGCAACTATTTACAAAAGCTGTGGTTTTACCTGAGGTTCATGTTGCTTCTTGGTTGTTTCCCTGTCAGGATCCTTCTTCCCTCTAGGAAAAGATGTCGGTGGTTTATGAAGTTACCGTGTACACTGGAGATGCTGCTCATGCCAGCACTTTCCACAATGTCTACATCACCCTGGTGGGCACAGAGGGTCAGAGCGAATCCGTGGAGCTCACAAGCTGGTTACCATCCATCCACGAAAGAAGTGTAAGGGAGAACTCATCTTCAAAAACTGCATCTTTCATTTGTATTGTTTCAACTATTTCAGCCCTGAAAACCTCCACCTTCGACCAGAGCAAGTTTTTAACCAAAGACCCTCAGATTTTAATTTATGAGTTCCACAGTTTTTCTATTCAATGGTTCAGCTTGGTTCACCCAGCAGAGGTTGGTCCTCAACCACTGGGACACGTTACTGAAAGGGGAGTGGTGGTCTAGTGGTTAGAGCACAGCACTTACATCCTAGAAAGGCTACAAGTTCTCTGGGGTTGAATCCCACAGACTGCCACTCTGGGTCCCTGAGCCCCAGAATGGTTCGCGGGACAGGCCACAGACCCTCGGCCAACCCTATCTTGCGGCCCAGTGGTAGCCTGCTACTCCTTAAGGCAATGATTACCAAACTTTTCAGCCTGTGACCCCCAAAATAACAATGCCAGAGACTGGCAACCCCCTTTTTGCGTTTGGGATTATTTGAGAATAAAGTGATATTATTCTACACTCTAAAATCTGAAAAGTTCACCTTACTCAAAAAAATCTAGGAAACCAATTGCCTTAAAAAATGTAAGCATAACTAAGATGCATTAAGTTGACTTTAACGTAAAAAAAAGAAAAACTTTAGGGAACTTAAAAAATGTTAGTATGTCCAAGTTGAGAACATTAGGTTTGTTTGAATACATCCCATCAATTCTAACAGCTACTTCGCTCATGGTTTTGTTTGGCCACATCCATCGTCAAAAAAAACTGCCAAGAGGTTAAACTCATCTGCACAAGTCTCCTCCTCTTTCAAATACTTCGTTTTTATGTGTAAACTCAACTTAAATATTTTAAGTTATCAAGCATTTTTTTTATCTAACACTTCGCAGCACTTATTTAAAATTAAAATTTTGCTAACTTGAAGTTTTTAGTTAAAGTGGTTGTTATGTTTAAAGTGTAAGAACTCTTACAAAAAGGTGCAGCCTTCCCTCTGCCTTAAAATGAGGAATGTGGAGCATCTTGTAAATTTATACTTTGTAATCGTTTCACAAAAAAAGGAAATACTAAATCTTTTTTGCACATCAGCATCAAATCATCTCGCGACACCCCAGGGGTCCTGACCTCCACTTTGGGAACACCTGCCCAAGGGATTGATTAAATGCAGAGGACACATTTTATTGATATGTACAAAGCTGCAATGATAAAGATAATTATATTAAAAATCTTGGATGTTTACCTCTCCTTTGTGCTGATCTGGGATCTGAGATTTCCTTGTTGTTTCAGGTTAAAAACTGTGAGGTGAAATGCTCCAAGCCACTCGGTGAGCTTTTAGTGATCATCCTTAGGAAAGAGCACCACATCCTCTTCCCAAACAGCCCATGGTTTGTTGCTAAAGTAGAGGTGAAATCTCCGATGGGAGATATCTACCCCTTCCCCATCTACAAATGGATCACTGACTGCGAGGAGCACTACTTCAGAGAAGGATCTGGTTTGTCCATCTTAAACACATTTTACTAAGCAGAGAAAGAATAGACTGAGAGGAAGCCAGAGCACGTTTCCAACAGACTGAAATGAATCAGATTCTGTTTAACTTCTTCTGTTTTATCCCCTTTTAGCTGTGCTTCTCAGTCAAGAAAAACATGACATCACCAAACTATGCTGGACGAAAGATATCGTTGAGCAACAGGGACTCTTTAAGTGAGAACTCCTGAAACTGTCCTTTCACCCATTCGTTGTCCATGCCTGCTACCAATGCATGGTCCCGGGTTGGTAGGGTGGGTTTTCTGCTTCGCTAACATCTCTTCTGTGTCTCTTAGCTGGGCTGAGTATAAATCTGGATTACCACACATCATGAAAGCAGAGACCTATAGTGCATTGCCTCTTGATGTGCGTTTCTACTTCACAAAGACAATAGAGATGGGCTGGACTGCAGTTAAAGCGTAAGGATTATTCTTCCTTGTTTACTTCCATTTGAAATGACTTTTGCACGGTGCACTTACTACTTAATCTCTATTGCTTAGACTTGAGCTGAAATTGGTAGAATGGGCTGAGTGCAAAGAGAAGTTCAGAAGCATTGAAGATATTCAACGTCTGTACAGCTGCCACCGCACTGAAATATCTGGTAAGGGATCATCATTAATAAAAAATCCTCAGATTTAATACTGCTCATATGATTGCTCCCATTCTCATCTGATCTCTTAGTGGCCTGTTAGATGCCACATCTAACTGGTGTTGAATCTATCCAATCTTAATATTTGGAAAGCACGTTAAATTAACAAAGGGATCAAAGTGCTGTACAAAATACAGATTTTTTTTTTAAACGTTTAAATGCTACAGTAAAGAAACAAAAATAAAATACAGAAATGGGATATAATTAAAACGTATTAGCAGCCATGCAGTAAAAGCTCAATAAAATAAGCAGAAACTAACACCAACTTCTCACATTGTGTCAAAGGCAAAGAAAATAGTTTTAAGAAGAGATTTAACATCAGACAGTGATGTAACTTGTCTGGTGTTCAGTGGCAGCTTGTTCCACATTTTAGGACCTGCCTCACCAAAGACACGGTTCTCCCTACGCTTCTGTTTTGTTTTAGGCACCCTAAGGAGCAGCTGATCAGCCTACATAAGGGAGTGCGATGGTGTATAATAGTGCAGCAGCTCGGAAAGGTAGCAAAGGCCAAGGCCATGAAGAGCTTTAAAAACAACTAGAAGAACTTTAGAATGAATCCTAAAATGTGCAGGAAGCCAACGAAGTGAAGCTAAAACAGGGGAGATGTTCTCATGTTTGCATGTACCAGATAAAAGACGTGCCACTGCATTTTGCACTCTGTAGCTGGATAATATCTGATTAATATTCAGATTAATAATCTGATTAAGATTCTGTGATAGCAGTCTGTGCTCTGACAGCAGAGGATATTTGCTGAGATCATCAATGTTTTCCAGATTATGTCCATGACCACTGGAAGGAGGATTCCTTCTTTGGCTACCAGTTCCTGAATGGAGTAAACCCCATGGTGATCCGCCGCTGTCGAGCTCTGCCTCAAAACTTTCCTGTCACTGATGAGATGGTCTTCAAGGGCAGTAAACAGCGTCTGAAAGATGAGATGAAGGTGATCATCACACATCATATGGCGATTCCTGAATATTTAAACATCCCCGTAACTTTGACTTCCTCCTGATATCTTCAAAACAGAATGGCAACATCTTCCTGTGTGACTACAAGATCCTGGATGGAGTGAAAGCAAACATCATAAATGGGAAGCAGCAGTACCTGGTGGCTCCTCTTGTTCTGCTGCACAAAACTCCTGATGACAAACTGAAGCCGATTGCAATCCAGGTGAGATCGGCAGTTAATGGCAGCGTCCTCCGATAGTCTCTCCTGATACTTTGGACATCCCCCAACAGGGTAGCACCAAGTCTTCTGTGGATGGGTTAAAACATTCAGAGGGAGAGATTTCAGGCAAGCCCAACTTCTCTGGATGGTTCCTGGTTCCTTTCATTTGGATGCTATCTATGGCATTTGGGTCTGGAGACCGCAATGGCCATTGAAGAAGCTTGATTTAGTTTCTCCTCAACCATTTCCTTCAGCCTCCTGCTGAAAGACCCAATGAAACCCAGTGTTATTTTCTGGCAAAGGCCACCTGATTTTGACTTTAAATGTTCTGGTTTCTGAAACTCTAAACTGGTCCCCAGGAAGAGAAACAGGCCCAAAACATCTCAAGCATAACAGCGGTGTGATGGGCTTTTCTACAGCTCTTGATGAAACTTCCATCCGTCTCAGTTATTTCTAGTTCATCTCCCAGCAGAGCTGAGCACTTTGGGGAGTAGGACAGAAAAGCCTTTTTTCTAGCATCATTGCTAAACAACCAACTGGCCTGTAGATAACTTGATGCTTGAGGGCTAAAGAACCCCAGGATTATGCTCTTTGCTGCAGTTCTCCAACAGCGAGTCTCAGAGATGGTATTACCTCTTTCATCATCTTCCTCCCTTGGTATACTAAAAGTTAAACTTGGGTTCTGGTCCAACCTGGTCCGTTTCTGTTTCATTTTTGTGCTGACCAAACAAGAAGATCAACATTTTGATGAGATACTGGGAGAAATGAGAAAATGGTGAATCTTGATCTGGAGCCCGGAAAACAGGAATTTATGGATCTTCCTATCACTTCTTAAATCTCTCTGATCTTCTTAAAAATGTAAACTTTGAATATAAAAAGCACTTGAGCTGCACTGATTTCATTGTTAGGGGCAGTAAGCTTTCCAACTGTAATGTTTTAAAAACACAATAATTTCTTTACAGGGGACATTAGTCGCTGCTGGATCCATGTATTTAAATTAAAGGGCAGATTTTCTAAAATTTTCAGTGAGAGATTCTTCTGCTGCGATAAAACAGCTTTTGACTGGGCATTATTACCAGAGGAAGGGGATTCCCACTGTGGAAACACTGTATTTCTGGTAAATGAGGTCAGATGTGAAGTTTTCGTTGAAGGGGGCACCTGTGTCTAGACCGCAGTTTGATGGATCTCTAGCTAGATCTGTCTGGCTCTTTCCTCTCTTCAACACTAGTTCATCATGCGTTTAACACACATCTTCTGCACTATCATCAATTACTCTGGGTCATTTCCTGTTCTCCTCCTGCAGCTCAAGCAGACTCCGGCAGAGGATAACCCCATCTTCCTTCCTACTGACTCGGAGTGGGACTGGTTGTTGGCCAAGACGTTTGTGAGGAATGCTGATTTTAACCTGCATGAACTGAGTTCTCACCTGCTGCGCACCCACCTGCTTGCTGAGGTGTTCACAGTGGCTCTGCTGCGCCACCTGCCCATGATGCACCCTCTCTACAAGGTACCTGAAGCTCAATGGTTACATTTATACCTGTGCTATCCACATCACTTCTAAATCATGTGGTTTTAGTTCTAACTTTGAACTATAAAGACCTCTCTGTCAGGCTTTCTTTACACAGGATTCAAAGATAAATTCAGTAAACATGATGTGTTGCTAAATAGTGAGCTGCTACGTTACTAACAGGACATCGGTTTCAGCTTCTCATGCCTCACACTCGCTACACTCTGATGATCAACTTTTTGGCACGAAAGTTCCTCATATCTGACACAGGCACTTTCACCACGGTATGTAAGGAAGAGAAAACACAGAATCAGGAACCATGTCCACATTTTCTCCTAATCAGCTTACACCACTCTCACTGTCTCCTCCCTAGTTTGCATCCTCTGGTGGAGAAGGTATGCTCACCATCCTGAGGAGGGCGCTGTCCTCTGTGACGTACAGATCCCTCTGTTTACCAGACGACATCTCTGACCGTGGGCTGGAAGATGTGCCCAACTTCTACTACAGAGATGATGGACTGGAACTGTGGAACATCATCTACAGGTTCTACAGATTGTTTGGTTTTAACCATGTGATAGAAAACATCCAGTTTAGGCTTATGCTCTATTTTGGGGAGTGATGACCTAGTTGTTAGAGAGCAGGCACTTGTGTCCCAGAGAGGTTTTGGGTTGGAATCCCACAGACTGCCACTCTGGGTCCTTGAGAATACTGAATGCTCCTCAGGTGCCTCCCAACTGCAGCCACAGTCCCCTGAGGTACAGGTTAAATATATAGAGGAAGACCTTCATTGCAATGTGTGTTGCAATGACCATTATTATTATTATTATTATTATTATTAATTACATCCCTCAGAAATATTATTTTGTTAAATATGACCTATATGCTCCCCTTAAACCTCTGGGACAGCTTTCTGGGCTATACCAAACATGCTCATTACATTTTCTGCACAAAATCATTCTCACCTCCCCAGTTTAGCCTATTTTGAGCTCAATTTAGAATGTGCTGTTTTTAATGTACGCAAATAACCTGTAGCTGGCCAAGCCCCCAACTCAATGTTTATACACGAGAAAATGGCCTCCAGTAGATGCACAACAGTACAGCAATTTATCTGAGTCAGACCCAGAAGCAGAGCCTTCAAAATGTATTATTTCAAATGTATTAATTCAGACAGACCACAATATCAAAGGACAGTTCCCGTCGGTGATAACAAGCTCACGCTCTGCTCTTTTTTTTATAATTTAAAGGCGGCCGGCACTCTGCCCTCTTTCAAAAGCCCCACAGCTACCATAAAGGCTGTTGTTGTGCACAACATGCTAACTTGCCCTGTCTACTCACCTACCGTAATACCACTCTACACAGGACATTTTTTAATCATTCTTCAAACACTAAAATGGGGAACATGTCCAAGGACAGCTTTATCTGTGGACAAGTTGTCTAAAACAGAGACTTTCCCTGGAAATCAGGGACGTCTGCCAGGGTATCCCTAGGCTATCAGTAGGCTAATGTTAGCGTTAGCTTGTGCTAAATGGCAAATCGTGTTCTTGCGTTGGGTTGCTAGTTGAGGGATAGCATCTGCTGCAATTGTGACGTAAGAATTGTGAGGTTTTTGAAACAGCGCGTTTTATAGAAACGAACTAAATATTGACAGAGACCCAATTGGAATAACAGAAATATGCAAACATTTATTTTCATAATAGGCCACCTGTAAGCAATAGCAGATGCATCCATGGGGTTGAGCCATGCTCAGGGCTGTGGACTCAGGTTCCATCTGTCAGGCTGCTCTTTGGACAGATCACCAGAAAACTGGCACACAGAACCTCAACAGAATTTGAACCCAGGACTTATAGAGAACCATCCTCAGGTCCGATCAAGTCCATTAGATTTTCATCAGCTGAATATGTTATAGAAGAAAATGGTTTTGTGCAGGTTAGTAAAGAGTACTGTGGTTGAGGGAGTCCAGTCGACTGCAAACGGTTCTTTCTTCCCTTTCAATATTTTTTCTGATTTATTCCCAGGTAGAGAAGATATTAAAAGTGCTGCTCTTGCTTTTCTGTATAACGTCAGCCGGGCTTTTAACTGCCATGTAGATAGACTGTAAACTGCAACATGACTGAATCCTGAATCTTCCTTAAGGTTTGTGGAGGGAACACTCAGCTGTTACTACAAGAACGATAAGATGGTCCAGGATGACCAGGCTCTGCAGGACTGGATCAACGACATATATTCAAACGGATTCACTTGTGAGGAAAAGACAGGTGGGCAGAATTTTTATTACTAGCTAGAAAGGTCCAAATTCTGTCTAACAGTGAACATTTTTACCTGAAGGACTTTAAATACTTTCTCTAATGTTCAGATATTCCAAAGAGATTGAACACTGTGAAAGAGCTGCTGAAGTTTGTCACCATGGTGATCTTCACCTGCTCAGCACAACACTCTGCTGTGAACGCTGGACAGGTAAGCTGCTCTAACGTAGATGTATGAAGAGGGATGTGTGGGTATCCCTCTGGGAAACCTGATGGGGTATCAGAATCAGAATGAAGTTTAATCGGCAAGTAGGTTTGCACTTACAAGGAATTTGACATGGTGTTGATGGTGCATAAAAAAAATAAAACTACAGTAAAATAAAATGGATATATATACAGAGGCTGTATACACTCCGTAAACTGTGCGTTAATGTAACGCAGAAGCTTGTGAGTCCTGAACGGGGGGGGGGGGGGGGACAGTGTCCAGATTCACAATACAACCATCCCAGCTCTGCTTCAGGAGAAGCAGAGCTGGGATGGTTGTATTGAAGGCAGAGCTGAAATCCACAAACAGGATCCTGGCGTAGGTTCTTGCAGAGTCCAGGTGCTGGAGGATGTGGTGGAGGGCCAGGTTGACAGCGTCGTCTGCAGACCTGTTGGCTCTGTTGGCAAACTGTAGAGGGTCCAGGAGGGGGTCAGTGATCTCTTTTTGATGTGAAATCACAAGGCGCTCAAAGGACTTCATGACCACAGAGGTCAGTTCTGTCTTCTGAAGAGTTTAACATCTCTCTCGTGTATGGAAAGAGTTGTCACTGAAGTAGAGGTGTACAGTCTTTAATGTCGGAGCACTTTTAATACTATGTGAGGGAAACACAGAGATATTTGCATGACATTAAAACAGGCCTAGGAAACAAATAAGAACTAAAAATGAAAAATTAAATGGGGAAATTGCAGCTCACCTTGGGATTGAGGCCGTTTCTGCAGCCAGCTTTGGTCTTTTAATTTCTCCACATCAATGTCAGGAAGGGTTTGGTGCTCAGCACATCGGAGGAGTGATGCCTCCGGCATCCTCACCTGAACTCTTTACTTTTCTGGCATAAACATGTGGACCCAGTTCAGGAGGAACAGTGTGTTGGGGTACCATGCTGGGTACTCTGGTCCAACTGATGTCCAGTTCTTTGGATGGTCTTGCTGCTATCATCCTAAAACAGGAGATAGTAGCAAGAAGCAACATTTCCAATAAAACCAGTTGTTGAGGTAAAAATAAGACATTTTAGCAGGGTTTCTAGTAGTGGATATTAATTATGTGTGGTCTTTTTGCTATGAATCCAGCATAGAGAAACATCAACTGTGTTCAGTTATTGACTGCAAATCACATCATTATCACAGCATTCAACAGTAATATGGGATGTTTTGCTGAACTCATGCACCCCTAAGCTACACACTTCCTTTCATTGAGGCCCTGGAAAATCCACCGATCAATAGATTGTAAAATTTTAGCTGGGATCATTTTTCCTGCTAACGACTGATTTTCCGCAGTACGACTTCATCGGCTGGATGCCCAACACCCCACCCTCCCTGGAGCGTCCTCCACCATCCAGAAAGGGAGAAGCTACGGAGGCCACGGTGTTGGACACCTTTCCCTCTATTGACGTTACAGTACATGGGATGGCAACAGCCTGGCTGCTCAGCAAGCAGTCCTCAGACTCAGTAAGTTGTTAACTGCTCACAACTCTGCTCTAAGGTCTCTAAGCATTGAGCCCCCAGCTACACTATCATGTAAAAGCACACATTTTTCTTCTGTGTTTGAAACCAGCATCTATGCTGCTGGGGGGGGGGTTGATGTCAGAAACACTGATTCATATAGGAGGCCGTGATGACATTGATACAATAACAAGGAGAAGATCCTGAGTGCGTAATGCAGCATTAGGCTGAAGAGAAGAGCTTTTACTCTGAGTCTGTTCAGTCTTTAATGTCTTCTGCTCATGTTGGGAGTTCAGGGGAGACGGATGAGGAAAACGGCTCCTCTCTTGCTTTCCAGCATATTAATGAACACACATGAAGTTCAGTTTGTCATCCTTCCTTATTTCCAGATATTCAGTTCACATACTTAACATCAAATACAGTTTATGGCCCATTAATGTTCATTAATTCTAACCTGGCCAGTCAGATTGACAATGTGTAGCACTCTAGTTGTGCACAATCAGTCTGGGACTGCTCCACTTGAATCAATTTGGGGAAAGGAGAGAATTTCAGTAGAACCTTCTACTGACTGTGCCTCTGATGTCAACAGGAGTTTCTTGGTAACTACCCAGAGCAGCGTTTCACCGACGATGTTCCCCTGGAGAAGATAAAGACCTTCAAAGAGCAGCTTAAAATCCTGCATCTGCAAATCCAAGAGAGAAACAAACATCTAGAGCTGCCTTACACATACCTGGACCCAGAGGTGGTGGAGAACAGCGTGAGCGTTTAAGCGTTGCTTCCTTCCAGGTTTCTGCCTGAATGAGAGAGCCTGGTTAAGGCTAGGCTGTGGTTCTTAGGGGGTGGAGGGAAACTATTGCTTCATATCTTAGATCCTGAGCTTATATCTTAGAAAATGTCTATGATTTTTGTTTGAAATAAAATCAAATTGTTTCTGAATCTGTACCTGAGATCTTTGAAGCTTTTGCAATGAAATAAAAACCAAAAAAAAATATTCTTGGTGCTAGAATTATTTAATCTCTGCTGGGGATTTAAATGGTGATTATGATTATGACTATTTAACAATTGTGGGAGATTTCAACATCCATGTTGATGATCCAAAATACAGAGAAACAAAAAGCCGTGTGATGTATTTGCTAACTTTGGTTTGACTCAACATATCAAACAAGCAACGCACAATTGAGGGCAAACTCTGGACTTCATGATCACCAAGGGTGCAAATATTTCCGTCTCTGTAATTGATGTCTGTAAACAGGCCACATAGGGAAGCTTAAAAGTATAATGTTCTCGCCTCAAACGATCTGAAAACGTACTTTTGAAGAACAGCAGCAGAAAAGGGAGTGTTTAACTTACCACTGTGATCTCTGCGCTGTCTCGAATCAAGCTGCGGCCGCGGTGCAGACTGTCAGTCTGAAGAACCCATGCGCGGCTCCTATCTTCGCACTCTGTGCTCCATTAACCAGCCTTGGAAACCGTGATGTCAGACCACTGTTGTGAATTCGTATTCTCAAGCAGCTGCTGCTGTTTGTGTTCATGAAGAATAAAGCACAAATTTAAACTTGAAATTTGTATTTATTAGTTATTGAAGTTGTAACTATTTAAACTGTATGTTGTATCTTTTGAATGCGATTTAAATTATAAGTTTACAAATGTTTTTTTATGCACAACTTCTGACTAATATGCACACATCTGTCCTTTTATGTACAAGTCTATTTTGGAAGTGATCTTACCTCATACAAAACCCAGGCAAAAAAGTTGAGCGTGGTCCCGTTCTGAGGCTCCAAAACCCAGGGAAAACGTGCAGGAAAAGTCTGTAGCTCCAACTGGTTAGCGGGAAAAAACAATAGTCCACAACGGCACAGATCCAACCTCGTTCATGAACGGCCGCTGGCCAACTGCCAGTATGGAGTAGAGGTGGGCGGATCGATCCTAGGATCGATACTATCGATACCAACGCGGGTATTGATATTGAACAATATTCTTTTAACAGGATCAATCCTTTTTATTCTCTCCCGCGCGCGCTGACTGCCACAGATTCACCAGTCTCCCCTTCTGTGTCACAGGCCGGCACTCTGCTGGCTGCTGCTCCCCATCCTCTCTCGTACATGGCTCAGCGGCGCCAGCCAATCCGCACGCAGGCTCAGCCTGGCCCGCCCACTCAGCTCTCTCCACTGAACACACACAAACAACCGCCGCACACGGCGCGTGGCTCCTGTTCAGACACGGAGAGAGACTGCCAGAGCGGAAAAACATGAAGAGAGAAATAAGCCCCGTTTCGCTCTATTTTAATACTGTAAATTATATCAAGCTGTATGTTTTGTAAAAAGCCGGTTAAATTCAGTGGAAACACAACAAATTTATCTAAGCACGTGAAAAACAATGAGCAAGAAAACGTCGAGTGGCAGAGGGAACTTCTCTCATTGCCCCGACAGACCAGACGCACACACAGACGTCTCTGACTGAGGCGTTTCAGTCCTCCAGAGAACATCCAGGTAGATCAGAGTGGTCATCTTCAGCAGCAGTTCATGTTAACTTTCAAAGTAGATATTATCTATCATATGTTACTGGAGCCCACAGAGAAAATGTAATTAAGACCTTCAAAGAACCCAGTACATGTATCCTGTAGTGACTACTTGTCTATGGAAAAACTTAAAAGTATACGAACAAAAATTAAATGTAAATCAAATAGTTACTTGATGAATAGTGGGTTTCCGGGTTTACGCAGTACAAAAAATTCTCAAAATACGTCAAAAAATGCAGTTCTGAGAGTTTATTCCAGGCCTCTTCAGGGAAAAAATAAACATGATACAAACAGAAAAACTACTTGCTGCCTTGGCTGCCCTGGTTTCAGCCTTTGTGCTCGCTTCACCTGCTACTCACTGACTAACCAGGCTGAGTGACTTGCTTCCTGAAAGGACTGGTAGACTGCCCTGGTTGCAGCACTGGAAGACTGGTAAAAAACCATAAGCCCACCCACTTTCCATCCTGAGCTACCTGGAGTCCATGTATTTATACACCAGACACACCCAAAACCCAAACAAAATCAATTAACTAATTAAACAATTTACTAAGAAATAATTGTATTCTAAACAACTGTATTCTAAATGCAACAAATAACCAAATAAATACAAATGAACTAAATAATCTGAGTTCTAAAACAAAAATAGAGAAATGGCTCCTACACTCCGGCCCCTAATTGTGCATTACATCACAATTACTTCTCTAACTAAAGGAGCTATTCTAACAACAATTTCAATACAAATATTTCAATGCAAATCTTCTGGGTTCTTCATTCTTCTTTATGATGAACCTGCAAAGAGATTGGATATAGACAGAGAGAAAGGAAGAGAGAGAAAGAAAGAATAAAATGTCCTTAGTCCGCAGATGCTTCCAAAAGCAAGCAGAGCTTCGTCACTGGTCTCTCCAACACACTGGTTTTGGTCCGAAGTTGCACTGAACGAACCAGTCCTCGTGCATCAGCGTTGACAGCCAGGACTCTCCCCATCTGCCAACATCCTCTGGGTGCCGTCACATCTGCAATCAGGACAATATCGCCAGCAGTGATGTTTCTTCTCGGTCTCATCCATTTTTGTCTTTCCTGCATCAAAGGCAAATACTCAGAGATCCATCTTTTCCAAAACAGTTCAGCCATATACTGTACTTGTTTCCAACGTCGTCTGAGGTATAGATCTTGCTTTTGAAACAGTCCGGGTGGCATAACAGGTTTGTTCTTTAGTGTCAGGATGTGATTTGGTGTGAGGGCTTCTAAATCATTTGAATCTTCAGAGACCAGTGTGATGGGTCTATCATTCAAAATGGCTTCAGCCTCACAGAAAACAGTTTGCAAAGTTTCATCATCCACAACCTGCTGTTTTAGAACTGAGGTGAGTATACTTCTGACAGAACGAATCAAGCACTCCCAGACACCACCTTGATGTGAAGCTACCGGTGTATTAAAGTGCCAGTTTATGCCATCTTGGACCAGAACTCTTTGTATTTTGCTCTGGTTCAAGGCAGCCAGATTTTCTCTTAGTTCTCTGTTGGCTCCCACAAAATTTGTGCCGTTGTCTGACCTGATGGAAGAGACTGGACCACGTCTACAGATGAATCTTCTAATTGCATTGATACAAGAGTCTGCATCAAGGGTATGAGCCACCTCCAAATGAACAGCACGACTTGTTGGGCACGTGAATATTACTCCATACCGTTTGAGCAGACTTCTGCCTCTCTTAACATCAATGGGGCCAAAATAATCAACTCCCACATCTGTAAATGGAGCTTTGTCTGGTGCAACCCTTTCCTGGGGTAAGTCAGCCATTTTTTGTTCCAAAAGCTTTCCTCTATTTTTTCTACAGGTCACACAATCAGACAAGATTTTTCTGGCAGCAGAGTTTCCATTGATTATCCAGTATCTCTGACGCAGCCTGGACAGCATGTGGTTTCTTCCTGCGTGACCAAGCAGATGGTGAATGTAGAACAGAATTAATGTTGCCACATGCATGTCTTTGGACAGGATGACAGGATGTTTAGTTTCAGACGGCATAGCAGCTCTTTTGAGGCGTCCACCCACTCTGAGGACTCCATTGTCCAACACTGGATCAAGTCTGTACAGCTGGCTGTCTTTAGAAACAATCCTGTTGGCTTTGATCGAGGTGATCTCTGGACCAAACCTGCGATGTTGTTCAAACTGAATAATGAAATGCTCTGCTTTAGCCAGAACTTCAGATGTCAAACACTGCTTCTTCAGCCTAGCTTTAAATTGCTGCATCTTTTGTGACACCTTTTCCTGCTTGGTGTTTCCATCTTCTGCAGACTGCTGTAACATGGCAGAAAACTCTTGTCTTTTTTGAGACAACAAAATAAGGAGTTTTTTGAGCTTTAAAACCCAAGCTACAGATGTCTTTAGCTTGGCCCAAGATGAGAAATAGGAGATGAAAACACTGGTAGGGCATTTAATCTTCTCAACAACAGCGTTGATAGTCACATTCCTTTTTATTTCAGAATCATCAGCAGGAAGAGAGTCATACCTTACTTCCAGTTTAGGCCATTTATCTTCAGACTCAAGCAGGAACTTAGGACCATTAATCCATTTACTTTGCTCCATAAAGTCTTCCGCTTTCATCCCTCTTGATGCTTCATCAGCTGGATTATCTTTAGAGCTCACATGTCTCCATTGATCAGTTTGTGTAGCATCTCTGATGATGGACACTCTGTTTGCAACAAAGGTATGAAAACGCTTTGCTTCATTGCAGATGTACTTTAAGACAGTGGTACTGTCAGTCCAGAAAACAGATGTCTCAAGTTCAAGGTGCAACTCTCTGTGTAGTAGTTGGTCTATTCGAACAGCGAGGACAGCTGCAGTGAGCTCCAAACGAGGAATGGTTGTCTGCTTAAGAGGAGCAACTCCGGCCTTTCCCAGGATGAATGCTAGGTGTATGTGATGCTCATTTTTTAATCTTAGATACG
Organism: Fundulus diaphanus; assembly: GCA_037039145.1. NCBI lineage: Eukaryota > Metazoa > Chordata > Actinopteri > Cyprinodontiformes > Fundulidae > Fundulus > Fundulus diaphanus. Next base: position 5,447,792 of record CM073124.1, on the reverse strand, counting down.
ACACTGTACCATATCCCACTTGACTGGCATCAGAGAAGTGGTGAAGCTGTACAGTAACAGGACAAAAGTCTTTAGGCTTAATGCAGCGGTCCACTTCAAACTCTGAGATCCTCTTCAGATCTTTCATCCAGTCGGTCCATTGATTGGAGAAATTATTAGGAACAGCATCGTCCCAGCCCAGGTTTCTCCTGCAGAGCTCTTGTAGTATAATTTTGCCAGTGATGATGAAGGGAGCGAGAAAACCCAAAGGATCATACAATGAGCTTACTACTGACAGTATTCCCCTTCTCGTGTGTGACCGCTCTGGAAATGAAGCTTTAAATTTAAAGACATCACCTTGAGTGCACCACTGTAAGCCAAGTGCCCGTTCCATTGGAAGCTCCAAATCCAGTTCCAGTATTTCCTTTGCTTTGATGTTGTCTGGAAATGTTTGCAACACCGTGTGATTATTACTGATCCACTTGGAGAGCTTAAATCCTCCTTTGTTACAAAGAGCTGTCAGATCTTGGGCAAATTGTATTGCTTCTTCTTCTGTAGGCAAAGATTTCAGGCAATCATCCACATAGAAATTATGCTGGATTGTACTGACCACTTCGGCTGGAAATTGCTGAGCATTATCTTCTGCTGTTCTTCTTAATGCATAATTTGCACAGCTCGGCGAGGACACTGCTCCAAACAGATGCACTGTCATTCGATATTCTTGTGGAACTTGTGATGTGTTACCATTGGGCCACCAGAGGAAGCGAAGAAAGTCTCTATGTTTCTCTGGAACATAGACCTGGTGAAACATGGCTTGAATATCTGCCATAATGGCAATTGGCTCTTGTCTAAAGCGCACAAGGACTTCCACAACTGAGTTGGTCAGATTTGGTCCTTGTAACAGCTGGCAATTCAGTGAGGTCCCCTTGAATGTTGCAGCACAATCAAAAACAACTCGTAGTTTGCCTTTTCTGGGGTGATAAACACCATGGTGGGGTATATACCACACTTTTCCCTCATTGCCCACTAAGCGATCACTTGGAACAACTTCAGCATATCCATTACATATCATGTCATCCATAAATGCAATGTAGTCTTTCTTGAAGGTGATGCTCTTATCAAACTTCCTTTTAAGGCTTTGAAGACGTTGCTCTGCAATACAGCGGTTCACTGGCAAGGTGGCATTTTCAGCCTTAAAAGGCAAATCAATGCAATAATGTCCATTGATTAAATGTGCTGTATTGTTCATGATATCCATAAACTTGATATCTTCTCTGGACATTTCAATCTGTTCTTGGGATGTTTTTTCATTGAAATCATGATTATATTGTTCAATCAACATTGTTTCCAGATTTTGTACAGAAATCCTGTTTGCGGTGAAAGCATGACAGTCTGTCTTTCTCCTTTCACTCCTAAGTGGTCCATTGATGACCCATCCAACTTGAGTCCAAACTGCATATGGGCCATCATCCTGGCTGTTTATCAGCTCCCACGGCTCCATTACTTTAGGTGCGTCTGTGCCAATGAGTAAATCTACATCAGCATCTAAGTTGTGGAGCTTGATACTTTGCAGGTATGGCCACTGGTTAATGTCCTCCTGTTGTGGAACATTTCGCTTTGAAACAGGCATTCGTTTTTGTGTCATGACATCTGGAAGCTCAATGAAATAATTTTTATCAAACGCTGCTACTTGCAATCCAGAGATGATGTTTGTACTCACAATGTCTTTATGACCCATCGTTTGCAGCTGAATGCTTGTTCTCTTGCCCTTCAGTTGCAGCCTTCTGGCCAGACTTTCTGTGCAGAATGTTGCTGTGCTGCCCGGGTCCAGAAATGCATATGTATGCACAGTTGTGTTGGTTTTTGGACTCCTAACTTGAACTGCAACAATAGAGAGAATTGAATTATCTTCATCACAGACCCTAATATGACTACAGGTTTGAGTCATTGTGGACGTGGTTCTCAGAGAATTCTGTGGACATCTGGAGAAAGCTTTTGTGGTTTCCTTGTCAATGTGCAGGACACTGGGATGTTGTTGGTGACAGACAGTACAGATCAAGCGACCTCTGCATTCTTTGCTTATGTGTCCCACCTTTAAACAGCCAAAACACATGCCTTTTTCCTTAATAAAGTTCACTTTATCCTTGTGTGGCTTGTCTTTGAACTTAAAACATTTGTCAACTGAGTGATTACTTTTGAAACAATACAAACAGTTGTGGTTTTTAGAGGACTTCATCTCATCTTCAGATGATTCATTATTCACTGAAAGGACTTTTGTGAAAAAGCTGCTCCCCTTTTTCTTTAGTTTTGTAAGGCCGCTACTGGGGTTTTTAGAGATGAGCTGTTGAACATCAGTGATATTGCCAAACAACGGATCAGATGCAATTTTAACCTGATTTCAACAAAAGCAACAAGATCAGTAAATAGTGCTCTTTGATTCCTTTTTTCTTGCAGGTCACAGGCTGCATTTCTCCATCTCTCTCTCATTTTGTAGGGAAGCTTAAAGATTATGCTCCTCATATTAGAAGGCAAGTCCAGTTCTTTCATATGAATGAGGTGTTTCGTTAAATTTGAGCATCCCTTAAGAAACAGAGCAAATGCTTGCAGTGATTTAATATCCTCACTTTTAATAGCTGGCCAGTTGTTAATTTTATCCATATAGGCCTGTGCAATCTTGTATTCATTTCCAAAATGTTCAGAAAGAAGATTTTTAGCTTGAAGATAGCCCAATTCCGATGGTAAATGCTGGCAACTATGTACAAGGTCTCTAGGTTGTCCCCTAGTGAATTGTTCTAGAAAGTGCAAACAATCGCTCAAGTTAGATGTTTTGGCCTCCACGCTGTTCTCAAAAGCTCTTATGAATGATTTGTATTCAAGAGGGTTGCCATCAAAAATTGGAATGTTTCTTGGTGGCAAGACCGAACTCTGACTCTGCTGAACCAACATGGCAGTGATGTCATTTTGCCTTTGCATGATGTTAATTATACTGGTTTGATGATCCAATTCTTCCAGTTGTGGCTTTACACTTGTGTCTGGACTTTGAACATTTAGTTGAACATGGACACTTTGTGGCTCAGTGTTTTGAATTGCTGACTTATGTTTCAATCGAACAACTGGATGCTCAGAGATTGCAGAGGACATTTTAACAACGTCCATGTCCTGAGGGACAAATATGTTGGCACTTGGATTAAGTTTTGGCGCCGACTTACAAATACCCCTTTTAATGTAAGAGTTCATGCCATCAGAACATTTCGAGCCACCTTGTGAATTTATTTCTAATACGCGAAGCTTTGCATTAGCAGCCGCTAGTTCCGTCTCAAGTTCAAATTGCTCCTTTTCTTGCTTTAGCTTCTCCTCCATGGCTTCAAGCTGATGCTTCCTTTTGAGAGCTGCAGCACGCTCCAGCAGCGCTGCTCTTTCAGCCTCTGCTCTTATGCGTGCAGATGCAGTGGAAGAGACACGGGACAATTGAGAGCATACATTGGACTTTACAGAGCACACATTGGAAACACTGTCTTCAGGGTTAATTAAATATTCAGCGTTGTCTTTGGCTTGGTCATCAGCATTTGGTATCACAAAGGGCTCACTCAGTTCACATAACCAGCCCTTGACACGTTCAGTAAACGCCAGGTAAGTACTCATTTTACTTTGAAAATGTTCGTTTTGTTTCTTAAGTTCATCACAGGGGAGTGGCAAACTTGTGAATTGTTTATGCGACACCTCTGCATCCTCACAACATTGCATAAATGTAGTCAGAAGTGACTTGACTGAGTCAGCATTATCCTTGGAGTCCATCAACACATTTAAATCATCTTTTATCCGTTTTGCTTGTTTCAATTTAGCAGTTCTTTTATCTTGGCATGTTTTCATATATGACATCAAGCCTTTTTCAGTGAATTTAATGCTTCTTTTGGATGAAACCTCTGAGTCACTCTTTGCCATCTGTGGTTTTGTTACATCAGACATTTTTGCACAAACTTTAAACTGCATGTAACTTTGTTGTTGCCTTTGTTCCGTTTATATTTCAAATCCACTTGCTTTGTTTAGGAGTGCAATGCTTTAATTCAATCTTTAACTCATCTTCATGTTGACAAACTTGTACTTTAACATTGGTTGCTATCATCAAACTCCAATCGTATGGCTGTTTTTCCTTTACAGCATTAGCAATCTTTGTACATACCGTTGTCATCGAAGAGGGACATGAGTGTTTGTGGCTTATATCTGAGGCACCTCATGGCTTGTGGGCGTGGCACTCCTCCTCCTGACATCGTCCAAGAACAAAGAAGTGGAATCCTCCATGGCTTTACCATCCACTCATCAGCAGATTTGATATCGTTGAAAACAAAGGTCCAAGGCCAGGTTTTTTACTTGTTGTAGTGACTACTTGTCTATGGAAAAACTTAAAAGTATACGAACAAAAATTAAATGTAAATCAAATAGTTACTTGATGAATAGTGGGTTTCCGGGTTTACGCAGTACAAAAAATTCTCAAAATACGTCAAAAAATGCAGTTCTGAGAGTTTATTCCAGGCCTCTTCAGGGAAAAAATAAACATGATACAAACAGAAAAACTACTTGCTGCCTTGGCTGCCCTGGTTTCAGCCTTTGTGCTCGCTTCACCTGCTACTCACTGACTAACCAGGCTGAGTGACTTGCTTCCTGAAAGGACTGGTAGACTGCCCTGGTTGCAGCACTGGAAGACTGGTAAAAAACCATAAGCCCACCCACTTTCCATCCTGAGCTACCTGGAGTCCATGTATTTATACACCAGACACACCCAAAACCCAAACAAAATCAATTAACTACTTAAACAATTTACTAAGAAATAATTGTATTCTAAACAACTGTATTCTAAATGCAACAAATAACCAAATAAATACAAATGAACTAAATAATCTGAGTTCTAAAACAAAAATAGAGAAATGGCTCCTACATATCCTATTAAAAAGTGTTATTTAAGATAAGATAACATTAGCTAATCCTTTATTTATCCCACGATGGGGAAATTTATAGGATTAAAGCAACAGGCAGGTGCACACAACACAGACAAAATTACATAAGGATTGAAAGATATAAGAGGTGGATTAGGAAAAAAACACCGAACATAACATTATTATTATTTAATTGTAATAATAAAATAAAAATCAAATGTTAAAAGTATTGGTATCGGATCGATATCGGCGATACTGCCCCTGTATTTACTTGGTATCGGATCGATTAAAAATTCCTGGTATCGCACACCACTAGTATGGAGCTGCAGGCAACGCACACTCCCAGTCCCGTTCTCCTCCCAGTCCATCACAACCAATCAAATTGCTTAAACTTGATTTTTTTTTTTTTTTTTTTTTTTTTTTTTTATTTTGTCTTTATTTTATTTTAAACTTGATTTTGCCCTTGACTGACCAGTAGGGTAGGGACAAGTAAAAGTGATGCATTTACTGGCGGTAGTAAATAACAGTTGTTAACGAATCACTACATTTACTGTGCGTTTTTAAGCCAACGGAAAATACCTGTGTGTGCTATATTGTTATGGACTTTTCCAGTGTGTAAACATCCAATATATAAGTGTAAAACGTTAACCAAACTAAGTAAAAGGTGGTTATTACTATTCAAAGCGAAAAGGTCTACAATGCATTGTATTTAAGAAAATGTTTAAGGGGTGTAGGAGAAAAAAGGTTATATATGTAACCTGAGGGGTTACAATCAGTTAAATAGCTTCCTTACAATGACCAACTGCTTTGATGCTTTTCAGTTTGGTTTCCGTTCTCACCACAGTACTGAGACGGCCCTCATCAAAGTTTTCAATGACATCCACATAAATACAGACTGTGGAAGAACCACAGTGCTGGTTCTGTTGGACCTCAGCACAGCATTTGACACTGTTTACCCATCCATCCATCCATCCATTTTACAAAACACGCTTACCCCTTGTGGGGTCAAGAGGGGTGCCGGTGCCTATCTCCAGCTGTCAATGGGCGACAGGCGGGGTACATCCTGGACAGGTTGCCAGTCCATCGCAGGGCAACACTGTTGATCATGATATATTATTAAAGTGACTGGAGAGCTGGGTCAGACTCTCTGGTACAGAACTCAGTTGGTCCAAATCCTAGTTAAAGAACGGGGAATTCTTTGTTTCAGTACGTAACTTCTCATCAGAGAGGACAAAAGTCACATGTGGGGATCCCCAAGGTTCAATTCTGGGACCCCCTTCTATTTAATATCTATATGCTCCCACTACCTGAGGTTATGGCAAGAAATAAGATTAGTTACCATAACTATGCAGATGATACTCAGCTCTACATTACAATGTCACCAGGTGACTCTGAAAACATCCATGACCTGAACCGATGCTTAGAACAAATCACATGAAGACAGTCACAAAGTCAGCCTTCCGCCACCTGAAGAACATTTCCAGGATTAAAGGACTGATGTTTCAGCAGGATCTGGAAAAACTAATCCATCCGTTTATCTGTAGTCGCATTGATCACTGCAACGGTGTTTTCACAGGTCTGCCCAAAAATCAATCAGACAACTGCAGCTGATCCAGAACGCTGCTTCTCACATTCTCACTAAAACCAGGGAGATAGAGAACATGGACCCGGTTCTAAAGTCCTTACATTGGCTCCCTGTAGCTCAGAGAATAGACTTTAAAATACTTCTGTTAGTTTATAAATCACTGAACGGCTTAACACCTATATACATTGAAGACCTGCTGTTGCTGTATAAACCCTCCAGACCACTCAGATCTTCTGTTTCTGGTCTACTCTGCAAACTCAGAACCAGAACCAAACAAGGAGGAGCAGCATTTAGTTCATATGCTCCAAAAACCTGGAACAAACTTCCAGAAAAGTGCAAATCAGCTGAAACACTGACTTCCTTTACAGCAAGACTGAAAACCCACCTGTTTAGAGCTGCTTATAGCCATAATAACAGGAACATACACCAACATATTTGATGTGTATTGATGTTTTCACCTGATACAATTTAATGTTTGTTACTGCTCTCACAACTGGCGACTGTTTCTATATGTTTAAGATGTTTTAATGTTTACATGATGTAAAGCATTTTGAACTGCCTTGCTGCTGAAATGTGCTACAAATAAACTTGACTTCCTGATTCCCTACTTCCTGATTCGGATGCCGTGCCTTGAGAGATAGAGCCACAAAGTGCTTAAAAATGGACCGTGCTAAAGAGAAAAGTAATGGACTGTACCGAGACAAGCTAGACCCTGTTCTGAAGGTTCAATATCTCAAAAAAATCTCAAGGGTCCGTGGGATTGCTCCATATAAGCATGATAACTGGAGAAAGGATTTACATGAACTGCCGCCGCTGCCATTCTCAGAAATTAATCTTACTTTCTATCTCATCAATGGAATAAATTTTTATATCAGCGAATGATTCAAGGATAAAACAATTTTGGGTTGGTCAGCATATGCCGTTGAAAGTGAGGTTTGCTCATCTCACGGCTGCTATCCAGAGTCCATTCAGCATCTCTTTGTTACTTCAGAGATCCATGCCCTTGGCTTTGATTCTTAGTTGGAAAATTGAAAAATTTTAACTCATAGTTCATTTTCCCAAAGCGATTGCGTGAAATGGTGTGATAGTTAATGACACAGCATGTTTGCACCATATTTTTTAAACCAAAAGAAAAGAAAGACAGTGTTGTGGATGAAGGCTGAGTAAAGAAACAGAAACCAGTTTCCTGGGGTCCGTTCTTCGTACGTTGCTTAAAACATCCGAGATTAAATGAGACATCCAAGATGATTTCATCCGGCTAATCATGATCCGGCTAATTGGGTTCTTCCAACACACCTGTTGTTTATGATTAGTATGGCTGGATTGAGTTATCTGAGATAACTGCGTGTTCATGGGGAAATGTATCGATAGTAGAAACATTGATCAGCAGCGCTGCTATTGGCTGTTCAGCATGGCCAAAGAACGCCCACAGTTTTTTCTCTTAAGCAGAACACAAGTTTCTAATGGAAGGTTATGCTGAATTTGAGTCATTAATTAAATCAAAGTCTGCTAAAGCCAGGAGAGAGGGCTGGCAAAAAGTAGCAGACAAATTAATGCGTAAATACTGTCCATGGTAGATGTTTCTATCACTTTCTACAGTATGAATTTTTGCATTTTAATAATTTCATATTTACTTTCTTTTATATTAGAGTCTCCACAGGACCCACTAGAACAGGGGGAAAAAGTGAAATACAATAATATTCTACAAAATGGTAGCCTTTAATTATACTTTATTTTAAAAAGCCACTTATGTCAAGAGATCCAAATTTCGGTGTCATTCCTTAGACACTGGAAGTAAAGTACATGTGCAAACTGGGATTTTTAACAAAAAATTCTTTATCTATAAAAAAAAATAAAATAAAAATGAAGTTCTTCCTTTTCCAAGTCATACACGGTAAAACTGTATTGCTCCGTGTCTAGATAATCCATCCATAGTTTTTTTCTAATACAATATACGGCTCGACAGGAAGCAAGCCTTTCAAAGTAAACTAAACTTCACAATAAAATGGCCCAAACAAATCTTACTGAATATGATAAAAATAAAAAGCAAATCACACAAATAACTTAAAGATTTTCTATTTATGGCTCCAACACAACTTTTTCCTCTTTAAAAGTCACTGTTACATGGTTTGTTTATAACAGCCACCAAGAGAAATCTCTGTCGCGCTGCACTAAAGGATCCTGTGTATTGCGCAATACGCGAATAATTCGAAAAGCTCTAAAATTATTCTTGCACCTTCTGCAACAGGTTGCTGTCGTAAAAATGGACATGGCTACGACAGACTTCCCTATCTCCTCCGCTTATACAGCTGCGATCTAATCTTGTTTACATGAAATAAGCCTGTTAGCGAGCAGGCTTAAGCTCGCGCACATGTTGCTATGACAGCAAGTCCAGGATGAGTTTCGAAGAACCAAACGATCCAAGATCACAAATCGTCAACAATCAAATCCAGCTAACTGAGTTAGCGACGTACGAAGAACGGACCCCTGTACACTGATCGCACATTGTTTACATTTCAATTGTTTACTGTTAAATCACTGCTGCACTTTATCCCGTAATTTACTGTAATTCTCAAGCTGTATGCAAACGTATTTGTGTTCTGTACGCACTCTGTGCATACAAAATGACAAATAAAGTTGTCTAAGTCTAATTGTCACGATTTGTCTATGGATGAACCCAGAACCACACACACGGGACTTAAAATGACAGTCTTTATTGAAGGTTTGATGGGATGGAGGGTGATGTAACCAGCGAGGTAGAACTGCACGGGAACAGGGTGAGCTGATGGTCTGGAGAGAGACTTCTTGGAACCAGGAACAGGCAGCACGGTCCACAGCTCGGCAGAGAATTGACAGTTCAGGGGAGAACTGTCAGGTTCAAACACCTAAAACATTCATTAACAACACCAGAAGGAGACAACAATGAAGTTGGTTTTCAAATAATCTTGCAAGGAGATCGAACGGAGATGCTTAATACAGATGTCCAAATCCGATCTGAAGCAAATCTGTCGCCCCCTCTCTATTTATTAGGAAAAGGAATCCCTGGTTCCATTGTCAAGCTAAGGGGTAGGGATAAGCAAAATAACTGTGACCTTCGAGATAAAACCAAGCAGTTCACACAGCGCAGCACTCCAGATGGCTGAATAGTAGTGATGGTGAGATGAAGCCTCATGAGGCATTGAACCACTTGAGCCAACTGGTTCGAGAAAGGGTTAATTTCTTGATGCTTCATGTGCACACGACACCACCTACTGGCCAGGTGTATAATCACAGCCAGCTGGATCTTAACACGTGTGATGCATTGAATTTTTGTCTATTATGACTCTTGGGAATGACTTCACAAAAGGTGTAGGACGAAATCATTTGTCTACATAAATTTTGTATACACGTGTATAATAAAACATTGTTTGAATGTATTCTCTGTGTGTAATTATTCCCGAAATAGTAGTGTCATGTGATATGGCATGGTGTGTAATAATGTTTTTCTGTGACTCTAGAAAAATGGCATGGGCTTAATCAGGCAGAGGACAGTGAAAGTGCTTGTGGAACTAGGGAGGGGGTAGTGAATAGGCTAATGCTTGTGTAACTTGGATGATTTCATGCATTTTTATTAAGAAACAACAATTTCTCCACAGTTTTGTGCGCGGTCCCGTTGTCCCAAAGTCCGTATTTCCTTCTTGCCAAGAACTGACTGGACGAGAGTTAATTTCAAAACGACCCAAAGTAAACAAACAAACAAAGAAACTTGCAGTATAATACTTTATTTGCTACTAACTGATTATATAAGCATCTAAATCAGCTTCCTATAATCAAAACATATTTTCTTTAACAATAAATCAGGGGAGAGCGCGAACGCAGTCCCCCACTACCAGAAATTATGCAGTCGAGATTCCCACATTTGGGAATTCGCATAGGTCAGCACAGCCCAGAGTGCAATGGCTGAGCCTCACCATGGGTGAACCAATTTCAATTTTCAAGGTTTTTATTAATTCATTGCAAATAAGGTCAGTACAGACAATTTGTAACCAAAGTTACAGTTTCACAGTATTACAGATACACAGTTTTGTTTACACAAGGCAAGAGAAAACAAAACCAACAACATAGCGTTCCATTTTGCTTAAACAATCCTGTAACTTAAAAAAGACTCAACAAAAAAACAGGCACTTTCCATGCCACCACCTCATCCTGACCCTTCTTTCCCAACCTCTCTCCCCAGATATATTCTCTGACTTGTAAACCTGCGCTCTTCATAACATTTATTTCCGTTATCTCATATTTTTTGTATATCACAATATTTCTTGCTTTCCATATCGCTTCTTTGACACTGTTAACTACAATCCACCAGCGGAGTTCGTTTTTTTCCCATTTATCTTTAAACAAACCATAAGCCATCTTTTCATAGGTTAAGTCCTCTTTACATAAGTTGCTTAGCCAAGGTGACATCAGGGACCATACTTTTTGTGCAAACGAACATGTCCAAAACAGATGTCTAATGGTCTCCTCATCGCCACATTTTGCCCTGGGGCATTGGGGACTCCTTGTACAGTTTCTCCTATACAAAAACGCTCTTGTGGGTAGACATTGATTGGCAATTTGCCAGGCTATGTCTTTGTGGGTATTTAACAGATTTTTATTATTAACATTTTCCCATGTTTTTTTAACATTTTCTTCATTCAATTTCTCAACTGGAGTCAATCTATTCAAGGAGGATAACTTGTTCTCTATTGTTTTTCGTTTAATTGTTTCTGGTGTGATCCCCTTGAGGCCACAACTCAATGACTGAACAACTGTTTGAAAAATAGGAGGATATATATCTGAAAAAGGTGTGTGTAAAACCACCCTCTTGTTCCACACCTTCAGCACACGACTTCCCAGCCAAAATCTGACAAAAGGGGCCCAAATGGGTTCTGGGAGCAGGCCTAAACAAGTTCTTAAAATGGGTGTTATAAACATTGCTTTAAACTTGACTGCTATGTCTGGCACGGCTCTCCCTCCTTTGGCGAATGGTCTGTACATAATTTCCCTTTTTAATTTCTCTTGTTGGCTTCCCCATAAAAACTGAAACATTGATTTTCGAATTGCAACCATTATCTTATGAGGCATTGGAAAAGTTGTTGCTAGATAAGCTAGGGGTGATATAACTTCTGTTTTTAATACCAGCACCTTACCAATAAGTGTTAGTTCTCTATCTTTCCATTGTATTAATTTGCCGTGAAGTTTTACCAGTTTAATTTTCCAATTCTCAATCTCCATATTCTTCCCTATTTGGACTCCTAAAATCCGATCTGAAGCAAATCTGTCGCCCCCTCTCTATTTATTAGGAAAAGGAATCCCTGGTTCCATTGTCAAGCTAAGGGGTAGGGATAAGCAAAATAACTGTGACCTTCGAGATAAAACCAAGCAGTTCACACAGCGCAGCACTCCAGATGGCTGAATAGTAGTGATGGTGAGATGAAGCCTCATGAGGCATTGAACCACTTGAGCCAACTGGTTCGAGAAAGGGTTAATTTCTTGATGCTTCATGTGCACACGACACCACCTACTGGCCAGGTGTATAATCACAGCCAGCTGGATCTTAACACGTGTGATGCATTGAATTTTTGTCTATTATGACTCTTGGGAATGACTTCACAAAAGGTGTAGGACGAAATAATTTGTCTAGATAAATTTTGTATACACATGTATAATAAAACATTGTTTGAATGTATTCTCTGTGTGTAATTATTCCCGAAATAGTAGTGTCATGTGATATGGCATGGTGTGAAAAGTTGTTGCTAGATAAGCTAGGGGTGATATAACTTCTGTTTTTAATACCAGCACCTTACCAATAAGTGTTAGTTCTCTATCTTTCCATTGTATTAATTTGCCGTGAAGTTTTACCAGTTTAATTTTCCAATTCTCAATCTCCATATTCTTCCCTATTTGGACTCCTAAAACTTTTATCATGTCATTTTTCTCTAGTAAACCCCATTTTTCTTTAATTTCCCTCCAATTGCAGTATAAGACCTCACTTTTTTGTTTGTTAACCTTCATACCTGAGGCAAGCGTAAATTTCTCACAGGTTTTTAAACATTCGGATATAGAAACATTATCAGATAACAAAAGGGTTAGATCATCCATGTACATAGTTAGTTTTAAGTCTTTACCGTAATTACCAGGAGGGATTATTCCATTAATTGCTTTGCTTTGCCTCAAAGCGCATGCTAATGGTTCCATGGCCATAATGAACAATAAAGGAGACAGCGGGCAACCCTGTCGGACTCCTGCTTTTATTGTGAAGGGGAGGGTTAATTTCCCGTTCACCATCACCACACTGCTACATTGATTATACAAAAGTTTAATCCACTTTTTAAACGTGTCTCCGAAGTGATATTGACATAATATTGCTTCTAAAAACTTGTGGTTAACGCTATCAAAGGCTTTTTCTAGATCTATCCCCACAATAGACAGAGGGAGTTTCCTCTCCTGACAGTAAAGGTAAGTATCTCTGATCAGAGCTAAACTGTCTGTCATTCTACGTTCTGAGATCCCACAGGTTTGTTCTTTATCTATCAAGTTAGGAATAATAGGGGGTTTTCAGCTGACGTCACGCTCACGTGACTACTCAGCGCGTCCGCCATATTGGGTGGCAGTCGTTTCGCACCGTTGACCTGCATTGTATGACGCCTTAGGCAGTATTGGAAGTGAACAATGGGGAAAACGTGTTTAATGGTTGGTTGCACGGCCCGTGGAGGTGGAGATCAACGCTTTCTATCGCCTACCAGCCGTAATAGTGAATCAGTGTGAAAAAAAAAAGCTGTCTGAACAACGCCGTCACCTATGGCTGACACGGATATCCAGGTCCGATTTGGACGGTGTTAAGCTGGAATACGCCAGAGTCTGCGGTGCTCACTTTGTCACAGGTAATTAACTGTTAAGTATTTAAAACATATAAGAAGAATATATTAATAATAGGGCTTGGGCGTTATGACTTATTACTTTCCGCGGCTGTCATGTTGACTGCCTCCGCCGCCTCTACTGCCTATTACTACCGCATACTGTACTCCCTCTCTCAGCCGTGTTTTAATTTGATTAATTTCACCTTAACTTGATTTCAAACATGGTAAACCGTTGCTGTATTGTGGGCTGTAACAGCGCAACACATGATCGCCATGGGAAAAACATAGAAACAGATTAATTTTCCACCGCTTTCCTGCCTGGAGGCGCAACCACGGAGAACAACTGTTAGCGATAACAAAGAGTCGGCTCGCTTGGATCGCGGCTGTAAGTCGACCGAACATAACTTTCCACAGTATCCCGATGTCAATGAGAGTGTGTTCTAAACGTTTGAAACACATAGCAGCTAGTTAAAAGTACATTACATGCGCGAGTGGTTGTTAGCGCTAACGGTTAGCATGAGCCAGAGCCCGGCTGAGCGCAGCTTACCTTTGAACGAGTTACAGAGATAACAAAGAGATCGTCGGCTCGCTTGGATCGCGGCTGTAAGACCGAACATAACTTTCCACAGTATCCCGATGTCAATGAGAGTGTGTTCTAAACGTTTGAAACACATAGCAGCAAGTTAAAAGTACATTACATGCGCGAGTGGTTGTTAGCACTGGCGGTTAGCAGCTACTAAACTAGCATGTGCCAGCCCGTCTGAGCGCAGCTTACCTTTGAACGAGTTGCTGTGTTCCCACTGTTTGCTGGCTTTATGATCTGCAGCTCCTACCGGCGCCAATACGGTAAATACAACTTAATTTTGCACTGGTCATTGTTCTGCTTAAATAATTAAAGCCGCGAGCGGCGTCGATCGGCCTTGCAGCCAAGCGCCTTCGCGCACCGCCCGCCGCCGGCGGGCGGTGCAACACATTTGCAACACATTTGCGTCGGATTGTTTACATTTTTACCATCTTATTAAAACTCACCCGTCCACGTATGATGGCGATTTCCTTGATGTACATAACCAGATGTGAACTGGTTGTGAGCCTCTAGATCCTTGTAAGCTCTCATTTCCTCAAGAGTGTGCAGAGGGTTTTCACCGAACACCAGGTAATGCACTATGTCGCCGTGCTCTACATTTGGCCAATCATCTGGATTACGGCTAAACAAGGCACCGTGGAGGGCATACGGGTCCATATGGTCGATCACGGAACATTTCCTCAGATATACGTCCTTATCTGGTCGCTCTAGCGTGCTGGCGTACTTATCCATTCGCGATACGATAATACGTGTAAGACAACTAGAGATAAGGAAGTGTGCCACCCAATATGGCGGACCGGAAGTTGGCCAGTGACGTCAGTGAAAACACCCTATTGTCTGTAACCGAAAGAAAAGAGCTTTGGCTAATATTTTAACATCAACTCCTAACAGAGTTAGGGGTCTCCAATTTTTCAAATCATTTTGAGGGCCTTTCTTGTATACTAAGGAAATCATGCCTTGGTTCATGGTGCCAGGCAACTTGTTCATCTCCAAGGCTTCTTTGTAAACCTGCAACAGGGTGGCTTTTAAGAGGTCCCAAAAGGTGGAATAGTACTCCTTTGGTAAACCATCTAGTCCTGGTGATTTATTATTGTGCATGCTCAACATAGCTTTTGTGATTTCATTAATTGTCATTTCTTGGTCTAAGTTCTCCCTCTCAGTTTCCGTTAGTTCATTATTCATTTTAGATATGAAATAAAGCATCTCTTCTTCTTGTATCTGCTGGCCTTCGTATAGTTTCTTATAAAATTCATAAATTTCAGAAGTAATCTGCTGATTGTCGTTTAATTCTTCCCCTTTAGTATTGGCTAATGTATTAATAGATGTTTGGGTCCGGAATAATTTTCTAAAGAAATATCTTGTGCATTTTTCATTCTCCTCCAGATGTTGTACTCTACTCCGTATCAGCACACCTTTACTTTTTTCGTTCAAAACAATCATCAATTCTTTTTTAAGTTGAACTATTTCATCATTCACTTGAAACCCAGCGTGAAGAAGGTTGTAGAATCTCTGGAGTTTTGCTTGCTTCCTCTTTTGCCACTTTCTTTTCTCTTCCGCTATTCTTCTTCCTTCTCTACTAAAGAATTTCTTGGTTCTCTCTTTTATGTCTTCCCACCATTCGCCTACAGTGTCGAATAGAGGGCATAAAGAAATCCATTGGCTAAGCTTAAATTTATATTTTGTCACTACTTTAAAGTTAGTCAATAAGCTTGTATTTAGTTTCCAAACTCCCCCAACCTGGGAGACCAACTTCTACAACAATCAATGGACTTAACGACGAGACCTGCAGAAGACCAGCAGCAAGAGGACACGGAGGAGCGAGAGGGAGCTACATTGGACCCAACAACCGGAGGCTCCTGCAGAGACAACAGTCCTCCCAGAAGGCACGATAAGAAGCTTCCCCCAAGTTGTGACGACAGGGCAATGCGGGGAAATTTTGGACCTAATGATGAGAAACTTAATACCGCCCCAATCAGAATTAACCCAAGACTTTTTCCTGAAGAGGACGGAACTCTTGAGGGACTTCAACAGCTGTTTGAGCCAAGAGATGACGAACAATCAAACCCTCGGAAGCGGCCCCAAAACCCTTCGACTGACTCCTCAGGAGGACCAGAAATAGAAAGCTGGCCATCTTCTTCACAGAACCCGACACCCTTTCTAGAAGATCAAGGATTGGCAACCTTTTCCAGCATTACCCAGATAACTACGGGGGAACAAGAAGACCAGCCGGAAATCGAGAAAATACAGAGAAAGAAAAAGGTAAAGACTAATGCCAAACAATAGACTCGTTATGACCTCCCCTGAATCCCCCTCCCTTTTTTCTCTTTAAGTGAACATGTTCTCATTACAAGTATCCTCAATAAATACAAGAGGATTAAATGATCCAGTGAAATGTCAGACGGTACTTAATTACTTGTATAATAGTGGAGGTGATGTTTTTCTACTACAAGAGTGTGCCTTATCCTTCAAAGATAACTATATCAAATTTCAAAATAGATGGAAACATGGCCAACCCTTTTGGTCAGGGGATAACTTAAATAGATCAACAGGAGTGGTGGTGTTGTTGAATAACAGATCACTTTATATAGAACTGACTGGACAAGAGTTAATTTCAAAACGACCCAAGGTAAACAAACAAACAAACAAACTTGGAGTATAATACTTTATTTGCTACTAACTGATTATAAAAGTATCTAAATCAGCTTCCTATAATCAAAACATATTTTCTTTAACAATAAATCAGGGGAGAGCGCGAACGCAGTCCCCCACTACCAGAAATTATGCAGTCGAGATATTGCTAAAAATATTGTTTTAGCAAACTCACACACCGAAGCAACACCAACTTTGGTGACCTCTGATCGGCGTGACAATTTTGCGGTATTTACGCTTATCCTTAGCCAGCAGTTTTAGGTAGGATTCTATGTCGCCTGTTCTGGCCCCTGGTAGGCATTTAACTATGGTTCCTGGTTTCTTTAGTGCCACGTTTCTTATTACAGAGCTGCCAATAATTAAGGTCGGCTCCTCGGCGAGACTGTCGCTCAGAGGGGAAAATTTATTAGAAACGCAGATGGGTTGGTGGTGATCTGGGGGCTGAAATCTAGAGCTATGCTTACTACGAACCGTCACCCAGCCGGCCTGCTTAACCGGCTGTTCGAGTGCGGCTGTTTGTTCGCTACGTGAAGTTACTCTTTGTGAAGTTACTCTTTGTGGCTCCGCGCTAGCAAAGGAGCGGCTATCAGCTGGTTTTTCAACAGCACGGAGCCGGGTCTCCAGTTCTGACACCCTCGCCTCCAAAGCAGGCAAATGCACACAAAACAAACAAAATTACATAAGGATTGAAAGATATATCATAAGAGGTGGATTGGAAAAAAAAACACCCACTCTGAACAGAATAATTTAACTCCAAGCAATATTTACAAAGCCATACAAATATGAAATGTGACCGCTTTCCCAGAATGCACTGCGGCGTAACTTTTTTAGATTTTTTTTTAGGCTTTTTTTACATATTAAAAATATTGTTTTAAAAATGTTTTCAATAAAAAATGGTGTAGTCTATAAATAGATTTGTATGTTGGAAAAAGCTAAAGAACTTAAATTATAATTTATTTAACACAAAATATTACCTCTCACTTTAAACTATGAATACATTATTCATACAATTATTTAATTCCATGATCAATATAAGTAATAATTTATTATCATCTAGACCAGAGGTCACGGATTAGCGGACCACGGTCCGGCTCCAGACCCACCTGCTGGCTAATCCGGACCCAACCTGATTTAAAACATTTATATATTACTGCATGTTGTCCAACGACAGTGTCTAACTCAGGGGATAAAGTTCTCCGTTGCTGCGACGGATTTCTGTCATTTGGAAATTGAGCGCAAAAAGTCCCGTCTAGACTTTTTATTCAAGGTTTTGCACTGAAGCTGCTCCCAACCAATTAAACCTGGCAGAGCCGGGACATTAGACAATCAGAAAGAGAGTAGGGCGACATTGCAAAGCGGACATTGCCAGTCTGAGGTTTATCGTGTTCAATCATTTTAACTTTTGGAAGAACATCTCAAGCTGACCACAGATGGTATGAATGAAAGTAGCGGTGGTCAAAGGCTTACTTTGGATTAATGCAAACCAGCAGGTCAGAAAGTTCACCGGATAAAACAGCTGACAACAACTTCCCTTGGTAAGCGTTTCTGTCGCTGCTCCTGCAGTTAATCGATGAGTTATTTCCACCTGTGGCCATGTCATCTGTCAGCGTTTATTCCCTTGCTGATAAACGCGGCGACCAATCAGGGATCTCCTCGTGATTCGCTATTATGTTTTATTTAAAACACAAAGAAGAGTAACGCGCTAGCTCAGGCTAATTTAGCGTGACCCTTGAAGAAGAAGAGTTGGACTGTGAAACAATGTGCCGCACTTGACTGAGTTCGATTGGGAAAAAGTGAAAAAAAAAAACCCTGCGCTGTTCTGAAGCAAAGAAGGCAGAGCTGTATCTGCTGTCGGTATGCAGCAGTAATCACCTGATGAGCAGCTGCGCTCCAGGACACTAAATAAAATGACAAGGATTTTGATGCTTACAGATTATTAAGAAAACTACATCAAAAAGATAAAATAATTAAACTGCAGCTACAACATGGACTGGAGAACGGGTTCTACCTGGGTGAGGCCAGAGAAAGGTGATTCTCAGAGAGTTTTTTTATGAAGTTAAAGTGGAGCGCAGACACAGGGTTCATCCTGGACAGGTCTCCAGTGACTGGGCTAAAATATAACCATTTTATTAAACTTCAAAAAAGGTAAATCATGCCTTTTTTTATAAACTGTAATGATTAATTGGTGAACAATAACGGGCAAAGGAGAGACTGATTACTGTCGTGCAATCTGTGTCAAATTAAAATGTATTATGTCATGATAGTGTTGGTGATGTGTCCTGCATTTCCAAGGCTGTGTTTGGCCTTGTATGATCATAAAATTGGTTTATATTGAATGTGACAGGGAGCACCTTGATATGTGCTTGAGGTTGGCTTTGTTGCCAATCGAACTCAGGTTTAAAATCCTTGCAGGGTAGCCTAAAGCTCACTTCTCTCATTAAGCCATAAAAAAGAAATTAAAAAACGTTCAGGTGTTTTATAAAAGATGTGAAAGTCAGGAAATTGTCTATATACCAAATTGTGAAAGACTGTGGTTCTCTATTTCAAAAAGCACTTTGGATTTTAAAATAGAAAAACGTTCTATTTTTATGTTATTTTTTTGTGGATGTATAAACATTTTATTTCAGTGTTAAATACTGTTTGAAGTAACGGATTGTAATTACAAATGTCTCGGGACATTTACTGGTTGTTGATTTTCTTTATTCGGACCCCGCTGATTTTTAATACGTGACCCCTGATCTAGACTACTACTGACAGGAGGTGGAATCCAGACGAGCTGTGCGTGTGGTGACGTCACGAGTACATACGTTGTGCGCGCTCCCGTTTTCCCAAAGTCAGTGGCCGTTTCTCAATTCACGAGAACGCGAGTCCGTACTCGCGTTCTCGTCAAGTCTGTTCTCGGTAAGAACACAGGAAGATCGGACTTGACGAGAACGCGAGCACGCAGCACGTATTGTGCATTGGAACAGAAGTATACTCGTGACGTCATCACACCCACAGCGCTTGAGCATTCCTTTAACGTTCAAAACTATTTATACACTACACCATCATATCTTATTGAAAACGTTTTTTATTTAAATTAATTTCTATAATAAAACCAGCAATAGCGTGAATTTCTTTGTGGGGAGTTGTAATTGTTCTAGTTATAGAGGCGATTGAATCTTCTTTAAAAATCAGCACTTTGTAGAAGCAAAATGAGCGATACGAGCAATATAGCTGTTGCTTCGGTCGTTGGTCAGCTTTACCAGCAGGCTGAAGAGGAGGTGATGCAGTTGAGGAGGCAAATCCGAGCAAGGAGAAGATAGATGCAGCAGAGGAGGCTCAGAAGGCAGGCTTTGCTCACCCATCGATTGCCAACTGGTAGGCATTTTAAGATTGACAGCCTATTTCCTACTTTTATCTTTAAAAAAAACCCATTGATGATGATATTAAAACGTGATCAGGTTGAAATTGTGACTATTTTTCCTATATTAATAAAAATGAAGACCCAGTTTTAACATTAATAACAGTAGGGTTAAGCTACTTTATTGCACCTCCTGACCTTCACAGCATTGATCATTAAGAAAGGAAAAAAAAAAACATTTTTATGTCTGTCCACCTTTACAGTGATCTATAAATTATGTGCAGTTAGTTCAGCCCATTTTTTCAGTGAAATGGTAATAATACCAGAGAAGGGAAGCCATTTGTTACATTTACTATACTTGACTAGTTTTACAACACTATACATTTTATCTTTTCTTTCTTGAGAACTATAATAATCTGCATGTTAAACAGGTATAGTTTTATGCATAGAAAACGTGACAAAAAACAATTAACATTTGGCATTTTATATTTACAGGAAGAAACAGAAACAGAATATGTGAGGATAAACACCTCGGTGCCGATCCTCCAAATATTTTTTAATGAAGGGGACCTGAAACCAGCCTTCAGGCTAAACAGGGCCACCATCGTCCTCCTCCTTCAGCTGCTGTCCATCCAGAAGGTCCATGGATGGCCACAGGAGATAGAGGTGACCCTCTGCTGGCTGGTCTGTGGTGCAGACACCACAGGGAATAGGGAAACAGCTTGCCAGTAAGATCTCTTACCTTCTTGTTCTTAAATAGAGCCAACAATGACACACAATTGATAGATGATATTAATTGGATAGAAGATTAAGACAGATCAGCATATTATCTAAATTACAAGTTAATTTTATATTTGGTACAGGTCAAGTGGAGGCCCGCTACAACAGGCACCATGCCAAGGCTGATAAACATCATTGAGCTTGTCTTTGGTGGTCTGAAGACACGGTGGCGTTCCATCTTCTTCAGGGTGCTGGAGGTCTGCCTGACGTTTGCCCCAAAAGTAATCGCCGCCTGCTGCATCCTCCACAATAATAGTATAGAGGCAGGGGACCAGCTGGACGTGGAGGATGAGGAGGTTGACCCAGAGGAGGATGACCATCCAGCGGCTGAAGACAGGGAGCTGCTCCAGCTGGCTGCATGTTTAAGTGAACATGACTACACCTGACCTAATGTAGATCAGTTGGAGTCATGTTCACATGCTGCTTCATTTCTTTTGTTTTCACCACCTGGAAAAATACATAAAATAATGCGTAAATTAATTTCCATTCCAACTATTTTTAATTGTAAGTTTATAGGCATTGTCTGTTTGTATAAGATCTTAATGAGTAATTTTGTTGTTTTAAACCATGTTAGTAACTGTTAATAATTTGTTGAATATATTACACCTTCAGTCTGTTCCAAAGATAAAACATTCGTATAAAATAAATGTCTGTTTTTTCATATACTATTATTACTATTATTTTCTTTCCCTCTTTCTCCTCTCAATTATTCGTGTCCTGACTCAGAAGAAACTCACTTAGATAGGAAAAACATTTATAGAATGTATTTATTTATTTATTTTATATGCTGCTGCCGTCCTAGGGAGAGATTTATAATTTATTCCAGCAAGTATTGAGTTAATAAAGCAACACACGTCAGTCAGATAAACACAAAACAAATAAATCATAACCAGCGGTATTATGCACACTACTTTTTTTAAATTACGCACTAACTCTGTAAACAGGCCACATAGGGAAGCTTAAAAGTATAATGTTCTCACCTCAAACGATCTTAAAACGTACTTTTGAAGAACAACAGCAGCAGAAAAGAGAATTTTTTAACTTACCGCTGAGCTCTTTTTGCGCTGTCTCGAATCAAGCTGCGGCCGCGGTGCATTCTGGGCAAGCAGTCAGTCTGAAGAACGCACAAGTCTGCTCTGATGCATGCTCGATAAAGAGGGCGGAGCGAGAACAACATCCGGGGAATTCGGCGCGTTCTCGATTTGGCGTTCTCAGCCACAGACATGAATACGTAGACGCCGCGTCCTCGGTTGAGAGGCGTGCCGACAGAGCGGCCATCTTAGGTCAGACCAAGCTGCAGTCAGACAGAATACAAGTCAGTTCAGGTAAGTGGTGCTTTATGTTTTCAGACACTCTGAATCCGGTGAATTCTCAACCGATTTCCAGATAAATTAGCTGACTGAAGACGTCACCCCTTTAAGGGCTACATGGGACCAATTGATTGAATTAAAAGATTGATAGTCTAACTTAATACATAATTTCGATTTTGTATTGACAGTCAGCAAACTTCCAGAGCTACGTCCCAGGATGCCCGACTTTTGCTCGGCTTATGGGTGTGGGAATAAAAGGGCATTACAAACCAGATCCCGGGGTATTACCTTCCACAAGTAAGATTTTATGATAGTTAATCCTCATACTTTACAGTTACAGTTTTTTCCGGCATAAACACATTATGTGCTAATGGGTAGCAGGGATGGAAGCGGAGAAAAGTACATTAAACACCCTGATTTCTAAAAGATCTGACTGAGGATATATATATATATATATATATATATATATATATATATATATATATATATATATATATATATATATATATACAGGACTGTCTCAGAAAATTAGAATATCGTGAAAAAGTATACTAGTAGGCTATTCAACTAATCACTTAAATCGTCTAATTAACTCGAAACACCTGCAAGGGTTTCCTGAGCCTTGAAAAACACTCAGCTTGGTTCAGTAAACTAAATCACAAGTATGGGGAAGACTGCTGATCTGACTGCTGTCCAGAAGACCATCATTGACACCCTCCATCAGGAGGGTAAGACACAAAAAGAAATTTCTCAAAGAGCAGGCTGTTCACAGAGTGCAGTTTCAAAGCACATTCACAAAAAGTGTGTTGGAAGGGGGAAATGTGGCAGGAAACGCTGCACAACCAAGATCTGGCACCTGCCCACAGTGCCAAAACCACCAGTAACTGGTGTACTGACCATGGCATTACTGTCCTTGATTGGCCTGCCAATTCCCCTGACCTGAACCCCATGGAGAATTTGTGGGGTATTGTGAAGAAGAAGCTGAAAGACACCAGACCCAACAATGCAAATGAGCTAAAGGCCGCTATTGAAGCATCCTGGGCATCCATAACACCTCAGCAATGCCACAGGCTGATTGCCTCCATGCCACGCCGCATTGATGCAGTAATCTGTGCAAAAGGATTCCCAACCAAGTACTGAGTGCATTAATGGACATTTTCAAGTTTGATTTTGTTTTGCTGTTATAATTTTTTTTGTACTTGGTCTGAGGAAATATTGTAATATTTTGAGATAGGATTTTTGAGTTTTCTTCAGCTGTACGCCATAATCAACGATATTAAAACAATAAAGGGCTTGCGATATTTCAGTTGATTTGTAATGAATCCAGAATGTATGACATTTCATGTTTTTTAATTGCATTACAGAAAATAAAGAACTTTATCATGATATTCTAATTTTCTGAGACAGTCCTGTATATATGTATGTATGTATATATATATATATATATATATATATATATATATATATATATATATATATTATATATATATATATATATATATATATATATATATATATATATATATATATATATATATATATATATATATACATATATATCCATCCATCCATTTTCCAAACCGCTTTATCCCTCATGGGGTCGCGGGGGTTGCTGGTGCCTATATCCAGCGTTCACTGGGCGGGAGGCGGGGTACACCCTGGACAGGTCGCCAGTCTGTCGCAGGGCAACACAGAGAGACAAACAGGACAAACAACCATTCACACACAGACTCACACCTAAGGACAATTTGGAGAAGCCAATTAACCTAACAGTCATGTTTTTGGACTGTGGGAGGAAGCCGGAGTACCCGGAGAGAACCCACGCATGCACAGGGAGAACATGCAAACTCCATGCAGAAAGACCCAGGGGTGTACTCGAACCCAGGACCTTCTTGCCGCAAGGCAACAGCGCTACCCAGCGCTATATATATATATATATAAATATATATATATATTGTATGACATTTCATGTTTTTTAATTGCATTACAGAAAATAAAGAACTTTATCACGATATTCTAATTTTCTGAGACAGTCCTGTATATATATATATATATATATATATATATACATACATATATACAGGACTGTCTCAGAAAATTAGAATATCGTGATAAAGTTCTTTATTTTCTGTAATGCAATTAAAAAACATGAAATGTCATACAATATATATATATATATATATTTATATATGTATAGATAGAGAGAGAGAGAGATGTGTGTATAATTTCTGTTTATTATATTAATATGTAACTGAAAATATATAACTGAGTATATATATATCATTCCGTTAGACTTCAGTTTAAATTGTTTTTGTTCTGAATAAATATGTGTAATCTGTCTGAAATGTCACCAGCATTGTGAACATATGATTTAAATTAAATCTGAGCTGCCTCCTATTCATTTTGACAGCAGCTGTCTGATCTGTGGTCTGACCCAAGATGGCCGCCCTGTAGGCACGTCAGTCTAGCGGCCGGCAGCATACAATGGGGCGTCTACGTATATGATGTCTATGTTCTCAGCATTGGAACAGTGCTCGGGCTGAGGCTGATGACGTGTCACGAGCACACGAGAACGCTCAAGAACGCATATTGAGAAACGGCCAGTATTTCCTGTGTTCTTGCCAAGAACTGACTAGACGAGAGTTAATTTCAAAACGACCCAAGGTAAACAAACAAACAAACTTACAGTATAATACTTTATTTGCTACTAACTGATTATAAAAGCATCTAAATCAGCTTCCTATAATCAAAACATATTTTCTTTAACAATAAATCAGGGGAGAGCGCGAACGCAGTCCCCCACTACCAGAAATTATGCAGTCGAGATTCCCACATTTGGGGAATTCGCATAGGTCAGCACAGCCCAGAGTGCAATGGCTGAGCCTCACCATGGGTGAACCACCTTCTTGATCATGGTATCTCCCCTGCCAGGTAAGTATGAGTTGTTCACCTCACGCTCTGCCATGTCTTTCACACACACACCTTCATGGGTCACGGTGCCGTCACTCTGTCAGCTGACAAAACCACAGCCTGGAAGCTGCCATTCTACATCTGTTAAACCATCTCTGACTAACTGTGTGCTACTAAACAGCATTTAGGATAGATCTAACGTTTTATAAACAACGTTTGGTTACCCACAATTCAATGCTGCGTAACCAAAGCTAAAGCTGTTAGCCTTCTAACACGTTTCTTCTATTTTTAACCGCCAACAAAACAGCAAGAACTCAACCTTAAATTAATATGCAGAACATTAATCTATTGCTTATTTACAAGTATTTTTAAACACATCAGATAGAACAGAAACGTTAATATGCTTGTTTTTCTGTTAGCACAAGCGCTTCCTGTTGCTTAGTTCAGAGAAACAGGTCTGGTGCTGCCACCTGCTGGTGTGGCTGCGGAATAGCATTTATTCAGGAGGAAGACACCATGTGGCAAATTAAAGGAAGAAAATTCAGCTTCAACCTTGTCAGATTCTGCAGTTCTGTAAAGCTTCAGAAGCAGCCAGAACATCTTTCTACTCAAATTATGATAAACGGAAAATAACCTGTCGATTTTATTACTATTTCTTCTGTTCATTGTTTGACTTCTTCATATTTTGCCAGTTAAAGACAGAAGCAAATAACCTTAGTTTTTTCTTCATGCTTCAGGACTCTCAGTCCCTCATTAGTCATTGGAAAGATGAAGATGCTGGTTGTGAACATAAAATAACTCCTTAAATGTGCATTTTACTGTCTAGCTACCAGTAATTAGGTTCTTCTCAGACCAGCATTGTTGCCTAGAAGCCAGACGATCGTTAGACCCAGATCCCCGTTCCCTGAAGTCACCGAGCAGAAGACGTCTCACAATCTTCACTTGTTACTGCTCCAGTCTTTGTCCGTTTGAATCCAAGGACTCATATCTGACGATTTAAAGTCCACATTTTATATTTTACATAAATGGAAAAAACTCACCTAAAGAAAGAGAATAAAACATAATTTTCTTTAATGTTCTGACAAATTTTATGTATCAACACAACAAAGAAGTTGCATTCACATTCTACAAACGCAGGAGCAAACCTAGAACAACAGTGATATTAGTGTCACTAATAGTCATTTAGCATTTTAATTTATTTTCTCCTTCCACACAGATATCCCACATAATGTACCGCTAGTCTGCCTTAAGAAAATGTGGTAATAAAACTTCAATAAACATTAAGTTATTTACCAGCAGGAGATCACAAGTATATTTAGTTTGAGCTGAGGGGCTCATAATCTGAATCTAAACTGACCTAAACTTGGATCAGAACCATTATAAATTAAACAAGGATCTTCAAAAATATCTGAATAAATTATCCAGGAGATTCAAATCTTTTAAGGATTATTTGTCTTCATGGTTTATAAAAAATACAACTTACAAAATTACACGAATGCAGTACAGCAGGCAGCATTTCCCCTGATTTATCCAATGGCTCAGCCCCCAAATCAGATCGTGGCATCTAGTAAATTAATTAACATCTTTTTAAACGAACCCAACCTCTAAGGATGGCAGCACTAAAGGCTCCTCCAAAGTCAGGAGTCCTGAGCGTCTGCTATGAACCAGGCGGACGGCAGCAGAGTCAACAAACATCGGCACGACACCGATCCTTTAAGCACATTTAAGCTTTAATGCTCACCAATCTTACAAAGTAATCGACCCCGGATAATTTGTATCCTCCGCACCAGGAGCACAACTGGCAGGACGGGCAGATCCAGTCGACACCGCCTCACTTCCAACCATCTATACGTGGAAGTAGAGATGTGTTAATTCCTTGGAAAAGTGAAATATAAGTGTTGTTACTTCTTCCTTTAGTGAGTTACAACTAGGGATGGATACCAAGTACTGCCACTGACACACAAACCGGTGGAACAATGATAAAAGTGTTTTCATTGCCAATGTAAACCATCTGAAAATTTTTCTTAACAATCTCAGAAAAATAAAAAAGTGTTTTTCTTCTGCTTTGTTGTAATGTTGTTGAACAGCTTTTGTTAAACTTCTGTTGACAAAACAGCCGTTTTTATTTTATTTTATTAATAACAAATAATGTCTTTAATAAAATAAAATGTCAAATAGCATTAAAAACGGTTTTGTGCGTCCTGGTTTACTGGTTAGATTATTTGCCGGCTTATTTCTGCTTCCACAGGTCCTGGTTTTATTTTTCTTATATTATTTTCAAAGAGGTTCACACCAACATAGAAGCTCATTGCTATTGTTTTCATCTGCCTGCATTTTCTCCACATAACGTCCTGCCATCGCTGCGGCACATTGCAGCTGCCTTTGGGACGATAACGACAGACTAATAATGAGTGCAGTTATTTGTAGTTTTAGTGAATAACACTGCATGTGTTGTTTAAAGGTGACCCGGCACTGCGTCGTTGAAGACAGGCTTGTTAACTGGATGAGGTGATATTTCACACTTCTTACCTCGTTGTGCATGTAAATAAAATCGCGCCGTGTGTTTATTCAGATGCTGAACGGCTTCAAAACATGCAAACATTTGGTATGTATCTTTTTCGTCTCTAGACAGCCGGAGCACAAACTAAAGAAGAGACGGGGAGAGAGAGATCCGCCTCAGCCTCTCGGCAAAATCTGATCCGGCCCGCATGAATGTCTGGTGGGGCCAGATCACGGGTGGGCAGGGCCGTAAAGTAGGGGGGCACCAGTGGTGTCAGGCCCAGGTATTGAGCAACCAGGACCTGCTCCCCTCAATTTATAAAAAATAGCATTTCCAATGGGGAACATAATGAAAAACTAACATGACCTGCTCATCTGTAATCCCATATCAGACATAGGAACATGTAATATGATTATTTTAGCTGTTATAACCTTAATTTTCTGTTCAGAAAAAGCTTTAAACGTATTTTTACCTTTACCAAAGAAACAATTTAAACTAAATCTATGTGTAAAGCACATATTAAACTGTCTACCCTTTATACCTGTTGTCATCATTTTGAGGTCATCAGCGACTTTGTGGACTGGTGTGAGAAAAACCATCTGTGTTTAAACACCAATAAGACCAAGGAGATGGTGATCGACTACAGGAGAAGACCCCCACCTCACTCACCTGTGAACATCCAGGGGCAGGACATAGAAACTGTGGAGAGTTTCAGATACCTGGGTTTTCATGTCAACAATAAACTGGACTGGACTCATAACACCGACGCTCTGTACGAGAAGGGCCAGAGCCGCCTCGACCTTTTGAGGAGGCTGAGGTCCTTAGGTGTGAGCAGGCCTCTGCTTAAGACTTTTTATGACTCTGTGGTGGCCTCAGCCCTCCTCTACGCTGTCGTCTGCTGGGCCCCTGGCAGCGCAGAACGGGACAGAAAGAGGCTGAATAAGCTGGTGAGGAAGGCCACTTCTGTCCTGGGCTGCACTCTGGACTCTGTGGAGGAAGTAGCAGAGAGGAGGGTGTTGTCCAAGCTCACATCCATCATGGACAACACCTTCCACCCCCTGCACCAGACTGTAGAGTAGCTGAGCAGCTCCTTTAGTGACAGTTTTAAACACCCTGTCTGTAAAAAGGAGCGCTACCGCAGGTCATTCATTCCTGCTGCTACCAGACTTTACAATGCTGCACTATAACTGTAATTACAACTGTAATAACTAATGTGCAGTCTGTCACAAGCCACAACAAAGCTCAGCTGTTTTTTGTAATTAATTACTTTGTAAATTACAAAGCAATCGCTTTAACACGTCAATAAAATCACTTCCTCACCTTCATATATTTGCCTCAAGTGCTGCAGAAAGCAACCAACCTAAGAAAAGTAAAGTTAGAAAGATAACAAACCATCAAAATATACAAAGTTTTAATTTAGATGACAACTGCTCAAATTGCTGAGATAGAACTATAATCTACATTTTACACAGACTGTGACAGGTCAACAAAATTTCAAGAATAATCTTTTATAAACTGAGACAATAGATGATTTCTAGAGTCACCATGAGATTATCATTTAACAGGTTTAGGGGGGTGCACCGTTCCTGGAGGTACTGCAATACCAGGTCGATGCGTGGAGTGGACGGAGCAAGCCCCTATTCCATCTCCCTGTTCCAAAAATCAATTTAATATATGGTCCCCGGGTAGGGGACGTATCAGATATTAAACTGATAAGAACAGATACTACACTTGATCTTAGCCAAAAGGCCGAGAAGCGATACCGGAGACACGCTGGAGGAGACCACCTCATTCTCACAGACTACGGTTTCACTCCTGGTTCGGGAATCTTTAACATTTACAAACCCATAAAACAAACCGTGGAAACAGAAAATGGCGATTAAATGCTACTCGTGTTATTCTGTCGCGTTAAAAAACGACAAATGAGCCAAATTAAACTACAAACGTCAATGAAAAACGAGCCGAGTTGTTTATTTCTGGTCACGTGGTACGTTCTCCTCCAATAGGACGCTTCAAGGCTAAAACGTTTAAAAAGGGTACTTTCCACACATAAACGTTTAAAGGTGGACGTAACTATGATATATGTGTGTAAAATTAAATATGTTTGCATTTGATCGGTTTGAATAAAGCTGTACGGCTGAAATTAATGAAACCTTTGACGGTATTGACTCTGCACAGAAAGTCTGCAGCGGTCTCTAGTGGCGACTCGGTGTTACTGCAGTTACTGCATGTTCTACACCAGTGATAAAACAGAACAGCGCTGGTCTGCACAAACTAAACGTTAAATTTGGGGAGTTCATTTTCGAGACACAATTCCTAAGTTTTTTAATTTGTTTAAACAGTTTGCGAAATAAAGACTTTAGGCCAATTATTAAAAAATGTTTTAAAAGTTTTCGTGAAAATGTAACCGAGGCCTGCACAGCACACCGCGACCTTCCGACATGGCCGTGACTCATGACTCTCATGCGTCAGAAAACTTTTAACTTTGCATTCTGCTCACATTTCAAGTAAACTAATTTTAAAACAGTAAAAAGACAGAAAATGTGAGAAAAGAACAAGAAACCGTCATAAAATACAAACTGTCAAACTGTCTGTAAATGGCGTTTGTTAAAAATGTTAACCAATCGTGCGTTAGCGGGAAGAGAAACCTGAAATTACTTTTTAACTATTTATTACAACTATTTATTCTATTCTATTGTATTCCAGCTACTTATAAGACTACCATGAGATAACATAGCAGATAATTGTAAGACAAAAAACTCACAAATTTGTCGGGTTGTCCTCAAACATGCCGTGTTGTTCGTAAGCTACCAAGTTCCTCTGACAGTGCCTTCGTCGTGCGCATGCTCAGACAACGTGACCACGTGACCTTATAGATGTTTAGCTAACAGTGAATATATTTCGACAAGTCAATATTAAACAATAACACACATTTTAATTTATTGATTTTGTCTAAAGTGTGGTTTATTCCTTGCCAAGTTGTGAATGCAGCAAAAAAAATTTTTTTAAACATCTCTTTATTTTTTGCTGTTTAGGCCCAAACAATGTCGGAGAACACAAAGTAATATTTTTTAAACCTAAATCTTATTCTAAAATCCAAATAGTTTAAGCAAGAAACAACAAAAATTGAACAATGAAAATATAACTAAAACATGTTAAAAATAATAAAATTAAAAATGTTTGTGTCTGCAGCTCATATATGGCAATTTAAGGAGAAAGTGATCAATCAGCTTAAGGTTTTAATATTTCATCTTTAAAGCCAAGAACAGAGGCCAGATAACTCAACAAGGGAACTTAGAAATACCTCCCACTTTATCAAATACCAGAGAGGGCAGAGCAAACCAAATATTGGAAACCATTAAGTTTTAAAACACCATTATTTAAAAATTTATTGCTTAAATTCCTCCTTCATATTTTTTTACTGCATCTCCTTTTTTGATATATTCATGTTTATTTCTCCAGATGAAGATAATTTGTTAATTTCCTTAATAATGTTTGAAAGTCTGGGTAAGGAGAGTATGTGGGTATATAATCTTGATAATGTCGCTGTGTTAGTGAGCTGTTAATCAGCTGTTAATAATTTATTTACATTTATTGTTGTTTTCAATATTTAGTTTGACACTGCTGTTTGCAAATTTTATTACCCAAATCCCCAGGTATCCAAGCTCCAGTTTGACCGTTATGTTGTCGAGAGGTGATTGAGAGCAGATAATGAATGCTCATTAATTCACACTTCCATAAATTTTAATTCAAACCTGAAGCTTAATGGGAAAAAAACAAATAGATAGTAATTCAGCTGTAAGAATAGCAATATTTTTTTACTCATTACAGGAAAACAAAATCACCAAACATTAAATTTTGCCTTTAATGCTACAAAAAGTAACAACTGCTCCTCATACGAAAAACAGTCAACATCATCATCATTAAAACAATATTTATTACCATCCACATCAACAAGAGATAACACCGAGAGGATCTCAGCCATTTAATGAACACATGTCGAGTTCAGGCACAGGGGGTAAAAACAGTAAAGTAAAATCATCTGAAGCATCAGATGTTTCTGTTCCTGAGAATCATCAACATATTAAACCAATAAAGATCAAAGTACCAAACTCCACACTATTCGCACATGTTTTGGTGAGTTTTTTTTTTTTTTTAACTAACTGATGAACATCTCGTACGTTTTTTAAACAAGCTTCATGCATCTGTACCTCTAAAATAACAAAAAGAGGGTCTGAATTTGAGAAAACTATCCACTACGTCAGCAGGAAAATCAGCTTAGACAGTCAGACTAAAACCCAGAGAAACAAAATCATGGAAGTAAACAACAAACCACATCGTGCAATTCCCATTTTATAACATAAAAAAAACATCCTGAAATACTGTCGACCATCCCATAACAACTAAAGGCTCCCAAACAAACGATGCAAACAAAAACACAAAATGTTTTTTTCTGTACCATTTCACAGAGAATCCAAAGAGCTGATCACACATTCAGTTCCTGAAAACAATATTTTTCTCCTCTGAGGTTTTCCCATCTTCAGAAGAATCTGTCACAGGCTTTAGAGAATCAGCTGAAGCCTTTTAGGTCAGAAATGAGAAATTAAATCTGAAGCACAGATTCAAACAATCAGCTAAAGTCTGAATAACGGTCGTATTCAGGCCCAGCAGCTGACCTCACCAAAAGAATCTGTAAACTGTCAGAGATCAACATGTAAACTCAGAGAGGATCTGATTTCAAGCCATATTCTTCAGCTCTTCTGTCAGTGCAGCCCCTCTGATGGCAGCTTGCGGTATATTCAGTTTTTTTCCCAGTGTTTATAACAATCATATCTGAAATACAATCAACAGTTTAAGAAAAGAAATTCAGTAAAATCCTGAAATGCAAAACCAACACTGGTTTCGGTCTTTTGGCATCAGTTTCAGGTTATTTCTCTCACAAGAGGGAAAAAAAGTCAGCTCCATGTTGAGCACAAAGCTATAGAGCAGGGGTGTCAAACTCATTGTGGTTTAGGGGCCGCATTCAGCTTAATCTGATCTCAAGAGGGCCACACGGGTAAACTCATTGCAAGATTAAATAGAACTAATAAAAGTGGACTTGTTGTTGATTTTTATATTAAATTAATTTCCCTTTTACACGATATATTATGAATAACCTCAGCGTTTTTAAGAAAAGTATGTGCAATTTCAACAATACTTTTACTCAGTTAAACATTTACTTAAGTGCATTATGCATAAGAACTGATCACAGTGATTGTACAATGTTGAAAAACATTTATTCACATTTTTTGGAACTTAAAAACACTGTCCTGCATGACAAAATACATCAAACAGATAAAAATTAAGAAATTATTTAAAATCAATTTTCCACATCTGAAGCTCAGTGCCACTATCTTCTGATTATAACACAGCCCCCCTCGTGGACAATATAGGGACTGCAGATTTTCAATTAAACGAAGTACAAGTTTTTTTCAATAATTGATTTATCATTCTCTTCCTTTTATCTCCTCTTTCTTTCACTTTTTCTTCTTGTTCTTCCTTTCCTCTCCTACTTTCTCATTGTAGTGTCCATATCATTTGAGATATTCCCCGCATGAATCATAATAAAACTATTCACATTCATAAATCAAGAGGAGCACTATGGCAAAAGCAGTACTGCTCCACTGGTGAAAGTCAAATCTGATGAGCTCTTTTTGGCATTAAGACAACAATTCTTATTGCAACATTGCCAGACAGGACACTGGGAAAAAAAAAAAAAAAAAAAGACAATACATTTAGCCACCGGGCTGGACTAAATTGTTCGGCGGGCCGGAACCGGCCCGCGGGCCGTATGTTTGACACCCCTGCTATAGAGCATTTTTACGACTCCATCATTATTAGGGGGCTCCAGTCCAATCCAGCCAATCACATCACTCGCTGACCAAGAGTCCCGCCCTCTCCGGTTTTACTGCCTGTCTCATTGAGTCCTGGCAGCAGTGGACTGAGCTCTAAAATAAAAAATAAAACACAAAATTCAATAAGGAAGATTTATATTCCTCTCTACTGTAACCTGCCAGTATTTCTTTGTCGTTCAACATCTTTTTATAACTTTAATTTGTCAATTTTACCTGCTTTGGTTGTAATTCAATGTAATTAACACTTTTGTAAAAGGTATCTACAATTTCTTTCTTTCTTACACAGTCATGCCAAATCAATCCTATCTTAAAATCCATCTGCTTTTATCTGTCTTTTCTGTTTGTTCTGCAGGAAACCAAAAACTGGTTTTCCTGGATATAGCAGATAAAGACAGATCTTTCTACACCTGCATGAAGACTTCGTCTCTGATCCGTGACGTTTTTAGAACAAGTTCTTTACAAAAGTCAGATCTAAGCACTTGTGCTAATCTTCCAGCTCTTGGATTTGTTGATAACATGTTAATGAACAGTGCAGTTCCCCTTTGCATCACAATATATCAGTCATTTGCTCTAAATCACACCTTAAATAATAAAAGAAAACTGTGAGAAAGTGAAAATATTCTACTGAACACAACATAACCTGTTAAATATAAAACAGCCTTTAAACAAATTCATTTTACTTTTAGGGTAATTCTTTGCAAAACAAAAGCAGCAGTCTATGGGAGAATACATTTATAAAACTTAAATAAAAATTAATAAAAAACAGCAGCAACCTTAAAGCAGGTAAACAATTTCCTGAGTATTAGATCTAGATCTAATCTAGAAAAGTAGTGTAATCTACTTATTATTTACTACTAGGCAGCTTAAGCAGTTTACCAAAGTATTACTGTAAAATACGTTTTAAACCCTGAAAATACCTGAATAAAGGCTCAGGCGTGCAAATCAAAACATGGAGGTAGTTTTGTGAGCACAGCTGCAAGATGAACTAACAGGATAAAACCAGAACAATAAAGCAAAGCAGATCCTTTTTACTCAGGCTGGAGGTCCAGTTTGGTGAAGTGCACAACTTTGATCTGTTTCATACTGTTCCAGAGTTTTCTGGACGCTGCAGGAACCCCGTTAATCCAGCAAAGACTCTACTCACCTTGCATCTCCGTTTCCATCTTGCTGTTGTTTCCAGACGCAGAGTTCAGACGGCTGACGTTGTTCTGAGCTGCTCCATCGTCGGCAGCTGCCTCTGCAGGACTGGTTTTCACTTGAT
This sequence comes from Fundulus diaphanus, assembly GCA_037039145.1. Classification (NCBI taxonomy): domain Eukaryota; kingdom Metazoa; phylum Chordata; class Actinopteri; order Cyprinodontiformes; family Fundulidae; genus Fundulus; species Fundulus diaphanus. Next base: position 5,413,189 of record CM073124.1, on the reverse strand, counting down.
CCGGTGTAGGTACACTGAGCTATATTATACACTGGAGTGCTAATAGCCGCTGTTAGAACGAGTCGCTTTGAAGCCACCAGCCGCCATATTGGTACTCCCTATTTTCCCCCAGTAACTAGGGAATATGTGCGCTACAGCATCGAATAACGAGGATTTTCTCATGTTCAGGGGGGGCTTAAGACTTTTTAAATGTCAAATGCCATATACCTTTATGTTATGTTCTAAAACTATCAAGTACTGAGAAAGTCATGTGCTGAAATATTTTGCATTTTATTTATTTAAAAAAAAAAAAAATATATATATATATATATATAACATTTATACATTTATAAATAACAATATACAAAAACATATATTTACATATATGTATACATATATATACATATACACATACTTATACTTATACTTATATGAGGGAGCTGAACATCAACTCCCTCACCAAGAAAGCCCAGCAGAGGATGTACTTCCTGCGGCAGCTGAAGAAATTCAACCTGCCAAGGACAATGATGGTGCAGTTCTACTCCTCCATCATTGAGTCCATCCTCACCTCCTCCATCACCATCTGGTACGCTGGTGCCACCGCTAAGGACAAGGGCAGACTGCAGCGTGTCATCAGGTCTGCAGAGAAGGTGATTGGCTACAATCTACCATCTCTCCAGGATCTATACGCCTCCAGGACTCTGAGGCGTGCAGGAAGATTGTAGCTGATCCCTCGCACCCCAGTCACAGACTATTTCAGACACTTCCCTCTGGTAGGAGGCTGCGGTCCATCAGGACCAGAACCTCACGCTACAAGAACAGTTTCTTCCCATCTGCTACCGACCTTATGAACAAGGCCAAGATCCGCCCGTGAAACTGGACACTGCCTCTCTCCCCCGTTCAGGACTAACAAGCTTCTGTGTTACATTAACGCACAGTTTACTATGTATATAGCTTCTGTATATATATATATATCCTTTTTTACTTTTTATTTTACTGTATTTTTATTTTTATTCTTTGTCTGCACCATCAACACCAAGTCAAATTCCTTGTAAGTGCAAACCTACTTGGCGATTAAACTTGATTCTGATTATATATACATATACACTCACCGGCCACTTTATTAGGTACCTCATGCTAGTAACGGGTTGGACCCCCTTTTGCCTTCAGAACTGCCTCAATTCTTCGTGGCATAGATTCAACAAGGTGCTGGAAGCATTCCTCAGGGAGTTTGGTCCATATTGACACAGACCCGGCTGCAGAAACAAATCACAGGGGGGGCATTCCATTTTTTTAGGGGGGCACACTTTAAAAAGTTTTTTATTACTATATATATATATATATATATATATATATATATATATATATATATATATAGCAATAGTGTAGTCAGTTTTGTCAAATTAGGCAGGCTTCCAACCAATTAGGCTTTTGAACACAAAAGCCTAATTTTTGTTTCAATTAGCTGGAACAAAAATAGTTAATGGGCAGGTTGTAAAAAAATTGGGAAGCTTTTCACAACATTTGTTGGGCTTTTAGAAAGAATTACTAACAAAATATATCAAAATAGTTGTCAACGTCGGACAGGAAACCAAAACATTTTAATAAAATGCCATCTCCTACAACTCATACTGGTCAATTTATTTTTTAAATAAGCCGAATCTGTCGATCTGACATCATCATTGAATAGTATTTATAATGAATAATATTGATTGGTATGATAAAACAAGAAAAGAATAATGGTTAATCAAGTGTTTGGTCAGTGTAAACGCCCAGGAGGGGTTGAGTTCTACTTATCAACTTAAAAATATTTCATGACTGCGTGTAAGAGATATGTTTAATTGACCTATACTGAGAGAAATTAAGTTTATATTAAGGTAGATTTACAACTCATGTTGGGAAGCTATTTATAAATAATTTTTTCCGGTTGATATATCATGATTGTTAAAGAGATCGTGTGTGTTATTTGGTTGTCTGATTGCATATTTTGTTCGGAGGCCGTATGCAGTTTTTTCTTTGCTTCAGTGCAGTTGTGTGCAAATGGCATATTCTTATGTTTAATAGTTCTTATGTGTTTAATAGTTCCGTGCTTTTAACGTGAGAGTTTGAGATTTGGGCTTTTTTTTTCTTTTAAGTTGGGCAGGTTTTATGTTGGGTTACTGGAAACTATCAGTGAGATAGCGTAACCTGTAGTGCTGTGTCTGTGTCCAGCATAAGCTACACGCTTATTAGCATGAGATCAGGCTGAACACTGACTGAAGTAAAAAAAAATCACACTAAAAGAGGTTCTGTAATTACAGCAGGTATGGAGCGCAAGGAGCAGAACAAAGCAGAGTTCCCTTCTGTCTGCAAGTAACCCAAGTTTCTCCAGTTTGGCAGTATATCTGCTCCTGGTGCTGCTAGCTGTCGTAGCTAACCCTCCTAGCTGTCGTAGCTAACCCTCCTAGCGTCAATGTTTACTCCACTTTAGACTTCAGTGCTGACATTTCAAACAGTAATTAATCGCGCTCCTTCCAGCTCGCTCTTGTCTGCTTTGTTGTCACTTCTTGTAATTGTTTGGTAATCAGACCAAATTTCCATCCCGCTCTACCGACACCGACGGTGACCACAGCCGAACACCGCGTCGGCGACCGAAGGCTATAACTCAGTGTCCCGCCCCACTCCATCGGTGATTGGCTAGCATGTTGCCTTCAGTCGTTGATTTGATTGGTTAAATTGTATGATTGACACATCAAAGATAGTACTAATAGAACGATGGCCACTCCGAGGTATATATATAAAAACAAAAGACAGCTTCCAGTCCAGGGCGGGCACAGCTGGCTCACAGGGCGGGCACGGCCCCCCAATGCCCGCCCATGCCGCCGGGTCTGTATTGACATGATGGCATCACACAGTTGCCGCAGATTTGTCGGCTGCACATCCTTGATGCGAATCTCCCGTTCTACCACATCCCAAAGATGCTCTATTGGATTGAGATCTGGTGACTGTGGAGGCCATTTGAGTACGGCGAACTCATTGTCATGTTCAAGAAACCAGTCTGAGATGATTCCAGCTTTATGACATGGCGCATTATCCTGTTGAAAGTAGCCATCAAGGGTTGGGTACATTGTGGTCATAAAGGGATGGACATGGTCAGCAACAATACTCAGGTAGGCTGTGGCGTTGCAACGATGCTCAATTGGTACCAAGGGGCCCAAAGAGTGCCAAGAAAATATTCCCCACACCATGACACCACCACCACCAGCCTGAACCGTTGATACAAGGCAGGATGGATCCATGCTTTCATGTTGTAGACGCCAAATTCTGACCCTACCATCCGACTGTCGCAGCAGAAATCGAGACTCATCAGACCAGGCAACGTTTTTCCAATCTTCTATTGTCCAATTTCGATGAGCTTGTGCAAATTGTAGCCTCAGTTTCCTGTTCTTAGCTGAAAGGAGTGGCACCCGATGTGGTCTTCTGCTGCTGTAGCCCATCTGCCTCAAAGTTCGACGTACTGTGCGTTCAGAGATGCTCTTCTGCCCACCTTGGTTGTAACGGGTGGTTATTTGAGTCACTGTTGCCCTTCTATCAGCTAGAACCAGTCTGGCCATTCTCCTCTGACCTCTGGCATCAACAAGGCATTTCCGCCCACAGAACTGCCGCTCACTGGATGTTTTTTCTTTTTCGGACCATTCTCTGTAAACCCTAGAGATGGTTGTGCGTGAAAATCCCAGTAGATTAGCAGTTTCTGAAATACTCAGACCAGCCCTTCTGGCACCAACAATCATGCCACGTTCAAAGTCACTCAAATCACCTTTCTTCCCCATACTGATGCTCGGTTTGAACTGCAGGAGATTCTCTTGACCATGTCTACATGCCTAAATGCACTGAGTTGCCGCCATGTGATTGGCTGCAACTCAACGAGCAGTTGGACAGGTGTACCTAATAAAGTGGCCGGTGAGTGTATATATTTAATATGAATAACATGTAAAATATTTCAGCACATAATTTCCTAGTAGTTAATAGTGTTAGTACATCCACTGACTGTAGAATTACCTATGAAACGTTTTCACACAGCCAGAAAACTGCTTGTTGTTGCAACCAAATCCTATGGGATGTGAAAGTAGGGAGTAGCAAGATGGCGCCCAGTGACTTCAGTTTTTCGGCAAAATCAGCACTCTAGTGTATAATATAGCTCAGTGTGTAGGTACCAGATCGGCGAAGAATATTGTTAACAAAAACGGAAGGGATAGCCAGATTAATTTATCCAGCATATATCTTAAATATACCAAATACTACAATAAAAAATTTATCAAATTCATCACAATTTCATCTGGAATAATAAAAAACATGCGATCAAAAAGAACGACATAGTAATCAGTAGAAAAAGGAGGAATAAACGTTATTGATTTTAAAGTGATGAATGCCGTAATAAAATTAAAATGGCTGCAGACTTTCATTAAAAATGAAAAGAGTTTATGATTTAGTTTCCCTTCACAAGTTTTTTTTTTTTAAATTGGAGAAAGGAAATTTCTCTTAAGATGTAACTTTGATCCTGCAAAATTACCGATTAAATTGTCAGACTACCACACAAGCATTCCAAAATGATGTTAATAGTTTTCATGCCTCGATTAACTTACTGGAAAATAACCGTAAATTAACAAAATAAAATTGATTTTTAACAAATGGAGGCATAATGTAGTTTGTTTGAGTGGAGTTGCCATATAATGACGTCATCGGGAAGCGCAGGCCCCCCGAGCCGATCTGGTACCTACACCGGTTTGGGCTTGGCAGCAGTGGTTCTGTGTGCGTCCACGGTATCCATCTTCACCAGGCAGAGGGTCTGAAGCAGCCCCACCGTGTCAAAGTTTTCTCCAGAGCATTCGCCGTGCTTCCTTAACATCTCCAACACCTGCAGAGAGAAAACACACAACTTCAACCTAAAGATGACTAGGGCTGTGCATAAAAATCGATACAAAGATTAATATTGATGTTTTTAAAAATGATTTAATATCAATACTATGGCTTTCAATATCAATATACCTCCCAACCACTAGGGGGTGCTATTACAGCAAAGCATCACTATTCACAGTGAGGAAGAGCAAGTGAGACGAATTTACGGAACGGCCGACAGGATTTTAGAAGTGCCTTCGTCCATAAAATCTGACGTTTGGGCACATTTTTGGTTTCTGCGATACGTTAAATGTATTGAACCAAATGCACTTTATTTTCCTGTTAATATATCAGTGGTCAATAAATTGAACATAAATATAATATTTGGCTGGTTTTGTTGATTGAATGACTTTGAGCATTAATTTGAAAGTAATAAATATCGATATTAGAGTCAAATCAAATCAAGCTGAGCTAAGTATTGAGAATCGTATCGAATCGGCTCATCCCAGCCCTAAAGATGACGCTGTCTAAGTTACTGCAACACAGAAATTCTTATCGATCCACAAAACAGCAGCTAAAAAACAAAATAACGTCTGAGTTTACATCTGGGGCTCGTCTTCTGCTTATCTGAGGTCAGATCATAAAGGCAGCAGACAGACCCAACATCCCTCGCTGCAGCATCGCTCTAAAGTTCTGCCAGGAGGATCCCAAGATGCTGACCGGCCATGAGGGTTTATAACCCGCCCAGCGAGTTCTGTGTCGGGCCCAGGCTCTCCTCTCTGGAGCAAAAACCTCCAAGCATCTGCGATCTCATCATTTCAGGCATGAAGCATAACTCCTGGAGGTAGAAATCTAGATAGACAGGAAATGTAGTGGTCTGGATTTAGACCAGTTTCCCCTTTAAGCTCAGCTTCCTCACCCTGATGGACCGGAGCAGAACCCCTCATTCCTGCATCCGTCTGTCCGTGTCCCGCTCCACGCCGCCAGCCATGAACAACACATTTGTTGAGCTTCTCAGTTTTAAGCAGAGACTCGCCTCAAGTGGGGAACATCGGAGATTAATCTTGTTTCAGATCTTTTATTTAGACTTTCTTTGTCTTCGCACTTTTATTCTGGAACAGACAGTGGATGAGTTTTATGATGAAATGTTCTGATCCAAGGATAATGTCAGCATTTAAGGCTGCAAGGAGCTTAGAGGGAACACCTGAAGCCAGTGAACATCCCACCTAAATCAAACTCTGAAAGATTTACCGACATGTGTAGCGTGTAGCAGCCAGGAAGTAAACACACCTTCATGTACTTGTACGACTTGAGCTCGCTGATATTCTCCTCCAGGTAGAGCAGAACCAGAGACAGGTCGTCCCATTGGCCGTCAGGGGAGGGCCGGACACTCACAGTGGGAAGCGACTGGTAGGTTTCCAGGAAGCGGGCGTATCCCTGGCAGAAGAGGGGCCGGACGCTGGCGTAGATCACCACCGGCATCAGTGTGACGAAGATGGCCAAGTTGACAGCGCTGGACAGAGAAATAAACAGAGAGGCTGCAAACTCTTTGTGGTGTAAGTCGTACCTTAACTGCTGACATTAATCTGGAAATATTTTCTGACTATTTCACTCCTCTCCGGGCAGCTCTATTCATTTTATTTGTTTCTAGATTCGCCCAAATATGTCTTCATACAATATTTTCACCATTGATCCTTTATGTTATCAAGCTTAAATCGTTGACAAATGAAACAGATTACCTTAAAAATTGATAAGATCAAAAGTTAGATCCACATTCCTTCCTCAGTGATTTCTGCAGCGTTTATCTTTTTCTCCACATCAGCACTCAAAACGTCTGCATGCATCAGTGGATTTAAACCATTTCATGCAGAAAGCAACATATTACACCCTGAAGCATCTTGTTTTTTTTCTGTTAAAGCTGCACATTAATCATATAGCATTATAATGATGAGAATGTGGCGTTAGGCACTACAGGCAGTTTTTGGCCCTATTTTATATAATAAATATAATATAATATAACTTATATAAACTCCATTTCCCTTCAGTCAAATTTCCAATAGTGCATATATTGCAGGTGCTCGTGCCTAAACAACAATAAAGAAGCATCAGTAGATCTGCAGATGCACATAAAAAAATTAAAAAAATTACCAGAGCAGAGAGAAGACGCCTACGGCGATGAGTTTACACTGGACCTTCTCCGGGATGCTGGTGTCGTGGACGAGCAGGCCGACACCAAGCGGGCAGCCGAACTCGTCGGTGACGGAGACCAGGCGGAGGTAGTAACCCAGGTAGAGGCAGGCACAGAGCAAGGTGACCAGGGTCAGGCCGCGACACAGCAGGTAGTACGACAGCAGCACCCGCAAGCAGCGCTTGGTCATCTGGCAGGACGGGCAGATCCAGTCGACTCCGCCTCACTTCCAACCATCTATACGTGGAAGTAGAGATGTGTTAATTCCTTGGAAAAGTGAAATATAAGTGTTGTTACTTCTTACTTTAGTGAGTTACAACTAGGGATGGATATCAAGTACAGCCACTGACACACAAACCGGTGGAACAATGATAAAAGTGTTTTCATTGCCAATGTAAACCATCTGAAATTTTTTCTTAATAATCTCAGAAAAATAAAAAGTGTTTTTCTTCTGCTTTGTTGTAATGTTGTTGAACAGCTTTTGTTAAACTTCTGTTGACAAAACAGCCGTTTTTTATTTTATTTTAATAATAACAAATAATGTCTTTAATAAAATAAAATGTCAAATAGAATTAAAAACGGTTTTGTGCGTCCTGGTTTTCTGGTTAGATTATTTGGCGGCTTATTTCTGCTTCCACAGGTACTGGTTTTATTTTTCTTATATTATTTTCAAAGAGGTTCACACCAACATAGAAGCTCATTGCTATTGTTTTCATCTGCCTGCATTTTCTCCACATAACGTCCTGCCATCGCTGCGGCACATTGCAGCTGCCTTTGGGACGATAATGACAGACTAATAATGAGTGCAGTTATTTGTAGTTTTAGTGAATAACACTGCATGTGTTGTTTAAACGTGACCCGGCACTGCGTCGTTGAAGCAAGTCTGTTAACTGGACGGGGTGATATTTCACACTTCTTACCTTGTTGTGCATGTAAATAAATCGCGCCGTGTGTTTTCCAGATGCTGAACGGCTTCTCTGTAAAAATCTCTCTGCAAAATCTGATCCGGCCCGCATGAATGTCTGGTGGGGCCAGATCACGGGTGGGCAGGGCCGTAAAGTAGGGGGGCACCAGTGGTGTCAGGCCCAGGTATTGAGCAACCATTACTGCTCCCCTTAATTTATAAAAAATAACATTTCCAATAGGAAACATAATGAAAAAACCTGCTCATCTGTAATCCCTATCAGACATAGGAACATGTAATATGATTCTTATAGATGTTATTTTTCTGTTCAGAAAAAGCTGTAAACGTGTTTTTACCTTTACCAAAGAAACAATTTAAACAAAATCTATGGGTAGAGCAGAGATTAAACTGTCTACCCTTTATACCTGTGGTTTTAATTCTCTGCAGCAAATTTAAACCATCTGTCCATAATTTCTGACAGTTTATCCGGGGGGGGGGGGGGGGGGTGTTGGACTGTCACTGGGTGAGAGGGAGGACAGGTCGCCAGTCTGTCACAAGGGACAACAAAGCTGAGTTGTTTTTTGTAATTAATCAAATACTTTGTAAATTACAAAGCAATCGCTTTAACACGTCAATAAAATCACTTCTTCACATTCAAACCTCCTTGAACCTGAGGAGCTCTCAGCACCCACAGCTTACCTTCATATATTTGCCTAGTGATGTTACGTGATGTGCCGAGGCTTCGAGGCGTGTGTCGAGTAATGGAGGGGGCGTTTCCGTAAAGCGCGTATCGAGGCTTGCTTCATTTAGGGGAGGAGCCGAAAACGATGACGTCCGAAGCCTCGCTGCCCGGCTGTACCACGTGACTGCTTCGGGAAGTGGCTCAGATGTTGGCGCGGCTTCGACAGCTTTAGAAACCCCACAGGCTCCATTCAAAATGTGGGTTGTTGTAGGCGAGTTGCGGTAAATTGAGAGAGTGGATAGAGTTTTGATAGTTTGGATAGCAGAGTTTGGATAGTGGTTATTTAGTTTGAGACAGTTAGTTTGGTGTTTGGAGAGTTTAGGAGAGAGATATATAGATAGGAGATCAGTGCTCTCAACTATCACGCATTGACCGTCACTGACTTCACACGGTCACACGCAAACATGGCATTTTTCACGCATAAAAATCCCAACGCCCATCTGGGCAGCGCACGATAAAAACTCCGCCTTCTGCTGAGATGTTTCAGCTTCTTTCACAGCTTGTGACCATCAGTAATTCCTGCTGCAGTTCATGTTAACAGAGCAGCAGGAGGAGCGATCAGAGTTATGAATCATTTTAGTCTTAACCAGCGGTGAAAGTGAGCCGGTAAGGTCCTGTACTACGTACGCAGGAGGGGAGGGGGCGGGGGAAGAGAGCTGCTGCCAGATTCAATTCAATTCAATTCAATTTTATTTATATAGCGCCAAATCATGAAACATGTCATCTCAAGGCACTTTACAAAATCAAGTTCAATCATATTATACAGATTGGGTCAGATTATACAGATTGGTCAAAATGTCCTATATAAGGAAACCAGTTGATTGCATCAAAGTCCCGACAAGCAGCATTCACTCCTGGGGAACCGTAGAGCCACAGGGAGAGTCGTCTGCATTGTACATGGCTTTGCTGCAATCCCTCATACTGAGCAAGCATGAAGCGACAGTGGGAAGAAAAACCACCCATTAACGGGAAAAAAAAACCTCCGGCAGAACCGGGCTCAGTATGAACGGTCATCTGCCTCGACCAACTGGGGTTACAGAAGACAGAGCAGAGACACAACAAGAGAGACAAAAAGCACAGAAGCACACATTGATCTAGTAATCTGTTCTACATTAGATGGTAGTAACGGGTGAGCCGTCTTCTCTGGATGATGTCAAAGTTAACAGAACGCCAGACCAGGTGTACCTACTATGAAGAAAAAGAGAGAGAGCAAAAAGTTAAAAGCTGAAATGACGACAGTCATTTCAATGTAATACAATGCAAAACTGGAGAACCGTAGAATGAAGAACAGTAGAAATCAGTAGAGTGAGAAAATTAGACCCTGATGTCCTCCAGCAGCCTAGGCCTATCACAGCACAACTATAGAGATAGCTCAGAGTAACATGAGCCACTCTAGTTATAAGCTTTGTCAAAAAGGAAGGTTTTAAGATTAGTCTTAAAAGTAGACAGGGTGTCTGCTTCACGGACCAAAACTGGGAGTTGGTTCCACAGGAGAGGAGCCTGATAGCTAAAGGATCTGCCTCCCATTCTACTTTTAGAGACTCTAGGAACCACCAGCAGACCTGCAGTCTGAGAGCGAAGTGCTCTGTTAGGAACATACGGAGTAATCAGAGCTCTGATATATGATGGAGCTTGATTATTAAGGGCTTTATACGTTAGAAGAAGAATTTTAAATTCTATTCTTGATTTAACAGGAAGCCAATGAAGGGAAGCTAAAATTGGAGAAATATGATCCCTCTTGTTGATTTTCATCAGAACTCTCGCTGCAGCATTTTGGATCAGCTGAAGACTTTGAACTGCATTTTGTGGACTTCCTGATAGTAAAGAATTACAATAGTCCAGCCTTGAAGTAACAAATGCATGGACTAGTTTTTCAGCATCACTCCTGGACAGAATGTTTCTAATTTTGGCGATATTCCGGAGGTGAAAAAAGGAAACTCTGGAGACCTGTTTAATATGGGATTTAAATGACATGTCTTGGTCAAAAATAACACCAAGGTTTTTTACTTTATTACCAGAGGCCAAGTTAATGTCATCCAGATTAAGTGATTGGTTAAGAAGTTTATTTTTTGAGGACTCTGGCCCAAAGATTACAACTTCGGTCTTGTCAGAATTTAGATGCAGGAAATTTAAAGTCATCCAGCTTTTGATGTCATCAAGACATGACTGCAGTCGAAGTAATTGATTGGATTCATCAGGATTTATGGATAGATATAGCTGAGTGTCATCAGCATAACAGTGGAAATTAATCCCATGCTGTCTGATAATTTTGCCGATCGGAAGCATATATATAGTAAAGAGAATTGGTCCAAGGACTGAACCCTGTGGTACTCCACAGGTGACCCTAGAGTTTGAAGAAGATTTATTATTAACATGAACAAACTGGAATCTGTCCGACAGATAAGATTTAAACCAGCCTAATGCTTTTCCCTTAATCCCTACAGTATGCTCAAGTCTTTGTAGGAGAATATTGTGATCAACTGTATCAAATGCAGCACTGAGATCTAACAGGACAAGTATAGACACAAGTCCATTATCTGAGGCCATGAGAATATCATTGGTGACCTTCACCAGAGCTGTTTCAGTGCTATGATGAGCTCTAAAGCCTGACTGAAACTCCTCAAGTAGGTCATTACTTTGTAAATGTTCACAAAGTTGATTAGCAACTACTTTCTCAAGAATTTTAGATAAGAAAAGAAGATTAGATATAGGTCTGTAGTTTACTAGCTCATCTTGATCAAGATAAGGTTTCTTAAGTAAAGGTTTAATAACAGCTACTTTAAAAGCCTGTGGTACATATCCATTTACTAAGGATAGATTAATCATGTCTAAAATAGGACCACTGATCAGAGGGAATACCTCCTTAAACAACTTGGTTGGGATTGGGTCTAACATACAGGTAGAAGGTTTAGATGAAGCTAATATTCTAGATAGCTCAGAAAGCTCTACTGCTTTTAAACAGTTCAGACACTGCGCAGGTTCTAAGGATTCCTCCAATGCTGCCTCACTTACTGAGGACGAGGTAATCATGTTTGGGAGGATGCCAATTATTTTATTTTTAATGGAATCAATTTTATTTATGAAGAATCCCATAAAATCATTACTGCTAAGAGCTAAGGGGATGGCTGGATCAACAGAGCTGTGGCTCTGGGTAAGTTTGGCAACTGTATTGAAGAGAAATCTAGGATTATTCTTATTCTCCTCAATTAATGATGAAAAATATGCTGCTCTAACTCTGCGAATGGTCTTGTTATACAACAATAGACTGTCCCTCCAGATTAGGTAGGATTCCTCTTGGTGTGTAGAGCGCCATTTTCTCTCCAATTTCCTAACATTGTGCTTCAAGGAATGCAGCTCTGAATTAAACCAAGGAGCCAGCTTCCTGTGAATAATCACCTTCTTTTTCAAGGGAGCTACATTGTCTAATGCAGAACGCAATGACAAAGTCATACCGTTTACAAAGACATCTATTTGTGAATTGGAAGAAACAACATTGCTGCCATCTACTGGGCATTTCTGCAATACGGAGGATATTAAAAAGAGGACAGACTCTTTAAGTTTTGATACAGCATTATCCGATAAAGATCTACTATAATGGAACCCTCTTTTGGGGGTGGAGAACTCAGTTAGATTAAACTCAAATGTTATTAAAAAATGATCAGATAGGACAGGGTTGTGAGGAAATACTGTTAATTCTTCACAATCAATGCCATATGTCAGCACAAGGTCTAAAGTATGGAGCCAAGAGTGCGTCGGTTTATGCACATTTTGAGCAAAACCAATTGAATCTAGGATAGTTTTAAAGGCTACACTAAGGTTATCACATTCTGTGTCAACATGGATGTTAAAATCACCCACTATAATAACCTTATCAGTATTTAACACCAAATCAGATAAGAAATCTGACAACTCATCCAAAAACTGAGTATAAGGGCCTGGTGGACGATACAAAACAACAAACAGAAGAGGTTTTATTGCTTTGCAGTTTGGATGAGGGAAACTGAGGGTTAAATGTTCAAAAGAACTGTAGTTATTAATTGGCCTGGGACTAATTAATAAATCAGACTGAAAGATGGCTGCCACTCCTCCTCCTCTTCCCACAGATCTGGGAATGTGGAAATTTGAATAATTGGAGGGAGTTGACTCATTTATACTAACGTAGTCCTCTTGTAGCCAGGTTTCTGTGAGACAAAAAAAATCAATCTGTTTATCAGAAATCAATTCGTTAACTAACAAAGTCTTTGGAGGGAGAGACCTTATATTTAATAGACCACATTTAATTGTTTTATTTTTAGGTTCAAAGTGATCCGTATGGATTTTTATTAGATTTTTATGATTTGTTCCCTTTAGATCAGTTTTTGATCTGTTAAGTTTTGGCCGTGGGAAAGACACCGTCTCAATAGGATAATGGGTGGGTAACAGTACAGAAGCTGCAGAGAGGTGTGTTAAACTACGGCTCTGCTTCCTGGTCTGGACCCTGGGTTGTCAGCATTTAGGAGAACTAATAAATCCGGCCAGATTTCTAGAAAGAAGAGCTGCACCATCCAAAGTGGGATGGATGCCGTCTCTCCGGATCAGACCAGGTTTTCCCCAGAAAGTTCGCCAGTTATCAATGTAGCCCACGTCGTTTTCAGGACACCACCTAGACAACCAGCGGTTGAATGATGACATGCGGCTAAACATGTCATCACTGGTCAGATCAGGCAGGGGACCAGAGAAAATTACGGAGTCCGACATTGTTTTAGCAAACTCACACACCGAAGCAACACCAACTTTAGTGACCTCCGATCGGCGTGACCGGGTGTCATTACCGCCAGCGTGAATAAAAATCTTACTGTATTTACGCTTATCCTTAGCCAGCAGTTTTAGGTAAGATTCTATGTCGCCCGTTCTGGCCCCTGGCAGGCATTTAACTATAGTCCCTGGTGTCTCTAGTGCCACGTTTCTGACTATTGAGCTCCCAATTATCAGGGTCGGCTTCTCAGCGGGTGTGTCGCTGAGTGGGGAAAATTTGTTAGAAACGCAGACGGGTTGGTGGTGAACTGGGGGCTGAAATCTAGAGCTATGCTTCCTACGAACTGTCACCCAGCCGGCCTGCTTACCCGGCTGCTCGGGTGCTTCTGGAGGACCACTAAGTGAAGTAACGCTAGGTCTATGTGGCTCCGCGCTAGCAAAGGGGCGGCTATCAGCTGGTCTTTCCATAGCACGGAGCCGGGTCTCTAATTCTGACACCCTCGCCTCCAAAGCTACAAAAACACTACATTTATTACAAGTACCATTATCACTAAAGGAGGCAGAGGAATAGCTAAACATCTGACACAGAGAGCAGGAGATAAGGGGAGACTTAGTAAGAGACGGAGAAGCTGAAGTAATAGTAGGAGAGGAAGCCATTGTGGAGCTAAAGCTAGGCTAGGCTAAAGCTAGGCTAGCGCCCTTCTACCACGCCAAGAGAGCAAACCGTGAAACACGAGGAGTTCCCAAGCGTGATGTGCAGCAACAGAAAATGTTTTAAAAGTGCTTATGTGTTAGAAACAGATGTTACAGCAAAGAGATTAAAGATAAAAGCGAGAGAATCTGGAGCAACAAACCGTTGCTCACGCAGTGAAAACAGGAATTCGCCTTACCGCAAACAGGAAGTGACGTCAGCGACCACAAGTGATGACCACTGGCAAAGCCAGTGTTCAGTTATTGACTGCGAATCACATCATTATTGTAGCATTCAACAGTAATATGGGATGTTTTGTTGAGCTCATGCACCCCTAAGCTACTGTTGAGGAAAATAAATATCTTAGTTGTATTGATATGGAAGAACTGAGAATCCATGGTTTTTGTCTGTGTCTTCCTTTCAGGGTAAAGTAACATGCATCTGAGTTTTATGGCTATTAGGTCATTTGGCTTGACCCCTTACCGGGAAGAACAGCCTCTTTGTTTGAGAAACAGATAGCCCACAGACCCCCTCCCTCCCGAACTCAGCGGAGGAGGGCAGACAGTGTATTAAAAGGATGTCTTTGCAAAACTTAGATCAGACAAAAGCTGCAATACCTGGGAGAAGGACGTAGGTAACTATGGTGTGTAACTCTTGTCTCCGTTGGGAATTTCTAATGAATTAAATATGCATAATTACAATGTTTACCTCTGATCAATGAGTCCTCATTTATTGTCAAATCTTAAACCGGGGTAAAAATGGGCCTTCAGAGCTAAGCAGGATTAGGCCAGTACTTCAAAATTAACACTACACACATCCTTTGTTTCATTGATGCCCTGGAAAATCCACCGATCAATAGATTGTAAAATTTTAGCTGGGATCCTCTTTCCTGCTAACAACTGATTTTCCGCAGTACGACTTCATCGGCTGGATGCCCAACACCCCAGTCTCCCTGGAGCGTCCTCCACCATCCAGAAAGGGAGAAGCTACGGAGGCCACGATGTTGGACACCTTTCCCTCTATTGACGTTACAGTACATGGGATGGCAACAGTCTGGCTGCTCAGCAAGCAGTCCTCAGACTCAGTAAGTGATCATAGCTTTGTTAACTGCTCTAATGCTGCATTAGTGCGACTAATGCAGCATTAGGCTGAAGAGAAGAGCTTTTACTCTGAGTCTGTTCAGTCTTTAATGTCTTCTGCTCATGTTGGGAGTTCAGGGGAGACAGATGAGGAAAACGGCTCCTCTCTTGCTTTCCAGCATATTAATGAACACACATGAAGTTCAGTTTGTCCTCCTTCCTTATTTCCAGATATTCAGTTCACATATTTAACATCAAACACAGTTGAGGGTCCATTAATGCTAACCGGGCCAGTCAGATTGACAATGTGTGGCACTCTAGTTACGTAAAATCAATCTGGGACTGCTCCATTTGAATCAGTTTGGGGAAAGGAGAGAATTTCAGCAGAACCGTCTGAGCTTATTGGGAGAAGCAACACCTAGTGTCCGCCTACCAAAAGGTTGGTTTTAGCCAACAATATCAAATGAAAATGTGAGCAGCAAGCATCATGAGAAACCCCAAAAGGGTAAGCTAGTCAAGGCTCTTTTTGCTGTTCTTCTATTAAAGAAAAATCTTGGATTCTTACAAATCATATGTGATAGCAGCAGCTACACATGGGTCCTCCTGCGCTGTCATGTTTATTATGGGTCGGCTCGGGGCTCAGCCGCTCTTGCTTTCATTCGGCCTGAACCGTTTTTGGTTCGGACACAAACGGTTAAAGCAGGAGCGGTACAAGATAAATTCTTGTGTGTTTGTGAACGCACAAATACCACAAGAATTCATCTTGCAGGCGAGGATACATTAATACAGCAGCTTTTAGCATCTCTCACCATCATCTTAAAATTTTAAAGCAGCATTTTGAAGTTTTGACTTGTAGAAATAACCAATTTATCCGAGGAAAGTAAATAATGATTAAAACAGTGATGGAAACCAGACTGAATGTTCCTCTGATGTCAACAGGAGTTTCTTGGTAACTACCCAGAGCAGCGTTTCACCGACGATGTTCCCCTGGAGAAGATAAAGACCTTCAAACAGCAACTTAAAAACCTTCATCTGCAAATCCAAGAGAGAAACAAACATCTAGAGCTGCCTTACACATACCTGGACCCGAAGGTGGTGGAGAACAGCGTGAGCGTTTAAGCGTTGCTTCCTTCCAGGTTTCTGCCTGAATGAGAAAGCCTGGTTAAGGCTAGGGTGTGGTTCTTAGGGGGTGGAGGGAAACTATTGGTTCACATCTTAGATCCTGAGCTTATATCTTGGAAGATTTCTATGACTTTTGGTTGAAATAAAATCCAATTGTTTCCGAATCTGTACCTGAGGTCTTTGAAGCTTTTGCAATGAAATAAAAACCAAAAAAAAAAAAAATTCTTGGTGCTAGAATTGGTTAGCAAGCATTTCAGTTTAAAGTTCTATATACATATATATATGTATATATATATATATGTATATATACATATATATATGTATATATATATATATATATATATGTATATATACATATATATATACATATATATATGTATATATATGTATATATACATATATATATATATATATATATATATATATATATATATATACATACATACATATATATACATATATATATGTATATAGAACTTTAAACTGAAATGCTTGCTAACTCGATATGCGTGCATGTTTATTTGACGTTAACACGTGGTTTTTTGTTGTTGCTTTCTCGCGTGCATATAGTGAATGGCAGGGGAAAAACAGGCAAAAACACATGGATACTTTGAAACGAGAAGCGACTTCACCGACGGCGTCGATGCAGACCCCGCTCCGCTCCGCACAAAACTTGTTCCGTTCGCCAACTCACCGCCTCGCCTAAGCAAATTCCTGCGGGAAACACCGCCTTCCCCATGTCAGCTTTGTTTTTTTCTGGCCAGCACCTTTCTTCCTCTTTGAATCCGAGGCTGGGCTGACAGCGAGGTTATTGGAGCATTATCGCCACCTACTGTTCTGATTCATATATATATATATATATATATATATATATATATATATATATATATATATATATATATATATATATATATATATATATATATATATATATATATATATATATATGTATATATATATATATATATATATATATATATATATATATATATATATATAGACATACATATATATGTATGTATGTCTGTATATATATATATATATATATATATATATATATATATATATATATATATATATACATATTTATATGTATATATACGTATATATATATACATATATATATATATATATATATATATATATATATATATATATATATATATATATATATATATATATATATATATATTAGGGCTGGGCAAGTTAACACGTTAATTTCTGCAGGAGCAGAAACGCCGTTTGGCTCTATTTTAATACCTTAAATGAAATCAAGCTGTATGTTTTGTAAAAAGCCGGTTAAATTCAGTGGAAACACAACAAATTGATCTAAGCACGTGAAAAACCATGAGCAAGAAAACGTTGAGCTACAGAAACGGAGAGGAGACGAAACTTCTCTCATTGCCCCGACAGACCCAGACCCACAGACTGACGTCACTGACTGAGGCGTTTCAGTCCTCCAGAGAACATCCAGGTAGATCAGTGTTCATCTTCAGCAGCACTTCATGTTAACTTTCAAAGTAGATATTATATATCATATGTTACTGGAGCCCATACAGAACATGTAATTAAGACCTTGAAAGAATCCAGTACATATATCCTATTAAAAAGTGTTATTCAAGATAAGATAACATTAGCTAATTCTTTATTTTTCCCACGACGGGGAAATAAATAGGATTAAAGCAACAGGCAGGTGCACACAACACAGACAAAATTACATAAGGATTGAAAGATATAAGAGGTGGATTAGGAAAAAAACACTATGGACATAACATTATTATTATTTAATTGTAATAATAAAATAAAAATCACAAAACCCGAAAGGTCAACAGTTTCATGATACATCAAGCTTAGGGACTGGCTAATATACAGCAGGTCAAAAAAGGCCATATTTTGGCTGCAGTGCTTGCTGTTCTCTTATGAAGAAAAGATCAACTAGTGCACTAATTTCAATAGATGGGTTGAAAATATCCAGTATAAAATACAGAGATTTTCAGGGCATGAAGTATACAGTTAAGTTGATTTTTTTTTGGTGTGTGTGTGTGTGTGTGTGTGTGTGTGTGTGTGTGCGTGCGTGTGTGTGTGTGTGTGTGTGTGTGTGTTGCGGGAGGTGTAGAGGGGGGGCCCAAAAAGACCGCGTTGTCCCGGGCCCTAGCAAAGTCAGCTGGTCTGTACATATATATATATATATATATATATATATATATATATATATATATATATATATATATATATATATATACACAGGCAAACAAACCACTCAAAAAAAAAAGGTAACACTTAAATAACACATCCTAGATCCATATCAACTCCACAACCAAAGCTGTATCCGACTGGAACTTGTCTTGACAAAATTTCCCAGTTTAGCCAAATAAACAACAAAAGCTTAGAGGAGATCATTCAGCAGCTAAGTTCCTCCTCCTGCTGCCTTGATGTTCTACCCACAGCTTTATTTAACAACGGTTTGCCTGTCATAGCGTCTGATTTGACTCAGATAATAAACACGTCCCTTCTGTCAGGTGTTTTCCCCCAGTCCTTAAAACAGCAATTATCAAACCATTGCTGAAAAAGAACAATTTAGACAAACTACAACTCCAGAACTATAGGCCCATCTCAAACCTCCCCTTTATCAGTAAGATTATTGAAAAAGCTGTATTTCATTTTTTTTCCAGTGTCCTGTCTAGCGATGTGGCAATAGGAATTGATGTCTCAATGCCAGATAGAGCTTGACAGATTTTGCTTTCACAAGTGGAGCGAACAGCTTTCGCCATAGTGCTCCGCTTGATTTATGCATGTAAATAGCTTTATTGTGATTCCTGCAGGGAGAATTTCAAATTATATGGACACTACAATGGGAGAGTAAAGGAAGAACAAGAAGAGAAAAAAAAGAAAGAAAGAGAAGAGGTGAAAGAAAGAAGAGATAAAAGGGAGAGAGTGATAAAACGTTCTCCGTCTGCTCCATCACCTGGAAAGAGACGCAAAAAGAACAGCACAACCATCAGACATAAAGCAACAGATATAATCGAATAACACCTAGATGCCATTGCTAAATCATATGTACTATTATTTAAGCTGACATGTGTAAAGTGAAATCTGAAAAAAGAAAGTGAAAGAACATAAATAAACTAGAAACGTTCAACTTCTGAAGAAGTTGAAGAAGGCGCCCGCCTGGTGGTGCGTATAACTGAAGTAATTTAATTGTTACTTGTAAAAAAAAAAAATAAAAAAAAAAATAAAAAAAAAAAATTTGGGGGCCCCCCCCATTGCTCCGGTGGGCCCAAGCGGCCCCTTAGTACGCCTATGGCTTTGACCGGCCCTGGCTGGCTGTCTGCAGGACGGAAAACAACTGCAGCTTACTCGCTCAACTTGGGGAGGGTTTGGGGTTGTTGCCGGTCTGAGGTGATTTGCGAAAAATCTATAAGTCCTACACCAATGTGGGTTACATTTCCTGAATCCAGACAAGAAGACCTACGTTCTGATGTATAATTTGTGTACGTACAGTGAAAATTGAGCGAGTAGGCTCAAGTTGTTCGTTGTTTTTTGCATAATTTTGACTTTGGAGTTGCTGTCGGTCTGAGGTGATTTGCGAAAAATCTATAAGACCTACACCAATAAGGGTTACATTTCCTGATTCCAGACAAAACTACCTACGTTTTGATGTATAATTTGTGCATGTAGAGTGAAAATTGAGCAAGTAGGCTAAAGTTGTTTGTTGGTTTCTGGATAATTTTGTCACCAGGGTAGGTGAAAATGGCGTGATGAAAAAAATCTATAAGTCCTACAGCAATGAGGGTTACATTTTCTGAATCCAGACAAAAGACCTACGTTTTGATGTATAATTTGTCTACGTAGAGTGTAAATTGAGCGAGTTGGCTAAAGTTGTTTGGTGCTTTTCGCATAAGTTTCACTCTGGGGTTGTTGCCGGTCTGAGGTGATTTGCAAGAAATCTAAAAGACCTACACCAATGAGGGTTACATTTCCTGAATCCATAATACCTCTATGTTTTAAAGCAGCGCAATAATTTACCTGAAGAATGACTGTCGTCGGGACCACCTCTTGCTCTGTGTAACGTCTTTAGTCGGACACGGAGCAAAAGCAGTCCGGCTGTGAGCTACAGTGCGCATGCGCTTGCGACCGTTTCGAAACGCAACATTTTTTTAGTAAAGTTTATGCAGTATTTGTAGGTTTATGTGTTTAAACGCTTAATACCTGTCTCGCTGCGCGCTCAATGTATGTGTGTGTGTGTGTGTGTGCGCGGCGCGCTCCGCGCAGCACGGCTTTGCCAACAGACACACACACACACACAGCGGAGGAGAGATCGCTGAAGTGACTTAATTTATATATTTGCCACCTAGTAAATAGGGCAGGTGGTAATTATTCTATAAATATTAAAATATAAAAGCTTTCAGTACATGCTGGGGCGGAGGGATATCACATCACATGTGGTATCCCTCCGCCCCTCTGGTCGGTAAAATCCCTGCAAATTCTAATGTAAAAATTTAAAATTTAAAAATAACTTACCGAAAATCTTTGCTCTCATGTCATGTTCAAAACATTCTTCTTCGAAATGGTCACTGCATATGACGTGTTTTCTCTCTGGCAAGCTCTCTTCAAGATGGCAATCCAACTACGAGCCCGGTTAGCTCATGGAAAGTTGAAATAAGCAATGTTTTTTCCAATTTTACCAGTTGTGTTGGAACATCCAATGGCCATGTACGTGGGCATTGTTGCTTCAGCAATAGCTCCTGCGAATGTCAATGGTGCAGTCCTCTGGAAATCCGAAAAAATTGTTGATGATCAGCTGTGTAAAACGGCTCCAACTCGGCTGGTCAGATCGACTTGGGTCCCGATGACGTCATCATAAGGCAAATCCATCCAAAACAAACTGCCCGCGGTCCCCATTTGTTACAAATCAAATTTATTTTGTTAATTTACGGTTATTTTCCAGTAACTTAATCAAGACATGAAAACTTTTAACATATTTTTGGAATGCTTCTGTGGTAGTCTGACAATTTAATCGGTAATGTTGCCGGATCAAAGTTACATCTTAAGAGAAATTCCTTCCTCCAATTTTTTTTTTAAAGTTGTGAAGGGAAAATAAACCATAAATTCTTTTAATTTTTAATAAAAGTCTGCAGCCATTTTAATTTAATCACGGCATTAATCACTTTAAAATCAATAACGTTTGTTCCTCCTTTTTCTACTGATATTACTATGTTGTTCTGATCACATGTTTTTTATTATTCCAGAAGAGATTGTGATGAATTTGATTATGTTTTATTGTAGTATTTGGTATATTTAAGATATATGCTGGATATATGCCAAAGGGAAATGAAATATTGGGTGAAAATGTAATTGTCTGAAATTGGCACAGCTTGGAGTCGAACCTACGATCTTCTGCTTTGCAGCCCGACACCTAACCCACTCCCCCATAACACCAGTGCTGTGCTCAGCCGCGCATTTTTGAAAGGTCAACTGTGTTGAAGAAGTGGTTTTTGGTGAATTTTGTTCCAACCATAAGCCGAAACGGCGTCAAGTACAAAAAGCCCTGATCGCGGCGTCGAGACCAACGTTTCGATATATGGTATGTGGGGGTAGACCCTACGGTTCGGGCTGTATTAACGGTACTATAACAATAATAATAATAAAGAAACCCTTATTAGGTGCATAGCATAAGGCCTCCGCCATGCATTTTCAATGCATAGGCGGGCGCCTAATAAATAAATTATAAGATTACTGTATATAAGTGAACCTTTAATACCTGGAACCCTGCACCTGTGGGAGTTTGTGAGAGTGCAGTAGTTTAGGTGAAAATTATCCAGAAGGAAAAAGCTCGATAGTGGTGGTGGAGAACCGAAGACCTGCCTTCCCCGAGCACAGAGGGAGGAGTCAGGGGACCCATAACCCCGGGCTCCCAAAGGGGCCCCCAAAGCAGGGCGCCCAGGAGGGGCCGACACAGGAAATCTGCAACCCCCCCCCCCCCCCCCAAGGAAAGAGGAGAGACGACCCCGAGGAAATCCCCCAGCCACCGCAATGCCGACGCCCCCAAGAGCCGCGGGGACGAGCCCGTGGGCTCCGCCGGCAGCCAGCCCCGCTGAAGTGGTCCCGGCCATGGGCCCTGAAGGCCAGAGGCCCCAGGGGCCCCCCGCCCCCGTGGCGGGGGCCCCGGCCGCCCCCAGGGGGGCCCCGGCCGCCCCCCGGGGGGCCAGGCCCCCGCGAAGCAGCCGCCAGGAGTGGGCCGGCGCACACCTGGGAACCCGCCCAAAACCAGAGGCCCACCCATGCGCCAGAGGACCAAGGCGCCTGCCAGCGCAGCGGAGGAGGGCAGGACGTGGGGGGATGAGCTCCGCACCTATCGGAGACTTGAGATGTTCTTGGGAGATGGAGCGGACCGGACCCAAACCTGGAAGAAAAAAAAAAAAAAAGAAAAAAAAAAAAAGGAAAACTCATTCACACCATCCCTCCCTAGTGCCCCACACACAGATTTACAAAAAAGGACGCTGTACACACATTCCCACATAACACTCGCATCCAACACTCACAAGAGGGGGGGTCCCCCAATTCAACTATACGACTGCTTGTGCCCGACCCCCGGCCCCGCCCCCGGACCAGACGCTCCCCGGATCAGGCCCCACAAAGAGGGGGGGCAAACACGACCCGTACGGGCCACCCAGCCAGAACCCCCCTCACCCCCTAAATACCTAATAAACCCCCTCCCTCCCCCACCTTACCCTAGCCACCCCTGCCCCCCACCCCTCCTGGGGGGGAGCGGAGGCGTCAGCCCCAGACCTGGCAAGCCGCTGACTACCCACAGCAGCCCCCCGCCAAGACCCCGGACACAGTGGCCCGCACCTCCTCCAGGCCCCAGACTCCTTGCCGCCATTGGAGAACGGGGATGTGCAAAAGACCCCGATCCTCCCTACGCCCGCTCAGATGTTGTGTTGTTGCAGCTGTATTTCAACAATTCAGCAGCAACCCCACCGGCAATTTTGGTGCTGCCCCACTCCTACACAAGTCCTAAACTGTTTCAGACACAAACGTATTATGCTACAACATTGTATTTGAGGACTTTCCACAGAACCTGAAAAATGTAAGGATCAAACCTGCTTTAGCCAGACTAAACCTAGGTGATGAATGACGAGTCCTCAACGGCCAAACTCCAATCTGACAGTTCTGACAAAGCTCATTATATAATGCAGAGCTTTAACTGACTCTTTTAAGTGGAGCTGATGAAACAACAAGCGTCTCAGATGATTGCATCAACGCTTCAGTTTGTACTCAATGGTGTTTCATGGGTAAAAGCAAAGGGAATGAAATCAAGGAGTTCCACAGAAGCTGCAGTTTGTTGTGAAATCTCCACCTTTCACTCGTTCTTTTTCCCAGGAAACCAGCCTGATGAACATCACTCACCTGAAGGTGGGTCCACGCCCTGTTCCACCCATTTCCATTTAACTGGAACCTGCGGTAGCAACGGCACGTAGAATTTCTCCACCTGGAAAATGTGACCTGAAGACCACCACAAACATGACCAACAACCTGAATGATGAGGTCCCATCAGCATAGACCCCATGGGTCTGAGCTGAAGTTGTTCCAGAAACGTTTGGTCTTAGATTCTGGACGATGTCTGATGAGCTCAAAAGGAGATAAGAATAAAGCAAGAATTCAGATCCATGTTCTGATCTCCCTCCAGAGTTATCAAGTTTTCTTCCCAAAGAAAATGTCTGGAAATGATTAACAGCTGTTATAAATGTAATGTAATTGCACATTCAACCACACTGATCTTCAGGAAAATGAAACGGATTGGTCTTTCTACTCAGCTGTTAAAGGTGCCATGACATCCCTAAAGAATGGTTGAGGCCCCTTCTTTGAAATCACGGAATTAATTATTCATGACCTTTGACCTATGATGTCATCACGTGACCTTTGATTAATGACCCATGACCTTTGATTGCATGACCTATGACCTATTATTTATGACAGCGTGACCTATGGTATAAGATAAATGATTACCAGATGACCTGTGACCCATGACCTAACAATTACGATATGTAACCTAAGACTTGTGACATGAGCCGTTTCTCAATTCACGAGAACGCGAGTCCGTACTCGCGTTCTCGTCAAGTCCGGTTTTGGCAAGAACACAGGAAGATCGGACTTGACGAGAACGCGAGCACGCAGCACGTATTGTGTATTGGAACAGAAGCGTACTCGTGTACTCATGACGTCATCACACCCACAGTTCTTGAGCATTTCTTTAACATTCAAAACTATTTATACACTACACCATCATATCTTATTGAAAACCTTTTTTTTTAAATTAATTTCTAAAAAGTATAAAAAATATCTAAAAAATTACAGAACTGTGGGTGTAAAACCAGCAATAGCGGGAATTTCTTTGTTGGGAGTTGTAATTGTAGTTGTAGTTTTTTTTGTTTTTAAAAAAAATCAGCACTTTGTAGAAGCAAAATGAGCAATACGAGCAATATTGCTGTTGCTTTGGTCGTTGGTCAGCTTTACCAGCAGGCTGAAGAGGAGGTGATGCAATTAAGGAGGCAAATCCGAGCAAGGAGAAGATTGATGCGTCAGAGGAGGCTCAGAAGGCAGGCTTTGCTCACCCATCTATTGCCAACTGGTAGGCATTTTAAGATTGACAGCCTATTTCCTACTTTTATCTTAAAGCCATTTGTTACATTTACTATACATTTTACCTTTTCTTTCTTGAGAACTATAATAATCTGCATGTTAGGCAGGTATAGTTTTATGCTGTGAAAAGGTGAGAATTGAAAAAAACTATTATGATAACATTTGGCATTTTTTATTTACAGGAAGAAACAGAAACCAAATATGTGAGGATAAACACCTCTGTGCCAACCCTCCAAATATTTTTTAATGAAGGGGACCTGAAACCAGCCTTCAGGCTAAACAGGGCCACCATCGTCCTCCTCCTTCAGCTGCTGTCCATCCAGAAGGTCCATGGATGGCCACAGGAGATAGAGGTGCTGGTGACCCTCTACTGGCTGGCCTGCGGAGCATCCTATAGGGAAACAGCTTGCCAGTAAGATCTCTTACCTTCTTGTCCTTAAATAGAGCCAGCAATGACACACAATTGGTAAATAGATTATATTAAATTGGATAGAAGATTAAGACATATCAGCATATTACCTAAATTACAAGTTAATTTTATATTTGGTACAGGTCAAGTGGAGGCACGCTACAACAGACACCACGCCAAGGCGAGAAGCATCGTTGAGCGTGCCTTTGGTGGTCTGAAGACACGGTGGCGTTCCATCTTTTTAAGGGTGCTGGAGGTCTGCCCGACGTTTGGCCCAAAAGTAATCGCCGCCTGCTGCATCCTTCACAATATTTGTATAGAGCCAGGTTCCCGGCAACTGGAACAGTGCTCGGGCTGAGGCTGATGACGTGTCACGAGCACACGAGACCGCTCAAGAACGCATATTGAGAAACGGCCATAGTATTTATCAGTTGTGACCTGTGGTCATCTTAATGATTACCAGATGTTAGTGGCCATTTTGAGAGAAATTTTTCCGTCAAACTGTTATCCATGTTCCCACACCATATATTTGAGTTTGGTTCACATACAGAAATTCAGGCAAATGTTACTCATCATATTCTCCGTGTCTTGTTGTAGATCCTCCAGGTTTGAGGTTTGTTGTTCAGCAGCAACCCCACCGGCAGTGTTGATGCTGCTCAACTCCTACACAAGTCCTAAACTGTTTCAGACACAAAAGTATTATGCTACAACATTGTATTTGAGGACATAGGCTTCATGCATTAACGTGAATAATCTATATGTGTTTTATTGCATACAGACAGCATTCTATCAGCTTTTTTGCTTTAGAAATATTGTGAAATATTTTGTTCCTGTTTACAGATCTGTAAGGTGCTTAAAGAACACATATAAAGTATTTTAGAGCTGGTTCAGCAAGGAGTTTCCGAAAGGTATTAGTATACTTCTTTGGTGTTGTGTGTTAAATCAGATAAGGTGAACCTTGACACAGTGGAGAGTAGACACAGCTATGAAATGAGTAAGATAATAAAATTATGTTGCATTGAACTTTCAGCTGTCAGACAATGAAAGGTAAGACACACATTGGATGAATTGTCAAGGATTACTGAGGAAAAACTACTGCAAATACTTTTGAACTTTAAGATTACTCCTTTAATATGGGTCATGTAGGATGTAATGATTACATTGCAGGATTTTTAAGCTGAGAGCTAAATAATTGTGAGCAGGAATATCTGGATGTGAAAGTGCTTGAAGGAGGTTTTGAATAAATGACACATGAGTGGGAGTTTGATAAGAACACTAATTACATGTGTTTCTGTTTTGGAACAGAAAACAAAGCCTCGTGTTTGCCGGCCATCTACAAGGAGGGGGGACTGCAAAATAAAATGCTCATTGCCTGAGCCAGGACTGAACACACATTGCCATCCAGTTGTATCATTTCCTACGAGCGGTGGAATAAGACGAGGACTGACGAAGCTGGGGAAGAAGAAGCCACAAAAAGTATGATTTCTTATCCTGAAACGGAGGAGTTGCCTGAGAACCCTAAGCCGACCACTTATGCGTGATTAGATTAACGTCTGCCATGTGCTGAGCAGCCTGAAGGCTTTCTTTACGTTGCGTTCTTGAAGTACGGACTCTTTTCATATTGCATTACTGTTTTCAACTGCCCTGTTACACTGACTTACATGATCCAGTTTGATTTTCTGTGTTATGACATTTATACTGTGATGTTGCATTATGTTGATCGTTGTGTTTCTATGATGAAAAATGGAAACGGTCTACATCGGACCCACATACCAAGACCTGCAGTTTATGCAATCTTTTTGCTTTGATATAGGGAGAACCAGGATCTGATTGGCACCATAGATCCTTAAAATACTTGGTAATGATATTTTTCAGATTCAATACAGGGTATTTTTGCTCAGATTGCCCGAGAGCGGGATTTCCCTGAGGATCTCATCAGTGTTTACCCTCTCTTAGAGGGGATGGCGTTTTCTGGTGGGAAAGGCCCAGCCCGCCCTGTGATGCCCCCTGCTGGTACTCTTGGATTTGTAAGGTATGGAAGTGATGGATGTTTGTCCATGGAATGGAGAATGGAGGACCAAATAGGAGGTTTTCTGGGGTGGGGGTAGAGTAGACGGATTTGACATTGGTTACTGAAGAGCCTTAGCTTACCTAGTCTAATGTAAAATTAAAATAATGTGCGCATAGGAACCTAAAACAGGCCTAACTAAATTAGTTGAACCCTAAATTGTAGATAAATGCTGAGACAGCTCAGCTAGGTCTCAGGATACTATAGTGCAGACATTTCCTAGCTGAGACAGCTAGGACACGTCTGCACTATAGTATCCTCTCCATCCTCTCCACCAATGTGATGAACAGAACACTGATATCTTACTGTGCAGGCACCTGAATGGGTGTACACAATGGATCCTACTTAATGTCTGTGAGAGGTATGAACGGGGCTCTCTGACGTCTGGAAATCTGCCAGTCGCGTTGTTTATGAGAGTCCAGTACTGAAGCTGTAAACATCCCTCTGCCTTTTGTCACAATCACTAGGCATTTCTGATTATTTATTAGTGATGTTACGTTATGTGCCGAGGCTTCGTGGCGTGTGTCGAGTAATGGAGGGGGCGTTTCCGCAATGCGCGTATCGAGGCTTGCTTCATTTAGGGGAGGAGCCGAAAACGATGACGTCCGAAGCCTCGCTGGCCGGCTGTACCACGTGACTGCTTCGGGAAGTTGTTCAGATTTTGGTGCGGGGTTTGACAGCTTTAGAAACCCCACAGGCTCCATTCAAAATGTGGGTTATTGTAGGCGAGTTGCGGTCAGTTGAGAGAGTGGATAGTTTGGATAGCAGAGTTTGGATAGGGGTTATTTAGTTTGAGACAGTTAGTTTGGTGTTTGGAGAGTTTAGGAGAGAGATAGATAGATAGGAGATCAGTGCTCTCAACTATCACGCATTGACCATGTGACACGCAAACATGGCATTTTTCACGCATAAAATTTAGTAAAATAACCTGGGTTGATCGCAGCCAGGTCAATAGTGTAACAAGAGAACAAAATTACCAAAGAGTAAGAATGTCAAACTGAATAGGAGGTTGTCTCAAAGAATGGTTGCTAAGCTATCATGAGTTACTCATAAAACAATCAGCAGATGTTCATATGGTGCAGAATTTAAACCTATTCTTTAAGTAAGAGAGTCAGATTATTTAATATAAATGAATGAGATGACAATAGTGGTAGTATTTCTAAATAAAGCAAAAACGAATTGTAGAGAACAAAAATGCACATGCTAGTATTTGGTCATCGTTAAGACATAAGGTCATATGTTTTAGGTTGTTAGAAGGGTTAAAACATGTATTGTGCTAAACATGAGGAAGCCATTAATTATCTTGACATGGCTGCTAGGCTCACGCATCTGGTCATCATTAAGACGATCATAGGCTTCTTAGGTTGTTTGATGTTTAAAAAAAATCCCAGTAATGTGGTAAACATAAGGGGTTCATTGTCTCAAAATAGCCATTAGCATCTGGTCATCATTAAGACAACTATAGGTCACAAGTAGTGATGGGTAGATGAAGCGTCATGAAGCGTTTTGACACGTTGCCAAACTGTATTGATACTGTGCCGATACTGTGTCATTGAATACTGACACCGGCTGGACCTTAAAAATCCCTAAAGGCAACCTAGATGACAGACTTAACTGACACTGATTTGATGACCTAGTATACACAATAATACAATTTAAGGCATTGTATGTTGCATGTATTATTTTATATTTTGATTTAAATTTAAAATATCCTTGGTTTTTTTTTTAGATACAGTCTAGAAATAATGTGAATCTGTATCATAACGTAATAACCTCTAAGTAAACATGTTGTGAATGAGGATGCTTGTGGACTGGCATTTTTTTTTTTTTTACAAATTTTTATATAAAAAAATAAGTTGTTTCAACGTTTTGATATTGAGTCTGTTAAACTTTTTCTTATCACTTCTCCAGCTGTAGAAAGCACCCGCTCACACGGCACAGATGATGCTGGAGTGCAGAGAAATTGTAATGAAAGGCAGAAGAGGTTTGGACAGACTATCTTTTGGTTTTTCTAGTATATCATAGGATCCTGGGACCCTCTGCTAAGTATCTATGCCCTTCCTCGATGGATCAGCTGTGGCACTTTGGTTCTGCCTGCCCACTTCGATGTCAAGATGTTGCCAAATGTTATCTAAAAAGAATTCTCTGCCGCCAACTCGCTTTTTCAGCAGCAACGCCATTGTTTCTTGTGGTTTAATATTGTCCATATGGCTTCTTTATATATTTCTAATTCCACTCGCAGGACATGCACACTTCCAAGCTTATTTCCTGTCGTTGCCATGGTGAATCACGTATTTGTGTTCCATTAATCAGGATTTTTTTCATGCTCGTTCTCACCTTCAACTCATGGTTGATCGGACGCTGTGTTTAGTTACCTGATTAATATAATCTGTTTTGAAACCGGAAACGCTGAGTATGACAGAGTGATGTAGAACTACTCAGAGTAGCAGCTTTCTACTCAGTGTAGATCAGCCGTTTTTTCTGAAATGAGGCTCAGAACAAAGAAGCACAGCGCAACCTGCCCAACCATAAAGGCGTCTGCCCAACCCATCAATCAGTGGTGCGCTCCAATCAGCATCTGGCGCTCACAGAGCGCGGCCGTGGTACACCATCACACCAGAGTTGAAAAATGGTAAAAAAAATAAATAACTCGGTTTATTAATATTTTGTTTACAGTTCCGCTTGGATTTTATTTGAATCCAGGGGTTCGTTCTTCGTACGTTGCTTAAAACATCCAAGATCAAATGAGACATCCGAGATGACTTCATCCGGCTAATCATGATCAGGCTAATTGGGTTCTTCCAACACACCTGTTGTTTATGATTAGTATGGCTGGATTGAGTTATCTGAGATAACTGCGCGTTCATGCATTTGTTTAAAAGGGGAAATGTATCGATAGTAGAAACAATGATCAGCAACGCTGCTATTGGCTATTCAGCATGACCAAAGAACGCCCACAGTTTTTCTCCCAAGCAGAACAAGAGCTTTTAATGGAAAGTTATACCGAATTTGAGTCATTAATTAAAACACCTCAAAGTCTGCTAAAGCCAGGAGAGAGGGCTGGCAAAAAGCAGCAGACAAATTACATGCATAAGTGCTGTCCATGTTAGATGTTTCTATCACTTTCTACAGTATGTATTTTTGCATTTTAATAATTTCATATTTACTTTGTTATTTTATGTCAGAGCCTCCACGGGACCCACTAGAACATGGGGAAAAACGTGAAGTACAAGAATATTCTACAAAATGGTAGCCTTTAATTATTATACTGTATTTTAAAAAGACACTTCTTCCTCTTTTTTAAAAGCCACTGTTAAATGATGTGTTTGTCTGTTTATAACAGCCTATAAGAAGGCTGAAAAAAACGGGTTCTTTTTACTTTTGTTGCATGAGGCATGTTTCACCCTTTTCCCCCCAAAATGACAAAGGGTGCCATCCGTTCGTTATATAAACGGCATCTTCAACAAAAAATGTGTATTTTGTCCAGAAAAAAACACAAATTAAGAGGAGAAATTGAACTCCACAGCTTGAAAAAGAGAAGAATTGCACTAGAGATGGAGTTGCTTCAAAAGGACCTTCAGAGTAAGTTCTAATACACCATTTGACAGTAGTATTGCTGACTTTACATAACTAAATTATCTTATTGCAGGCAAAAGATGACTTGCTGGCTTTTCTTTATAAATAATTGTTTAAATAAAAAGACAGGAACTAAGCATTATTTGTTTTGTCTTTTATTAAACATTAAAAAATGATGTTCCACAATTCTGTCCCGTCCTCTGCCACTAGGTGGTCCAAGTGCACTGGCTGGATATCCCTATCTCCTCCATTTATACAGCTGCGATCTAATCCTGTTTACATGGAATAAGCCTGCTCGCGAGCAGGTTTAAACTTACGCACATGTTGCCATGACAGCAAGTCCGGAATGAGTTTCGAAGAACCAAACGATCCAAGATCATGCCAAATCGTCAACAATCAAATCCAGCTAACTGAGTTAGTGACGTACGAAGAACGGACCCCAGATCCCGTGCGCGAATGCACAACACTGCTTATAAACACAGTTTGGGGGTCAGTCAGTTCGAAACAGTTCCTGTATTGGTCACGTGACTTTCCCATAGCGATACGCGCATCGACACGGGTATTCTATCCGTGTTGGTCTAATTTGTGAATGAGGCAGTTTCATCAAGCCTATACGGTTCAACATTTTTCTCTCAGCTGCCACACTTAAAGCACGCAGGGGTTCGCGCTGCGTCTTTACGCTGATCCAGCTGGTGGATTTTACCCTCGTGCGCTGCGCGCGGGGGATAAACAGTGGGGAAAAATGCATAAATAAAGACTATAACGGGCTCTTTTAGAGGGAAGAGAATGAATAATGGGTCTGAGCTGAAGCCCCTGATTTTACAAGTTCCTTAAAAAGTCTGCACCTATATTACATGTAACGTTTTTTGTGCCCACCGAAGCACCACTGGCTCTGTGTCGTTAAATACAAAAGAGCATTAAGCATTGCTACTGACTCTCCTATTGATTTTAATTGGGACATTTTGGTACGAGTTGAAGGACATTAAACGCAGTGATTCACGTTTTGAAGGCTGGTCGCGGACAAAAGCACCTGGCTCCGAGGGAAGGGAGGAGAGAGGCGCAGTTACAGCGCTGGCCAGATGGGCTTTGTTATTTTTATTTTATTTTTAATTTATTTGGTACAAAGATTTACTCGCCATGTGGCAGCTAGCCCTCTGAAATTCACTCGCCAAACGGGAAATTTACTCGCATTTGGCGAGTGGCGAGTGTTAATTTCGGACCCTGGTCACATGGTGGCGTCATAGGTCAAAGGTCATGGGTCATAAATCATGTGATTTGACAGGAGTCACAACCATTCTTTTGGGATGTCATGGCACCTTTAACAGCTGAGTAGAAAGTCCAATCAGTTTCATTTTCCTGAAGATCAGTGTGGTTGAATGTGCAAATTACATTATATTCACAACAGTTATCAATCATTTACAGACATGTTCTTTGGGAAGAAAAGTTGATAACTCTGGAGGGACATCAGAACCGTGACCTGAATTCTTGCTTTATTCTTGTGTCCTTTGAATCTCATCAGACATCGTCCAGAATCTAAGATCCAAACATTTCTGGAACAACTTCAGCTTCATCCAGGTGCATAAAGAGTGGCAGAGAGCTGGTGAGGGGAAGTGGTTTTATTGGCACATTGTTGGTCATGTTTGTGGTGGTCTTCAGGTCACATTTTCCACGTAGAGAAATTCTACGTGCCGTTGGTGCTGCAGGTTCCAGTGACATGGAAATGGGTGGAGCAGGGCGTGGGCCCACCTTTGGGCGGGTGTTCATCAGGGTTGTTTTACTGGGAAAAACAAGTGAAAGGTGGAGATTTCACAACAAACTGCAGCTTCTGTGGAACTCTTTGATTTCATTCCCTTTGCTTTTACCCATGAAACACCATCGAGTACAAACCGAAGTGTTGATGCAATCATCTGAGACACTCGTTGTTTTATCAGCTCCAGTTAAAAGAGTCAGTTAAAGCTCTGCATTATTTAATGACTTTGTCAGAACTGTCAGAACTGGATTCTGGCCGTTGAGGACTCGTCATTCATCACCTAGATTTAGTCTGGTTAAAGCAGGTTTGATCCTTACAGTTTTAAGGTTCTGTGGAAAATGGCCCAGTTGAAGCGAAATATTTAGCCTACACCTTTAGGTGTGCTAATGGTTCTGGAGGTTCAGAAGATATTAGCGGATTGTCAGAGGTGGAGACATCCTGCTGGTTTTGTTGGGCCAGAGTTCGGGAGGGTTAGGTTGGGATTGGTTTCTCAGCCTGAGGAGAGACTGGCTCATGGTGAGAAGACCATGATCTAGTCTATGCTGGTGGGTGGATCTCTGGAAATCCGTTGACTGAACTTTGGATTGTTGCCAGAATCTCAGGATTGCCATAAGCATGATCAGATCATGCCAAGAAAGCTGTGATTTTATCATTTTTCAAAGTTTCTAATTTTGTTAAACATGATGACATGCAAGAAGAAATTTTAAAATCCAACCAGGGAGCCAAACTCCTGTAAATAATCAAGGCAAGGCAAGATTATTTATAACACACTTTTCAGTAACAAGACAATTTAAATCGCTGAATCGAATTAACGTCTTTTTAAACGGGCTTTGTTGTGTGACCAAAAACACAACAAGGGACTAACACTGTCAGCAAGGGCATCAATCTGTGAATACTAGTAAAAGGAAATTATATCTTAGTGCTACTTTGACAGTCAGGACACTTTCAGTTAACTCGGCTGTACAATGAAACTCCCACAAACAGACCGTACCTCTACAGCTCCGTCAATTTCTCCATCCAAGATCTACATTATCACATCAATTCCTTTAAACTGACATTTTGTTTCAAACTGTTCAGTTTTTCCTGGTTTTCCTGCTGTTTGGTTGGTGTTGGTGGGCCACCTGGGGGTATCTGGTTTTAGGGTGATTAAATTTGGCCTTGCTGTTGAGTTTTGCAATAGCTCCTTCAGAGACAATAGAGGCTGAGAAAGGAATGATTCTGGTCAAACCTGCTCCTGATTGTGCAAATGTTCTCTGTGGTACCAGTGTTTCTTGGGTATTTCAGCTGAAGTATTTATCCATCCATAACCTGTCATCTACCTAACTGACAAACAGTCCACTCCCACAAGAACTGAGTATATAAAAAGGCATGTCCACCTCCTGGTCCATACAGATCACCTTGGTCCAGTTGATGCAGGTAAGAAGAATCTGTTGGATTAACAGGCAACTATTTACAAAAGCTGTGGTTTTACCTGAGGTTCATGTTGCTTCTTGGTTGTTTCCCTGTCAGGATCCTTCTTCCCTCTAGGAAAAGATGTCGGTGGTTTATGAAGTTACCGTGTACACTGGAGATGCTGCTCATGCCAGCACTTTCCACAATGTCTACATCACCCTGGTGGGCACAGAGGGTCAGAGCGAATCCGTGGAGCTCACAAGCTGGTTACCATCCATCCACGAAAGAAGTGTAAGGGAGAACTCATCTTCAAAAACTGCATCTTTCATTTGTATTGTTTCAACTATTTCAGCCCTGAAAACCTCCACCTTCGACCAGAGCAAGTTTTTAACCAAAGACCCTCAGATTTTAATTTATGAGTTCCACAGTTTTTCTATTCAATGGTTCAGCTTGGTTCACCCAGCAGAGGTTGGTCCTCAACCACTGGGACACGTTACTGAAAGGGGAGTGGTGGTCTAGTGGTTAGAGCACAGCACTTACATCCTAGAAAGGCTACAAGTTCTCTGGGGTTGAATCCCACAGACTGCCACTCTGGGTCCCTGAGCCCCAGAATGGTTCGCGGGACAGGCCACAGACCCTCGGCCAACCCTATCTTGCGGCCCAGTGGTAGCCTGCTACTCCTTAAGGCAATGATTACCAAACTTTTCAGCCTGTGACCCCCAAAATAACAATGCCAGAGACTGGCAACCCCCTTTTTGCGTTTGGGATTATTTGAGAATAAAGTGATATTATTCTACACTCTAAAATCTGAAAAGTTCACCTTACTCAAAAAAATCTAGGAAACCAATTGCCTTAAAAAATGTAAGCATAACTAAGATGCATTAAGTTGACTTTAACGTAAAAAAAAGAAAAACTTTAGGGAACTTAAAAAATGTTAGTATGTCCAAGTTGAGAACATTAGGTTTGTTTGAATACATCCCATCAATTCTAACAGCTACTTCGCTCATGGTTTTGTTTGGCCACATCCATCGTCAAAAAAAACTGCCAAGAGGTTAAACTCATCTGCACAAGTCTCCTCCTCTTTCAAATACTTCGTTTTTATGTGTAAACTCAACTTAAATATTTTAAGTTATCAAGCATTTTTTTTATCTAACACTTCGCAGCACTTATTTAAAATTAAAATTTTGCTAACTTGAAGTTTTTAGTTAAAGTGGTTGTTATGTTTAAAGTGTAAGAACTCTTACAAAAAGGTGCAGCCTTCCCTCTGCCTTAAAATGAGGAATGTGGAGCATCTTGTAAATTTATACTTTGTAATCGTTTCACAAAAAAAGGAAATACTAAATCTTTTTTGCACATCAGCATCAAATCATCTCGCGACACCCCAGGGGTCCTGACCTCCACTTTGGGAACACCTGCCCAAGGGATTGATTAAATGCAGAGGACACATTTTATTGATATGTACAAAGCTGCAATGATAAAGATAATTATATTAAAAATCTTGGATGTTTACCTCTCCTTTGTGCTGATCTGGGATCTGAGATTTCCTTGTTGTTTCAGGTTAAAAACTGTGAGGTGAAATGCTCCAAGCCACTCGGTGAGCTTTTAGTGATCATCCTTAGGAAAGAGCACCACATCCTCTTCCCAAACAGCCCATGGTTTGTTGCTAAAGTAGAGGTGAAATCTCCGATGGGAGATATCTACCCCTTCCCCATCTACAAATGGATCACTGACTGCGAGGAGCACTACTTCAGAGAAGGATCTGGTTTGTCCATCTTAAACACATTTTACTAAGCAGAGAAAGAATAGACTGAGAGGAAGCCAGAGCACGTTTCCAACAGACTGAAATGAATCAGATTCTGTTTAACTTCTTCTGTTTTATCCCCTTTTAGCTGTGCTTCTCAGTCAAGAAAAACATGACATCACCAAACTATGCTGGACGAAAGATATCGTTGAGCAACAGGGACTCTTTAAGTGAGAACTCCTGAAACTGTCCTTTCACCCATTCGTTGTCCATGCCTGCTACCAATGCATGGTCCCGGGTTGGTAGGGTGGGTTTTCTGCTTCGCTAACATCTCTTCTGTGTCTCTTAGCTGGGCTGAGTATAAATCTGGATTACCACACATCATGAAAGCAGAGACCTATAGTGCATTGCCTCTTGATGTGCGTTTCTACTTCACAAAGACAATAGAGATGGGCTGGACTGCAGTTAAAGCGTAAGGATTATTCTTCCTTGTTTACTTCCATTTGAAATGACTTTTGCACGGTGCACTTACTACTTAATCTCTATTGCTTAGACTTGAGCTGAAATTGGTAGAATGGGCTGAGTGCAAAGAGAAGTTCAGAAGCATTGAAGATATTCAACGTCTGTACAGCTGCCACCGCACTGAAATATCTGGTAAGGGATCATCATTAATAAAAAATCCTCAGATTTAATACTGCTCATATGATTGCTCCCATTCTCATCTGATCTCTTAGTGGCCTGTTAGATGCCACATCTAACTGGTGTTGAATCTATCCAATCTTAATATTTGGAAAGCACGTTAAATTAACAAAGGGATCAAAGTGCTGTACAAAATACAGATTTTTTTTTTAAACGTTTAAATGCTACAGTAAAGAAACAAAAATAAAATACAGAAATGGGATATAATTAAAACGTATTAGCAGCCATGCAGTAAAAGCTCAATAAAATAAGCAGAAACTAACACCAACTTCTCACATTGTGTCAAAGGCAAAGAAAATAGTTTTAAGAAGAGATTTAACATCAGACAGTGATGTAACTTGTCTGGTGTTCAGTGGCAGCTTGTTCCACATTTTAGGACCTGCCTCACCAAAGACACGGTTCTCCCTACGCTTCTGTTTTGTTTTAGGCACCCTAAGGAGCAGCTGATCAGCCTACATAAGGGAGTGCGATGGTGTATAATAGTGCAGCAGCTCGGAAAGGTAGCAAAGGCCAAGGCCATGAAGAGCTTTAAAAACAACTAGAAGAACTTTAGAATGAATCCTAAAATGTGCAGGAAGCCAACGAAGTGAAGCTAAAACAGGGGAGATGTTCTCATGTTTGCATGTACCAGATAAAAGACGTGCCACTGCATTTTGCACTCTGTAGCTGGATAATATCTGATTAATATTCAGATTAATAATCTGATTAAGATTCTGTGATAGCAGTCTGTGCTCTGACAGCAGAGGATATTTGCTGAGATCATCAATGTTTTCCAGATTATGTCCATGACCACTGGAAGGAGGATTCCTTCTTTGGCTACCAGTTCCTGAATGGAGTAAACCCCATGGTGATCCGCCGCTGTCGAGCTCTGCCTCAAAACTTTCCTGTCACTGATGAGATGGTCTTCAAGGGCAGTAAACAGCGTCTGAAAGATGAGATGAAGGTGATCATCACACATCATATGGCGATTCCTGAATATTTAAACATCCCCGTAACTTTGACTTCCTCCTGATATCTTCAAAACAGAATGGCAACATCTTCCTGTGTGACTACAAGATCCTGGATGGAGTGAAAGCAAACATCATAAATGGGAAGCAGCAGTACCTGGTGGCTCCTCTTGTTCTGCTGCACAAAACTCCTGATGACAAACTGAAGCCGATTGCAATCCAGGTGAGATCGGCAGTTAATGGCAGCGTCCTCCGATAGTCTCTCCTGATACTTTGGACATCCCCCAACAGGGTAGCACCAAGTCTTCTGTGGATGGGTTAAAACATTCAGAGGGAGAGATTTCAGGCAAGCCCAACTTCTCTGGATGGTTCCTGGTTCCTTTCATTTGGATGCTATCTATGGCATTTGGGTCTGGAGACCGCAATGGCCATTGAAGAAGCTTGATTTAGTTTCTCCTCAACCATTTCCTTCAGCCTCCTGCTGAAAGACCCAATGAAACCCAGTGTTATTTTCTGGCAAAGGCCACCTGATTTTGACTTTAAATGTTCTGGTTTCTGAAACTCTAAACTGGTCCCCAGGAAGAGAAACAGGCCCAAAACATCTCAAGCATAACAGCGGTGTGATGGGCTTTTCTACAGCTCTTGATGAAACTTCCATCCGTCTCAGTTATTTCTAGTTCATCTCCCAGCAGAGCTGAGCACTTTGGGGAGTAGGACAGAAAAGCCTTTTTTCTAGCATCATTGCTAAACAACCAACTGGCCTGTAGATAACTTGATGCTTGAGGGCTAAAGAACCCCAGGATTATGCTCTTTGCTGCAGTTCTCCAACAGCGAGTCTCAGAGATGGTATTACCTCTTTCATCATCTTCCTCCCTTGGTATACTAAAAGTTAAACTTGGGTTCTGGTCCAACCTGGTCCGTTTCTGTTTCATTTTTGTGCTGACCAAACAAGAAGATCAACATTTTGATGAGATACTGGGAGAAATGAGAAAATGGTGAATCTTGATCTGGAGCCCGGAAAACAGGAATTTATGGATCTTCCTATCACTTCTTAAATCTCTCTGATCTTCTTAAAAATGTAAACTTTGAATATAAAAAGCACTTGAGCTGCACTGATTTCATTGTTAGGGGCAGTAAGCTTTCCAACTGTAATGTTTTAAAAACACAATAATTTCTTTACAGGGGACATTAGTCGCTGCTGGATCCATGTATTTAAATTAAAGGGCAGATTTTCTAAAATTTTCAGTGAGAGATTCTTCTGCTGCGATAAAACAGCTTTTGACTGGGCATTATTACCAGAGGAAGGGGATTCCCACTGTGGAAACACTGTATTTCTGGTAAATGAGGTCAGATGTGAAGTTTTCGTTGAAGGGGGCACCTGTGTCTAGACCGCAGTTTGATGGATCTCTAGCTAGATCTGTCTGGCTCTTTCCTCTCTTCAACACTAGTTCATCATGCGTTTAACACACATCTTCTGCACTATCATCAATTACTCTGGGTCATTTCCTGTTCTCCTCCTGCAGCTCAAGCAGACTCCGGCAGAGGATAACCCCATCTTCCTTCCTACTGACTCGGAGTGGGACTGGTTGTTGGCCAAGACGTTTGTGAGGAATGCTGATTTTAACCTGCATGAACTGAGTTCTCACCTGCTGCGCACCCACCTGCTTGCTGAGGTGTTCACAGTGGCTCTGCTGCGCCACCTGCCCATGATGCACCCTCTCTACAAGGTACCTGAAGCTCAATGGTTACATTTATACCTGTGCTATCCACATCACTTCTAAATCATGTGGTTTTAGTTCTAACTTTGAACTATAAAGACCTCTCTGTCAGGCTTTCTTTACACAGGATTCAAAGATAAATTCAGTAAACATGATGTGTTGCTAAATAGTGAGCTGCTACGTTACTAACAGGACATCGGTTTCAGCTTCTCATGCCTCACAC
This sequence comes from Fundulus diaphanus, assembly GCA_037039145.1. Taxonomy (NCBI): domain Eukaryota; kingdom Metazoa; phylum Chordata; class Actinopteri; order Cyprinodontiformes; family Fundulidae; genus Fundulus; species Fundulus diaphanus. The sequence continues at coordinate 5,373,709 of CM073124.1, read as the reverse complement.
TCGCTACACTCTGATGATCAACTTTTTGGCACGAAAGTTCCTCATATCTGACACAGGCACTTTCACCACGGTATGTAAGGAAGAGAAAACACAGAATCAGGAACCATGTCCACATTTTCTCCTAATCAGCTTACACCACTCTCACTGTCTCCTCCCTAGTTTGCATCCTCTGGTGGAGAAGGTATGCTCACCATCCTGAGGAGGGCGCTGTCCTCTGTGACGTACAGATCCCTCTGTTTACCAGACGACATCTCTGACCGTGGGCTGGAAGATGTGCCCAACTTCTACTACAGAGATGATGGACTGGAACTGTGGAACATCATCTACAGGTTCTACAGATTGTTTGGTTTTAACCATGTGATAGAAAACATCCAGTTTAGGCTTATGCTCTATTTTGGGGAGTGATGACCTAGTTGTTAGAGAGCAGGCACTTGTGTCCCAGAGAGGTTCTGGGTTGGAATCCCACAGACTGCCACTCTGGGTCCTTGAGAATACTGAATGCTCCTCAGGTGCCTCCCAACTGCAGCCACAGTCCCCTGAGGTACAGGTTAAATATATAGAGGAAGACCTTCATTGCAATGTGTGTTGCAATGACCATTATTATTATTATTATTATTATTATTAATTACATCCCTCAGAAATATTATTTTGTTAAATATGACCTATATGCTCCCCTTAAACCTCTGGGACAGCTTTCTGGGCTATACCAAACATGCTCATTACATTTTCTGCACAAAATCATTCTCACCTCCCCAGTTTAGCCTATTTTGAGCTCAATTTAGAATGTGCTGTTTTTAATGTACGCAAATAACCTGTAGCTGGCCAAGCCCCCAACTCAATGTTTATACACGAGAAAATGGCCTCCAGTAGATGCACAACAGTACAGCAATTTATCTGAGTCAGACCCAGAAGCAGAGCCTTCAAAATGTATTATTTCAAATGTATTAATTCAGACAGACCACAATATCAAAGGACAGTTCCCGTCGGTGATAACAAGCTCACGCTCTGCTCTTTTTTTTATAATTTAAAGGCGGCCGGCACTCTGCCCTCTTTCAAAAGCCCCACAGCTACCATAAAGGCTGTTGTTGTGCACAACATGCTAACTTGCCCTGTCTACTCACCTACCGTAATACCACTCTACACAGGACATTTTTTAATCATTCTTCAAACACTAAAATGGGGAACATGTCCAAGGACAGCTTTATCTGTGGACAAGTTGTCTAAAACAGAGACTTTCCCTGGAAATCAGGGACGTCTGCCAGGGTATCCCTAGGCTATCAGTAGGCTAATGTTAGCGTTAGCTTGTGCTAAATGGCAAATCGTGTTCTTGCGTTGGGTTGCTAGTTGAGGGATAGCATCTGCTGCAATTGTGACGTAAGAATTGTGAGGTTTTTGAAACAGCGCGTTTTATAGAAACGAACTAAATATTGACAGAGACCCAATTGGAATAACAGAAATATGCAAACATTTATTTTCATAATAGGCCACCTGTAAGCAATAGCAGATGCATCCATGGGGTTGAGCCATGCTCAGGGCTGTGGACTCAGGTTCCATCTGTCAGGCTGCTCTTTGGACAGATCACCAGAAAACTGGCACACAGAACCTCAACAGAATTTGAACCCAGGACTTATAGAGAACCATCCTCAGGTCCGATCAAGTCCATTAGATTTTCATCAGCTGAATATGTTATAGAAGAAAATGGTTTTGTGCAGGTTAGTAAAGAGTACTGTGGTTGAGGGAGTCCAGTCGACTGCAAACGGTTCTTTCTTCCCTTTCAATATTTTTTCTGATTTATTCCCAGGTAGAGAAGATATTAAAAGGGCTGCTCTTGCTTTTCTGTATAACGTCAGCCGGGCTTTTAACTGCCATGTAGATAGACTGTAAACTGCAACATGACTGAATCCTGAATCTTCCTTAAGGTTTGTGGAGGGAACACTCAGCTGTTACTACAAGAACGATAAGATGGTCCAGGATGACCAGGCTCTGCAGGACTGGATCAACGACATATATTCAAACGGATTCACTTGTGAGGAAAAGACAGGTGGGCAGAATTTTTATTACTAGCTAGAAAGGTCCAAATTCTGTCTAACAGTGAACATTTTTACCTGAAGGACTTTAAATACTTTCTCTAATGTTCAGATATTCCAAAGAGATTGAACACTGTGAAAGAGCTGCTGAAGTTTGTCACCATGGTGATCTTCACCTGCTCAGCACAACACTCTGCTGTGAACGCTGGACAGGTAAGCTGCTCTAACGTAGATGTATGAAGAGGGATGTGTGGGTATCCCTCTGGGAAACCTGATGGGGTATCAGAATCAGAATGAAGTTTAATCGGCAAGTAGGTTTGCACTTACAAGGAATTTGACATGGTGTTGATGGTGCATAAAAAAATAAAACTACAGTAAAATAAAATGGATATATATACAGAGGCTGTATACACTCCGTAAACTGTGCGTTAATGTAACGCAGAAGCTTGTGAGTCCTGAACGGGGGGGGGGGGGGGGACAGTGTCCAGATTCACAATACAACCATCCCAGCTCTGCTTCAGGAGAAGCAGAGCTGGGATGGTTGTATTGAAGGCAGAGCTGAAATCCACAAACAGGATCCTGGCGTAGGTTCTTGCAGAGTCCAGGTGCTGGAGGATGTGGTGGAGGGCCAGGTTGACAGCGTCGTCTGCAGACCTGTTGGCTCTGTTGGCAAACTGTAGAGGGTCCAGGAGGGGGTCAGTGATCTCTTTTTGATGTGAAATCACAAGGCGCTCAAAGGACTTCATGACCACAGAGGTCAGTTCTGTCTTCTGAAGAGTTTAACATCTCTCTCGTGTATGGAAAGAGTTGTCACTGAAGTAGAGGTGTACAGTCTTTAATGTCGGAGCACTTTTAATACTATGTGAGGGAAACACAGAGATATTTGCATGACATTAAAACAGGCCTAGGAAACAAATAAGAACTAAAAATGAAAAATTAAATGGGGAAATTGCAGCTCACCTTGGGATTGAGGCCGTTTCTGCAGCCAGCTTTGGTCTTTTAATTTCTCCACATCAATGTCAGGAAGGGTTTGGTGCTCAGCACATCGGAGGAGTGATGCCTCCGGCATCCTCACCTGAACTCTTTACTTTTCTGGCATAAACATGTGGACCCAGTTCAGGAGGAACAGTGTGTTGGGGTACCATGCTGGGTACTCTGGTCCAACTGATGTCCAGTTCTTTGGATGGTCTTGCTGCTATCATCCTAAAACAGGAGATAGTAGCAAGAAGCAACATTTCCAATAAAACCAGTTGTTGAGGTAAAAATAAGACATTTTAGCAGGGTTTCTAGTAGTGGATATTAATTATGTGTGGTCTTTTTGCTATGAATCCAGCATAGAGAAACATCAACTGTGTTCAGTTATTGACTGCAAATCACATCATTATCACAGCATTCAACAGTAATATGGGATGTTTTGCTGAACTCATGCACCCCTAAGCTACACACTTCCTTTCATTGAGGCCCTGGAAAATCCACCGATCAATAGATTGTAAAATTTTAGCTGGGATCATTTTTCCTGCTAACGACTGATTTTCCGCAGTACGACTTCATCGGCTGGATGCCCAACACCCCACCCTCCCTGGAGCGTCCTCCACCATCCAGAAAGGGAGAAGCTACGGAGGCCACGGTGTTGGACACCTTTCCCTCTATTGACGTTACAGTACATGGGATGGCAACAGCCTGGCTGCTCAGCAAGCAGTCCTCAGACTCAGTAAGTTGTTAACTGCTCACAACTCTGCTCTAAGGTCTCTAAGCATTGAGCCCCCAGCTACACTATCATGTAAAAGCACACATTTTTCTTCTGTGTTTGAAACCAGCATCTATGCTGCTGGGGGGGGGGTTGATGTCAGAAACACTGATTCATATAGGAGGCCGTGATGACATTGATACAATAACAAGGAGAAGATCCTGAGTGCGTAATGCAGCATTAGGCTGAAGAGAAGAGCTTTTACTCTGAGTCTGTTCAGTCTTTAATGTCTTCTGCTCATGTTGGGAGTTCAGGGGAGACGGATGAGGAAAACGGCTCCTCTCTTGCTTTCCAGCATATTAATGAACACACATGAAGTTCAGTTTGTCATCCTTCCTTATTTCCAGATATTCAGTTCACATACTTAACATCAAATACAGTTTATGGCCCATTAATGTTCATTAATTCTAACCTGGCCAGTCAGATTGACAATGTGTAGCACTCTAGTTGTGCACAATCAGTCTGGGACTGCTCCACTTGAATCAATTTGGGGAAAGGAGAGAATTTCAGTAGAACCTTCTACTGACTGTGCCTCTGATGTCAACAGGAGTTTCTTGGTAACTACCCAGAGCAGCGTTTCACCGACGATGTTCCCCTGGAGAAGATAAAGACCTTCAAAGAGCAGCTTAAAATCCTGCATCTGCAAATCCAAGAGAGAAACAAACATCTAGAGCTGCCTTACACATACCTGGACCCAGAGGTGGTGGAGAACAGCGTGAGCGTTTAAGCGTTGCTTCCTTCCAGGTTTCTGCCTGAATGAGAGAGCCTGGTTAAGGCTAGGCTGTGGTTCTTAGGGGGTGGAGGGAAACTATTGCTTCATATCTTAGATCCTGAGCTTATATCTTAGAAAATGTCTATGATTTTTGTTTGAAATAAAATCAAATTGTTTCTGAATCTGTACCTGAGATCTTTGAAGCTTTTGCAATGAAATAAAAACCAAAAAAAAATATTCTTGGTGCTAGAATTATTTAATCTCTGCTGGGGATTTAAATGGTGATTATGATTATGACTATTTAACAATTGTGGGAGATTTCAACATCCATGTTGATGATCCAAAATACAGAGAAACAAAAAGCCGTGTGATGTATTTGCTAACTTTGGTTTGACTCAACATATCAAACAAGCAACGCACAATTGAGGGCAAACTCTGGACTTCATGATCACCAAGGGTGCAAATATTTCCGTCTCTGTAATTGATGTCTGTAAACAGGCCACATAGGGAAGCTTAAAAGTATAATGTTCTCGCCTCAAACGATCTGAAAACGTACTTTTGAAGAACAGCAGCAGAAAAGGGAGTGTTTAACTTACCACTGTGATCTCTGCGCTGTCTCGAATCAAGCTGCGGCCGCGGTGCAGACTGTCAGTCTGAAGAACCCATGCGCGGCTCCTATCTTCGCACTCTGTGCTCCATTAACCAGCCTTGGAAACCGTGATGTCAGACCACTGTTGTGAATTCGTATTCTCAAGCAGCTGCTGCTGTTTGTGTTCATGAAGAATAAAGCACAAATTTAAACTTGAAATTTGTATTTATTAGTTATTGAAGTTGTAACTATTTAAACTGTATGTTGTATCTTTTGAATGCGATTTAAATTATAAGTTTACAAATGTTTTTTTATGCACAACTTCTGACTAATATGCACACATCTGTCCTTTTATGTACAAGTCTATTTTGGAAGTGATCTTACCTCATACAAAACCCAGGCAAAAAAGTTGAGCGTGGTCCCGTTCTGAGGCTCCAAAACCCAGGGAAAACGTGCAGGAAAAGTCTGTAGCTCCAACTGGTTAGCGGGAAAAAACAATAGTCCACAACGGCACAGATCCAACCTCGTTCATGAACGGCCGCTGGCCAACTGCCAGTATGGAGTAGAGGTGGGCGGATCGATCCTAGGATCGATACTATCGATACCAACGCGGGTATTGATATTGAACAATATTCTTTTAACAGGATCAATCCTTTTTATTCTCTCCCGCGCGCGCTGACTGCCACAGATTCACCAGTCTCCCCTTCTGTGTCACAGGCCGGCACTCTGCTGGCTGCTGCTCCCCATCCTCTCTCGTACATGGCTCAGCGGCGCCAGCCAATCCGCACGCAGGCTCAGCCTGGCCCGCCCACTCAGCTCTCTCCACTGAACACACACAAACAACCGCCGCACACGGCGCGTGGCTCCTGTTCAGACACGGAGAGAGACTGCCAGAGCGGAAAAACATGAAGAGAGAAATAAGCCCCGTTTCGCTCTATTTTAATACTGTAAATTATATCAAGCTGTATGTTTTGTAAAAAGCCGGTTAAATTCAGTGGAAACACAACAAATTTATCTAAGCACGTGAAAAACAATGAGCAAGAAAACGTCGAGTGGCAGAGGGAACTTCTCTCATTGCCCCGACAGACCAGACGCACACACAGACGTCTCTGACTGAGGCGTTTCAGTCCTCCAGAGAACATCCAGGTAGATCAGAGTGGTCATCTTCAGCAGCAGTTCATGTTAACTTTCAAAGTAGATATTATCTATCATATGTTACTGGAGCCCACAGAGAAAATGTAATTAAGACCTTCAAAGAACCCAGTACATGTATCCTGTAGTGACTACTTGTCTATGGAAAAACTTAAAAGTATACGAACAAAAATTAAATGTAAATCAAATAGTTACTTGATGAATAGTGGGTTTCCGGGTTTACGCAGTACAAAAAATTCTCAAAATACGTCAAAAAATGCAGTTCTGAGAGTTTATTCCAGGCCTCTTCAGGGAAAAAATAAACATGATACAAACAGAAAAACTACTTGCTGCCTTGGCTGCCCTGGTTTCAGCCTTTGTGCTCGCTTCACCTGCTACTCACTGACTAACCAGGCTGAGTGACTTGCTTCCTGAAAGGACTGGTAGACTGCCCTGGTTGCAGCACTGGAAGACTGGTAAAAAACCATAAGCCCACCCACTTTCCATCCTGAGCTACCTGGAGTCCATGTATTTATACACCAGACACACCCAAAACCCAAACAAAATCAATTAACTAATTAAACAATTTACTAAGAAATAATTGTATTCTAAACAACTGTATTCTAAATGCAACAAATAACCAAATAAATACAAATGAACTAAATAATCTGAGTTCTAAAACAAAAATAGAGAAATGGCTCCTACACTCCGGCCCCTAATTGTGCATTACATCACAATTACTTCTCTAACTAAAGGAGCTATTCTAACAACAATTTCAATACAAATATTTCAATGCAAATCTTCTGGGTTCTTCATTCTTCTTTATGATGAACCTGCAAAGAGATTGGATATAGACAGAGAGAAAGGAAGAGAGAGAAAGAAAGAATAAAATGTCCTTAGTCCGCAGATGCTTCCAAAAGCAAGCAGAGCTTCGTCACTGGTCTCTCCAACACACTGGTTTTGGTCCGAAGTTGCACTGAACGAACCAGTCCTCGTGCATCAGCGTTGACAGCCAGGACTCTCCCCATCTGCCAACATCCTCTGGGTGCCGTCACATCTGCAATCAGGACAATATCGCCAGCAGTGATGTTTCTTCTCGGTCTCATCCATTTTTGTCTTTCCTGCATCAAAGGCAAATACTCAGAGATCCATCTTTTCCAAAACAGTTCAGCCATATACTGTACTTGTTTCCAACGTCGTCTGAGGTATAGATCTTGCTTTTGAAACAGTCCGGGTGGCATAACAGGTTTGTTCTTTAGTGTCAGGATGTGATTTGGTGTGAGGGCTTCTAAATCATTTGAATCTTCAGAGACCAGTGTGATGGGTCTATCATTCAAAATGGCTTCAGCCTCACAGAAAACAGTTTGCAAAGTTTCATCATCCACAACCTGCTGTTTTAGAACTGAGGTGAGTATACTTCTGACAGAACGAATCAAGCACTCCCAGACACCACCTTGATGTGAAGCTACCGGTGTATTAAAGTGCCAGTTTATGCCATCTTGGACCAGAACTCTTTGTATTTTGCTCTGGTTCAAGGCAGCCAGATTTTCTCTTAGTTCTCTGTTGGCTCCCACAAAATTTGTGCCGTTGTCTGACCTGATGGAAGAGACTGGACCACGTCTACAGATGAATCTTCTAATTGCATTGATACAAGAGTCTGCATCAAGGGTATGAGCCACCTCCAAATGAACAGCACGACTTGTTGGGCACGTGAATATTACTCCATACCGTTTGAGCAGACTTCTGCCTCTCTTAACATCAATGGGGCCAAAATAATCAACTCCCACATCTGTAAATGGAGCTTTGTCTGGTGCAACCCTTTCCTGGGGTAAGTCAGCCATTTTTTGTTCCAAAAGCTTTCCTCTATTTTTTCTACAGGTCACACAATCAGACAAGATTTTTCTGGCAGCAGAGTTTCCATTGATTATCCAGTATCTCTGACGCAGCCTGGACAGCATGTGGTTTCTTCCTGCGTGACCAAGCAGATGGTGAATGTAGAACAGAATTAATGTTGCCACATGCATGTCTTTGGACAGGATGACAGGATGTTTAGTTTCAGACGGCATAGCAGCTCTTTTGAGGCGTCCACCCACTCTGAGGACTCCATTGTCCAACACTGGATCAAGTCTGTACAGCTGGCTGTCTTTAGAAACAATCCTGTTGGCTTTGATCGAGGTGATCTCTGGACCAAACCTGCGATGTTGTTCAAACTGAATAATGAAATGCTCTGCTTTAGCCAGAACTTCAGATGTCAAACACTGCTTCTTCAGCCTAGCTTTAAATTGCTGCATCTTTTGTGACACCTTTTCCTGCTTGGTGTTTCCATCTTCTGCAGACTGCTGTAACATGGCAGAAAACTCTTGTCTTTTTTGAGACAACAAAATAAGGAGTTTTTTGAGCTTTAAAACCCAAGCTACAGATGTCTTTAGCTTGGCCCAAGATGAGAAATAGGAGATGAAAACACTGGTAGGGCATTTAATCTTCTCAACAACAGCGTTGATAGTCACATTCCTTTTTATTTCAGAATCATCAGCAGGAAGAGAGTCATACCTTACTTCCAGTTTAGGCCATTTATCTTCAGACTCAAGCAGGAACTTAGGACCATTAATCCATTTACTTTGCTCCATAAAGTCTTCCGCTTTCATCCCTCTTGATGCTTCATCAGCTGGATTATCTTTAGAGCTCACATGTCTCCATTGATCAGTTTGTGTAGCATCTCTGATGATGGACACTCTGTTTGCAACAAAGGTATGAAAACGCTTTGCTTCATTGCAGATGTACTTTAAGACAGTGGTACTGTCAGTCCAGAAAACAGATGTCTCAAGTTCAAGGTGCAACTCTCTGTGTAGTAGTTGGTCTATTCGAACAGCGAGGACAGCTGCAGTGAGCTCCAAACGAGGAATGGTTGTCTGCTTAAGAGGAGCAACTCCGGCCTTTCCCAGGATGAATGCTAGGTGTATGTGATGCTCATTTTTTAATCTTAGATACGACACTGTACCATATCCCACTTGACTGGCATCAGAGAAGTGGTGAAGCTGTACAGTAACAGGACAAAAGTCTTTAGGCTTAATGCAGCGGTCCACTTCAAACTCTGAGATCCTCTTCAGATCTTTCATCCAGTCGGTCCATTGATTGGAGAAATTATTAGGAACAGCATCGTCCCAGCCCAGGTTTCTCCTGCAGAGCTCTTGTAGTATAATTTTGCCAGTGATGATGAAGGGAGCGAGAAAACCCAAAGGATCATACAATGAGCTTACTACTGACAGTATTCCCCTTCTCGTGTGTGACCGCTCTGGAAATGAAGCTTTAAATTTAAAGACATCACCTTGAGTGCACCACTGTAAGCCAAGTGCCCGTTCCATTGGAAGCTCCAAATCCAGTTCCAGTATTTCCTTTGCTTTGATGTTGTCTGGAAATGTTTGCAACACCGTGTGATTATTACTGATCCACTTGGAGAGCTTAAATCCTCCTTTGTTACAAAGAGCTGTCAGATCTTGGGCAAATTGTATTGCTTCTTCTTCTGTAGGCAAAGATTTCAGGCAATCATCCACATAGAAATTATGCTGGATTGTACTGACCACTTCGGCTGGAAATTGCTGAGCATTATCTTCTGCTGTTCTTCTTAATGCATAATTTGCACAGCTCGGCGAGGACACTGCTCCAAACAGATGCACTGTCATTCGATATTCTTGTGGAACTTGTGATGTGTTACCATTGGGCCACCAGAGGAAGCGAAGAAAGTCTCTATGTTTCTCTGGAACATAGACCTGGTGAAACATGGCTTGAATATCTGCCATAATGGCAATTGGCTCTTGTCTAAAGCGCACAAGGACTTCCACAACTGAGTTGGTCAGATTTGGTCCTTGTAACAGCTGGCAATTCAGTGAGGTCCCCTTGAATGTTGCAGCACAATCAAAAACAACTCGTAGTTTGCCTTTTCTGGGGTGATAAACACCATGGTGGGGTATATACCACACTTTTCCCTCATTGCCCACTAAGCGATCACTTGGAACAACTTCAGCATATCCATTACATATCATGTCATCCATAAATGCAATGTAGTCTTTCTTGAAGGTGATGCTCTTATCAAACTTCCTTTTAAGGCTTTGAAGACGTTGCTCTGCAATACAGCGGTTCACTGGCAAGGTGGCATTTTCAGCCTTAAAAGGCAAATCAATGCAATAATGTCCATTGATTAAATGTGCTGTATTGTTCATGATATCCATAAACTTGATATCTTCTCTGGACATTTCAATCTGTTCTTGGGATGTTTTTTCATTGAAATCATGATTATATTGTTCAATCAACATTGTTTCCAGATTTTGTACAGAAATCCTGTTTGCGGTGAAAGCATGACAGTCTGTCTTTCTCCTTTCACTCCTAAGTGGTCCATTGATGACCCATCCAACTTGAGTCCAAACTGCATATGGGCCATCATCCTGGCTGTTTATCAGCTCCCACGGCTCCATTACTTTAGGTGCGTCTGTGCCAATGAGTAAATCTACATCAGCATCTAAGTTGTGGAGCTTGATACTTTGCAGGTATGGCCACTGGTTAATGTCCTCCTGTTGTGGAACATTTCGCTTTGAAACAGGCATTCGTTTTTGTGTCATGACATCTGGAAGCTCAATGAAATAATTTTTATCAAACGCTGCTACTTGCAATCCAGAGATGATGTTTGTACTCACAATGTCTTTATGACCCATCGTTTGCAGCTGAATGCTTGTTCTCTTGCCCTTCAGTTGCAGCCTTCTGGCCAGACTTTCTGTGCAGAATGTTGCTGTGCTGCCCGGGTCCAGAAATGCATATGTATGCACAGTTGTGTTGGTTTTTGGACTCCTAACTTGAACTGCAACAATAGAGAGAATTGAATTATCTTCATCACAGACCCTAATATGACTACAGGTTTGAGTCATTGTGGACGTGGTTCTCAGAGAATTCTGTGGACATCTGGAGAAAGCTTTTGTGGTTTCCTTGTCAATGTGCAGGACACTGGGATGTTGTTGGTGACAGACAGTACAGATCAAGCGACCTCTGCATTCTTTGCTTATGTGTCCCACCTTTAAACAGCCAAAACACATGCCTTTTTCCTTAATAAAGTTCACTTTATCCTTGTGTGGCTTGTCTTTGAACTTAAAACATTTGTCAACTGAGTGATTACTTTTGAAACAATACAAACAGTTGTGGTTTTTAGAGGACTTCATCTCATCTTCAGATGATTCATTATTCACTGAAAGGACTTTTGTGAAAAAGCTGCTCCCCTTTTTCTTTAGTTTTGTAAGGCCGCTACTGGGGTTTTTAGAGATGAGCTGTTGAACATCAGTGATATTGCCAAACAACGGATCAGATGCAATTTTAACCTGATTTCAACAAAAGCAACAAGATCAGTAAATAGTGCTCTTTGATTCCTTTTTTCTTGCAGGTCACAGGCTGCATTTCTCCATCTCTCTCTCATTTTGTAGGGAAGCTTAAAGATTATGCTCCTCATATTAGAAGGCAAGTCCAGTTCTTTCATATGAATGAGGTGTTTCGTTAAATTTGAGCATCCCTTAAGAAACAGAGCAAATGCTTGCAGTGATTTAATATCCTCACTTTTAATAGCTGGCCAGTTGTTAATTTTATCCATATAGGCCTGTGCAATCTTGTATTCATTTCCAAAATGTTCAGAAAGAAGATTTTTAGCTTGAAGATAGCCCAATTCCGATGGTAAATGCTGGCAACTATGTACAAGGTCTCTAGGTTGTCCCCTAGTGAATTGTTCTAGAAAGTGCAAACAATCGCTCAAGTTAGATGTTTTGGCCTCCACGCTGTTCTCAAAAGCTCTTATGAATGATTTGTATTCAAGAGGGTTGCCATCAAAAATTGGAATGTTTCTTGGTGGCAAGACCGAACTCTGACTCTGCTGAACCAACATGGCAGTGATGTCATTTTGCCTTTGCATGATGTTAATTATACTGGTTTGATGATCCAATTCTTCCAGTTGTGGCTTTACACTTGTGTCTGGACTTTGAACATTTAGTTGAACATGGACACTTTGTGGCTCAGTGTTTTGAATTGCTGACTTATGTTTCAATCGAACAACTGGATGCTCAGAGATTGCAGAGGACATTTTAACAACGTCCATGTCCTGAGGGACAAATATGTTGGCACTTGGATTAAGTTTTGGCGCCGACTTACAAATACCCCTTTTAATGTAAGAGTTCATGCCATCAGAACATTTCGAGCCACCTTGTGAATTTATTTCTAATACGCGAAGCTTTGCATTAGCAGCCGCTAGTTCCGTCTCAAGTTCAAATTGCTCCTTTTCTTGCTTTAGCTTCTCCTCCATGGCTTCAAGCTGATGCTTCCTTTTGAGAGCTGCAGCACGCTCCAGCAGCGCTGCTCTTTCAGCCTCTGCTCTTATGCGTGCAGATGCAGTGGAAGAGACACGGGACAATTGAGAGCATACATTGGACTTTACAGAGCACACATTGGAAACACTGTCTTCAGGGTTAATTAAATATTCAGCGTTGTCTTTGGCTTGGTCATCAGCATTTGGTATCACAAAGGGCTCACTCAGTTCACATAACCAGCCCTTGACACGTTCAGTAAACGCCAGGTAAGTACTCATTTTACTTTGAAAATGTTCGTTTTGTTTCTTAAGTTCATCACAGGGGAGTGGCAAACTTGTGAATTGTTTATGCGACACCTCTGCATCCTCACAACATTGCATAAATGTAGTCAGAAGTGACTTGACTGAGTCAGCATTATCCTTGGAGTCCATCAACACATTTAAATCATCTTTTATCCGTTTTGCTTGTTTCAATTTAGCAGTTCTTTTATCTTGGCATGTTTTCATATATGACATCAAGCCTTTTTCAGTGAATTTAATGCTTCTTTTGGATGAAACCTCTGAGTCACTCTTTGCCATCTGTGGTTTTGTTACATCAGACATTTTTGCACAAACTTTAAACTGCATGTAACTTTGTTGTTGCCTTTGTTCCGTTTATATTTCAAATCCACTTGCTTTGTTTAGGAGTGCAATGCTTTAATTCAATCTTTAACTCATCTTCATGTTGACAAACTTGTACTTTAACATTGGTTGCTATCATCAAACTCCAATCGTATGGCTGTTTTTCCTTTACAGCATTAGCAATCTTTGTACATACCGTTGTCATCGAAGAGGGACATGAGTGTTTGTGGCTTATATCTGAGGCACCTCATGGCTTGTGGGCGTGGCACTCCTCCTCCTGACATCGTCCAAGAACAAAGAAGTGGAATCCTCCATGGCTTTACCATCCACTCATCAGCAGATTTGATATTGTTGAAAACAAAGGTCCAAGGCCAGGTTTTTTACTTGTTGTAGTGACTACTTGTCTATGGAAAAACTTAAAAGTATACGAACAAAAATTAAATGTAAATCAAATAGTTACTTGATGAATAGTGGGTTTCCGGGTTTACGCAGTACAAAAAATTCTCAAAATACGTCAAAAAATGCAGTTCTGAGAGTTTATTCCAGGCCTCTTCAGGGAAAAAATAAACATGATACAAACAGAAAAACTACTTGCTGCCTTGGCTGCCCTGGTTTCAGCCTTTGTGCTCGCTTCACCTGCTACTCACTGACTAACCAGGCTGAGTGACTTGCTTCCTGAAAGGACTGGTAGACTGCCCTGGTTGCAGCACTGGAAGACTGGTAAAAAACCATAAGCCCACCCACTTTCCATCCTGAGCTACCTGGAGTCCATGTATTTATACACCAGACACACCCAAAACCCAAACAAAATCAATTAACTACTTAAACAATTTACTAAGAAATAATTGTATTCTAAACAACTGTATTCTAAATGCAACAAATAACCAAATAAATACAAATGAACTAAATAATCTGAGTTCTAAAACAAAAATAGAGAAATGGCTCCTACATATCCTATTAAAAAGTGTTATTTAAGATAAGATAACATTAGCTAATCCTTTATTTATCCCACGATGGGGAAATTTATAGGATTAAAGCAACAGGCAGGTGCACACAACACAGACAAAATTACATAAGGATTGAAAGATATAAGAGGTGGATTAGGAAAAAAACACCGAACATAACATTATTATTATTTAATTGTAATAATAAAATAAAAATCAAATGTTAAAAGTATTGGTATCGGATCGATATCGGCGATACTGCCCCTGTATTTACTTGGTATCGGATCGATTAAAAATTCCTGGTATCGCACACCACTAGTATGGAGCTGCAGGCAACGCACACTCCCAGTCCCGTTCTCCTCCCAGTCCATCACAACCAATCAAATTGCTTAAACTTGATTTTTTTTTTTTTTTTTTTTTTTTTTTTTTATTTTGTCTTTATTTTATTTTAAACTTGATTTTGCCCTTGACTGACCAGTAGGGTAGGGACAAGTAAAAGTGATGCATTTACTGGCGGTAGTAAATAACAGTTGTTAACGAATCACTACATTTACTGTGCGTTTTTAAGCCAACGGAAAATACCTGTGTGTGCTATATTGTTATGGACTTTTCCAGTGTGTAAACATCCAATATATAAGTGTAAAACGTTAACCAAACTAAGTAAAAGGTGGTTATTACTATTCAAAGCGAAAAGGTCTACAATGCATTGTATTTAAGAAAATGTTTAAGGGGTGTAGGAGAAAAAAGGTTATATATGTAACCTGAGGGGTTACAATCAGTTAAATAGCTTCCTTACAATGACCAACTGCTTTGATGCTTTTCAGTTTGGTTTCCGTTCTCACCACAGTACTGAGACGGCCCTCATCAAAGTTTTCAATGACATCCACATAAATACAGACTGTGGAAGAACCACAGTGCTGGTTCTGTTGGACCTCAGCACAGCATTTGACACTGTTTACCCATCCATCCATCCATCCATTTTACAAAACACGCTTACCCCTTGTGGGGTCAAGAGGGGTGCCGGTGCCTATCTCCAGCTGTCAATGGGCGACAGGCGGGGTACATCCTGGACAGGTTGCCAGTCCATCGCAGGGCAACACTGTTGATCATGATATATTATTAAAGTGACTGGAGAGCTGGGTCAGACTCTCTGGTACAGAACTCAGTTGGTCCAAATCCTAGTTAAAGAACGGGGAATTCTTTGTTTCAGTACGTAACTTCTCATCAGAGAGGACAAAAGTCACATGTGGGGATCCCCAAGGTTCAATTCTGGGACCCCCTTCTATTTAATATCTATATGCTCCCACTACCTGAGGTTATGGCAAGAAATAAGATTAGTTACCATAACTATGCAGATGATACTCAGCTCTACATTACAATGTCACCAGGTGACTCTGAAAACATCCATGACCTGAACCGATGCTTAGAACAAATCACATGAAGACAGTCACAAAGTCAGCCTTCCGCCACCTGAAGAACATTTCCAGGATTAAAGGACTGATGTTTCAGCAGGATCTGGAAAAACTAATCCATCCGTTTATCTGTAGTCGCATTGATCACTGCAACGGTGTTTTCACAGGTCTGCCCAAAAATCAATCAGACAACTGCAGCTGATCCAGAACGCTGCTTCTCACATTCTCACTAAAACCAGGGAGATAGAGAACATGGACCCGGTTCTAAAGTCCTTACATTGGCTCCCTGTAGCTCAGAGAATAGACTTTAAAATACTTCTGTTAGTTTATAAATCACTGAACGGCTTAACACCTATATACATTGAAGACCTGCTGTTGCTGTATAAACCCTCCAGACCACTCAGATCTTCTGTTTCTGGTCTACTCTGCAAACTCAGAACCAGAACCAAACAAGGAGGAGCAGCATTTAGTTCATATGCTCCAAAAACCTGGAACAAACTTCCAGAAAAGTGCAAATCAGCTGAAACACTGACTTCCTTTACAGCAAGACTGAAAACCCACCTGTTTAGAGCTGCTTATAGCCATAATAACAGGAACATACACCAACATATTTGATGTGTATTGATGTTTTCACCTGATACAATTTAATGTTTGTTACTGCTCTCACAACTGGCGACTGTTTCTATATGTTTAAGATGTTTTAATGTTTACATGATGTAAAGCATTTTGAACTGCCTTGCTGCTGAAATGTGCTACAAATAAACTTGACTTCCTGATTCCCTACTTCCTGATTCGGATGCCGTGCCTTGAGAGATAGAGCCACAAAGTGCTTAAAAATGGACCGTGCTAAAGAGAAAAGTAATGGACTGTACCGAGACAAGCTAGACCCTGTTCTGAAGGTTCAATATCTCAAAAAAATCTCAAGGGTCCGTGGGATTGCTCCATATAAGCATGATAACTGGAGAAAGGATTTACATGAACTGCCGCCGCTGCCATTCTCAGAAATTAATCTTACTTTCTATCTCATCAATGGAATAAATTTTTATATCAGCGAATGATTCAAGGATAAAACAATTTTGGGTTGGTCAGCATATGCCGTTGAAAGTGAGGTTTGCTCATCTCACGGCTGCTATCCAGAGTCCATTCAGCATCTCTTTGTTACTTCAGAGATCCATGCCCTTGGCTTTGATTCTTAGTTGGAAAATTGAAAAATTTTAACTCATAGTTCATTTTCCCAAAGCGATTGCGTGAAATGGTGTGATAGTTAATGACACAGCATGTTTGCACCATATTTTTTAAACCAAAAGAAAAGAAAGACAGTGTTGTGGATGAAGGCTGAGTAAAGAAACAGAAACCAGTTTCCTGGGGTCCGTTCTTCGTACGTTGCTTAAAACATCCGAGATTAAATGAGACATCCAAGATGATTTCATCCGGCTAATCATGATCCGGCTAATTGGGTTCTTCCAACACACCTGTTGTTTATGATTAGTATGGCTGGATTGAGTTATCTGAGATAACTGCGTGTTCATGGGGAAATGTATCGATAGTAGAAACATTGATCAGCAGCGCTGCTATTGGCTGTTCAGCATGGCCAAAGAACGCCCACAGTTTTTTCTCTTAAGCAGAACACAAGTTTCTAATGGAAGGTTATGCTGAATTTGAGTCATTAATTAAATCAAAGTCTGCTAAAGCCAGGAGAGAGGGCTGGCAAAAAGTAGCAGACAAATTAATGCGTAAATACTGTCCATGGTAGATGTTTCTATCACTTTCTACAGTATGAATTTTTGCATTTTAATAATTTCATATTTACTTTCTTTTATATTAGAGTCTCCACAGGACCCACTAGAACAGGGGGAAAAAGTGAAATACAATAATATTCTACAAAATGGTAGCCTTTAATTATACTTTATTTTAAAAAGCCACTTATGTCAAGAGATCCAAATTTCGGTGTCATTCCTTAGACACTGGAAGTAAAGTACATGTGCAAACTGGGATTTTTAACAAAAAATTCTTTATCTATAAAAAAAAATAAAATAAAAATGAAGTTCTTCCTTTTCCAAGTCATACACGGTAAAACTGTATTGCTCCGTGTCTAGATAATCCATCCATAGTTTTTTTCTAATACAATATACGGCTCGACAGGAAGCAAGCCTTTCAAAGTAAACTAAACTTCACAATAAAATGGCCCAAACAAATCTTACTGAATATGATAAAAATAAAAAGCAAATCACACAAATAACTTAAAGATTTTCTATTTATGGCTCCAACACAACTTTTTCCTCTTTAAAAGTCACTGTTACATGGTTTGTTTATAACAGCCACCAAGAGAAATCTCTGTCGCGCTGCACTAAAGGATCCTGTGTATTGCGCAATACGCGAATAATTCGAAAAGCTCTAAAATTATTCTTGCACCTTCTGCAACAGGTTGCTGTCGTAAAAATGGACATGGCTACGACAGACTTCCCTATCTCCTCCGCTTATACAGCTGCGATCTAATCTTGTTTACATGAAATAAGCCTGTTAGCGAGCAGGCTTAAGCTCGCGCACATGTTGCTATGACAGCAAGTCCAGGATGAGTTTCGAAGAACCAAACGATCCAAGATCACAAATCGTCAACAATCAAATCCAGCTAACTGAGTTAGCGACGTACGAAGAACGGACCCCTGTACACTGATCGCACATTGTTTACATTTCAATTGTTTACTGTTAAATCACTGCTGCACTTTATCCCGTAATTTACTGTAATTCTCAAGCTGTATGCAAACGTATTTGTGTTCTGTACGCACTCTGTGCATACAAAATGACAAATAAAGTTGTCTAAGTCTAATTGTCACGATTTGTCTATGGATGAACCCAGAACCACACACACGGGACTTAAAATGACAGTCTTTATTGAAGGTTTGATGGGATGGAGGGTGATGTAACCAGCGAGGTAGAACTGCACGGGAACAGGGTGATGGTGTTGGAAGGAGCTGATGGCCTGGAGAGAGACTTCTTGGAACCAGGAACAGGCAGCACGGTCCACAGCTCGGCAGAGAATTGACAGTTCAGGGGAGAACTGTCAGGTTCAAACACCTAAAACATTCATTAACAACACCAGAAGGAGACAACAATGAAGTTGGTTTTCAAATAATCTTGCAAGGAGATCGAACGGAGATGCTTAATACAGATGTCCAAATCCGATCTGAAGCAAATCTGTCGCCCCCTCTCTATTTATTAGGAAAAGGAATCCCTGGTTCCATTGTCAAGCTAAGGGGTAGGGATAAGCAAAATAACTGTGACCTTCGAGATAAAACCAAGCAGTTCACACAGCGCAGCACTCCAGATGGCTGAATAGTAGTGATGGTGAGATGAAGCCTCATGAGGCATTGAACCACTTGAGCCAACTGGTTCGAGAAAGGGTTAATTTCTTGATGCTTCATGTGCACACGACACCACCTACTGGCCAGGTGTATAATCACAGCCAGCTGGATCTTAACACGTGTGATGCATTGAATTTTTGTCTATTATGACTCTTGGGAATGACTTCACAAAAGGTGTAGGACGAAATCATTTGTCTACATAAATTTTGTATACACGTGTATAATAAAACATTGTTTGAATGTATTCTCTGTGTGTAATTATTCCCGAAATAGTAGTGTCATGTGATATGGCATGGTGTGTAATAATGTTTTTCTGTGACTCTAGAAAAATGGCATGGGCTTAATCAGGCAGAGGACAGTGAAAGTGCTTGTGGAACTAGGGAGGGGGTAGTGAATAGGCTAATGCTTGTGTAACTTGGATGATTTCATGCATTTTTATTAAGAAACAACAATTTCTCCACAGTTTTGTGCGCGGTCCCGTTGTCCCAAAGTCCGTATTTCCTTCTTGCCAAGAACTGACTGGACGAGAGTTAATTTCAAAACGACCCAAAGTAAACAAACAAACAAAGAAACTTGCAGTATAATACTTTATTTGCTACTAACTGATTATATAAGCATCTAAATCAGCTTCCTATAATCAAAACATATTTTCTTTAACAATAAATCAGGGGAGAGCGCGAACGCAGTCCCCCACTACCAGAAATTATGCAGTCGAGATTCCCACATTTGGGAATTCGCATAGGTCAGCACAGCCCAGAGTGCAATGGCTGAGCCTCACCATGGGTGAACCAATTTCAATTTTCAAGGTTTTTATTAATTCATTGCAAATAAGGTCAGTACAGACAATTTGTAACCAAAGTTACAGTTTCACAGTATTACAGATACACAGTTTTGTTTACACAAGGCAAGAGAAAACAAAACCAACAACATAGCGTTCCATTTTGCTTAAACAATCCTGTAACTTAAAAAAGACTCAACAAAAAAACAGGCACTTTCCATGCCACCACCTCATCCTGACCCTTCTTTCCCAACCTCTCTCCCCAGATATATTCTCTGACTTGTAAACCTGCGCTCTTCATAACATTTATTTCCGTTATCTCATATTTTTTGTATATCACAATATTTCTTGCTTTCCATATCGCTTCTTTGACACTGTTAACTACAATCCACCAGCGGAGTTCGTTTTTTTCCCATTTATCTTTAAACAAACCATAAGCCATCTTTTCATAGGTTAAGTCCTCTTTACATAAGTTGCTTAGCCAAGGTGACATCAGGGACCATACTTTTTGTGCAAACGAACATGTCCAAAACAGATGTCTAATGGTCTCCTCAT
Source organism: Fundulus diaphanus (assembly GCA_037039145.1). Taxonomy (NCBI): domain Eukaryota; kingdom Metazoa; phylum Chordata; class Actinopteri; order Cyprinodontiformes; family Fundulidae; genus Fundulus; species Fundulus diaphanus. Next base: position 5,353,500 of record CM073124.1, on the reverse strand, counting down.
CGCCACATTTTGCCCTGGGGCATTGGGGACTCCTTGTACAGTTTCTCCTATACAAAAACGCTCTTGTGGGTAGACATTGATTGGCAATTTGCCAGGCTATGTCTTTGTGGGTATTTAACAGATTTTTATTATTAACATTTTCCCATGTTTTTTTAACATTTTCTTCATTCAATTTCTCAACTGGAGTCAATCTATTCAAGGAGGATAACTTGTTCTCTATTGTTTTTCGTTTAATTGTTTCTGGTGTGATCCCCTTGAGGCCACAACTCAATGACTGAACAACTGTTTGAAAAATAGGAGGATATATATCTGAAAAAGGTGTGTGTAAAACCACCCTCTTGTTCCACACCTTCAGCACACGACTTCCCAGCCAAAATCTGACAAAAGGGGCCCAAATGGGTTCTGGGAGCAGGCCTAAACAAGTTCTTAAAATGGGTGTTATAAACATTGCTTTAAACTTGACTGCTATGTCTGGCACGGCTCTCCCTCCTTTGGCGAATGGTCTGTACATAATTTCCCTTTTTAATTTCTCTTGTTGGCTTCCCCATAAAAACTGAAACATTGATTTTCGAATTGCAACCATTATCTTATGAGGCATTGGAAAAGTTGTTGCTAGATAAGCTAGGGGTGATATAACTTCTGTTTTTAATACCAGCACCTTACCAATAAGTGTTAGTTCTCTATCTTTCCATTGTATTAATTTGCCGTGAAGTTTTACCAGTTTAATTTTCCAATTCTCAATCTCCATATTCTTCCCTATTTGGACTCCTAAAATCCGATCTGAAGCAAATCTGTCGCCCCCTCTCTATTTATTAGGAAAAGGAATCCCTGGTTCCATTGTCAAGCTAAGGGGTAGGGATAAGCAAAATAACTGTGACCTTCGAGATAAAACCAAGCAGTTCACACAGCGCAGCACTCCAGATGGCTGAATAGTAGTGATGGTGAGATGAAGCCTCATGAGGCATTGAACCACTTGAGCCAACTGGTTCGAGAAAGGGTTAATTTCTTGATGCTTCATGTGCACACGACACCACCTACTGGCCAGGTGTATAATCACAGCCAGCTGGATCTTAACACGTGTGATGCATTGAATTTTTGTCTATTATGACTCTTGGGAATGACTTCACAAAAGGTGTAGGACGAAATAATTTGTCTAGATAAATTTTGTATACACATGTATAATAAAACATTGTTTGAATGTATTCTCTGTGTGTAATTATTCCCGAAATAGTAGTGTCATGTGATATGGCATGGTGTGAAAAGTTGTTGCTAGATAAGCTAGGGGTGATATAACTTCTGTTTTTAATACCAGCACCTTACCAATAAGTGTTAGTTCTCTATCTTTCCATTGTATTAATTTGCCGTGAAGTTTTACCAGTTTAATTTTCCAATTCTCAATCTCCATATTCTTCCCTATTTGGACTCCTAAAACTTTTATCATGTCATTTTTCTCTAGTAAACCCCATTTTTCTTTAATTTCCCTCCAATTGCAGTATAAGACCTCACTTTTTTGTTTGTTAACCTTCATACCTGAGGCAAGCGTAAATTTCTCACAGGTTTTTAAACATTCGGATATAGAAACATTATCAGATAACAAAAGGGTTAGATCATCCATGTACATAGTTAGTTTTAAGTCTTTACCGTAATTACCAGGAGGGATTATTCCATTAATTGCTTTGCTTTGCCTCAAAGCGCATGCTAATGGTTCCATGGCCATAATGAACAATAAAGGAGACAGCGGGCAACCCTGTCGGACTCCTGCTTTTATTGTGAAGGGGAGGGTTAATTTCCCGTTCACCATCACCACACTGCTACATTGATTATACAAAAGTTTAATCCACTTTTTAAACGTGTCTCCGAAGTGATATTGACATAATATTGCTTCTAAAAACTTGTGGTTAACGCTATCAAAGGCTTTTTCTAGATCTATCCCCACAATAGACAGAGGGAGTTTCCTCTCCTGACAGTAAAGGTAAGTATCTCTGATCAGAGCTAAACTGTCTGTCATTCTACGTTCTGAGATCCCACAGGTTTGTTCTTTATCTATCAAGTTAGGAATAATAGGGGGTTTTCAGCTGACGTCACGCTCACGTGACTACTCAGCGCGTCCGCCATATTGGGTGGCAGTCGTTTCGCACCGTTGACCTGCATTGTATGACGCCTTAGGCAGTATTGGAAGTGAACAATGGGGAAAACGTGTTTAATGGTTGGTTGCACGGCCCGTGGAGGTGGAGATCAACGCTTTCTATCGCCTACCAGCCGTAATAGTGAATCAGTGTGAAAAAAAAAAGCTGTCTGAACAACGCCGTCACCTATGGCTGACACGGATATCCAGGTCCGATTTGGACGGTGTTAAGCTGGAATACGCCAGAGTCTGCGGTGCTCACTTTGTCACAGGTAATTAACTGTTAAGTATTTAAAACATATAAGAAGAATATATTAATAATAGGGCTTGGGCGTTATGACTTATTACTTTCCGCGGCTGTCATGTTGACTGCCTCCGCCGCCTCTACTGCCTATTACTACCGCATACTGTACTCCCTCTCTCAGCCGTGTTTTAATTTGATTAATTTCACCTTAACTTGATTTCAAACATGGTAAACCGTTGCTGTATTGTGGGCTGTAACAGCGCAACACATGATCGCCATGGGAAAAACATAGAAACAGATTAATTTTCCACCGCTTTCCTGCCTGGAGGCGCAACCACGGAGAACAACTGTTAGCGATAACAAAGAGTCGGCTCGCTTGGATCGCGGCTGTAAGTCGACCGAACATAACTTTCCACAGTATCCCGATGTCAATGAGAGTGTGTTCTAAACGTTTGAAACACATAGCAGCTAGTTAAAAGTACATTACATGCGCGAGTGGTTGTTAGCGCTAACGGTTAGCATGAGCCAGAGCCCGGCTGAGCGCAGCTTACCTTTGAACGAGTTACAGAGATAACAAAGAGATCGTCGGCTCGCTTGGATCGCGGCTGTAAGACCGAACATAACTTTCCACAGTATCCCGATGTCAATGAGAGTGTGTTCTAAACGTTTGAAACACATAGCAGCAAGTTAAAAGTACATTACATGCGCGAGTGGTTGTTAGCACTGGCGGTTAGCAGCTACTAAACTAGCATGTGCCAGCCCGTCTGAGCGCAGCTTACCTTTGAACGAGTTGCTGTGTTCCCACTGTTTGCTGGCTTTATGATCTGCAGCTCCTACCGGCGCCAATACGGTAAATACAACTTAATTTTGCACTGGTCATTGTTCTGCTTAAATAATTAAAGCCGCGAGCGGCGTCGATCGGCCTTGCAGCCAAGCGCCTTCGCGCACCGCCCGCCGCCGGCGGGCGGTGCAACACATTTGCAACACATTTGCGTCGGATTGTTTACATTTTTACCATCTTATTAAAACTCACCCGTCCACGTATGATGGCGATTTCCTTGATGTACATAACCAGATGTGAACTGGTTGTGAGCCTCTAGATCCTTGTAAGCTCTCATTTCCTCAAGAGTGTGCAGAGGGTTTTCACCGAACACCAGGTAATGCACTATGTCGCCGTGCTCTACATTTGGCCAATCATCTGGATTACGGCTAAACAAGGCACCGTGGAGGGCATACGGGTCCATATGGTCGATCACGGAACATTTCCTCAGATATACGTCCTTATCTGGTCGCTCTAGCGTGCTGGCGTACTTATCCATTCGCGATACGATAATACGTGTAAGACAACTAGAGATAAGGAAGTGTGCCACCCAATATGGCGGACCGGAAGTTGGCCAGTGACGTCAGTGAAAACACCCTATTGTCTGTAACCGAAAGAAAAGAGCTTTGGCTAATATTTTAACATCAACTCCTAACAGAGTTAGGGGTCTCCAATTTTTCAAATCATTTTGAGGGCCTTTCTTGTATACTAAGGAAATCATGCCTTGGTTCATGGTGCCAGGCAACTTGTTCATCTCCAAGGCTTCTTTGTAAACCTGCAACAGGGTGGCTTTTAAGAGGTCCCAAAAGGTGGAATAGTACTCCTTTGGTAAACCATCTAGTCCTGGTGATTTATTATTGTGCATGCTCAACATAGCTTTTGTGATTTCATTAATTGTCATTTCTTGGTCTAAGTTCTCCCTCTCAGTTTCCGTTAGTTCATTATTCATTTTAGATATGAAATAAAGCATCTCTTCTTCTTGTATCTGCTGGCCTTCGTATAGTTTCTTATAAAATTCATAAATTTCAGAAGTAATCTGCTGATTGTCGTTTAATTCTTCCCCTTTAGTATTGGCTAATGTATTAATAGATGTTTGGGTCCGGAATAATTTTCTAAAGAAATATCTTGTGCATTTTTCATTCTCCTCCAGATGTTGTACTCTACTCCGTATCAGCACACCTTTACTTTTTTCGTTCAAAACAATCATCAATTCTTTTTTAAGTTGAACTATTTCATCATTCACTTGAAACCCAGCGTGAAGAAGGTTGTAGAATCTCTGGAGTTTTGCTTGCTTCCTCTTTTGCCACTTTCTTTTCTCTTCCGCTATTCTTCTTCCTTCTCTACTAAAGAATTTCTTGGTTCTCTCTTTTATGTCTTCCCACCATTCGCCTACAGTGTCGAATAGAGGGCATAAAGAAATCCATTGGCTAAGCTTAAATTTATATTTTGTCACTACTTTAAAGTTAGTCAATAAGCTTGTATTTAGTTTCCAAACTCCCCCAACCTGGGAGACCAACTTCTACAACAATCAATGGACTTAACGACGAGACCTGCAGAAGACCAGCAGCAAGAGGACACGGAGGAGCGAGAGGGAGCTACATTGGACCCAACAACCGGAGGCTCCTGCAGAGACAACAGTCCTCCCAGAAGGCACGATAAGAAGCTTCCCCCAAGTTGTGACGACAGGGCAATGCGGGGAAATTTTGGACCTAATGATGAGAAACTTAATACCGCCCCAATCAGAATTAACCCAAGACTTTTTCCTGAAGAGGACGGAACTCTTGAGGGACTTCAACAGCTGTTTGAGCCAAGAGATGACGAACAATCAAACCCTCGGAAGCGGCCCCAAAACCCTTCGACTGACTCCTCAGGAGGACCAGAAATAGAAAGCTGGCCATCTTCTTCACAGAACCCGACACCCTTTCTAGAAGATCAAGGATTGGCAACCTTTTCCAGCATTACCCAGATAACTACGGGGGAACAAGAAGACCAGCCGGAAATCGAGAAAATACAGAGAAAGAAAAAGGTAAAGACTAATGCCAAACAATAGACTCGTTATGACCTCCCCTGAATCCCCCTCCCTTTTTTCTCTTTAAGTGAACATGTTCTCATTACAAGTATCCTCAATAAATACAAGAGGATTAAATGATCCAGTGAAATGTCAGACGGTACTTAATTACTTGTATAATAGTGGAGGTGATGTTTTTCTACTACAAGAGTGTGCCTTATCCTTCAAAGATAACTATATCAAATTTCAAAATAGATGGAAACATGGCCAACCCTTTTGGTCAGGGGATAACTTAAATAGATCAACAGGAGTGGTGGTGTTGTTGAATAACAGATCACTTTATATAGAACTGACTGGACAAGAGTTAATTTCAAAACGACCCAAGGTAAACAAACAAACAAACAAACTTGGAGTATAATACTTTATTTGCTACTAACTGATTATAAAAGTATCTAAATCAGCTTCCTATAATCAAAACATATTTTCTTTAACAATAAATCAGGGGAGAGCGCGAACGCAGTCCCCCACTACCAGAAATTATGCAGTCGAGATATTGCTAAAAATATTGTTTTAGCAAACTCACACACCGAAGCAACACCAACTTTGGTGACCTCTGATCGGCGTGACAATTTTGCGGTATTTACGCTTATCCTTAGCCAGCAGTTTTAGGTAGGATTCTATGTCGCCTGTTCTGGCCCCTGGTAGGCATTTAACTATGGTTCCTGGTTTCTTTAGTGCCACGTTTCTTATTACAGAGCTGCCAATAATTAAGGTCGGCTCCTCGGCGAGACTGTCGCTCAGAGGGGAAAATTTATTAGAAACGCAGATGGGTTGGTGGTGATCTGGGGGCTGAAATCTAGAGCTATGCTTACTACGAACCGTCACCCAGCCGGCCTGCTTAACCGGCTGTTCGAGTGCGGCTGTTTGTTCGCTACGTGAAGTTACTCTTTGTGAAGTTACTCTTTGTGGCTCCGCGCTAGCAAAGGAGCGGCTATCAGCTGGTTTTTCAACAGCACGGAGCCGGGTCTCCAGTTCTGACACCCTCGCCTCCAAAGCAGGCAAATGCACACAAAACAAACAAAATTACATAAGGATTGAAAGATATATCATAAGAGGTGGATTGGAAAAAAAAACACCCACTCTGAACAGAATAATTTAACTCCAAGCAATATTTACAAAGCCATACAAATATGAAATGTGACCGCTTTCCCAGAATGCACTGCGGCGTAACTTTTTTAGATTTTTTTTTAGGCTTTTTTTACATATTAAAAATATTGTTTTAAAAATGTTTTCAATAAAAAATGGTGTAGTCTATAAATAGATTTGTATGTTGGAAAAAGCTAAAGAACTTAAATTATAATTTATTTAACACAAAATATTACCTCTCACTTTAAACTATGAATACATTATTCATACAATTATTTAATTCCATGATCAATATAAGTAATAATTTATTATCATCTAGACCAGAGGTCACGGATTAGCGGACCACGGTCCGGCTCCAGACCCACCTGCTGGCTAATCCGGACCCAACCTGATTTAAAACATTTATATATTACTGCATGTTGTCCAACGACAGTGTCTAACTCAGGGGATAAAGTTCTCCGTTGCTGCGACGGATTTCTGTCATTTGGAAATTGAGCGCAAAAAGTCCCGTCTAGACTTTTTATTCAAGGTTTTGCACTGAAGCTGCTCCCAACCAATTAAACCTGGCAGAGCCGGGACATTAGACAATCAGAAAGAGAGTAGGGCGACATTGCAAAGCGGACATTGCCAGTCTGAGGTTTATCGTGTTCAATCATTTTAACTTTTGGAAGAACATCTCAAGCTGACCACAGATGGTATGAATGAAAGTAGCGGTGGTCAAAGGCTTACTTTGGATTAATGCAAACCAGCAGGTCAGAAAGTTCACCGGATAAAACAGCTGACAACAACTTCCCTTGGTAAGCGTTTCTGTCGCTGCTCCTGCAGTTAATCGATGAGTTATTTCCACCTGTGGCCATGTCATCTGTCAGCGTTTATTCCCTTGCTGATAAACGCGGCGACCAATCAGGGATCTCCTCGTGATTCGCTATTATGTTTTATTTAAAACACAAAGAAGAGTAACGCGCTAGCTCAGGCTAATTTAGCGTGACCCTTGAAGAAGAAGAGTTGGACTGTGAAACAATGTGCCGCACTTGACTGAGTTCGATTGGGAAAAAGTGAAAAAAAAAAACCCTGCGCTGTTCTGAAGCAAAGAAGGCAGAGCTGTATCTGCTGTCGGTATGCAGCAGTGATCACCTGATGAGCAGCTGCGCTCCAGGACACTAAATAAAATGACAAGGATTTTGATGCTTACAGATTATTAAGAAAACTACATCAAAAAGATAAAATAATTAAACTGCAGCTACAACATGGACTGGAGAACGGGTTCTACCTGGGTGAGGCCAGAGAAAGGTGATTCTCAGAGAGTTTTTTTATGAAGTTAAAGTGGAGCGCAGACACAGGGTTCATCCTGGACAGGTCTCCAGTGACTGGGCTAAAATATAACCATTTTATTAAACTTCAAAAAAGGTAAATCATGCCTTTTTTTATAAACTGTAATGATTAATTGGTGAACAATAACGGGCAAAGGAGAGACTGATTACTGTCGTGCAATCTGTGTCAAATTAAAATGTATTATGTCATGATAGTGTTGGTGATGTGTCCTGCATTTCCAAGGCTGTGTTTGGCCTTGTATGATCATAAAATTGGTTTATATTGAATGTGACAGGGAGCACCTTGATATGTGCTTGAGGTTGGCTTTGTTGCCAATCGAACTCAGGTTTAAAATCCTTGCAGGGTAGCCTAAAGCTCACTTCTCTCATTAAGCCATAAAAAAGAAATTAAAAAACGTTCAGGTGTTTTATAAAAGATGTGAAAGTCAGGAAATTGTCTATATACCAAATTGTGAAAGACTGTGGTTCTCTATTTCAAAAAGCACTTTGGATTTTAAAATAGAAAAACGTTCTATTTTTATGTTATTTTTTTGTGGATGTATAAACATTTTATTTCAGTGTTAAATACTGTTTGAAGTAACGGATTGTAATTACAAATGTCTCGGGACATTTACTGGTTGTTGATTTTCTTTATTCGGACCCCGCTGATTTTTAATACGTGACCCCTGATCTAGACTACTACTGACAGGAGGTGGAATCCAGACGAGCTGTGCGTGTGGTGACGTCACGAGTACATACGTTGTGCGCGCTCCCGTTTTCCCAAAGTCAGTGGCCGTTTCTCAATTCACGAGAACGCGAGTCCGTACTCGCGTTCTCGTCAAGTCTGTTCTCGGTAAGAACACAGGAAGATCGGACTTGACGAGAACGCGAGCACGCAGCACGTATTGTGCATTGGAACAGAAGTATACTCGTGACGTCATCACACCCACAGCGCTTGAGCATTCCTTTAACGTTCAAAACTATTTATACACTACACCATCATATCTTATTGAAAACGTTTTTTATTTAAATTAATTTCTATAATAAAACCAGCAATAGCGTGAATTTCTTTGTGGGGAGTTGTAATTGTTCTAGTTATAGAGGCGATTGAATCTTCTTTAAAAATCAGCACTTTGTAGAAGCAAAATGAGCGATACGAGCAATATAGCTGTTGCTTCGGTCGTTGGTCAGCTTTACCAGCAGGCTGAAGAGGAGGTGATGCAGTTGAGGAGGCAAATCCGAGCAAGGAGAAGATAGATGCAGCAGAGGAGGCTCAGAAGGCAGGCTTTGCTCACCCATCGATTGCCAACTGGTAGGCATTTTAAGATTGACAGCCTATTTCCTACTTTTATCTTTAAAAAAAACCCATTGATGATGATATTAAAACGTGATCAGGTTGAAATTGTGACTATTTTTCCTATATTAATAAAAATGAAGACCCAGTTTTAACATTAATAACAGTAGGGTTAAGCTACTTTATTGCACCTCCTGACCTTCACAGCATTGATCATTAAGAAAGGAAAAAAAAAAACATTTTTATGTCTGTCCACCTTTACAGTGATCTATAAATTATGTGCAGTTAGTTCAGCCCATTTTTTCAGTGAAATGGTAATAATACCAGAGAAGGGAAGCCATTTGTTACATTTACTATACTTGACTAGTTTTACAACACTATACATTTTATCTTTTCTTTCTTGAGAACTATAATAATCTGCATGTTAAACAGGTATAGTTTTATGCATAGAAAACGTGACAAAAAACAATTAACATTTGGCATTTTATATTTACAGGAAGAAACAGAAACAGAATATGTGAGGATAAACACCTCGGTGCCGATCCTCCAAATATTTTTTAATGAAGGGGACCTGAAACCAGCCTTCAGGCTAAACAGGGCCACCATCGTCCTCCTCCTTCAGCTGCTGTCCATCCAGAAGGTCCATGGATGGCCACAGGAGATAGAGGTGACCCTCTGCTGGCTGGTCTGTGGTGCAGACACCACAGGGAATAGGGAAACAGCTTGCCAGTAAGATCTCTTACCTTCTTGTTCTTAAATAGAGCCAACAATGACACACAATTGATAGATGATATTAATTGGATAGAAGATTAAGACAGATCAGCATATTATCTAAATTACAAGTTAATTTTATATTTGGTACAGGTCAAGTGGAGGCCCGCTACAACAGGCACCATGCCAAGGCTGATAAACATCATTGAGCTTGTCTTTGGTGGTCTGAAGACACGGTGGCGTTCCATCTTCTTCAGGGTGCTGGAGGTCTGCCTGACGTTTGCCCCAAAAGTAATCGCCGCCTGCTGCATCCTCCACAATAATAGTATAGAGGCAGGGGACCAGCTGGACGTGGAGGATGAGGAGGTTGACCCAGAGGAGGATGACCATCCAGCGGCTGAAGACAGGGAGCTGCTCCAGCTGGCTGCATGTTTAAGTGAACATGACTACACCTGACCTAATGTAGATCAGTTGGAGTCATGTTCACATGCTGCTTCATTTCTTTTGTTTTCACCACCTGGAAAAATACATAAAATAATGCGTAAATTAATTTCCATTCCAACTATTTTTAATTGTAAGTTTATAGGCATTGTCTGTTTGTATAAGATCTTAATGAGTAATTTTGTTGTTTTAAACCATGTTAGTAACTGTTAATAATTTGTTGAATATATTACACCTTCAGTCTGTTCCAAAGATAAAACATTCGTATAAAATAAATGTCTGTTTTTTCATATACTATTATTACTATTATTTTCTTTCCCTCTTTCTCCTCTCAATTATTCGTGTCCTGACTCAGAAGAAACTCACTTAGATAGGAAAAACATTTATAGAATGTATTTATTTATTTATTTTATATGCTGCTGCCGTCCTAGGGAGAGATTTATAATTTATTCCAGCAAGTATTGAGTTAATAAAGCAACACACGTCAGTCAGATAAACACAAAACAAATAAATCATAACCAGCGGTATTATGCACACTACTTTTTTTAAATTACGCACTAACTCTGTAAACAGGCCACATAGGGAAGCTTAAAAGTATAATGTTCTCACCTCAAACGATCTTAAAACGTACTTTTGAAGAACAACAGCAGCAGAAAAGAGAATTTTTTAACTTACCGCTGAGCTCTTTTTGCGCTGTCTCGAATCAAGCTGCGGCCGCGGTGCATTCTGGGCAAGCAGTCAGTCTGAAGAACGCACAAGTCTGCTCTGATGCATGCTCGATAAAGAGGGCGGAGCGAGAACAACATCCGGGGAATTCGGCGCGTTCTCGATTTGGCGTTCTCAGCCACAGACATGAATACGTAGACGCCGCGTCCTCGGTTGAGAGGCGTGCCGACAGAGCGGCCATCTTAGGTCAGACCAAGCTGCAGTCAGACAGAATACAAGTCAGTTCAGGTAAGTGGTGCTTTATGTTTTCAGACACTCTGAATCCGGTGAATTCTCAACCGATTTCCAGATAAATTAGCTGACTGAAGACGTCACCCCTTTAAGGGCTACATGGGACCAATTGATTGAATTAAAAGATTGATAGTCTAACTTAATACATAATTTCGATTTTGTATTGACAGTCAGCAAACTTCCAGAGCTACGTCCCAGGATGCCCGACTTTTGCTCGGCTTATGGGTGTGGGAATAAAAGGGCATTACAAACCAGATCCCGGGGTATTACCTTCCACAAGTAAGATTTTATGATAGTTAATCCTCATACTTTACAGTTACAGTTTTTTCCGGCATAAACACATTATGTGCTAATGGGTAGCAGGGATGGAAGCGGAGAAAAGTACATTAAACACCCTGATTTCTAAAAGATCTGACTGAGGATATATATATATATATATATATATATATATATATATATATATATATATATATATATATATATATATATATATATATATATACAGGACTGTCTCAGAAAATTAGAATATCGTGAAAAAGTATACTAGTAGGCTATTCAACTAATCACTTAAATCGTCTAATTAACTCGAAACACCTGCAAGGGTTTCCTGAGCCTTGAAAAACACTCAGCTTGGTTCAGTAAACTAAATCACAAGTATGGGGAAGACTGCTGATCTGACTGCTGTCCAGAAGACCATCATTGACACCCTCCATCAGGAGGGTAAGACACAAAAAGAAATTTCTCAAAGAGCAGGCTGTTCACAGAGTGCAGTTTCAAAGCACATTCACAAAAAGTGTGTTGGAAGGGGGAAATGTGGCAGGAAACGCTGCACAACCAAGATCTGGCACCTGCCCACAGTGCCAAAACCACCAGTAACTGGTGTACTGACCATGGCATTACTGTCCTTGATTGGCCTGCCAATTCCCCTGACCTGAACCCCATGGAGAATTTGTGGGGTATTGTGAAGAAGAAGCTGAAAGACACCAGACCCAACAATGCAAATGAGCTAAAGGCCGCTATTGAAGCATCCTGGGCATCCATAACACCTCAGCAATGCCACAGGCTGATTGCCTCCATGCCACGCCGCATTGATGCAGTAATCTGTGCAAAAGGATTCCCAACCAAGTACTGAGTGCATTAATGGACATTTTCAAGTTTGATTTTGTTTTGCTGTTATAATTTTTTTTGTACTTGGTCTGAGGAAATATTGTAATATTTTGAGATAGGATTTTTGAGTTTTCTTCAGCTGTACGCCATAATCAACGATATTAAAACAATAAAGGGCTTGCGATATTTCAGTTGATTTGTAATGAATCCAGAATGTATGACATTTCATGTTTTTTAATTGCATTACAGAAAATAAAGAACTTTATCATGATATTCTAATTTTCTGAGACAGTCCTGTATATATGTATGTATGTATATATATATATATATATATATATATATATATATATATATATATATATATATTATAATATATATATATATATATATATATATATATATATATATATATATATATATATATATATATACATATATATCCATCCATCCATTTTCCAAACCGCTTTATCCCTCATGGGGTCGCGGGGGTTGCTGGTGCCTATATCCAGCGTTCACTGGGCGGGAGGCGGGGTACACCCTGGACAGGTCGCCAGTCTGTCGCAGGGCAACACAGAGAGACAAACAGGACAAACAACCATTCACACACAGACTCACACCTAAGGACAATTTGGAGAAGCCAATTAACCTAACAGTCATGTTTTTGGACTGTGGGAGGAAGCCGGAGTACCCGGAGAGAACCCACGCATGCACAGGGAGAACATGCAAACTCCATGCAGAAAGACCCAGGGGTGTACTCGAACCCAGGACCTTCTTGCCGCAAGGCAACAGCGCTACCCAGCGCTATATATATATATATATATATAAATATATATATATATTGTATGACATTTCATGTTTTTTAATTGCATTACAGAAAATAAAGAACTTTATCACGATATTCTAATTTTCTGAGACAGTCCTGTATATATATATATATATATATATATATATATACATACATATATACAGGACTGTCTCAGAAAATTAGAATATCGTGATAAAGTTCTTTATTTTCTGTAATGCAATTAAAAAACATGAAATGTCATACAATATATATATATATATATATTTATATATGTATAGATAGAGAGAGAGAGAGATGTGTGTATAATTTCTGTTTATTATATTAATATGTAACTGAAAATATATAACTGAGTATATATATATCATTCCGTTAGACTTCAGTTTAAATTGTTTTTGTTCTGAATAAATATGTGTAATCTGTCTGAAATGTCACCAGCATTGTGAACATATGATTTAAATTAAATCTGAGCTGCCTCCTATTCATTTTGACAGCAGCTGTCTGATCTGTGGTCTGACCCAAGATGGCCGCCCTGTAGGCACGTCAGTCTAGCGGCCGGCAGCATACAATGGGGCGTCTACGTATATGATGTCTATGTTCTCAGCATTGGAACAGTGCTCGGGCTGAGGCTGATGACGTGTCACGAGCACACGAGAACGCTCAAGAACGCATATTGAGAAACGGCCAGTATTTCCTGTGTTCTTGCCAAGAACTGACTAGACGAGAGTTAATTTCAAAACGACCCAAGGTAAACAAACAAACAAACTTACAGTATAATACTTTATTTGCTACTAACTGATTATAAAAGCATCTAAATCAGCTTCCTATAATCAAAACATATTTTCTTTAACAATAAATCAGGGGAGAGCGCGAACGCAGTCCCCCACTACCAGAAATTATGCAGTCGAGATTCCCACATTTGGGGAATTCGCATAGGTCAGCACAGCCCAGAGTGCAATGGCTGAGCCTCACCATGAGTGAACCACCTTCTTGATCATGGTATCTCCCCTGCCAGGTAAGTATGAGTTGTTCACCTCACGCTCTGCCATGTCTTTCACACACACACCTTCATGGGTCACGGTGCCGTCACTCTGTCAGCTGACAAAACCACAGCCTGGAAGCTGCCATTCTACATCTGTTAAACCATCTCTGACTAACTGTGTGCTACTAAACAGCATTTAGGATAGATCTAACGTTTTATAAACAACGTTTGGTTACCCACAATTCAATGCTGCGTAACCAAAGCTAAAGCTGTTAGCCTTCTAACACGTTTCTTCTATTTTTAACCGCCAACAAAACAGCAAGAACTCAACCTTAAATTAATATGCAGAACATTAATCTATTGCTTATTTACAAGTATTTTTAAACACATCAGATAGAACAGAAACGTTAATATGCTTGTTTTTCTGTTAGCACAAGCGCTTCCTGTTGCTTAGTTCAGAGAAACAGGTCTGGTGCTGCCACCTGCTGGTGTGGCTGCGGAATAGCATTTATTCAGGAGGAAGACACCATGTGGCAAATTAAAGGAAGAAAATTCAGCTTCAACCTTGTCAGATTCTGCAGTTCTGTAAAGCTTCAGAAGCAGCCAGAACATCTTTCTACTCAAATTATGATAAACGGAAAATAACCTGTCGATTTTATTACTATTTCTTCTGTTCATTGTTTGACTTCTTCATATTTTGCCAGTTAAAGACAGAAGCAAATAACCTTAGTTTTTTCTTCATGCTTCAGGACTCTCAGTCCCTCATTAGTCATTGGAAAGATGAAGATGCTGGTTGTGAACATAAAATAACTCCTTAAATGTGCATTTTACTGTCTAGCTACCAGTAATTAGGTTCTTCTCAGACCAGCATTGTTGCCTAGAAGCCAGACGATCGTTAGACCCAGATCCCCGTTCCCTGAAGTCACCGAGCAGAAGACGTCTCACAATCTTCACTTGTTACTGCTCCAGTCTTTGTCCGTTTGAATCCAAGGACTCATATCTGACGATTTAAAGTCCACATTTTATATTTTACATAAATGGAAAAAACTCACCTAAAGAAAGAGAATAAAACATAATTTTCTTTAATGTTCTGACAAATTTTATGTATCAACACAACAAAGAAGTTGCATTCACATTCTACAAACGCAGGAGCAAACCTAGAACAACAGTGATATTAGTGTCACTAATAGTCATTTAGCATTTTAATTTATTTTCTCCTTCCACACAGATATCCCACATAATGTACCGCTAGTCTGCCTTAAGAAAATGTGGTAATAAAACTTCAATAAACATTAAGTTATTTACCAGCAGGAGATCACAAGTATATTTAGTTTGAGCTGAGGGGCTCATAATCTGAATCTAAACTGACCTAAACTTGGATCAGAACCATTATAAATTAAACAAGGATCTTCAAAAATATCTGAATAAATTATCCAGGAGATTCAAATCTTTTAAGGATTATTTGTCTTCATGGTTTATAAAAAATACAACTTACAAAATTACACGAATGCAGTACAGCAGGCAGCATTTCCCCTGATTTATCCAATGGCTCAGCCCCCAAATCAGATCGTGGCATCTAGTAAATTAATTAACATCTTTTTAAACGAACCCAACCTCTAAGGATGGCAGCACTAAAGGCTCCTCCAAAGTCAGGAGTCCTGAGCGTCTGCTATGAACCAGGCGGACGGCAGCAGAGTCAACAAACATCGGCACGACACCGATCCTTTAAGCACATTTAAGCTTTAATGCTCACCAATCTTACAAAGTAATCGACCCCGGATAATTTGTATCCTCCGCACCAGGAGCACAACTGGCAGGACGGGCAGATCCAGTCGACTCCGCCTCACTTCCAACCATCTATACGTGGAAGTAGAGATGTGTTAATTCCTTGGAAAAGTGAAATATAAGTGTTGTTACTTCTTCCTTTAGTGAGTTACAACTAGGGATGGATACCAAGTACTGCCACTGACACACAAACCGGTGGAACAATGATAAAAGTGTTTTCATTGCCAATGTAAACCATCTGAAAATTTTTCTTAACAATCTCAGAAAAATAAAAAAGTGTTTTTCTTCTGCTTTGTTGTAATGTTGTTGAACAGCTTTTGTTAAACTTCTGTTGACAAAACAGCCGTTTTTATTTTATTTTATTAATAACAAATAATGTCTTTAATAAAATAAAATGTCAAATAGCATTAAAAACGGTTTTGTGCGTCCTGGTTTACTGGTTAGATTATTTGCCGGCTTATTTCTGCTTCCACAGGTCCTGGTTTTATTTTTCTTATATTATTTTCAAAGAGGTTCACACCAACATAGAAGCTCATTGCTATTGTTTTCATCTGCCTGCATTTTCTCCACATAACGTCCTGCCATCGCTGCGGCACATTGCAGCTGCCTTTGGGACGATAACGACAGACTAATAATGAGTGCAGTTATTTGTAGTTTTAGTGAATAACACTGCATGTGTTGTTTAAAGGTGACCCGGCACTGCGTCGTTGAAGACAGGCTTGTTAACTGGATGAGGTGATATTTCACACTTCTTACCTCGTTGTGCATGTAAATAAAATCGCGCCACGTGTTTATTCAGATGCTGAACGGCTTCAAAACATGCAAACATTTGGTATGTATCTTTTTCGTCTCTAGACAGCCGGAGCACAAACTAAAGAAGAGACGGGGAGAGAGAGATCCGCCTCAGCCTCTCGGCAAAATCTGATCCGGCCCGCATGAATGTCTGGTGGGGCCAGATCACGGGTGGGCAGGGCCGTAAAGTAGGGGGGCACCAGTGGTGTCAGGCCCAGGTATTGAGCAACCAGGACCTGCTCCCCTCAATTTATAAAAAATAGCATTTCCAATGGGGAACATAATGAAAAACTAACATGACCTGCTCATCTGTAATCCCATATCAGACATAGGAACATGTAATATGATTATTTTAGCTGTTATAACCTTAATTTTCTGTTCAGAAAAAGCTTTAAACGTATTTTTACCTTTACCAAAGAAACAATTTAAACTAAATCTATGTGTAAAGCACATATTAAACTGTCTACCCTTTATACCTGTTGTCATCATTTTGAGGTCATCAGCGACTTTGTGGACTGGTGTGAGAAAAACCATCTGTGTTTAAACACCAATAAGACCAAGGAGATGGTGATCGACTACAGGAGAAGACCCCCACCTCACTCACCTGTGAACATCCAGGGGCAGGACATAGAAACTGTGGAGAGTTTCAGATACCTGGGTTTTCATGTCAACAATAAACTGGACTGGACTCATAACACCGACGCTCTGTACGAGAAGGGCCAGAGCCGCCTCGACCTTTTGAGGAGGCTGAGGTCCTTAGGTGTGAGCAGGCCTCTGCTTAAGACTTTTTATGACTCTGTGGTGGCCTCAGCCCTCCTCTACGCTGTCGTCTGCTGGGCCCCTGGCAGCGCAGAACGGGACAGAAAGAGGCTGAATAAGCTGGTGAGGAAGGCCACTTCTGTCCTGGGCTGCACTCTGGACTCTGTGGAGGAAGTAGCAGAGAGGAGGGTGTTGTCCAAGCTCACATCCATCATGGACAACACCTTCCACCCCCTGCACCAGACTGTAGAGTAGCTGAGCAGCTCCTTTAGTGACAGTTTTAAACACCCTGTCTGTAAAAAGGAGCGCTACCGCAGGTCATTCATTCCTGCTGCTACCAGACTTTACAATGCTGCACTATAACTGTAATTACAACTGTAATAACTAATGTGCAGTCTGTCACAAGCCACAACAAAGCTCAGCTGTTTTTTGTAATTAATTACTTTGTAAATTACAAAGCAATCGCTTTAACACGTCAATAAAATCACTTCCTCACCTTCATATATTTGCCTCAAGTGCTGCAGAAAGCAACCAACCTAAGAAAAGTAAAGTTAGAAAGATAACAAACCATCAAAATATACGAAGTTTTAATTTAGATGACAACTGCTCAAATTGCTGAGATAGAACTATAATCTACATTTTACACAGACTGTGACAGGTCAACAAAATTTCAAGAATAATCTTTTATAAACTGAGACAATAGATGATTTCTAGAGTCACCATGAGATTATCATTTAACAGGTTTAGGGGGGTGCACCGTTCCTGGAGGTACTGCAATACCAGGTCGATGCGTGGAGTGGACGGAGCAAGCCCCTATTCCATCTCCCTGTTCCAAAAATCAATTTAATATATGGTCCCCGGGTAGGGGACGTATCAGATATTAAACTGATAAGAACAGATACTACACTTGATCTTAGCCAAAAGGCCGAGAAGCGATACCGGAGACACGCTGGAGGAGACCACCTCATTCTCACAGACTACGGTTTCACTCCTGGTTCGGGAATCTTTAACATTTACAAACCCATAAAACAAACCGTGGAAACAGAAAATGGCGATTAAATGCTACTCGTGTTATTCTGTCGCGTTAAAAAACGACAAATGAGCCAAATTAAACTACAAACGTCAATGAAAAACGAGCCGAGTTGTTTATTTCTGGTCACGTGGTACGTTCTCCTCCAATAGGACGCTTCAAGGCTAAAACGTTTAAAAAGGGTACTTTCCACACATAAACGTTTAAAGGTGGACGTAACTATGATATATGTGTGTAAAATTAAATATGTTTGCATTTGATCGGTTTGAATAAAGCTGTACGGCTGAAATTAATGAAACCTTTGACGGTATTGACTCTGCACAGAAAGTCTGCAGCGGTCTCTAGTGGCGACTCGGTGTTACTGCAGTTACTGCATGTTCTACACCAGTGATAAAACAGAACAGCGCTGGTCTGCACAAACTAAACGTTAAATTTGGGGAGTTCATTTTCGAGACACAATTCCTAAGTTTTTTAATTTGTTTAAACAGTTTGCGAAATAAAGACTTTAGGCCAATTATTAAAAAATGTTTTAAAAGTTTTCGTGAAAATGTAACCGAGGCCTGCACAGCACACCGCGACCTTCCGACATGGCCGTGACTCATGACTCTCATGCGTCAGAAAACTTTTAACTTTGCATTCTGCTCACATTTCAAGTAAACTAATTTTAAAACAGTAAAAAGACAGAAAATGTGAGAAAAGAACAAGAAACCGTCATAAAATACAAACTGTCAAACTGTCTGTAAATGGCGTTTGTTAAAAATGTTAACCAATCGTGCGTTAGCGGGAAGAGAAACCTGAAATTACTTTTTAACTATTTATTACAACTATTTATTCTATTCTATTGTATTCCAGCTACTTATAAGACTACCATGAGATAACATAGCAGATAATTGTAAGACAAAAAACTCACAAATTTGTCGGGTTGTCCTCAAACATGCCGTGTTGTTCGTAAGCTACCAAGTTCCTCTGACAGTGCCTTCGTCGTGCGCATGCTCAGACAACGTGACCACGTGACCTTATAGATGTTTAGCTAACAGTGAATATATTTCGACAAGTCAATATTAAACAATAACACACATTTTAATTTATTGATTTTGTCTAAAGTGTGGTTTATTCCTTGCCAAGTTGTGAATGCAGCAAAAAAAATTTTTTTAAACATCTCTTTATTTTTTGCTGTTTAGGCCCAAACAATGTCGGAGAACACAAAGTAATATTTTTTAAACCTAAATCTTATTCTAAAATCCAAATAGTTTAAGCAAGAAACAACAAAAATTGAACAATGAAAATATAACTAAAACATGTTAAAAATAATAAAATTAAAAATGTTTGTGTCTGCAGCTCATATATGGCAATTTAAGGAGAAAGTGATCAATCAGCTTAAGGTTTTAATATTTCATCTTTAAAGCCAAGAACAGAGGCCAGATAACTCAACAAGGGAACTTAGAAATACCTCCCACTTTATCAAATACCAGAGAGGGCAGAGCAAACCAAATATTGGAAACCATTAAGTTTTAAAACACCATTATTTAAAAATTTATTGCTTAAATTCCTCCTTCATATTTTTTTACTGCATCTCCTTTTTTGATATATTCATGTTTATTTCTCCAGATGAAGATAATTTGTTAATTTCCTTAATAATGTTTGAAAGTCTGGGTAAGGAGAGTATGTGGGTATATAATCTTGATAATGTCGCTGTGTTAGTGAGCTGTTAATCAGCTGTTAATAATTTATTTACATTTATTGTTGTTTTCAATATTTAGTTTGACACTGCTGTTTGCAAATTTTATTACCCAAATCCCCAGGTATCCAAGCTCCAGTTTGACCGTTATGTTGTCGAGAGGTGATTGAGAGCAGATAATGAATGCTCATTAATTCACACTTCCATAAATTTTAATTCAAACCTGAAGCTTAATGGGAAAAAAACAAATAGATAGTAATTCAGCTGTAAGAATAGCAATATTTTTTTACTCATTACAGGAAAACAAAATCACCAAACATTAAATTTTGCCTTTAATGCTACAAAAAGTAACAACTGCTCCTCATACGAAAAACAGTCAACATCATCATCATTAAAACAATATTTATTACCATCCACATCAACAAGAGATAACACCGAGAGGATCTCAGCCATTTAATGAACACATGTCGAGTTCAGGCACAGGGGGTAAAAACAGTAAAGTAAAATCATCTGAAGCATCAGATGTTTCTGTTCCTGAGAATCATCAACATATTAAACCAATAAAGATCAAAGTACCAAACTCCACACTATTCGCACATGTTTTGGTGAGTTTTTTTTTTTTTTTAACTAACTGATGAACATCTCGTACGTTTTTTAAACAAGCTTCATGCATCTGTACCTCTAAAATAACAAAAAGAGGGTCTGAATTTGAGAAAACTATCCACTACGTCAGCAGGAAAATCAGCTTAGACAGTCAGACTAAAACCCAGAGAAACAAAATCATGGAAGTAAACAACAAACCACATCGTGCAATTCCCATTTTATAACATAAAAAAAACATCCTGAAATACTGTCGACCATCCCATAACAACTAAAGGCTCCCAAACAAACGATGCAAACAAAAACACAAAATGTTTTTTTCTGTACCATTTCACAGAGAATCCAAAGAGCTGATCACACATTCAGTTCCTGAAAACAATATTTTTCTCCTCTGAGGTTTTCCCATCTTCAGAAGAATCTGTCACAGGCTTTAGAGAATCAGCTGAAGCCTTTTAGGTCAGAAATGAGAAATTAAATCTGAAGCACAGATTCAAACAATCAGCTAAAGTCTGAATAACGGTCGTATTCAGGCCCAGCAGCTGACCTCACCAAAAGAATCTGTAAACTGTCAGAGATCAACATGTAAACTCAGAGAGGATCTGATTTCAAGCCATATTCTTCAGCTCTTCTGTCAGTGCAGCCCCTCTGATGGCAGCTTGCGGTATATTCAGTTTTTTTCCCAGTGTTTATAACAATCATATCTGAAATACAATCAACAGTTTAAGAAAAGAAATTCAGTAAAATCCTGAAATGCAAAACCAACACTGGTTTCGGTCTTTTGGCATCAGTTTCAGGTTATTTCTCTCACAAGAGGGAAAAAAAGTCAGCTCCATGTTGAGCACAAAGCTATAGAGCAGGGGTGTCAAACTCATTGTGGTTTAGGGGCCGCATTCAGCTTAATCTGATCTCAAGAGGGCCACACGGGTAAACTCATTGCAAGATTAAATAGAACTAATAAAAGTGGACTTGTTGTTGATTTTTATATTAAATTAATTTCCCTTTTACACGATATATTATGAATAACCTCAGCGTTTTTAAGAAAAGTATGTGCAATTTCAACAATACTTTTACTCAGTTAAACATTTACTTAAGTGCATTATGCATAAGAACTGATCACAGTGATTGTACAATGTTGAAAAACATTTATTCACATTTTTTGGAACTTAAAAACACTGTCCTGCATGACAAAATACATCAAACAGATAAAAATTAAGAAATTATTTAAAATCAATTTTCCACATCTGAAGCTCAGTGCCACTATCTTCTGATTATAACACAGCCCCCCTCGTGGACAATATAGGGACTGCAGATTTTCAATTAAACGAAGTACAAGTTTTTTTCAATAATTGATTTATCATTCTCTTCCTTTTATCTCCTCTTTCTTTCACTTTTTCTTCTTGTTCTTCCTTTCCTCTCCTACTTTCTCATTGTAGTGTCCATATCATTTGAGATATTCCCCGCATGAATCATAATAAAACTATTCACATTCATAAATCAAGAGGAGCACTATGGCAAAAGCAGTACTGCTCCACTGGTGAAAGTCAAATCTGATGAGCTCTTTTTGGCATTAAGACAACAATTCTTATTGCAACATTGCCAGACAGGACACTGGGAAAAAAAAAAAAAAAAAAAGACAATACATTTAGCCACCGGGCTGGACTAAATTGTTCGGCGGGCCGGAACCGGCCCGCGGGCCGTATGTTTGACACCCCTGCTATAGAGCATTTTTACGACTCCATCATTATTAGGGGGCTCCAGTCCAATCCAGCCAATCACATCACTCGCTGACCAAGAGTCCCGCCCTCTCCGGTTTTACTGCCTGTCTCATTGAGTCCTGGCAGCAGTGGACTGAGCTCTAAAATAAAAAATAAAACACAAAATTCAATAAGGAAGATTTATATTCCTCTCTACTGTAACCTGCCAGTATTTCTTTGTCGTTCAACATCTTTTTATAACTTTAATTTGTCAATTTTACCTGCTTTGGTTGTAATTCAATGTAATTAACACTTTTGTAAAAGGTATCTACAATTTCTTTCTTTCTTACACAGTCATGCCAAATCAATCCTATCTTAAAATCCATCTGCTTTTATCTGTCTTTTCTGTTTGTTCTGCAGGAAACCAAAAACTGGTTTTCCTGGATATAGCAGATAAAGACAGATCTTTCTACACCTGCATGAAGACTTCGTCTCTGATCCGTGACGTTTTTAGAACAAGTTCTTTACAAAAGTCAGATCTAAGCACTTGTGCTAATCTTCCAGCTCTTGGATTTGTTGATAACATGTTAATGAACAGTGCAGTTCCCCTTTGCATCACAATATATCAGTCATTTGCTCTAAATCACACCTTAAATAATAAAAGAAAACTGTGAGAAAGTGAAAATATTCTACTGAACACAACATAACCTGTTAAATATAAAACAGCCTTTAAACAAATTCATTTTACTTTTAGGGTAATTCTTTGCAAAACAAAAGCAGCAGTCTATGGGAGAATACATTTATAAAACTTAAATAAAAATTAATAAAAAACAGCAGCAACCTTAAAGCAGGTAAACAATTTCCTGAGTATTAGATCTAGATCTAATCTAGAAAAGTAGTGTAATCTACTTATTATTTACTACTAGGCAGCTTAAGCAGTTTACCAAAGTATTACTGTAAAATACGTTTTAAACCCTGAAAATACCTGAATAAAGGCTCAGGCGTGCAAATCAAAACATGGAGGTAGTTTTGTGAGCACAGCTGCAAGATGAACTAACAGGATAAAACCAGAACAATAAAGCAAAGCAGATCCTTTTTACTCAGGCTGGAGGTCCAGTTTGGTGAAGTGCACAACTTTGATCTGTTTCATACTGTTCCAGAGTTTTCTGGACGCTGCAGGAACCCCGTTAATCCAGCAAAGACTCTACTCACCTTGCATCTCCGTTTCCATCTTGCTGTTGTTTCCAGACGCAGAGTTCAGACGGCTGACGTTGTTCTGAGCTGCTCCATCGTCGGCAGCTGCCTCTGCAGGACTGGTTTTCACTTGATCCGGTGTAGGTACACTGAGCTATATTATACACTGGAGTGCTAATAGCCGCTGTTAGAACGAGTCGCTTTGAAGCCACCAGCCGCCATATTGGTACTCCCTATTTTCCCCCAGTAACTAGGGAATATGTGCGCTACAGCATCGAATAACGAGGATTTTCTCATGTTCAGGGGGGGCTTAAGACTTTTTAAATGTCAAATGCCATATACCTTTATGTTATGTTCTAAAACTATCAAGTACTGAGAAAGTCATGTGCTGAAATATTTTGCATTTTATTTATTTAAAAAAAAAAAAATATATATATATATATATATATAACATTTATACATTTATAAATAACAATATACAAAAACATATATTTACATATATGTATACATATATATACATATACACATACTTATACTTATACTTATATGAGGGAGCTGAACATCAACTCCCTCACCAAGAAAGCCCAGCAGAGGATGTACTTCCTGCGGCAGCTGAAGAAATTCAACCTGCCAAGGACAATGATGGTGCAGTTCTACTCCTCCATCATTGAGTCCATCCTCACCTCCTCCATCACCATCTGGTACGCTGGTGCCACCGCTAAGGACAAGGGCAGACTGCAGCGTGTCATCAGGTCTGCAGAGAAGGTGATTGGCTACAATCTACCATCTCTCCAGGATCTATACGCCTCCAGGACTCTGAGGCGTGCAGGAAGATTGTAGCTGATCCCTCGCACCCCAGTCACAGACTATTTCAGACACTTCCCTCTGGTAGGAGGCTGCGGTCCATCAGGACCAGAACCTCACGCTACAAGAACAGTTTCTTCCCATCTGCTACCGACCTTATGAACAAGGCCAAGATCCGCCCGTGAAACTGGACACTGCCTCTCTCCCCCGTTCAGGACTAACAAGCTTCTGTGTTACATTAACGCACAGTTTACTATGTATATAGCTTCTGTATATATATATATATATCCTTTTTTACTTTTTATTTTACTGTATTTTTATTTTTATTCTTTGTCTGCACCATCAACACCAAGTCAAATTCCTTGTAAGTGCAAACCTACTTGGCGATTAAACTTGATTCTGATTATATATACATATACACTCACCGGCCACTTTATTAGGTACCTCATGCTAGTAACGGGTTGGACCCCCTTTTGCCTTCAGAACTGCCTCAATTCTTCGTGGCATAGATTCAACAAGGTGCTGGAAGCATTCCTCAGGGAGTTTGGTCCATATTGACACAGACCCGGCTGCAGAAACAAATCACAGGGGGGGCATTCCATTTTTTTAGGGGGGCACACTTTAAAAAGTTTTTTATTACTTATATATATATATATATATATATATATATATATATATATATATATATATATATAGCAATAGTGTAGTCAGTTTTGTCAAATTAGGCAGGCTTCCAACCAATTAGGCTTTTGAACACAAAAGCCTAATTTTTGTTTCAATTAGCTGGAACAAAAATAGTTAATGGGCAGGTTGTAAAAAAATTGGGAAGCTTTTCACAACATTTGTTGGGCTTTTAGAAAGAATTACTAACAAAATATATCAAAATAGTTGTCAACGTCGGACAGGAAACCAAAACATTTTAATAAAATGCCATCTCCTACAACTCATACTGGTCAATTTATTTTTTAAATAAGCCGAATCTGTCGATCTGACATCATCATTGAATAGTATTTATAATGAATAATATTGATTGGTATGATAAAACAAGAAAAGAATAATGGTTAATCAAGTGTTTGGTCAGTGTAAACGCCCAGGAGGGGTTGAGTTCTACTTATCAACTTAAAAATATTTCATGACTGCGTGTAAGAGATATGTTTAATTGACCTATACTGAGAGAAATTAAGTTTATATTAAGGTAGATTTACAACTCATGTTGGGAAGCTATTTATAAATAATTTTTTCCGGTTGATATATCATGATTGTTAAAGAGATCGTGTGTGTTATTTGGTTGTCTGATTGCATATTTTGTTCGGAGGCCGTATGCAGTTTTTTCTTTGCTTCAGTGCAGTTGTGTGCAAATGGCATATTCTTATGTTTAATAGTTCTTATGTGTTTAATAGTTCCGTGCTTTTAACGTGAGAGTTTGAGATTTGGGCTTTTTTTTTCTTTTAAGTTGGGCAGGTTTTATGTTGGGTTACTGGAAACTATCAGTGAGATAGCGTAACCTGTAGTGCTGTGTCTGTGTCCAGCATAAGCTACACGCTTATTAGCATGAGATCAGGCTGAACACTGACTGAAGTAAAAAAAAATCACACTAAAAGAGGTTCTGTAATTACAGCAGGTATGGAGCGCAAGGAGCAGAACAAAGCAGAGTTCCCTTCTGTCTGCAAGTAACCCAAGTTTCTCCAGTTTGGCAGTATATCTGCTCCTGGTGCTGCTAGCTGTCGTAGCTAACCCTCCTAGCTGTCGTAGCTAACCCTCCTAGCGTCAATGTTTACTCCACTTTAGACTTCAGTGCTGACATTTCAAACAGTAATTAATCGCGCTCCTTCCAGCTCGCTCTTGTCTGCTTTGTTGTCACTTCTTGTAATTGTTTGGTAATCAGACCAAATTTCCATCCCGCTCTACCGACACCGACGGTGACCACAGCCGAACACCGCGTCGGCGACCGAAGGCTATAACTCAGTGTCCCGCCCCACTCCATCGGTGATTGGCTAGCATGTTGCCTTCAGTCGTTGATTTGATTGGTTAAATTGTATGATTGACACATCAAAGATAGTACTAATAGAACGATGGCCACTCCGAGGTATATATATAAAAACAAAAGACAGCTTCCAGTCCAGGGCGGGCACAGCTGGCTCACAGGGCGGGCACGGCCCCCCAATGCCCGCCCATGCCGCCGGGTCTGTATTGACATGATGGCATCACACAGTTGCCGCAGATTTGTCGGCTGCACATCCTTGATGCGAATCTCCCGTTCTACCACATCCCAAAGATGCTCTATTGGATTGAGATCTGGTGACTGTGGAGGCCATTTGAGTACGGCGAACTCATTGTCATGTTCAAGAAACCAGTCTGAGATGATTCCAGCTTTATGACATGGCGCATTATCCTGTTGAAAGTAGCCATCAAGGGTTGGGTACATTGTGGTCATAAAGGGATGGACATGGTCAGCAACAATACTCAGGTAGGCTGTGGCGTTGCAACGATGCTCAATTGGTACCAAGGGGCCCAAAGAGTGCCAAGAAAATATTCCCCACACCATGACACCACCACCACCAGCCTGAACCGTTGATACAAGGCAGGATGGATCCATGCTTTCATGTTGTAGACGCCAAATTCTGACCCTACCATCCGACTGTCGCAGCAGAAATCGAGACTCATCAGACCAGGCAACGTTTTTCCAATCTTCTATTGTCCAATTTCGATGAGCTTGTGCAAATTGTAGCCTCAGTTTCCTGTTCTTAGCTGAAAGGAGTGGCACCCGATGTGGTCTTCTGCTGCTGTAGCCCATCTGCCTCAAAGTTCGACGTACTGTGCGTTCAGAGATGCTCTTCTGCCCACCTTGGTTGTAACGGGTGGTTATTTGAGTCACTGTTGCCCTTCTATCAGCTAGAACCAGTCTGGCCATTCTCCTCTGACCTCTGGCATCAACAAGGCATTTCCGCCCACAGAACTGCCGCTCACTGGATGTTTTTTCTTTTTCGGACCATTCTCTGTAAACCCTAGAGATGGTTGTGCGTGAAAATCCCAGTAGATTAGCAGTTTCTGAAATACTCAGACCAGCCCTTCTGGCACCAACAATCATGCCACGTTCAAAGTCACTCAAATCACCTTTCTTCCCCATACTGATGCTCGGTTTGAACTGCAGGAGATTCTCTTGACCATGTCTACATGCCTAAATGCACTGAGTTGCCGCCATGTGATTGGCTGCAACTCAACGAGCAGTTGGACAGGTGTACCTAATAAAGTGGCCGGTGAGTGTATATATTTAATATGAATAACATGTAAAATATTTCAGCACATAATTTCCTAGTAGTTAATAGTGTTAGTACATCCACTGACTGTAGAATTACCTATGAAACGTTTTCACACAGCCAGAAAACTGCTTGTTGTTGCAACCAAATCCTATGGGATGTGAAAGTAGGGAGTAGCAAGATGGCGCCCAGTGACTTCAGTTTTTCGGCAAAATCAGCACTCTAGTGTATAATATAGCTCAGTGTGTAGGTACCAGATCGGCGAAGAATATTGTTAACAAAAACGGAAGGGATAGCCAGATTAATTTATCCAGCATATATCTTAAATATACCAAATACTACAATAAAAAATTTATCAAATTCATCACAATTTCATCTGGAATAATAAAAAACATGCGATCAAAAAGAACGACATAGTAATCAGTAGAAAAAGGAGGAATAAACGTTATTGATTTTAAAGTGATGAATGCCGTAATAAAATTAAAATGGCTGCAGACTTTCATTAAAAATGAAAAGAGTTTATGATTTAGTTTCCCTTCACAAGTTTTTTTTTTTTAAATTGGAGAAAGGAAATTTCTCTTAAGATGTAACTTTGATCCTGCAAAATTACCGATTAAATTGTCAGACTACCACACAAGCATTCCAAAATGATGTTAATAGTTTTCATGCCTCGATTAACTTACTGGAAAATAACCGTAAATTAACAAAATAAAATTGATTTTTAACAAATGGAGGCATAATGTAGTTTGTTTGAGTGGAGTTGCCATATAATGACGTCATCGGGAAGCGCAGGCCCCCCGAGCCGATCTGGTACCTACACCGGTTTGGGCTTGGCAGCAGTGGTTCTGTGTGCGTCCACGGTATCCATCTTCACCAGGCAGAGGGTCTGAAGCAGCCCCACCGTGTCAAAGTTTTCTCCAGAGCATTCGCCGTGCTTCCTTAACATCTCCAACACCTGCAGAGAGAAAACACACAACTTCAACCTAAAGATGACTAGGGCTGTGCATAAAAATCGATACAAAGATTAATATTGATGTTTTTAAAAATGATTTAATATCAATACTATGGCTTTCAATATCAATATACCTCCCAACCACTAGGGGGTGCTATTACAGCAAAGCATCACTATTCACAGTGAGGAAGAGCAAGTGAGACGAATTTACGGAACGGCCGACAGGATTTTAGAAGTGCCTTCGTCCATAAAATCTGACGTTTGGGCACATTTTTGGTTTCTGCGATACGTTAAATGTATTGAACCAAATGCACTTTATTTTCCTGTTAATATATCAGTGGTCAATAAATTGAACATAAATATAATATTTGGCTGGTTTTGTTGATTGAATGACTTTGAGCATTAATTTGAAAGTAATAAATATCGATATTAGAGTCAAATCAAATCAAGCTGAGCTAAGTATTGAGAATCGTATCGAATCGGCTCATCCCAGCCCTAAAGATGACGCTGTCTAAGTTACTGCAACACAGAAATTCTTATCGATCCACAAAACAGCAGCTAAAAAACAAAATAACGTCTGAGTTTACATCTGGGGCTCGTCTTCTGCTTATCTGAGGTCAGATCATAAAGGCAGCAGACAGACCCAACATCCCTCGCTGCAGCATCGCTCTAAAGTTCTGCCAGGAGGATCCCAAGATGCTGACCGGCCATGAGGGTTTATAACCCGCCCAGCGAGTTCTGTGTCGGGCCCAGGCTCTCCTCTCTGGAGCAAAAACCTCCAAGCATCTGCGATCTCATCATTTCAGGCATGAAGCATAACTCCTGGAGGTAGAAATCTAGATAGACAGGAAATGTACTGGTCTGGATTTAGACCAGTTTCCCCTTTAAGATCAGCTTCCTCACCCCGATGGACCGGAGCAGAACCCCTCATTCCTGCATCCGTCTGTCCGTGTCCCGCTCCACGCCGCCAGCCATGAACAACACATTTGTTGAGCTTCTCAGTTTTAAGCAGAGACTCGCCTCAAGTGGGGAACATCGGAGATTAATCTTGTTTCAGATCTTTTATTTAGACTTTCTTTGTCTTCGCACTTTTATTCTGGAACAGACAGTGGATGAGCTTTATGATGAAATGTTCTGATCCAAGGATAATGTCAGCATTTAAGGCTGCAAGGAGCTTAGAGGGAACACCTGAAGCCAGTGAACATCCCACCTAAATCAAACTCTGAAAGATTTACCGACATGTGTAGCGTGTAGCAGCCAGGAAGTAAACACACCTTCATGTACTTGTACGACTTGAGCTCGCTGATATTCTCCTCCAGGTAGAGCAGAACCAGAGACAGGTCGTCCCATTGGCCGTCAGGGGAGGGCCGGACGGTCACAGTGGGAAGCGACTGGTAGGTTTCCAGGAAGCGGGCGTATCCCTGGCAGAAGAGGGGCCGGACGCTGGCGTAGATCACCACCGGCATCAGTGTGACGAAGATGGCCAAGTTGACAGCGCTGGACAGAGAAATAAACAGAGAGGCTGCAAACTCTTTGTGGTGTAAGTCGTACCTTAACTGCTGACATTAATCTGGAAATATTTTCTGACTATTTCACTCCTCTCCGGGCAGCTCTATTCATTTTATTTGTTTCTAGATTCGCCCAAATATGTCTTCATACAATATTTTCACCATTGATCCTTTATGTTATCAAGCTTAAATCGTTGACAAATGAAACAGATTACCTTAAAAATTGATAAGATCAAAAGTTAGATCCACATTCCTTCCTCAGTGATTTCTGCAGCGTTTATCTTTTTCTCCACATCAGCAGTCAAAAACTTCTGCATGCATCAGTGGATTTAAACCATTTCATGCAGAAAGCAACATATTACACCCTGAAGCATCTTGTTTTTTTTCTGTTAAAGCTGCACATTAATCATATAGCATTATAATGATGAGAATGTGGCGTTAGGCACTACAGGCAGTTTTTGGCCCTATTTTATATAATAAATATAATATAATATAACTTATATAAACTCCATTTCGCTTCAGTCAAATTTCCAATAGTGCAAATATTGCAGGTGCTCGTGCCTAAACAACAAAACAGAAGCATCAGTAGATCTGCAGATGCACATAAAAAAATTTAAAAAATTACCTGAGCAGAGAGAAGACGCCTACGGCGATGAGTTTACACTGGACCTTCTCCGGGATGCTGGTGTCGTGGACGAGCAGGCCGACACCAAGCGGGCAGCCGAACTCGTCGGTGACGGAGACCAGGCGGAGGTAGTAACCCAGGTAGAGGCAGGCACAGAGCAAGGTGACCAGGGTCAGGCCGCGACACAGCAGGTAGTACGACAGCAGCACCCGCAAGCAGCGCTTGGTCATCTGGCAGGACGGGCAGATCCAGTCGACTCCGCCTCACTCCCAACCATCTATACGTGGAAGTAGAGATGTGTTAATTCCTTGGAAAAGTGAAATATAAGTGTTGTTACTTCTTCCTTTAGTGAGTTACAACTAGGGATGGATACCAAGTACTGCCACTGACACACAAACTGGTGGAACAATGATAAAAGTGTTTTCATTGCCAATGTAAACCATCTGAAATTTTTTCTTAATAATCTCAGAAAAATAAAAAAGTTTTTTTCTTCTGCTTTGTTGTAATGTTGTTGAACTGCTGTTGTTAAACTTCTGTTGACAAAACAGCCGTTTTTATTTTATTTTAATAATAACAAATAATGTCTTTAATAAAATAAAATGTTAAATAGCATTAAAAACGGTTTTATGTGTCCTGGTTTTCTGGTTAGATTATTTGGTGTCTTATTTCTGCTTCCACAGGTCCTGGTTTTATTTTTCTTATATTATTTTCAAAGAGGTTCACACCAACATAGAAGCTCATTGCTATTGTTTTCATCTGCCTGCATTTTCTCCACATAACGTCCTGCCATCGCTGCGGCACATTGCAGCTGCCTTTGGGACGATAATGACAGACTAATAATGAGTGCAGTTATTTGTAGTTTTAGTAAATAACACTGCATGTGTTGTTTAAAGGTGACCCGGCACTGCGTCGTTGAAGCAAGTCTGTTTACTGGACGGGGTGATATTTCACACTTCTTATCTCGTTGCGCATGTAAATAAATCGCGCCGTGTGTTTATTCAGATGCTGAACGGCTTCTCTGTAAAAAACTCTCTGCAAAATCTGATCCGGCCCGCATGAATGTCTGGTGGGGCCTGTCACTGGGTGACAGGGAGGGTCCACCCTGGACAGGTCGCCAGTCTGTCACAAGGCACAACAAAGCTCAGTTGTTTTTGTAATTAATTAAATACTTTGTAAATTACAAAGCAATCGCTTTAACATGTCAATAAAATCACTTCTTCACATTCAAACCTCCTTGAGCCTGAGGAGCTCTCAGCACCCACAGCTCACCTTCATATATTTGCCTCAAGTGCTGCAGAAAGGAACCAACCTAAGAAAAGTAAAGTTAAAAGGATAACAAACCATCAATAAAAGATACGAAGTTTTACTTTAGATGACAACTGCTCAAATTGCTGAGATAGAACTATAATCTACATTTTACACAGACTATGAGAGGTCAACAAAATTTCAAGAGTTATCCTTTGTAAACTGAGACAATAGATGATTTCTAGAGTCACCATGAAATTATCATTTGACAGGTTTAGGGGGTGCACCGTTCCTGGAAGTACTGCAATACCAGGTCGATGCGTGGAGTGGACGGAGCAAGCCCCTATTCCATCTCCCTGTTCCAAAAATCAATTTAATATATGGTCCCCGGGTAGGGGACGTATCAGATATTAAACTGATAAGAACAGATTTTTTTTTTTTTTTTTTTAAACCATTTATTGACACTTTGACAATTAATAACTTACAAAGTTACAGTTCTTACAGTTGTTGGTCAAGTTAGAAAACATAAGGTGCCTTTTTTAAAAACATTGGTTTGTAATACATTCAGGCTAACATTTTGACCTGCTTTGATCCCACTCTACTGTATACACAGCCTTTTTCTAGTTTCCATGTATAGGTACAATATTTACATTATTAAAAACTTGACATCTATGAATAACATCAAATAATTAAATAAAGGCGTAAAATCCATACATACGTAAATGCATTTTTTAGTTGCGCAGGAGGGGAAATGGCTAAAACTACAAAAATAAGGACTCATCCCATTCTTCCAAACAGTCCTGGGGCTCAGGGGGGATCCCCACCCTCTTGCTCCTGCCCCCCTGCCTCTCCCGGAGAGCCAGGGCGTTGCTGCTTTGACCTTTGTTCGTGGGCTACCGGCTCCTTCCTCCGAGTGGGCACAGAGGCGATGCTTCTTTGTGGCTGTGTCCTAGGCTTGCCGCTTGCAGCCGTTGTTCTTGTTGCTGCTGCCATCCGGATCACAGCCACGGGGGGAATCTGCATGTGCTTGCTTACCAGCAAGTTTCGTGAGGTCCATATGGCGTCTTTGATGGCGGCAAGGGTGAGCCACGTCTGAGCAAAGTTCTCTTTGATTATTTCTGTCTGCTGGCTCACCCCATATAGCACTAGTTGTGCTGTTAGGACCTCCCTTGCTGGCAAGTACGGGAATTTTAAGGAGCCGGCCTTTGCCCACTGGTCTACGGCAGCACTGCACTCCCAGAGCAGGTGCCTCACCGACTCAGGCGCGCCACAACCTGGTCGGGGGCACGTAGGTGATGTTGACATGCCCCGGGAGTGCATGACGGACCTGACTGGGAGGATCCCGTGAGCCACCATCCACGACAGGTCACGCAGTCTGTTTGGAAGAATGGGATGGTTCACGTTGTGCCAAATGGTTTTGGCCTCCTCCTGTGAGAGGCCGCGCACTGTAGCCACTGCTTCCCGCTCCTGCACAACAGAGACAATAAAACGGTGGTTTATTAAAACTCTTGGTTCCTCTTTTTCTAAGTTATAGTGTGTTAAAAAATTCTTAATAAAACTATAAGCTGGGGGTAGATTAAAAGACACAGGTGTTCTAAGATCTATTTTTAAACGTTTAAGTTTCCTGAGATAAGATCCGCTCCAAAATCTGTTCATCGAGTTCGTTTTTGTATTTTCAGATATGTCCATGGCTTGCTTGAGATGGAGGCTTGTGTAGCGTGCTCCTAGGAACAGGTAAAGGTCAGGCACTCCTTTTCCTCCTTTCTCCTTTGGCCTTTTCATCACTTCTCGTCTTATCCTTTCCCATTTGGAGCCCCACAGGAAGTAAAAAATGGCCCGTTCCAGCTCTAAAATCACTCTCTTTGGTGGGATAAAAACAGAGCAGATCAATAAGAGCAAAGGTAAAATCACTGCTTTTATGATTAAAACCTTGCCTTCCAGAGTCAGTTTCCTAAGTCCCCAGTATCCTAGCCGTTGCTTCACTTTCCCCATTAAGTCAGACCAGTTTGTTGCCCCCCCGCCTTCGCTGTCAAACTTGACTCCCAGTATCTTTTGTTCTGTTGTCACTTGTGTTTGGAGTCCTGCTTTCTCAGATGTCTCCCACGGACCATAAAATTGTATTTTTGTTTTTTCTTTGTTTAATCTTGAGCCAGAGGCTAATCCAAACCAGTCCGTCACGTCAAAAGTCCTATTTACCGATAAAAGATCTGTACATAGAATATTTACATCGTCCATATATAAAATACACTTGGTAGTCTGACCCCTACTTCCTGGTATTCCTACTCCCCTAATGTATGGGTCCCTTCT
This sequence comes from Fundulus diaphanus, assembly GCA_037039145.1. Lineage (NCBI taxonomy): Eukaryota > Metazoa > Chordata > Actinopteri > Cyprinodontiformes > Fundulidae > Fundulus > Fundulus diaphanus. The sequence goes on along the minus strand of CM073124.1, from coordinate 5,319,323 downwards.
CAAGATCTGTGCCAATGGCTCCATGCAAATTACATACAGTAAGGCAGATAAGGGACAACCCTGACGAACACCACAATTTATTTTTACTGCTTTTGTTATATGCCCATTAATCACAAATTCACTAATGATGTCCCGGTACAGCAACCTCACCCAAGCTATAAACTTTTCAGGAAACCCCATTTTCGTCAGCACACAGAAAAGGTACTTGTGTGAGACCCGATCAAAAGCTTTTTCAAAGTCTAAATTCATCACTACTAGCCGAAGGTTTCTATCTCTCGCAAAGCAGATGGTGTCTCGGATCAGTACCAGGCTGTCCGTGATCTTCCTGCCTTTTATGGCACAGGCTTGATCTGGGTGTACTATTTCTTTTAAGACAGGACGCATACGAGCTGCTAGAAGTTTGCTAAAAAGTTTACAGTCCAGGTTTAAGAGCGTAATTGGTCTCCAGTTTTTCAGATCAGTCTTGTCTTTTCCTTTATATAAGAGAGTCACTATCCCTACTCTAAAACTGTCAGGAAGTTGGTCAAGTCGACTAAACTCTGTAAAAACGGCTTGTAAGTCAGGTGCTAAAATGTCCCAAAAGGTCAAATAAAATTCTACGGGGAGTCCATCTTTTCCTGGGGACTTCCCTCTCTTAAAACTTCTAAGACTTTGGTCCATTTCTAAAATAGTAAAATCTTGAATTAAGGGGACACCTTCCTGGACTTTTCCTTCGATAGCATTTAGTGTTTCTGTTATGTTCTCTGTGCAGACTTCTTTTTCTTTATACAAGTGTTGATAAAACTCCTCCACAGTTTGGATTATATCATGTGTATTTTTGGCTAAAAGGCCATTTCTCATTCTCAACTCTGACATAAAATCAGATTTATTTAAAATTTTCTTAAAAAAATATCTTGTGCATTTTTCACCTTCTTCTAAATCTCTCTCTCTACTTCTAATTATGATACCTTGGCTTTTCTTGTATGCTATGTGGTTCATCTCCCTTTTAATTTCCTTAATTTCTTCATTAAAGTCCATACCTTGTTGGTTTAAAAGGTGATACCGTTGCAACCGTTTCTGCAGCCCCTTCATACCCCTTTCCTCTTTTTCTTTTTTCTTTTTCCCTGCTGTTTGAAAGTAAGTCTGGGTCCTTCCTTTCACCATCTCCCACCAAAGTGCACGTGTTTCGTATAAGTCTTGGAGGGTCTGCCACTCGTAGTACTGCTCCCTGTATTGGCGGACCAACACCTGGTCCTCCAACAGGGAGCAGTTGAGCTTCCACAGACCTCTCCCAGTCGTCACACCTGAAGAAAGTGACAGAGTGCAGGACAGCATCAAGTGATCAGAAAAAAACACCGGTGTCAGTCTAGCATCGGTTGGTAGACTGTTCCTTGTAAAAAAATAGTCTATCCGAGAGGCCTTCGAGCCGTCACCACTGACCCAGGTGAAACCCTCCTCTCCAGGATGCATAGCTTTAAAACAGTCAACCAGTTTAAAATCCCTTACTAGTCCTTGAAGTAAAAGTGATGTTTTATCTACCTTAAAATCCTGCCTTGTCCTTTTCCTGTCTTTTCTGCTCAAAATACAATTAAAATCCCCTCCTACAATGAGTGGTTTTTTTCCGAGCATATGGGGCTGCAGATCCTCTAAAAGCTCATACCTTTCATGTTTGTCATTAAAACCATAAATATTTAAAAGGTTAAAATCCTGTCCTAAAAAGGTCAAATTTGCTAAAAGTGCCCGCCCTTGTCTCACCACAGTGCTTCCCTTCACCACAACCTGAGGGTTTTTAATTAAAATGGCCACGCCATCATTTTTGTTTTCATTTGATCCACTCCAGACTGATGTCTGTGGCCACATATCCTGCCACTGGGTATAATTTTTTAAAAAGGGTATGGAGCATTCTTGGATTAAAAGCACATCTGACTTTACAGTATTTAAAAAGGATAAAACACTCTGGGCTCTAAAGCTTGACTTCACACTCCTAACATTAATTGTTGAGAAGGTGAGAGCCATGACAATGGTTAAAAATGACCGGTTAAACATTTTAAAAAGGTATGAGACAGTTACAAACCTATTAAACATTTTATAGACAAGAGGCACATTTCCAGTTTTAAGTTATTTCTACTGAATGAAGCTCTTCCTTCAGTTCACAAGGTGAAAGAGGGAGGGATTGAGCTCCATTGCCCTTTCGGACTCTAGGCGTTGGCCTCTGTTGCAATGTTTTGTCCAACATAATATCTTTGGGGGTTGATTGAAGAGCTATGTTTAAAAAGGAGACCTCGTTAGGTGAGTCTGCAGGGAAAACTCTGGGTTCCTCCTCAGATGAATTCTCTGAGAGGTTGCCAAGCCTTCCCCTCTTTTCTAAGACGACAGGCATGTCAGGAGACAACTCTGAAGCTGGTCTTTTGGCAAGTTGTGCATCAGGAAGAAGGTCATCCTCATTACTCTCTCCTATGTCTGTTTCCTCACCTTCTGATATTACTCCACCTTCTACCTGCATGTCCTCCTCCCCGGCTGTTTCAGTTTGCGGGAGTGGTGCAAGCCCCTCCCTTATTCCCTCCTCTTTTTGTTCATCTCCTCCAATCACAGGTTTTGGAGGGAGATTTGAATTTTCCGGCCGCGTTTCTTCAATTAACTCGTTAGCTCTTTCAATTATGCTAGCATTTTGTGCCTGTTCTGTTCCTTCCTTATTCTTTAGTTTGTTTGCGAATGATTTTGGACAGTCTCGAAACAAATGGTCATCTTTTCCGCACAAGTTACATTTTCTTTGGTTCATGCACTGCTCAAAAACGTGTCCGACCTCTCTGCATTTTGCGCAAAATACTTTTTCACATGCCTCTACCAGGTGTCCGTGCTCCCCACACCTTCGGCAGAGCTTGGGCTGTCCCTGGTAGTGTGTGTAGCCTCTGTTTGTCCCCAGCACTATCATTGGTGGGAGATGTTTAAGGCCCTGGAATCCCTGGGGATCTTCCCATTGTTTGATGGGAAGCAAGCACAATTCCAAATGCCATCAACATCTCTCACCTTCATAGCCTGGCCTTTAACAGTGCAATATCTTCCCAGCCATATGCAGATATCCTCAGCTTCAACCGTTTCATTAAACATCCTGACAATAACTGTTTTTAGGGAGTTGTCAGTCAGTTTCTCAACGTTGAATGCCAAAAACTGGGACTTTTCATTTTCAAAGCGTGTCCAGAACTCCTTTAGTAATAAATTTGTGCAAAAACTTACATCAAAACCTTTGTTAAAGGGTAGGGTCAGGATGCAGTTCAAATCATTCGGGGTAAACTTCAGGGTCTGCTGAATCAATTTCCTAGAAAAGTCAAGCCTTGACATGGTCAGTAACTGTTGTTCTTTAAATAAAAAGCGAACGCTGTGGTGCCTCCGCATGCCGGCATGGCTAGCCGACATGGTGGAGGCACCACAAGCTGTACAATGCAATTACAATAAATAACAATGGTATAAAAGTGCAATTTTAACAATACAATGAGGGTGAATGGAAGAGCTCTACACTACTGCAAGTAAGGAGTACTTCCCATCAATAATCTCTCCTGCAAGAAGGAAAAGCAATGCTACAACAGGCAGACTTTCCACCTCCCAATGGAGTTGATCGCAGTCTTAGCGAAAAGGCTGAGAAGCGATACCGGAGATACGCTGGAGGAGACCACCTCATTCTCACAGACTACGGTTTCACTCCTGGTTCGGGAATCTTTAACATTTACAAACCCATAAAACAAACCGTGGAAACAGAAAATGGCGATTAAATGCTACTCGTGTTGTTCTGTCGCTTTAAATAACGACAAATGAGCCAAATTAAACTACAAACGTCAATGAAAAAACAAGCCGAGTTGTTTATTTCTGGTCACGTGTTACGCTCTCCTCCAATAGGACGCCTAAAGGCTAAAACAACGTTTAAAAAGGTACTTTCCATAAATAAACGTTTAAATGTGAACATAACTATTATATATGCGTTTAAAATTAAATATGTTTGCGTTTGATCGGTTTGAACTGTAACTGCAACCGATTTGTTTTTTCTTTTTTGTGTTATTGTAGTTGATAATGAAGCTATACAGCTTATCGTTAATCTATCCATGTTGGTCTCATTTGTGAATGAGGCGGAGTTTGATCAAGCCTGTAAGGTCCAACATTTTCCCCTCAGCTGCAACCCTTAAAGCATACAGGGGTTCACGCTGCGTCTTTACACATGATTCAGCTGCTGGATTTTACCCTCGTGTGCTGCGCGCGAGGGATAAACAGTGGGGTAAATGCATAAATAAAGACTGTAAAGGGCTCCTTTAGAGGGAAGAGAAGGAATAATGGATCTGAACTGAAGCCCCTTACGCTACAAGCTTATTGAAATCACCCTTAAAAGTGCGCACCTTAATTGCATGTAACTTAATTTTGCGCACCTGAATACAAGCCAAGGCAGCACGCCCACCGAAGCGCCACTGGTTCTGTGTCGTTAAAAAGAGAATAGCATGAAACACAGCTACTGACTATACTATAGATTTTAATTGGGACATTTTGGTAGGAGTGGAAAGACATTAAACGTAGTGATAAGGCTGGCCGCTGATAAAAGCCACTGGGTCCGAGGGAAGGGAGGGAAGAGGAGCAGACAAGTTAGAGCGTTGAGGCACAGAAACACAGCACACGTAGTTAAGAAAAGCAGAATTAATAAAAACTAAACTTATAAACAGACTAAGCGGCGTTTTAGACTGCATTTTACGGTTTAGATCACTGAGAACATTCATATTTTTAAAAAACACATTAAAGCCAGAATAACTTCTGGTTCAAAAGTAAAAACGAGCTGTAGTCCAATCAGCGATATCTTAGGTCTCCCACTGGGACGTTCCTCTTCCGTTTTGTAAATGTTGTTGCGCTTTGCTTAATGTTGTTGCGTTTTCCTTAAAGTTTTTGCGTTTTCCTTAATGTTGTTGCGTTTTTCTTAATGTTTTTGCGTTTTCCTTAATGTTGTTGCGCTTTTCTTAATATTGTTGCGCTTTTCTTAATGTTGTTGCATTTTCCTTAATGTTGTTGCGTTTTTCTTAATGTTTTTGCGTTTTCCTTAATGTTGTTGTGTTTTCCTTAAAGTTTTTGCGTTTTCCTTAATGTTGTTGCGTTTTTCTTAATGTTTTTTCGTTTTCCTTAATGTTGTTGCGCTTTTCTTAATGTTGTTGCGCTTTTCTTAATGTTGTTGTGTTTTCCTTAATGTTGTTGCGCTTTTCTTAATGTTGTTGCGCTTTTCTTAATGTTGTTGCGTTTTCCTTAATGTTGTTGCGTTTTTCTTAATGTTTTTGCGTTTTCCTTAATGTTGTTGCGCTTTTCTTAATATTGTTGTGTTTTCCTTAAAGTTTTTGCGTTTTCCTTAATGTTTTTTCGTTTTCCTTAATGTTGTTGCGCTTTTCTTAATGTTGTTGTGTTTTCCTTAAAGTTTTTGCGTTTTCCTTAATGTTGTTGCGTTTTTCTTAATGTTTTTGCGTTTTCCTTAATGTTGTTGCGCTTTTCTTAATGTTTTTGCGTTTTCCTTAATGTTGTTGCGCTTTTCTTAATATTGTTGTGTTTTCCTTAAAGTTTTTGCGCTTTTCTTAATGTTTTTTCGTTTTCCTTAATGTTGTTGCGCTTTTCTTAATGTTGTTGTGTTTTCCTTAAAGTTTTTGCGTTTTCCTTAATGTTGTTGCGTTTTTCTTAATGTTTTTGCGTTTTCCTTAATGTTGTTGCGCTTTTCTTAATATTGTTGCGCTTTTCCTAATGTAGTTGTGTTTTCCTTAATGTTTTTGCGTTTTCCTTAATGTTGTTGCGTTTTCCTTAATGTTGTTGCGCTTTTCTTAATGTTGTTGCGTTTTCCTTAATGTTGTTGCGCTTTTCTTAATGTTGTTGCGCTTTTCTTAATGTTGTTGCGCTTTTCTTAATGTTTTTGCGTTTTCCTTAATGTTGTTGCGCTTTTCTTAATATTGTTGTGTTTTCCTTAAAGTTTTTGCGCTTTTCTTAATGTTTTTTCGTTTTCCTTAATGTTGTTGCGCTTTTCTTAATGTTGTTGTGTTTTCCTTAAAGTTTTTGCGTTTTCCTTAATGTTGTTGCGTTTTTCTTAATGTTTTTGCGTTTTCCTTAATGTTGTTGCGCTTTTCTTAATATTGTTGCGCTTTTCCTAATGTAGTTGTGTTTTCCTTAATGTTTTTGCGTTTTCCTTAATGTTGTTGCGTTTTCCTTAATGTTGTTGCGCTTTTCTTAATGTTGTTGCGTTTTCCTTAATGTTGTTGCGCTTTTCTTAATGTTGTTGCGCTTTTCTTAATGTTGTTGCGCTTTTCTTAATGTTGTTGTGTTTTCCTTAAAGTTTTTGCGTTTTCCTTAATGTTGTTGCACTTTTCTTAATGTTTTTGCGTTTTCCTTAATGTTGTTGCGCTTTTCTTAATATTGTTGCGCTTTTCCTAATGTTGTTGTGTTTTCCTTAATGTTTTTGCGTTTTCCTTAATGTTGTTGCGCTTTTCTTAATATTGTTGCGCTTTTCCTAATGTTGTTGTGTTTTCCTTAAAGTTTTTGCGTTTTCCTTAATGTTGTTGCACTTTTCTTAATGTTTTTGCGTTTTCCTTAATGTTGTTGCGCTTTTCTTAATATTGTTGCGCTTTTCCTAATGTTTTTGCGTTTTCCTTAATGTTGTTGCGTTTTCCTTAATGTTGTTGCGTTTTCCTTAATGTTGTTGCGCTTTCCTTAATGTTGTTGCGTTTTCCTTAATGTTGTTGCGTTTTCCTTAATGTTGTTGCGCTTTTCTTAATGTTGTTGCGCTTTTCTTAATGTTGTTGGGTTTTCCTTAATGTTGTTGCGCTTTTCTTAATGTTGTTGCGCTTTTCTTAATGTTGTTGTGTTTTCCTTAATGTTGTTGCGTTTTCCTTAATGTTGTTGCGTTTTCCTTAATGTTGTTGCGCTTTCCTTAATGTTGTTGCGCTTTTCTTAATGTTGTTGCGCTTTTCTTAATGTTGTTGCGTTTTCCTTAATGTTGTTGCACTTTTCTTAATGTTGTTGCGCTTTTCTTAATGTTGTTGCGCTTTCCTTAATGTTGTTGCGTTTTCCTTAATGTTGTTGCGTTTTCCTTAATGTTTTTGCGCTTTCCTTAATGTTGTTGCGTTTTCCTTAATGTTGTTGCGCTTTCCTTAATGTTGTTGCGCTTTCCTTAATGTTGTTGCGCTTTCCTTAATGTTGTTGCATTTTCCTTAATGTTGTTGCGCTTTTCTTAATGTTGTTGCGCTTTTCTTAATGTTGTTGCGTTTTCCTTAATGTTGTTGCGTTTTCCTTAATGTTGTTGCGCTTTCCTTAATGTTGTTGCGTTTTCCTTAATGTTGTTGCGCTTTCCTTAATGTTGTTGCGCTTTGCTTAATGTTGTTGCGTTTTCCTTAATGTTGTTGTGTTTTCCTTAATGTTGTTGCGTTTTCCTTAATGTTGTTGCGTTTTCCTTAATGTTGTTGCGCTTTGCTTAATGTTGTTGTGTTTTCCTTAATGTAGTAGTGCTTTTAGATTTGTAGTTGTGGTTTGCACTTCAGGGCCACCGTACATGTTTCATGAATTGGCGCTATATAAATAAATTGAATTGAATTGAATTGAATATATTGCTTCTCAAAGTATATTTAAAGCCTTCTTTCAAATGGACTGGTTTGTGATGAATCATTATTGTATTTCAAAATCACAGTTTTATATTACCTAGGCTAAAACAAGTGATTTGTTGCTGTTTGCCCTTCTATTAATATTCTATAATCATAATATAAGTACCTCTAATATGGTATTTCTGCAGCTGTCATGAATGCATTGTCATACATAAGCTTAGTGCAATTTTATAGTGAAATACCCTGAACACAGCCCCAATGCCTCAGGAGCTTAATTTTGTAGTACAATAAACCAAACAAGTCCTTATGTACAGCTTATCCTCAGTTCCAATTATTTCTAACAAACCTGAATTATATTTTGTTGAAACCATGTTAATCTCTCTGTGTATCAATTTAATTTGGGCCAGACATTTAATGTGTGTGACGACCTCGACACTGGAGCTGATCCTTTCCTAACACAGCAGACCTGCTAACTCCAACCTGCCTGCAATTAACCCTCACTGGTTCCACCTGCTTCCACCTCCATTTAAATCCCATCCAGATCAGCTTCCAGTGCCAGATCGTCTCAAACCATTCGGTGAGAACTTTCCAGCCATCCTGATTGCCAAGCCTGTTTCACCTGTCGCTTGCCTGACTTGTTTCTGCCTTTGTCACTGAGCCGGCCCGTCCCTTGTTCTGATTCTGTTTGCCTGGTTGGAAACCTGAACCGCCTGCCTCTGGATCTCCGAACCCATTCTTCCTGGACAGCCTGCCCCTTGCTGGACCCCGACCAGTCTGTGAGTAAACCTGACTGACCTCTGGACAAATTCAGTACCGAACCTGGACTGGACCCGATTAGGAAAGCCCATTTGGAAACGCTCTGGACTTCTGCTCTCTTGGCTCTGACCCCGGACAATCCCCTGGATCACACACCTGGAGAGAACCCCTAACGGACTGTTTCCCCCTGATCTGCCGCTCTCCGGCCGGATTCCAGTAGCTTGGCCGCACTCGGGTTTTCGAACCCCAACTCCTGTTCTAAAAAACTTTTAGCCAAATCTTTCACGCTTGTTTGAGGTCTCTCAAATGCATTTGTGTTCAGAGCTGCAGTCCTCCCAATACAAATAAAAAATTTTGAATCCGTGGTATTTACGATTTTAACAGAATTACTTCACACAGACGAATAGAGATTTAGTCACATACAAACGAGACATTCAGACAAACAAACACAGACACAGGCCTGTTTTACCAGCACTATTTTTACACTGATCTGTGGTCTTTCATTTTTGAAACGTTTCGACTCAGAGCCAATACACCGAGGCCCCAGAATCGTCCAGAGGCACAGAGCCCATCCTCGTCCCTTAAATCCGTTCGGGGTATCAGAGGCCAGAAAACTTCTTTCTCAAAATAGCCAAGATGCAAGATCTGACACAGTGGATTCAAACTCAAAGTTCCTTTAATACAGTCCAGGGTCAAACACCAAAAATCCAGCAGAAGCAGAGGTATCAAATACGGAGGCAAAGACAGGTCCAAATTCAGGCTGGGGTCAAAAACACTAGAAAGCTAAGTCTTACAGGCAAAAAAGGCTGGAACGCTAGGCTCTAAGAACAAAGACGAACTGGCAAAGGGAAGCTGCATGAGTGAGAACTAAATAGTCTAACAAACAAAAGAGGAGCACAAACACCAGGTGAATGGCATTAGGCTGTGGCAGATCCTGATTGCAGGGAGGAACTCAGGAAGTGAAGCTGCCTAAAACGAGTGAGGAAATGAGTACAAAATAAAACAGGAAGTGAAAAGATTAGGTAATACAAGTAATACAAGAGACACATCTAATCAGGACTGCCCCTGACATTACCCCTCCCACAAAGTCCTGTTCCAGACGGACCAGGAGTGTCTGGGTGCTGATCATAAAAGTCTTGAATGAGGGATGGGTCTAGAATGTCGCTGGCTCGCTCCCATGATCTCTCCTCAGGACCAAATCCCTCCCAATCGACCAAGAACTGACATCCACGACCCGACGCCTCACAGCCAACAGCTTCTTAACTGTGTAGACTGGTTCACCGTCAATAATCCGTGGGGCAGGGGGAGCCTTGGTGGCAGGGACCAACTTGCTCTCTCTGGCTGGTTTGATGTGGCTGACATGAAACACGGGATGACATCTCATGGTTCTGGGGAGTTTGAGTCTTACAGCCACAGGGTTAATAACCTTAGACACAGGAAATGGTCCGACAAATCTTGGAGACAGTTTACGTGAGTCTGTGCGAAGGGCTAGATTCCGAGTGGACAACCAGACTCTTTGGCTCACCCTGTAGACAGGTGCTGGAGCTCTGCGTCAATCTGCAGCCCTTTTGTAGGTTGAGGTCTGTTTCAGCAGAGTACGACGCGCCAAGGCCCAGGTCCTACGACAGCAGCGGATAAGACTAAGGGCAGAAGGTACACTGACCTCTTTCTCTAGGGCTGGAAACAGAGGAGGTTGATAGCCACGGACACAGTGAAATGGAGACAGGCCGGTGGAGGAACAGGGTAGGGTGTTGTGGGCCAACTCTACCCACATAAGCTGCTTACTCCAGGAAGAAAGGACCCCTTGAGGCCAGGATGCGCAGACTAGTCTCTAATTCTTGATTTAGCCGTTCTGACTGGCTGTTGGTTTGAGGATGGTAACCTGATGAGAGACTGACAGAAGCTCCTAACAGGGAACAAAACGCCTTCCAAAATTGGGAAATAAACTGTGGACCTCTATCAGACACTATGTCAGCCGGGAAACCATGAATCCTGACCACTTGAGACATCAAAACCTCAGCAGTCTCCTTTGCTGTAGGCAATTTAGCAAGAGGGATGAAGTGAGTCATCTTAGAAAATCTGTCGACCACAGTGAGAACGGTGGTATTACCTTCTGAATCGGGCAGTCCAGTAACGAAATCCAGAGAGATGTGAGACCAAGGTCGAGCGAGTGTTGGAAGGCTTGTGCTGGGCGCAGACAGGACAGGCCGCCACAGACTCAGTTACATCCCTCTTCACCGTCGACCACCAGAACCGCTGCCGTATGACAAACAGCGTACGTTCGACCCCTGGGTGACAAGAGAAACTGGAAGCATGTGCCCAATGCATGACCTGGGACCTAAGCTCTGGAGTAACAAATAGTTGGTTTGGAGGACACCCGTCCGGAGGCTGAACCCCAGCTGATGCATGCTTGACCCTCTCCTCCACGCTCCAAGTCAGTGCTCCCACAACACATGAAGATGGAATGATATGAGAAGGTGCCTCAGGAGAGGAGGAGGTGAGGCCATGCAGGCGAGACAGAGCATCTGGTTTGGCATTCTTGGAACATGGTCGATAGGACACAGTGAAGTTAAACCGATTAAAAAACAAGGCCCACCTGGCTTGACGGGGGTTTAGTCTCTTGGCCCTCCGAAGATATTCCAGGTTCTTGTGATCTGTCCAAACGATAAATGGCAGTTCAGCCCCCTCCAGCCAGTGACGCCATTCCTCTAGTGCCACCTTAATGGCCAACAATTCCCGATCCCCAATATCATAGTTTCTCTCGCTGGCAGATAGTTTGCGTGAGAGGAAGGCATATGGGTGAATCCGGTTATCCCCTACTGAGCGCTGAGAGAGAATTGCCCCCACTCCAGAGTCTGAGGCATCCACTTCAACCAAAAATTGAAGTTGAGGATCTGGTATGGTGAGAATCGGGGCAGAGGTGAACCTGTTCTTCAGTTTCTGGAAGGCATTATCTGCCTGAGGGGACCACTGAAACTTAGAGGTGGGAGAGGTCAAGGCATGTAGGGGTGCTGCAATGGTGCTGAAATCCCTTATGAACTTCCTATAGAAATTTGCGAACCCCAAAAACCTTTGTACCTCCTTTCTTGAAGTTGGGACAGGCCAGTCCCTAATGGCCTCCACCTTGGCTGGATACATCTGCATCTCCCCCTGACCCACAATGAAGCCAAGGAAGGACACCCTGGGAACATGGAAGTCACACTTCTCTGCTTTCACGTAGAGCTTGTGTAGAAGAAGACGCTGGAGAACCTTACAAACTTGTGCAGTGTGGGACTGCTCATCAGAGGAGAAGATCAGAATGTCATTCAAGTAAACGAAAACAAATTTGTTGAGCATGTCCCAAAGCACATCATTTATCAGGGCCTGATAAAACAGGAAGTGAAAAGAATAGGTAATACAAGTAATATGAGACACATCTAATCAGGACTGCCCCTGACAATAGGTCACAAGTCATAAATACCATGTCACAAGTCTTAGGTTACATGTCATAAATCTTAGATCGCATGTCAAAGGTCACACATGTGGTAATGATATATCTTAGGTCACACGGTCATACATAATAGGTCATTGGTCACAGGATCAAAGGTAACGGGTCATAAATCATAGGTCACATACTGACGTCAAAGGTCATGGGTCATCAATCCTGTGATTTGACAGAAAGGGCCCCAACCATTCTTTAGGGTTGTCATGGCACCTTTAACAGCTGAGTAGAAAGTCCAATCAGTTTCAGTTTCCTGAAGATCAGTGTGGTTGGATGTGCAATTACATTACATTCACAACAATGTTAGACAAAGTCCAATAAAATTGAAGAATATTTGAGCCACGTTGCTGCTGATAAATGAGAAGTGTTTTGTTCCAGGAGGATGATAGAAACAGAATGTGGAACAAAAACTGTCAGAGTTGTAACACTACTTTCTCAGCTGCAGCCATGCTGGATAAACAACCAGGTAAACCAGCTGCAACTGTGTCAAGCTTACTGGAATAATAAGCCACAGGTTGCAATTTGTCACCATGAGATTGCAACAAAACAGATGACATGAAACCAGATTTTTCATCCACCATTTGAATAAATGGTTTGTCAGTTTGGCAAAGCCAGCACCGACGCAGAGGACAAGGCTGCTTTCAGATCAGAGAAAGCCAATTCTGCCTCAGACGGGTTTTTTTAGCAGCTGCTAAGGCAAGGCAGGGCAAATTTATTTGTATTGCACATTTCAGTACAAAGAAAATGCAAAGTGCTTTACATGATTAAAATATAGGAAAATAAAAATAAAAACAGAATAACAGCACAGAGATTTTTTCTTTCCGGAAACAAACTTCACTTTGACTTGAGCAATGCAGTCAATGATATCTGAGACTTTAGACTGAAACTTATCTACTAGTTCATCTACTGAGTTGCAGCATAAGGTTGAAGTAGCTGAGTAAGCTTGGATAAAAGTTTCTGTGGAATTGTCATTAAAGGTGTGTTTTCTTATAATGTCCCTTTGGCTAAATGAGTCACAGGAAATGATGCTTTCAAAGGTATCATAAAAGTAATCAGATATGGCAACATCAGTTACATTGACCTTGGAAGTGATTAGACCTTTAGTGATGATCAGGTGTAAGATATGTCCCTGTTTGTGTGTTGGCTGTTTAACATGTTGAGTTAAACCAAAGTTTCTAAACGTGTCACACAGTTCTTTCCACCTCTGCCTTCAGGGTTGTCAACGTGAAAGTTGAAGTCTCCCACAATAATGAAACAGTCATAATTAACACATTTCACAGATAAGAGGTCACTAAGATCATTTAAAAAGTTAGATTTGGACTTAGGAGGCTAGTAAATCTTGTCATCTTTCTGGTATCTTTATCTTGACTTGTTCGGGCTGTACTGGGCTTATCATTTGTTTTTGTACTTGCTGTATTTTGTTATGGGACAACACTGATGGGGCTGCTGGCCGTAGCAACTCAAGCTAGGTAAAACCGGTTGTTTTCGGTGGGGGGGGGGGGGGGGTACCGGCAGTACTCGTAACCTCGAGAAACGGAAATCTATGTGAAAACTCGCCGGATTTCTCCTTTAAGAGGTTTAGTCTACAAACTTATTGTTAAGTTTGAGCAGCAGTTGATTTTCAAAGTTTGTTGCGCTCATCCTTGCTCGCTTTGCAGTGAACAGTAAACCGGCACAACTGAAAAGCCGCTCACAGGCAGCTGAGGCAGGCAGGCCCGTGTTGAGTTTCAGAGAGAGTTTTCTCACATGCTTCCGCAGATTAGATGTGGAGTTATTGAAAGCTGCCAGTTCAGTCACCTTTGGCAGACACATCTGGCATTGTATGATGATACTGTTGGCCCTCTTGAATTTAAATGAAAACCAGTCTTTCAAACGTGGCCAAGGATTTTCGTCGTTTTGGGCAGCAGAATTCGATGTTTCAGCTAGCATTTCTAGTGAAACGTTCTCTGAACCGTCGTCGCTCTCCTGATCCACCTCCATCTCGTTCCCAATCTCCTACAGAAAGACTTCTTCTTCTTCTTCTTATAGAGTTTATTGGTGGTTGGCAAACAGCTTTCCGGTGTGCATTACCGCCACCAACTGGTGAGGAGTACAGAAAGACTTGGCGCCTGGTAGCCTAGATCTACATGCTGATCACGTCACTCACTGTAGTGATTCCGGGCGCGATTTTTTGTCTTCCTTTCGGTTTTCCAAAGTTTTTTTTTTACTCAGTAATGGATGGGATTTGTAATGTAACGAAATACAATACTTCACAAAAAACGTAATCAAGTAAAATTTAAATTACCGATTTTAAAAACTACTTGAAAAATACAAAATACACAAAAAACCTACTCAATACAGTAACTTGAGTAAATGTATTTCGTTATTTTCCACCTCTGGTTGCACCCGAGTCAACAACAAAAGAAATTTCTTCACCCACCACTAGTATATAATTTTTTTTTTAAAGGCAGGGGTCTCTGTGTGAAGATACGTGCCTGATGTAACAGCTGTGGCACAGTCTAGGTGTGTAATGGCCTCTGTGAGCAAACTATGTGGATCAGTAGAAGCAGGAACCATCTCAACATTCAAACACAGGTGTAGCGGTGTGTGTGTGTGAAGCCTCACGCCCCTTAGCAGGTCCCTTCTCAACGAGGTTGGCCTCAGGATCCAGGGTCCGATCCTCCACTTGTCAGTTGCTGGCAACAGGCTGCTGCGGTTCCCGCAGGCAGTCGTTTTTCCAATGTCCCAGTTGTCCACAGTTGAGACATGCATCAGAACGGGACCACTGTCCACGTCCACGGCCTCTGCCCCAACGCTCACGGCCACGTCCACGATGGTTTGATCTTCCTCGCTGAGATCCACCAGAAAAAAAAGGGTTAGGGCAGCCTTATGCAGATCAGTGTCTCTTTGGTCAACTTTCTTTTTCTTTCCTACACTGATGACATTACCTCTGTGCAGAGCATGTTTCTTTATGTTGCACACTCGAACAAAGTGATGTCGAGACATGCGGTGGTTGTAAAGTTTCTTTACTTTGTTTTTTTCTGAAAATGCCAACAACATTTACACATCAGACGTGCGTCACACAATGGCTGTTCGTTAATAATGAGTTCACGTCCTCCAACACATAAACTTAGGACCCAGGGCTGCCCTAAGCGCCTGTTCAAAACCGATCTCTTTTGAACTCATTTCACTCTCAGCCAGAGTCGTTACCTATATGTATTGAATATTCAGCTTAACATAACCACAGTGCTTTTTAATAACAAAACAAAATATTTATCAGCCAGGTAAAAGGGAATAGAATCGAATAATCAAATTTAATGAAAGGTGGTGGGGGGGGTTCCTTGATCTAAAGTCCCCAGCAACTGGTCCCCCACATTTAACTCAACCACATGCACACCATGACTCCAGTCTCCATGCAAAGTTTACATTTTGCAGCAACTTTTTCCCTCTGGAGGAGAGGGAGGCACCTCCGAGGCCCTTGAGGTTCCTGAACCCCTTTTTTCTCTACAGGCTGCCTGTCCTGGCTTTCTCCTTTATGAGGTGTAGAAATGCTAAAACCACCCGCAAAACCCTTTGTTTCGCTTGGACCTATTGTCGGCAATAGACCGGCCCGGTTCTCCTGACAGGGCGAGGCCCTCGCGCTGATGTTCCCACGCCACCAACTCTGTGAAATTAAATAAGTATTAGGAGATGATGGTTGTGCAACAAAATGGTTTAGTGTAGTGTCTCACCGAGGAATGATCACAGAAGTTTTTTGGGTTCGGATCTGATCTGCCAGGAGCTGCGGGCAGGTTCCAGGACTCCCCTTTTTTCAACGTAGGGGGACTGAAGTGTTTGGGCTGGCCAAGCATCTTCATCCCTCACCACGCGGATCCTGTTAGTTAACGCCAGATTGTGGTGGATATTAATAATTATCAAATGAGCAAGCACTACTCATTTTTTAATCAAGGTGCATCTGTTTCTTTGCAAGTTTTAATTCAAAGGTGTGAAGTGTTTCTGTCCCCTCATGCAGTCAGGAAACAGAGCGAGAGGAAAAGGCCACACTAAACCTTTATACATTCTGGGTTAACATGGAAAGTGGGAGTAATCTTCCGAGGAATGCACCCACTGGT
Organism: Fundulus diaphanus; assembly: GCA_037039145.1. Classification (NCBI taxonomy): domain Eukaryota; kingdom Metazoa; phylum Chordata; class Actinopteri; order Cyprinodontiformes; family Fundulidae; genus Fundulus; species Fundulus diaphanus. The sequence goes on along the minus strand of CM073124.1, from coordinate 5,303,421 downwards.
ACGATCCAGTTCTTATCTAACACAACTCCTCTCCTTGGATAAGGAAACCGAATAGTAAATCTGTAACCATGTGAGCTTCTTTCACACGGGTAAATTATGCAGGTGCATCCAGACCAGATATGATCAGTTACATATGTCAATAAAACATCATCCATAACCTGTCATCTACCTATGTGACAAACAGTCCACTCCCACAAGAACTGAGTATATAAAAAGGCATGTCCACCTCCTGGTCCATACAGATCACCTTGGTCCAGTTGATGCAGGTAAGAAGAATCTGTTGGATTAACAGGCAACTATTTACAAAAGCTGTGGTTTCTCCTGAGGTTCATGTTGCTTCTTGGTTGTTTCCCTGTCAGGATCCTTCTGCCCTCTAGGAAAAGATGTCGGTGGTTTACGAAGTGACTGTGTACACTGGAGATGTCGCTCATGCCAGCACTTTCCACAATGTCTACATCACCCTGGTGGGCACAGAGGGTCCGAGCGAATCCGTGGAGCTCACAAGCTGGTTTCCATTCTTCTACAAAGGAAGTGTAAGGCAGAAATCTAAGTCGTGAACATTAGGTTTGCACAATTCTATGAACTTAATCATTTTGAGTAGACTTAACATACTCACAGTAAGCACTTTTTTTGGAACTCAGCCTTTAGAGTTCATCTGCTTACAGGGAGCATTCCATGTGTATCTCAAGTTACTTTTCATATTTCCTTATTATGTTTCCATGTTGTTATCCATGCAATCGTAGGACACTGGGACTCTATCTGTGTAACGCACAGCATCAGATCACAATGTTCACCTTTTTAGAAAATCCTGTCTACTTTGATATTGAATACATCCAATCAATTGTAACAGCTACTTCGCTCATGGTTTTGTTTGGCAACATCCACCAGCAAAAAAATCTGCCAAGAGGTTAAAGTGATCTGCACAAGTCTCCTCCTCTTTCAAATATTAAATTTTTATGTAACAGTTCACAGCACTTATTTAAAAAAGGTTGATGAGAATTGAATTCTGCTCACTTGAAGTTTTTAATTAAACTGAATGTTACGTTTTACAGTGTAAGAAAGGTGCAGCCTTCCCCCGCGTTAAATCGAGGAATGTGGAGCATCTTGTAAATTTATACTTTGTAATGGTTTCACAAAAAAGGAAATACTAAATCTGTTTTTGCACATCAGCATCAAATCATCTTGCGACACCCCAGGGGTCCTGACCTCCACTTTGGGAACACCTGCCCAAGGGATTGGTTAAATGCAGAGGACAAATTTTATTGAAATGTACAAAGCTGCAATGATAAAGATAATTATATTAAAAATCTTGGTAAATTTCGTGCTGATCTGGGATCTGAGATTTCCTTGTTGTTTCAGGTTGCAAAGTTTGAGGTGAAATGCTCCAAGCCACTCGGTGAGCTTTTAGTGATCATCCTTAGGAAAGAGCACCACATCCTCTTCCCAAACAGCCCATGGTTTGTTGCTAAAGTAGAGGTGAAATCTCCGATGGGAGATATCTACCCCTTCCCCATCTACAAATGGATCACTGACTGCAAGGAGCACTACTTCAGAGAAGGATCTGGTTTGTCCATCTTAAACACATTTTACTAAGCAGAGAAAGAATAGACTGAGAGGAAGCTAGAGCACGTTTCCAACAGACTGAAATGAATCAGATTCTGTTTAACTTCTTCTGTTTTATCCCTTTTTAGCTGTGCTTCTCAGTCAAGAAAAACATCACATCGCCAAAATATGCTGGACAAAAGATATCATTGAGCAACAGAGACTCTATAAGTGAGTATAAGTAAAAGCGTCCATCCACCCATTCGTTGTCCATGCCTGCTACCAATGCATGGTCCCAGGTTGGTAGGGTGGGGTTTCTGCTTCGCTAACATCTCTTCTGTGTCTCTTAGCTGGGCTGAGTATAAACCTGGATTACCACACATCATGGAAGCAGAGACCTGTAGTGCATTGCCTCTTGATGTGCGTTTCTACATCACAAAGAAAATAGAGATGGCCTACACTGCAGTTAAAGCGTAAACATTATTCTTCCTGTTTTTACTTCCCATGTAAAATGACTTTTGCACAATGAACTTATTGTTTATTTTCTATTTCTTAGACTTGTGGAGCTGAAATTGGTAGAATGGGCTGAGTGCAAGGAGAAGTGGACAAACATTGAAGATATTCAACGTCTGTACAGCTGCCACCGCACTGAAATATCTGGTATGGGATCATCACTAATAAAAAATCCTCAGATTTAATACTGCTCGTATGATTGCTCCCATTCTCAGCTGATCTCTTAGTGGCCTGTTAGATACTAGAAAGCATCGCCTTGCTTGGATGTTGGTGTTGAATCTACTCAATCCAATCCACCTTTATTTGTAAACCACTTTAAATGACCAAAGGGATCAAAGTGCTGTACAAAATACATAAAAAAGATTTAAAACGTTTAAATGCTACAGTAAAAAAACAAAAATAAAACACAGAAATGGGATGTAATTAAAATGCATTAGCAGTCATGCAATAAAAGCTTAATAATATAAGCAGAAGCAGAAACATCAACTTCTCACATGGTGTCAAAGGCAAAGAAATTAGTTTTAGGAAGAGATTTAAAATCAGTGAAACACCAGACAGTGATGTAGCCTGTCTGGTGTTTTAGGCATCCTAAGGAGCAGCTAACCAGCTGACCTAAGGGAGTGACATGGTGTATAATTGTGCAGCAGCTCAGAAAGATAGCAAGGTAAAAGATGTGCCACTGCATTTTGCACTCTCTTTAGCTGGGTAATATCTGATTAATATTCTGATTAATAATCCGATTAAGACATGTTCTGTGATAGCAGTCTGTGCTCTGACACCAGTGGTGGATATTTGCTGAGATCATCAATGTTTTCCAGATTATGTCCATGACCACTGGAAGGAGGATTCCTTCTTTGGCTACCAGTTCCTGAATGGAATAAACCCCATGGTGATCCGCCGCTGTCGAGCTCTGCCTCAAAACTTTCCTGTCACTGATGAGATGGTCTTCAAGGGCAGTAAACAGCGTCTGAAAGATGAGATGAAGGTGATCATCAGACATTATATGGCGATTCCTGAATATTTAAACATCCCAGTAACTTTGGCTTCCTCCTGGTATTTTCAAACAGAAAGGCAACATCTTCCTGTGTGACTACAAGATCCTGGATGGAGTGAAAGCAAACATCATAAATGGGAAGCAGCAGTACCTGGTGGCTCCTCTTGTTCTGCTGCACAAAACTCCTGATGACAAACTGAAGCCGATTGCAATCCAGGTGAGATCTGCAGTTAATAGCAGCGTCCTCCGATAGTCTCTCCTGATACTTTGGACATCCCCCAACAGGGTAGCACCAAGTCTTCTGTGGATGGGTTAAAACAGGGGTGTCAAACATACGGCCCGCTGAACAGTTTAGTCCAGCCCGGTGGCTAAATGCATTGTCATTATTCAAAAAAAAAAAAAAAAAAAAAACATTTTTTTTTTTTTTTTTTTTTTTTTTTTTCCCAGTGTCCTGTCTGGCAATGTGGCAATATGAATTGATGTCTTAATGCCAAAAAGAGCTCATCAGATTTGACTTTCACAAGTGGAGCAGTACTGCTTTTGCCATAGTGCTCCGCTTGATTTATGAATGTGAATAGTTTTATTATGATTCATGCGGGGAATATCTCAAATGATATGGACACTACAATGAGAAAGTAGGAGAGGAAAGGAAGAACAAGAAGAAAAACTGAAAGAAAGAGGAGATAAAAGGAAGAGAATGATAAAACAATTATTGAAAAAAACATGTACTTCGTTTAATTGAAAATCTGCAGTTCCTATATTGTCCACGAGGGGCGCTGTGTTTTAATCAGCAGATGGTAGCACTGAGCTTCAGATGTGGAAAATTGATTATAAATCATTTCTTAATTTTTATCTGTTTGATGTATTTTGTCATGCAGGACAGTGTTTTTAAGTTCCAAAAAATGTGAATAAATGTTTTTCAACATTGTACAATCACTGTGATCAGTTCATATGCATAATGCACTTAAGTAAATGTTTAACTGAGTAAAAGTATTATTGAAATTGCACATACTTTTCTTAAAAACGCTGAGGTTATTCATAATATATTGTGATAAAGTGAAATTAATTTAATATAAAAATCAACAAAAAGTCCACTTTTATTAGTTCTATTTAATCTTGCAATGAGTTTACTCGTGTGGCCCTCTTGAGATCAGATCAAGATGAATGCGGCCCCTAAACCAAAATGAGTTTGACACCCCTGGGTTAAAACATTCAGAGGGAGAGATTTCGACCAAGCCTCTTTGCCCAACTTCTCTGGATGGTTCCTGGTTCCTTTAATATGGATGTTATCTATGGGATTTGGGTCTGGAGGCCGCAATGGCCATTGAAGAAGCTTGATTTAGTTTCTCCTCAACCGTTTCCTTCAGCCTCCTGCTGAAAGACCCAATGAAACCCAGTGTTATTTTCTGGCTAATGCCACCTGATTTTGACTTTAAATGTTCTGGTTTCTGAAGGAAGAGAAACAGACCCAAAGCATCTCAAGCATAACAGCGGTGTGATGGGCTTTTCTACAGCTCTTGATGAAACTTCCATCCGTCTCAGTTATTTCCAGTTAATCTCCCAGCAGAGCTGAGCACTTCATGGTGTAGGACAGAAAAGCCTTTTTTCTAGCGTCATTGAACAACCAACTGGCCTGTAGATATTTTGACGCTTGAGGGCTGAAGAACCCCAGGATTATGCTCTTTGCTGCAGTTCTCCATCAGCAAGTCTCACAGATGGTCTTACCTCCCTCATCATCTTCCTCCCTTGGTATAGTGGAAGTTAAACTTGGGTTCTGGTCCAACCTGGTCCATTTCTATTTCATTTTTGTGCTGACCAAACAAGAAGATCAACATTTTGATGAGATACTGGGAGAAATGAGAAAATGGTGAATCTTGATCAGGAGCCCGGAAAACAGGAATTTATGGATCTTATTCCTATTACTTCTTAAATCTCTCTGATCTTCTTAAAAATGTAAACTTTGAATATAAAAAGCACTTGAGCTGCACTGATTTCATTGTTAGGGGCAGTAAGCTTTCCAACTGTAATGTTTTAAAGACACAATCATTTCTTTACAGGGGACATTAGTCGCTGCTGGATCCATGTATTTAAATTAAAGGGCAGATTTTCTAACATTTTCAGTGAGAGAATCTTCTGCTGCGATAAAACAGCTTCTAATTGGGCATTATTACCAGAGGAAGGGGATTGCCACTGTGGAAACACTGTATTTCTGGTAACTGAGGTCAGATGTGAAGTTTTCTTTGAAGGGGGCACCTGTGTCTAGACAGCAGTTTGATGGATCTCTAGCTAGATCTGTCTGGCTCTTTCCTCTCTTCAACACTAGTTCATCATGCTTTTAACGTCTTATCTTCTGCACCATCACCAATTAGTCTGGGTCATTTCCTGTTCTCCTCCTGCAGCTCAAGCAGACTCCGGCAGAGGACAACCCCATCTTCCTTCCTACTGACTCGGAGTGGGACTGGTTGTTGGCCAAGACGTTTGTGAGGAATGCTGATTTTAACCTGCATGAACTGAGTTCTCACCTGCTGCGCACCCACCTGCTTGCTGAGGTGTTCACAGTGGCTCTGCTGCGCCACCTGCCCATGATGCACCCTCTCTACAAGGTACCTGAAGCTCAATGGTTACATTTATACCTGTGCTATCCACATCACTTCTAAATCATGTGGTTTTAGTTCTAACTTTGAACTATAAAGACCTCTCTGTCAGGCTTTCTTTACACAGGATTCAAAGATAAATTCAGTAAACATGATGTGTTGCTAAATAGTGAGCTGCTACGTTACTAACAGGACATTGGTTTCAGCTTCTCATGCCTCACGCTCGCTACACTCCGATGATCAACTTTGTGGCACGAAAGCTCCTCATATCTGATACAGGCGTTTTCACCAGGGTATGTAAGGAAGAGAAAACACAGAATCAGGAACCATGTCCACATGTCCTCCGTGTCCTCATCAGCTTACACCACTCTCACTGTCTCCTCCCTAGTTTGCATCCTCTGGTGGAGAAGGTATGCTCACCATCCTGAGGAGGGCGCTGTCCTCTGTGACGTACAGATCCCTCTGTTTACCAGACGACATCTCTGACCGTGGGCTGGAAGATGTGCCCAACTTCTACTACAGAGATGATGGACTGAAACTGTGGAACATCATCTACAGGTTCTACAGATTGTTTGGTTTTAACCATGTGATAGAAAACATCCAGTTTAGGGTTATGCTCTATTTTGGGGAGTGATGACCTAGTTGTTAGAGAGCAGGCACTTGTGTCCCAGAGAGGTTTTGGGTTGGAATCCCACAGACTGCCACTCTGGGTCCTTGGGAAACATTGAAGAACTTCATTGCAATGTGTGTTGCAATGACCATTATTATTATTACTGTTTATTTATTACTATTATTATTATTATTATTATTATTATTAATATTATTACATCCCTCAGTAGTAATATTTTGTGAAAAATTACCTATATGCTCCCCTTAAACCTCTAGGACAGGTTTCTGGGCTATACCAAACATGTTCATTACATTTTCTGCACAAAATCATTCTCACCTCCCCAGTTTAATCTATTTTGAGCTCAATTTAGAATGTGCTGTTTTTAATGTACACAAATAACCTGTAGCTGGCCAAGCCCCCAACTCAATGTTTTCACTCAGACTTTATACACGAGAAAATGGCCGCCAGTAGATGCACAACAGTACAGGAATTCATCTGAGTCAGACCCAGAAGCAGAGCCTCCTTCAGAACCAGCAAGGATCGGCCCAGTCAGAACAAAATTTATTAATTCAGACAGATCATAATATCACAGGACAGTTTCCTGTTGGTCATGACAAGCTCGCGCTCTGCTCTTTTATTTCAGCCCCAAACACTAAAATGGGGGACACAGAAAATGGGAAACAGAGACTTTCACTGGAAATCAGGGACGTCTGCCAGGGTATCCCTAGGCTATCAGTAGGCTAATGTTAGCGTTAGCTTGTTCTAAATGGCTAATTGTGTTCTTGCTGAACAGCAATGTAAAACTGTACAGCGGGATCCATTGTACAGCGCAGACACCAGGAAAACCAGCCAAAGTTGCTCCTCTTCTAAAAATGGAGGAGGTACACTTGGGTTGCTAGTTGAGGGATAGCATCTGCAGCAATTGTGACGTAAGAATTGTGAGGTTTTTGAAACAGCGCATTTTATAGAAACCAACTAAATATTGACAGAGACCCAGTTGGAAGTAACGAAATATGCAAAAATGAATTTTCATAATAGGCCACCTGTAAGCAATAGCAGATGCTTCCATGGGGTTGAGCCATGCTCAGGGCTGTGGATTCTGGTTTCGTCTTTCAGGCTGCTCTTATGACAGATCACCAGAAAACTGGCACTAAGAACCTCAACAGACTTTGAACCCAGGACTTATAGAGCACCATCCTCAGGTCCGATCAAGTCCATTAGATTTTCTTCAACGGAATATGTTATAGAAGAAAATGGTTCTGAGCAGGTTAGTAAAGAGTACTATGGTTGAGGGAGTCCAGTCGGTTCTTTCTTCCCTTTCAATACTTTTTCTGATTAATTCACAGGTAGAGAAGCTATTAAAAGTGCTGCTCTTGCTTTTCTGTATAACGTCAGCCGGGCTTTTAACTGCCATGTAGATGGACTGTAAACTGCAACATGACTGAATCCTGAATCTTCCTTAAGGTTTGTGGAGGGAACACTCAGCTGCTACTACAAGAACGATAAGATGGTCCAGGATGACCAGGCTCTGCAGGAGTGGATCTATGCAATATATTCAAACGGATTCACTTGTGAGAAAAAGACAGGTGGGGAGATGTTTTATTACCAGCTAGAACGGTCCACATTCTGTCAAATAGTGAACATTTTCACCTGAAGGACTTTAAATACTTCTTATTTTCAGATATTCCAATGCAATTGAACACTGTGAAAGAGCTGCTGAAGTTTGTCACCATGGTGATCTTCACCTGCTCAGCACAACACTCTGCTGTGAACTCTGGACAGGTAAGCTGCTCTAACGTAGATGTATGAAGAGGGCTTGGGTTCAAGGAGGACAATGGTCCAAGCCCTTAGGAGTGCATGTAGTACATCTAGTAGTGCATCTGTATATGTCCCAATCTGTATAATATGATTGAATTTGACTTTGTATAGTGCTTGAGATGACATGTTTCATGAATTGGGCTATATAAATAAACTGTGATTGAATTTAATTGAATGTAGTCCCCAGTTGGAGATATTTGGGTCTCTGGACGTCCTGGAAGTGTCTAAGTTAGCACGCCTCTCCAGTTTTCACAGAGGGCTGGGACCAGGGCTCCTAGTTTAAAGAGACCATCCAAATATGAAGCAAAGATATTTTTCCCTCTTACTCTAGCTGTTCAAACAGAGTACTATGGAAGCTTTGGTCATTGCTTAATATCATTTTCTCAGCAGACAAAGGTGGACTCCATTAGGGATGCCCCTTGGCCCCAGTCCAGTTTTTGGTGTTCAACGCCAGGAACTTGAGATGTAGTCTTGGGTTCTTGGGTTCTGGTTTGGCCCTTCTTAGTCTAAGGCCATGTTCTGTACTAGAAAAAGGTGAACTCCTCCTTGTGGTTCTGGGGTCTGGCACTGGCTGAAGTGGAGGACTAATTGAAACCTAGAGATCCAAGGCAAGAACCAGAACTAGCTTAATAGAGTATATATGCCTTCTGGTCCAGAAACACATTAGGATCCTTTAGAATGAAATAGAGAGGGATGTGTGGGTATTCCTCTGGGAAACTTGATGGGGTATACAGTCTTTAATGTCGGAGCACTTTTCATACAATGTGAGGGAAACAGAGATACTTGCATGAGATCAAAACAGGCTATGGAAACAAATAAGAACTAAAAATGAAAAATGAAATAGGGAAATTGCAGCCCACTTTGGGATTGAGGACAACCAGTTTTGTTCCTTTAATTTCTCCACATCAATGTCAGGAAGATGGGATGAAGAGTGAGACCTCTGGCATCCTCACCTGAACTCTTTACTCTTCTGGCATTAACATGTGGACCCAGTTCAGGAGGAGCAGTGCGTTGGGGTACCATGCTAGGTACTCTGGTCCAACTGATGTCCAGTTCTTTGGACATCAGTTGGACGGTCTTGCAGCTATCATCCTAAAACAGGAGGTGGCAGCTACATGCAACAATTCCAATAAGACCGTTTGTTGAGGTAAAAATAAGATATTTTAGCAGGTTTTCTAGTAGCAGATATTCATAATTTGTGGTCTGTTTGCTATGAATCCATCCCAGAGAAACATTAACAGTGTTCAGGTCTTGACTGCAAACCCATCATTATCGTAGCATTCAACAGTAATATGGGATGTTTTGTTGAGCTCATGCACCCCTAAGCTACACACTTCCTTTGTTTCATTGAGGCCCTGGAAAATACACCGATCAATAGATTGTAAAATATTTGCTGGGATCCTTTTTCCTGCTAACGACTGATTTTCCACAGTACGACTTCATTGGCTGGATGCCCAACACCCCAGTCTCCCTGGAGCGTCCTCCACCATCCAGAAAGGGAGAAGCTACGGAGGCCACGCTGTTGGACACCTTTCCCTCTATTGACGTTACAGTACATGGGATGGCAACAGTCTGGCTGCTCAGCAAGCAGTCCTCAGACTCAGTAAGTTGTTAACTGCTCACAACTCTGCTCTAAAATCTCTAAGCATTGAGCCCCCAGCTACACTATCATGTAAAGGCACAAATTTTCTTCTGTGTTTGAAACCAGCATCTATGCTGCTGGGGGGGGGGGGGTTGATGTCAGAAACACTGATTCATATAAGAGGCCGTGATGACATTGATACGAATAACAAGGAGAAGATCCTGAGTAGTAATGCAGCATTAGGCTGAAGAGAAGACCTTTACTCTGAGTCTGTTCAGTATTTAATGTCTTCTGCTCATGTTGGGAGTTCAGGGGAGACGGATGAGGAAAACGGCTCCTCTCTTGCTTTCCAGCATATTAATGAACACACATGAAGTTCAGTTTGTCATCCTTCCTTATTTCCAGATATCGAGCTCACATATTTAACATCAAACACAGTTTAGGGTCCATTAATGCTAACCGGGCCAGTCAGATTGACAATGTGTGGCACTCTAGCTCGCCACAATCAATCTGGGACTGCTCCATTTGAAACAGTTTGGGGAAAGGAGAGAATTTCAGCAGAACCTTCTGAGGTTTTTGAGAGAAGCAAAACCTAGTGCCCACTCACCAAAGGTTGGTTTTAGCCAATCACGGTATCAAATGAAAATGTGAGCAGCAAGCATCATGAGAAACCCCAAAAGGGTAAGCTAGTAAAAGCTCTTTTTGCTGTTCTTCTATTAAAGAAAAATCTTGGATTCTTACAAATCATATGTGATAGCAGCAGCTACACATGCGTCCTCCTGCGCTGCCATGTTTATTATGGGTTGGCTCGGGGCTCAGCCGCTCTTGCTTTCGTTACACTGGTATGTCCCTCAATACCGCAACGTGATTGGCCTGAACCGTTTTTGGCTCGGACACAAGCGGTTAAAGCAGGAGCGGTACAAGATGGATTCTTGTGTGTTTGTGAACGCACAAATACCACAAGAATTCATCTTGCAGGCAAGGATACATTAATACAGCAACTTTTAGCATCTCTCACCATCATCTTAAAATTTTAAAGCAGCATTTTGAAGTTTTGACTTGTAGAAATAACCAATTTATCCGAGGAAAGTAAATAATGATTAAAACAGTGATGGAAACCAGACTGACTGTGCTTCTGATGTCAACAGGAGTTTCTTGGTAACTACCCAGAGCAGCGTTTCACCAACGATGTCCCCCTGGAGAAGATAAAGACCTTCAAACAGCAACTTAAAAACCTGCATCTGCAAATCCAAGAGAGAAACAAACATCTAGAGCTGCCTTACACATACCTGGACCCAGAGGTGGTGGAGAACAGCGTGAGCGTTTAAGTGTCGCTTCCTTCCAGGTTTCTGCCTGAATGAGAGAGCCTGGTTAAGGCTAGGCTGTGGTTCTTAGGGGGTGGAGGGAAACTATTGCTTCATATCTTAGATCCTGAGCTTATATCTTAGAATATTTCTATGATTTTTGTTTGAAATAAAATCCAATTGTTTCTGAATCTGTACCTGAGATCTTTGAAGCTTTTGCAATGAAATGTTGATTATGATTATGACTGTTTAATAAATGTGGGAGATTTCAACATCCATGTTGACGATCAAAAAGACAGAGAAACAAAAAGCTGTGTGATGTATTTGCTAACTTTGGTTTGACTCAACATATCAAACAAGCAACGCACAATTGAGGACAAACTCTGGACTTTATTATCACCAAGGGTGCAAATATTTCCGTCTCTGTAATTGATGTCGCCCTGTCAGAAAACTTTGTTGTAGGGCTGCATGGCATAAAACTCTACTTCACGTTCATTATGAAATGTACAAAGAGGCTGCTAAGCTACCACTCATCACTAAAACATGCAAGAGAAACATTCTTTGCAGGAATCATAAACAAAAACCACAGTTGAAAGACTCAAACCCTCCTGTTATTGAACCACCGGAGCTCCACTCTACTGAGGTCTGCAATGAATTTACCAACTTCTTTGCAGAGGCAATAAAAAGAATTAGAGGGTTAATCTGCACATCCATGTCAAATCTAGTACCAGTGTTATGCTCAAACATAAATGCAGAGAAAATGACTATATTTCAACTACTCTCCTTACGCTTCTCCTCCGTCTGTCTTGATATTCTACTGACAACCCTCCTTAAAAAAAGTTCAGCCTGTCGTTGCCTCTGACTTGATTCAAATAGTAAATTTATCTCATCAGGTGTTTTTCCCCAAGCTTTAAAAACAGCAGTTATTAAACCACTAATAAAAAAGAGCAATCTGGACAAATCACATCTGGAGAATTACCGGCCAATCTCCAACCTGTCATTAATTAGTAAAGTTATTAAAAAAGCTGTTTTTCATCAGTTAAACAGCTTCCTTACAATGACCAACCGCTTTGTTGCTTTTCAGTCTGGTTTCCGTTCTCACCACAGTACTGAGACGGCCCTCCACAAAGTGTTCAATGACATCCACATAAATACAGACTGTGGAAGAACCACAGTGCTGGTTCTGTTGGACCTCAGCGCAGCATTTGACACCGTTTACCCATCCATCCATCCATCCATCCATCCATTTTCCAACACGCTTACCCCTCACGAGGGGTGCTGGTGCCTATCTCCAGCTGTCAATGGGCGACAGGCGGGGTACATCCTGGACAGGTTGCCAGTCCATCGCAGGGCGACACTGTTGATCATGATATATTATTAAAGTGACTGGAGAGCTGGGTCAGACTCTCTGGTACAGAACTCAGTTGGTCCAAATCCTAGTTAAAGAACAGGGACTTCTTTGTGTCAGTTGGTAACTTCTCATCAGAGAGAACACAAGTCACCTGTGGGGTTCCCCAAGGTTCAATCCTGGGACCCCCTTCTATTTAATATCTGTATGCTCCCACTAGCTGAGGTTATGGCAAGAAACAAGATTAGTTACCATAACTACGCAGATGATAGACGATGTCACCAGGTGACTTTGAACCATCATGCACTGAATGGATGCTTAGAACAAATCACATGAAGACAGTCACAAAGTCAGCCTTCCGCCACCTGAAGAACATTTCCAGGATTAAAGGACTGATGTTTCAGCAGGATCTGGAAAAACTAATCCATCCGTTTATCTGTAGTCGCATTGATCACTGCAACGGTGTTTTCACAGGTCTGCCCAAAAATCAATCAGACAGCTGCAGCTGATCCAGAACGCTGCTTCTCACATTCTCACTAAAACCAGGGAGATAGAGAACATGGACCCGGTTCTAAAGTCCTTACATTGGCTCCCTGTAGCTCAAAGAATAGACTTTAAAATACTTCTGTTAGTTTATAAATCACTGAACGGCTTAACACCTATATACATTGAAGACCTGCTGTTGCTGTATAAACCCTCCAGACCACTCAGATCTTCTGTTTCTGGTCTACTCTGCAAACCCAGAACCAGAACCAAACAAGGAGGAGCAGCATTTAGTTCATATGCTCCAAAAACCTGGAACAAACTTCCAGAAAACTGCAAATCAGCTGAAACACTGAGTTCCTTTACATCAAAACTGAAAACCCACCTGTTTAGAGCTGCTTATAGCCATAATAACAGGAACATACACCGACATATTTGATGTGTATTGATGTTTTCACCTGATACAATTTAATGTTTGTTACTGCTCTCACAACCGGTGACTGTTTCTATATTTTTAAGATGTTTTAATGTTTACATGATGTAAAGCACTTTGAACTGCCTTGCTGCTGAAATGTGCTACAAATAAACTTGACCCTACTTCCTGATTCAGATGCCGTGCCTTGAGAGATAGAGCCTCAAAGTGCTTAAAAATGGACCGTGCTAAAGAGAAAAGTAATGGACTGTACCGAGACAAGCTAAACCCTGTTCCGAAGGTTCGATATCTCAAAAAAATCTCAAGGGTCCGTGGGATTGCTCCATATAAGCATGATAACTGGAGAAAGGATTTACATGACCTGCCGCCGCTGCCATTCTCAGAAATTAAGCTTACTTTCTATCTCATCAATGGAATAAATTTTTATATCAGCGTGTTGACAAAGCAATTTTGGGTGGGTCAGTATATGCCGTTGAAAGTGAGGTTTGCTCATCTCACGGCTGCTATCCAGAGTCCATTCGGCGTCTCGTTAGTTCAGAGATCCAAGCTCTTTGGCTTTGATTCTTAGTTGGAAAACTGAAAAATTTTAACTCATCGTTCATTTTCCCAAAGCGTTTGCGTGAAACTGTGTGATAGTTAATGACACAGCATGTTTGCACCATGTTTTTTAAACCAAAAGAAAAGAAAAGAAAGACAGCGTTGTGGATGAAGGCTGAGTAAAGAAACAGAAACCAGTTTCCAGATGCCCAGACATCCCACAATGCAGTGCGGTTGTTACATCACCCTTTCAAGCCCTATTGTCTGGTTTAGGACCAAATCTGAAGCTCCATCAAACAACCGGGGTGGCGAAGTTGAAAATCTGAAAACGTGGTTCAGATATGGTTTGAGGGTCTGATGCCATGACTGTAGTTCACTCTAAACAAGAGTTAAACAACAGCTAACATGAGATCTAGACTGGGAGGGCCACATATTGATTAAAAACAATCAAGAGCGGAAGATGAATGCAGAAGTAAAGCTCATCCAGATCAGGGCAAAAGCCTCTACAACTGTCTCAAAGCTATATCCAAATGCCTCTTGTTTCCTCAGGCCTACAAAATCTGCACAGTTCATGTTGTAAAAACTGAAATTCATCACTTAATTGTTCCTGAAGTTTTAGATGTTGCTCAATCACTGAGTTGCCATGTTTTGAGCAAAAATGGTTTGTGACTTATTGGGAGTCGTTGTGCCATCAAGCCATGAGGAAAAATCGGGACTGAGTTGTAAACATGAAACATGACACTGTTGCATTCACGCAAGGAGCACTTGTCACAGCATGGTGCCATTAAAGCCTTGCTGACCACAGACAAACGCCCTAAATATTTCCGCTGTTTCGTTGGAACAGCATTGGGGAGCACACCCTCATCACCCTCTGCAGAGCAAAGGACCTGACTGGGTTCAGAGAACTGCCGGCTGGATCGAAGCTAAGTCTGCAGTCTACCTTCTGCATAACCAGACACCGAAGTAAAAGAATCCATCTATGCCGAAACACCTTTACTGGGGGGGTCTTGCTAATTGCCTCTAGTTTCCACCTAGCAGGTGAAACTGATTGTCAATCAGTGCTGCTTCTGAAGTGGACATTTTGATTTCACAGAAGTGTGATTGACTTGGAGTTACATTGTGTTGTTTAAGAGTTCCCTATATTTTTTGAGCAGTTTACATGATATATATATATATATATATATATATATATATATATATATATCATGAAAACATACAGTCTTTTTGGGCCCCCCCTCTACACCTGCCGCCACCACACACACGCACGCACGCACGCACGCACGCACACCAAAAAAAAAGTCATCTTAACTGTATACTTCATGCCCTGGAAATCTCTGTATTTTATACTGGATATTTTCAACCCATCTATTGAATTTAGTGCACTAGTTGATCTTTTCTTCATAAGAGAACAGCAAGCACTGCAGCCAAAATATGGCCTTTTTTTGACCTGCTGTATATTAGCCAGTCCCTAAGCTTGATGTATCATGAAACTGTTGACCTTTCGGGTTTTGTGATTTTTATTTTATTATTACAATTAAATACTACTACTACTACTACTACTACTACTACTACTAATAATAATAATAATAACGTTATGTTCAGTGTTTTTTTTCCTAATCCACCTCTTATATCTTTCAATCCTTATGTAATTTTGTCTGTGTTGTGTGCACCTGCCTGTTGCTTTAATCCTATAATTTTCCCCGTCGTGGGACAAATAAAGGATTAGCTAATGTTATCTTATCTTAAATAACACTTTTTAATAGGATGTATGTACTGGGTTCTTTCAATGTCTTAATTACATTTTCTGTGTGGGCTCCAGTAACATATGATAGATAATATCTACTTTGAAAGTTAACATGAACTGCTGCTGAAGATGACCACTCTGATCTACCTGGATGTTCCCTGGAGGACTGAAACGCCTCAGTCAGTGACGTCAGTCTGTGGGTCTGTCGGGGCAATGACAGAAGTTTCGTCTCCTCTCTCCGTTTCTGTCGCTCGACATTTTCTTGCTCATGGTGTTTCACTGAATTTAACCGTCTTTTTTACAAAACATACAGCTTGATTTCATTTACGGTATTAAATTACAGCCAGACGGCGCTTCTTTCCCTCTTCATGTTTTTTCGCTCCTGCTGTCTCTCTCTCTCCGAGGGTCCGTTCTTCGTACGTTGCTTAAAACATCCGAGATCAAATGAGACATCCAAGATGATTTCATCCGGCTAATCATGATCCGGCTAATTGGGTTCTTCGAACACACCTGTTGTTTATGATTAGTATCGCTGGACTGAGTTATCTGAGATAACTGCGCGTTCATGCGTTTGTTTAAAAGGGGAAATGTATCGATAGTAGAAACAATGATCAGCAGTGCTGCTATTGGCTGTTCAGCATGGCCAAAGAACGGCCACCGTTTTTCTCCCAAGCAGAAAACGAGCTTTTAATGGAAGGTTATGTGGAATTTGAGTCATTAATTAACACGACAGGGAACCCCTCAAAGTCTGTTAAAGCCAGGAGAGAGGGCTGGCAAAAGGTAGCAGACAAATTAAATGCGTAAGTACTATCCATGATAGATGTTTCTATCATTTTTGTACAATATGTATTTTTGCATTTTAATATTTTCATATTTCCTTTGTTCTTTTATGTCAGAGCCACTAGAACATGGGGACAAGTAAAAGTGAAGTACAAGAATATTCTACAAAATGGTAGCCTTTAATTATTATACTGTATTTTAAAAAGCCACTTTTTCCTCTTTTTAAAAACCACTGTTAAATGATGTTTGTCTGTTTAAACAGCCACCAAGAAAAATATCTCTACAATTACACTGCCGCGCTGCGCTAAAGGATCCTGTCTGTCTCGCAATACGCGATTAATTCGAAAAGCTCTGCAAATTATTCTTGCGCCTTCCGCAACAGGTTGCTGTCGGAAAAACGACAGACTTCCCTATCTCCTCCGCTTATAAAGCCGCAATCTAATCCTGTTTACATGAAATAACCCTGCTCTCGAGCTTAAGCTTGCGCACATGTTGCTATGACAGCAAGTGCAGAATGACTTTCGAATAACCAAATGATCCAAGATCATGCCAAATCGTCAACAATCAAATCCAGCTAACTGAGTTAGCGACGTACGAAGAATGGGCGCCAAGAGTAGAAGAAAAGAGCAAATACCAGAGTAAATATTGAACAAAGGAAATACTATTTTACAGTGGAAAAAACTCCAGCCTATTTATATAACACACAATGATATAATCTGCAATATTTACATAATGTTGATGTATAGACCTGTTCTCGGATCCCCTGGTTCTTTTATCTGATAATGTGGTGTTTGCATTGTGGACTTCTGTAGTAATAAAAAGACTCTTCAAACCGTAACTATATTTTACCATATTTAATCTAAAAGGCAGAGGAATGGTTTACAGACACATCAGCGCTGATGGGCTCTTGATCGAACATGACGCTACCGCAATGAATGTGGCAAGAGCCCCGACTGATCATTTCTTAAGCATTATAAAGAAGTCTAGGTACACGCCCAAGCAAGGGCTGTACGCTTCCTAACATGTCGTCAGTAAAATAATGTGTCACCACTTGGGTGCTATCTGATGACCTTGTGTCCCAGACTGTCTAGGTGTGCATGCAGCTCCAAGGACTGACGTTCCACTCGTTCTTCCCATTTCTATATTCTATTCATACGCCACATTTCTAACAATACAATATGCATAATAGTGCAGCACAGCAGCCTCCCTATCTAAGGTGTGTGAAAGTTACCTTAGCATTTGGGAAACAGTGTAAACAATTAACTGTGGCGTGCACAGACATTTTAGGGGGCAGCTGCTCAGGAGGGAGTGGGAGGGCACTTTTTAGTGTGCGCAAGGAGGTGGCTCATTTCGGGGCATTGTTTCAGTGGTTTTTAATGGCTCAGGTTTTCAAAAGATCATTTCAAAACCGACCTCAGTAAAATCTTAATAATATTCAGGGCAGTCAAACTTTTTTACAGTAGCAGACTACACACTATCAGGTAGGAGGGTGCACTTATATATAGATATATATCTATATATCTATATATCTATATATATATACACTTCAGACTAAACAGTGGCTCTGTGACTACTGTAACGAACAAATAGCAATAGCGTAGTCGGTGTTGCCAAATTAGGCAGGTTTCCAACCAATTAGGCTTTTGAACACATTGAGCTGGAAAAAAATAGCTTATGGGCAGATTGTAAAAAATTTCCGAAGCTTTTCATAACATTTGTTGGGCTTTTAGAAAGAATTACTAACAAAATATATCAAAATAGTCATTATTTATTTTTTAAATAAGTTGAATCTGTCGATCTGACATCATCAATGAATAATAGTTATAATGAATAATATTGATTGTTATAATAAAACAAGAAAATAATAATGGTTAATCAAGTGTTTGGTCAATGTAAACGCCCAAGAGGGGTTGAGTTCTACTTAAAAATATTTCATGACTGCGTGTAAGAGAAATGTTTAATTGAGCTATACTGAGAGAAATTAAGTTTATATTAAGGTAGATTTACAACTCATGTTGGGAAGCTATTTATAATTTATTTTTTCTGGGTGAAATATCCTGATTATTAAAGAGATCTTGTGTGTTATTTGGTTGTCTGATTGTACATTTTGTTTGGAGCCCATATGCGCAGTTTTTTTTTTCTTTGCTTCAGCTCAGTTGTGTGCTAATGGCATGTTCTTATGTGTTTAATAGTTCTGTGCTTTTAACATGAGAGAGTTTGAGATTTGGCCTTTGGACTAACAGTGAGATTGGGTAACCTGTAGCGCTGTGTCTTAACTCAAAAGTCCAGCATAAGCTACACGCTAATAAACATGAGCGCTGGTGTCAGGCTGAACACTGACTGAAGTAACAATAGGGTGTTTTCACTGACGTCACTGGCCAACTTCCGGTCCGCCATATTGGGTGGTTCACTTCCTTATCTCTAGTTGTCCTACACGTATTTTTGTATCGAGAATGGATAAGTACGCCAGCACGCTAGAGCGACCAGATAAGGACGTCTATCTGAGGAAATGTTCCGTGATCGACCATATGGACCCCTATGCCCTCCACGGTGCCTTGTTTAGCCGTAATCCTGATGATTGGCCAAATGTAGAGCACGGCGACATAGTGCATTACCTGGTGTTCAGTGAAAACCCTCTGCACACTCTTGAGGAAATGAGAGCTTACAAGGGTCTAGAGGCTCACAACCAGTTCACATCTGGTTGGGTACGAGATGTCGAAGTTATGTACATCAAGGAAATCGCCATCATACGTGGACGGGTGAGTTTTAATAAGATGGTAAAAATGTAAACAATCCGACGCAAATGCGGCGCATGCTTCTGCGGTGGCTGACTGCCGGCGGTGCGCGAAGGCGCTTGGCTGCAGGGCTGATAATTAAATAATTAAAACCGCTCGCGGCTTTAATTATTTAATCAGAACAATGACCAGTGCAAAATTAAGTTGTATTTACCGTATTTACGCCGGCAAAAGCCTACCGGCGTAACCCGGAAGTAGCGCGGACGTCACTTTCCATATCGGACGTGTTCGGCTACCTTGTTTGTGGTGTGAGCGCCTATACTTCAGAACAGTTCTGAAGCTACAAGTCCTTGGAGTCTCATGTGCAGTTTACGAATGGATGGGTTCAGGAGCGGCAGATCATAAAGCCAGCAAACAGTGGGAACACAGTAACTCGTTCAAAGGTAAGCTGCGCTCAGACGGGCTCTGGCACATGCTAAGTTAGTAGCTGCTAACCGTTAGTGCTAACAACCACTCACGCATGTAATGTACTTTTAACTAACTGCTATGTGTTTCAAACGTTTAGAACACACTCTCATTGACATCGGGATACTGTGGAAAGTTATGTTAGGTCGTCTTACAGCCGCGATCCAAGCGAGCCGACGACTCTTTGTTATCTATAACAGTTGTTCTCCGTGGTTGCGCCTCCAGGCAGGAAAGCGGTGGAAAATTAACCCGTTTCTATGTTTTTCCCATGGTGATCATGTGTTGCGCTGTTACAGCCCACAATACAGCAACGGTTTACATGTTTTAAATACTTAACAGTTAATTACCTGTGACAAAGTGAGCACCGCAGACTCTGGCGTATTCCAGCTTAACACCGTCCAAATCGGACCTGGATATCCGTGTCAGCCATAGGTGACGGCGTTGTTCAGAGAGCTGTTTTGTTTTTTCACACTGATTCACTATCACGGCTGGTAGGCGATAGAGCGTTGATCTCCACCTCCACGGGCCGTGCAACCAACCATTAAACACGTTTTCACCATTGTTCACTTCCAATACTGCCTAAGGCGTAATACAATGCGGGTCAACGGTGCGAAACGACTGCCACCCAATACGGCGGACGCGCAGAGTAGTCACGTGAGCGTGACGTCAGCTGAAAACACCCTATTCTGACTAGAACAGGTTCTGTAATTACACCAGCTATGAGAACAAGGAGCAGAACAAAGCAGAGTTCCCTTCTACCTGCAAGTAACTCAAGTCTCTTCAGTTTGGCAGCTTTAGTGCTTGATTCTGCTCCTTGGGCTCCTAGCTGTCCTAGCTAACCCTGCTAGCTGTCCTAGCTAACCCTCTAGCGTGAATGTTTACTCCAGTTTAGACTTCAGTGCTGACATTTCAAACAGAAATTAATAGCGCTCCTTCCAGCTCGCTCTCTGCTTTGTTGTCACTTCTTGTAATTGTTTGGTAATCAGACCAAATTTCCATCCCGCTCTACCGACACCAACGGTGACCACAGCACAGCCGAACTGCGGCGACGACTGAAGGCTATGACTCAGTGTCCCGCCCCTCTCCAGCTGTGATTGGCTAGCATGTTGCCTTCAGTCGTTGATTTGATTGGTTAAATTGTATGATTGACACATCAAAGATAGTACTAAAAGGTCGATGGCCACTCCGAGGTAAAAAAAAGAAAAAAAAAAGAAAAGAAGACGGCTTCCAGTCCAGGGTCTGCTCCGCGCTCAACCAGAAGGCACAAATATCGCTCCATTATTTAATCGGGGAAATGTAGGCGGCGGCAAGAGCTGCTATAGACGGCGATTTGCCGCCGTTGACCGGCTACTTTTGACTGCCCTGAATATTAATAATAAAAAAAAAATAAAAAAAAACGAGTTTCAAAAGGGCATTTTCGTTGATAAAGGGCAAACTTCCTAGTGCTTTAGCACCACCTAGTGTCTATGTATGCACGCCCCTGACAATTAATAATTGTTTTATTTAAAGTACATTATTAAAAATAACGCAAAGCAACAACGCGGCATGCTTATGTGTTATTTTACCGACAAGTCAATGAGAAATCCAGAGTAGACTGTGGTATCCACCTCTGGTATCCTTGGGCTGTTTGCAGAGCGACTACTCCAAGATGGCGGCCGTAATTTATGCGCCGCCACAGTCAATTCGGGGTCCTCTCTGGTTGACACTTCCTGTCCCTTGTGTTTCCGGTCCGACCCTTTTCTTCCTCCGCTCCGGTCTGTTTTCCGGTTTCTGGCCCACGTGCGAAATAAATTTTCATTTTCCTTCTGAATAATCTGTAAAACTTTGGACCGAATGGCGTCAACCTTCGAGCAGATGAGGGCGAACGTGGGGAAGCTCCTGCGAGGGATCGATAGGTACGAATGATCCGAGAATGGAGCCGATAAACCCGGCGGAGCTAACAGTAGCCTAGCGCGTTTTATGACGATATTCTCAGTTTCTGCATTAAATCAGAGGCAGTGACGCCGCTCAGCGGGGATAACCGCTCAGTTTTCCGTTTTTAGGCTGGGTTTAGACCGGTTTTCTATTAAATAAGGATCTAAAATGAACCATAACTAGTGCTAGCAACGCTAGCTGAAGTCGTTGTTGCGGCCAAAGTCTAATTAAAATGTGTGTTATGCATCACATCTTAAATTGAAATATAAAAACGGGTTTTGCCCGCAGCTCGTTAGATGTGATCAGAGCAGTTATTTAAAACTCATTCTGGTTTCATTTGCTCATTGCAGGTTTCTCCTGTTATTGTCTTTCTTGTTGATGCCATAAGATATTTCGGTTCATCAAGCAAATGTTAATATGAAACGAAGACCCGTGTAAATACAAGGTGTCCTTTTTAAATGTTTAGTTCATTTAGAGGTTAGTAAAATTAAACTAGGCCAACCTGGCCTCGTGTAAAAAGGTAAATGTAGCGTTAATTAAATCACAAAATATGTGATCTGAGTTCAGCCACACCACCACACCCAGATTATTACTAGACCTGTACAATAAAAACACTTAGAGAATTAGTTTTTACATCAAGTAGGCTAAAAGATCTGAAAATGCAACACAAAAAGAGAAAAAAAACTGGATAAAAACCTAGCAGCTGTATGGTTGGATTTTTCTCAGTGATAATTTAAAGGTTACATCTGCCTGTCTCCCCTGCAGGTACAACCCTGAGAACCTCACCACGCTGGAGCGTTACGTGGAGACACAAGCTCGGGAAAACGCCTACGATCTGGAGGCCAACCTGGCTGTGCTGAAGCTGTGAGTGAAACTAACAATGTTTGGGAGTCAAATGCCTGAAAAATCAACTCCTCGTTCAGACTGCAGATACAAAAAGTAAAAAAATTCAAAATTTTTCCAACCTCTGGTTAAAAAACCCCCAAAAAACTCTGCAGTGATAAATAGGATTTACCAGACAACAATTTTTTTCAGTTATGTAGCCATGTTATATTAGGGCGGTACGATTTTGCCAGAAATAAAATTTGCAATATATTTCAACCATAATTGCGATTTAATTTGGACTTTCCTCTGCACTAACCGCAAGCAGCAAAAGTGTTCTGGAGATAAAGATGTTTGCAAACGAGGACTTTTTAAAACAAGAAATTTAACTGTTTTTATTAATCAGAATATTATTATTCAAGAGAACAGCTTTTAATTGAGTTGAACATCAATCCTTATTGAACATAAAGTGCAACCAGCAAACAAGTCTTTGTATTAAACAGTCTGACTGCTAATTAATGCTATGGAGAGATTCCTGAAAGTTTCTGGTAAAAAGTATGATTATATAGGGCTGGACGATATAGAAAAAAAGCTTATCGATAAAAAAAAAATGCATTTTGATCGATATCGATAATTATTGAAAATATTTAAAACCATATTTTATGTGCAGCTCTGCCTGGACATTTTATGATATTGCTAAATGATTAAATTGTAATAAAGAACACAAACACAGAATTCCAATTAAATCTTTATTTAACCAACTTTTTTAACCATAACAGAATTTTTTTAAAGAAAAATAACTTAAGAGACCTGAGTTATGTTATTAAATACTGACAAAGTATAAACTAAAGTGACCAGTAAAATGACCAAAATAAATATACCAAATAAATAAATAAAAAAGCCTATTTAGGTGGGAATAGTACACTAGTTACTCAGGTTTCATAATGCGGTACCGCACACGTGACGTCACGGCCTTAAGAGTAACGCCCCTTTTGCCGCACCGGTAGGGCAAACAGTCGTAGAACGCACATACAAACCAGCCATTACAAGCGCAACAGAACCAGCGATATGACCGACTTTGCAGCCATTAAACTTACCCAAGACGATGTCCCAGGCGCACGGTTTACTGGTCGCACTGTGGAAGAGCACACCAACCTTCAGCTGAAACGGTGGCTTGAGTGTCGAGGGCTCAAAAAAACCGGAAGACGGGCCGAGTTGATTCAACGGTAAGCTTTGTTTTTTTCCCTGCTCGGCGTTCATGCCTTTGTTATGATTTCCACCGTGCTCCGTTCACGTCGGCCTTTTTTGTTTGTTTGCAATCAACGTCCAGGAATCTGTATATCTTGCCAATAGGTAGCTACAAAACGATTGTTCACATCTCAGAATCTTTCGCTTAAGAGATTCAGGGCGTTTGTTTTTGAGTAAGCTATCCCGGTAGCAGGGTACCATGTTAGCGCCTGCTAACATGCTAGCCTATATGCTATCATCACCCTTTCCACCGACAAAATGCTTGCTACATATGTAGGTGAATTTGGTAACTTTTTCCGGGTTGAAATGTTGTGTAGGCCGCCCGCACAAGTGTACCCAACGCACACATTTCTCCTTGGCACTCTTGAGTTTCGGGAAATTAATGAAGAAAACATCCTTCATATGCGGCCGATCAGCGTACCTCGAGTCGCTGTTGCACGTCCCATAGCAACAATGTTTATAAACCATGGTCTTAGATGTTGGAAAAAGCAGTCGTTTACCGAGTAAAACCTAGGCTAACGCACGTCTCTTCCACACCAAAACAGCGGCGCGTTTGGGAGTTTGCCCTACTGCGTACCACGTGATGTGACGTCATCGTGACGTTGTGTTTCTAAAAATAGCTCGCGCGCGGTACCGCATTGAGAGGCTGACGCAGGGCTGAGGTCAGAGGTCGTGGCGTGGGAAGACACAGACTGCAGCTCATTTTGCACTGATTCCCTGCACTAGTTGCACAATTTAGGGAGCGCTGTTAGAGAAAAAATTGTGTCCCGGAACTTTATATCGCGGATCAAGAGTGGCGAGTAGTTGTTTGAAGCCAGGTTTTTCAGCTGCAGACAACAGCAGCATATCCATCACTATGAGGCATTTTACTGCATGCCTGATGTCCTTACGCCGCTTGGACGCTTTTTCATTTTATCACAAAGAAGGGAGCCCAGTTTAGCTGCTATACCTGCTTTGTTTTGGAAGAAGTTCCAGAAGATTCCTCCGACGACGCGCCGCTCGCGCTGGTGTGAGCGGCTTACGTGATGAAATGATGAAACAAGTTAGTTGTGTTACCAGACTTTGTTTTTACCGGTTCCTTGCAAGTTTTACAAATCACTGGTTTATTTCTGTCAGGCTGGTGAACTAGTAAAACCCCGTTTTGGGACAATTTCCTCCGCCGCTCCTTGCTGCGACATATTCACGTGCTCTGTGTTGTGGTTTGAGAGGGCGGGGCTTAGTGACGGCGTGCCTGGGTCCGCCATTACGATTGGTCGAGAGGAAGTAGTGACTGTAGCATCAACTCATATGATAGGCTGAAAGGAAGGAAGAGAAACTGTTTCTATCGAACTTTTATCGACCGTATTTTTTTCTATCGCGACACACGTCTATTGATCGATATATATTGTTATTGAATTATCGCCCAGCCCTATGATTATATAAACTCTAAAACAAATAATAAATTAGATTATCTCACAGCTGCATCTCTCTTCACTCCATGTGGAGCAAACACATTTTAAACATATTACAGATATAATGCGTTTGATCCATTAATAGTTACATAGCCAGAATTTCAGTGAACACCAACGTTCAGACTGTATTCCCAGAGACATTCCAGGCTTTTCCCTCTTGGACTCACAGATTTTTGTGGGTTTTTTTTCCACTGGATCTTGGACCTTTCTGCATTTTTTCGCTGGGAGATGCTAATAGCTGTTAGCCGCTTCCTTGTTTTAACCCCTTCTGCGCATGCTCAGTACGTACTTCTGTTAATATCATAAATATACATGAAAGGCTTTATTTAATAACAAAGTAAATACAAAGTAGCAATTAATACACCAGTGAGTTACTGTGAGTTACAGACGTTTAACTAAAAAAAAGTTAAATAACGTGGCTATGCACCGTGAACCTTAACTGAAGCAGCGATTTAACTCTCATTCCTTAAAAAAATGAAGACAAACCTTTTCAGACGTTTTCCAGGTTTAGATAAATAAGTCAGCAGTTCTTGATCCACCATCAGCTCAAGTTTTTAGTTTGTCATTTTAGGTTACTGACTAAAACTAAAAAACATACTCAAATCTTCAGCCATTTACTGGTTTTTAGATTATAGACCAAAGCGTAAAATTATCCTTTTCTTTGCAAATGTATGACTTTTCAACATCAGATAATATCCATTTTTTTTCTCATAAATTGGGCAGAACAGTACTCCTCTGTGGCCACATTTGTTTTTCCTTTTATATAGAATAGCCCTAATACTTTTTTTTTTTTTCTTTATTATGTTTTCACAGGAAAATAATGTCAGCAAAAAGCCTGAAAGTTTTCCAGAAACGTTCATGAAACTTGTCTAACTGTTACCTGCGATGACAGTTAGGGAGACATTTGGCAGCTGACCTCTTTCATCCGGTGTTTTTCTGTAATCTGTGTTTTTGATGGATTTTGTGAGGTTTTTAGTAACGTGACGTCTCTGCTCGTCCCACCCTCAGGTACCAGTTTAATCCAGCTTACTTCCAGACTCCCGTGACGTCACAGATTCTTCTCAAGGCTCTGACCAACCTGCCACACACCGACTTCACCCTCTGCAAGTGTATGATCGACCAGACACACGTATCCCTTTGGTGCTGCTTCATCTGTCGTTCCTTCTGACAAAAAACAAAAGTGTATTTTTACGTTTCTGTTCATCCTTATTAACGTTTTTACATGGGATCATATTTTTATTTTACATATTTGCCTTTATTATCAGATCCTCCAGGTTGGTCAGAAAGTTTCCTCTCTAAGGAAACCCAGCAGGTTGCATCAAGTCTCTCCAAGCAGCATTCACTCCTCCTGAAAGACCGTAGAGCCACAGTGGACAGTCGTCTGCATTGTTGATGGCTTTGCAGCAATCCCTCATACTGAGCATGCATGAAGCGACAGTGGGAGGAAAACTTCCCTTTAACAGGGAGGAGAACCTCCAGCAGAACCAGAACCAGGCTCAGTGTGAACGCTCATCTGCCTCGACCCACTGGGGCTTAGAGAAGACAGAGCAGAGACACAGAAAGCTCAGAAGCTCACATTGATCCAGGAGTACTTTCTATGTTAGATGGTAATAGTGGATGATCTGCCTCCCCTGATGATGTCACAGCTAACAGAACGCCAGACCAGGTGTACCTTCTATGAAGAGAAAAATGACAGAACAAAGTTAAAAGATGAAATAACAACAAACAATGCAGCTTGGAGAGCATTAGGAGAACTCAGCAGAGTGAGAGAAATGGACCCTGATGTCCTCCAGTAGCCTAAGCCTATAGCAGCATAACTATAGAGGTAGCTCAGGGGAACATGAGCCACTCTGACTAGAAGCTTTGTCACAAAGGAAAGTTTTAAGCCTAGTCTTAAAAGTAGACGGGGTGTCTGCCTCACAGACCAGAACTGAGGCAGACACCCTGGCAGGAACGTTACGGGTTCCTTACATGAACATTTATAGCTGTGAATGGGAGTGTAAACCGTGTCGTGGGTTCTGTTTGGGGGTGAGGGGAGCTTCCTTGACTACAGTGTCGCAGCAAGAGGAGCGACCTATCAGACAGATCCTCTACCTGGGGAACCTACTGGAAACCTGCCACTTCCAGAGCTTCTGGGTATGTCTATAAAACACATTTCTGTTGAACTCATTCTAATCACCACATTTCTATTAAGTTCACCATTGCTACACCTTTTGGTTACGGATTTACTGCATTGTTCTGTTCCTGGTCCTGCTGATGACCCGGTTTGGCCTGAGCTCCAGCTGTCAGATGGATCGCTCACATTAGACTAGAATGTTTGGTGCACAGAGGCTCGCGGTGGACTGGATACCTGTAAGGTGTCCAGACCACCGCGGCTGCAGTACCAGCTTCAGTCCAGAAGCTGCCTGAGCTGATGTACGGTGTTCTGTTGTCTGCAAACATTGTACTGAGCATTATGATCAGATATCTCCGCTGTGGTCTCATCTGTCTGCAGGCCAGCGTTGGAGTTCACCCAAGTTAAACTTTGCTGAGTCATGCCGCCATGTTGTTTCTGGAGAGAAGAGTCTCCTTCAGTCCTTCCTAAACAGCCATACTTGTTAGAGTGTTTCACGAACTGTCCTGTCATGAACTAGAAAAAAAAACAACTATATAGATAAAATAGAAATCATATTGATCAATATCAATAATTATCAACAAATTCAAAACATATATTTTAAGTGCAGCCCTGACCATTTTATGCTGTTGCTTAGACGCGTATTTGTAGATAAGGACACAATGAATTCAAACTCAACCCTTTATTCAACCAACTTTTACCAAAACTATAAGTTTTTAAAAAAGAAAAAGGAAAGCATGCTCTCTGAACTCTTTGAAGGGGGCGGAGCTTGGTTCCTGGGTCTGCGTTGTGATTGGTTGGGAAGATAAAGACGTAATCATAACCTAAATGGTTAGAATGCAACAGGAAGGAAAACTGTTATTCTATTTACCCTTTTTTTCTATCGATCAATAAATATTGTTATTGAATTATCGTCCAGCCCCAACTTTAACCTTTAACCTGCTCTTTTGTTAGATCATTTTTTCTGAGCACCCTAAGCTCTTGGGCAGATTGTCTGAGATGTTTCTACTGGTGAACGATCTTCCTTTCTGTGCGGCGAAGGGCCGTTTTTGTCTGGAAATGTCTGTAATCCTTCCCAGAGTGACGGGCAGTGAAAAGCTTCTTCTCTGAGGTCTTTGCTGACGCCGTTCCATCCTGGCTTGGTGTTCGGCTGCAGAGCTGCTGTCTCTCTGTCTGTATGCAGACGTGTTAACTCTGGGACCGCCTCTGGTGGTCTGTGTGAACCGGGAAAGGTTTCTAGGCGGGTTCGACTGCTGCGGACGTCCCGTTCCTGCTGGTTGCAGGAGCGGAGATGCGGTGGTCCGACCCCAGACAAGCGCTCGACTCTGGCAGAAGAGCTGAGGCGGCTTTAGGTTCTTCTAGTTACTGTTAAACCTACAGAAACGTTTTCTCCTCCTGACAGACGAGTCTTGAGGAGAACAGAGAGCTCATCGACGGCATCGCTGGTTTTGAGGACTCTGTTCGGAAATGTGAGTTTGATTTTCTAACTGAATAGCGACTCTGGGAGAACCCAAGTTTGTTCCGCTGGGCTGCCTGCAGAAAATAAAACCGTCTGGACGGAAATAATCATGTCGGCTTCCTCCTCAGTCATCTGCCATGTTGTGGGCATCACCTACCAGACCATCGACCGGCAGCTGCTGGCCGAGATGCTGGGGGACCCGCTGGGTGAGGACACGTCTCCGTCAGTCTGTTTGACGCCTCGGCTTATGTCTCTGTGGCTATGGTCCCTTTTCTTTTTTTCTTATTGGAGCCAAAAGAGGAAATAAAACACAACAAAGATATACATACATACATGTATACATACAAGCATACATATATATAAATATATATTCACATATATGTGCATCCAGTGTCCGTTATTAACTTCCTGATTCACCGGCCAAGTTGGTCGGTAGATGTAAAAATCAACCGGCCAGGCATATTTTTTACCGGCCAAAATATTAATTCTGACCAGACCTCTCAGTTTTTACCAAACATGAAGAGTGAGATTATGTTAATCTGGTGTGGCTGACTGGACCCTGGAAGAGAAATCTTTGTTACCTACCTTTGATAGGAAAATATTAAGTTTATTATAAATATGAATTATCAGATTCACATCCAGGCAATAAAAAAACACTACAGATTATCATTATTCTATCCATGTTGGTCTCATTTGTGAATGAGGCAGAGTTTCATCAAGCCTATACAGTCCAACATTTTTCCCTCAGCTGCAACACTTAAAGCACGCAGGGGTTCACGCTGCGTCTTTACGCTGATCCAGCAGCTCGATAAACGGTGGGGAAAATGCATAAATGAAGACTGTAAAGGGCTCCTTTAGAGGGGAGAGAAGGAAAAATGGGTCTGAGCTAAAGCCCCTGATGTTACAAGTTCCTTAAAATGACCCTTAAAAGTCCTCACCTAAATTATATGTAACGTAATTTTGCGCACCTGAATTCAAGCAGAAGGGACCACGCCCACCGAAGCAGCACTGGTTCTGTGTCGTTAAAAACAAAAGAGCATTAAACACAGCTACTGACTCTCCTATTGACTTTAATTGGGACATTTTGGTACGAGTGGAAGGACATTAAATGCAGTGATTCACGTTTTGAAGGCTGGCCGCTGATAAAAGAACCTGGCTCTGAGAGGGCGGGGGCGCAGTAAGAGCGGTGAAGCACAGAAACACAGCGCACGTAGTTAAAAAAAAAATGCAGAATAAATAAGAACGAAACTTATAAACAGACTAATTGGCGTTTTAGACTGTATCTGGTTATCAGATCTGTTTTCTGATCCAGCGTGCAGCCATGACTGGCTCTGAATGAAGGCTTTATCTGGGAGCCGCTCTCCCCCCCCATGCCTCCTGCTCCGCAGAAGGCGGAGTTTAGACTGAGCTCTGGATGGACAGAGCTGTAAACGGGTCATCCACAGCCCAGATGGGTTTTGTAATTTATTTGGTACAAACATTTACTCGCCATGTGGCAGCTAGCCCTCTGAAATTCACTCGCCAAACGGGAAATTTACTCGCATTTTGCGACTGGCGAGTGTTAATTTCGGACCCTGTGCGCATACATGATGCACCTCTTGTTGTGAACACACACAGATCTATACAGTCAGTACAATACTGCCAAAGCTTTGTATCAAAGTAAAAATTCCCAAATTACAGTCCAGCAGTTTCAGCCCCTTTTTTGTATTTTTTTTTTTTTTTTATCCCCAACAAGAAAGAAAAAGGGAAAAGAGATATGGTCCCTTTTCTGTGCCGTTTGGCTCTGAAACGAACAAAGTTTCCGACTGAAACTGTGTTTTTTGTTCCGGTCTCTGCAGACACGCAGCTGAAGGTGTGGATGAATAAGTACGGCTGGACGGAGAACGAGGACGGCCAGATCTTCATCTACAGCCAGGAGGAGAGCATCA
This sequence comes from Fundulus diaphanus, assembly GCA_037039145.1. Lineage (NCBI taxonomy): Eukaryota > Metazoa > Chordata > Actinopteri > Cyprinodontiformes > Fundulidae > Fundulus > Fundulus diaphanus. The sequence goes on along the minus strand of CM073124.1, from coordinate 5,273,004 downwards.
AGCCCAAGAACATCGTGGAGAAGATCGACTTTGAGAGTGAGTGAAGCTGAAGCCGCTAAGCTGCCGCCGGGGAACACGGCGTTCGCTCAGCAGAACCGGGTTAAGCAGTCTGCACTCAGAAGTCGGCATTTTTTTTTTGTTGCCAAATGTGTGTTGTGAAGATTTTCATGGCCATCGGTAATTTCAGTTGGCAGAATTTGCGAAGTTTGCACTTTAATAGTGATGAAAGGGATTTATAGAAGTTTTACTGCAGGGATGAAGGGCATTAAAGGGTAAAAACTAAGTACACTTGGCTTGTAGAACCTTCAGCTGCAGCAACTCCACTAACTTTGTCTTTATCAGCCTCTGACTTCCTGGTTCCACGCCTCCTAACAGGACATTTTATTCCTGCTCAGCTCTCTGAAGGTCTTAACCACATTATTTCAGTCAGGCTGAGGCCTGGACTTTGACTAGGCCACTGAAACACCTCGATTTGTGTGTTTCTGTTCTGCCGTAGCTTACCTGCTGTGATTGGGATCCTTGTCCTGTCGAGGACACGGTTTGGGCCAAACCTCAGTTGTGGGTTGATGGACTCACATTTGAGAAACAAGCCGGTACCATCAACCCTCCACCACCGTGCTTTCTGTTCCACTGAGGCGTTTTTGTTTTTAGAGAGAAGGTCTTTTCTCCTTCAGCCTTTCTGACAAGGCCTTCTTCTGGCATGTCATGACCTTTAACCTTTAACCTGCTAACTGAGGCCTGTAGAGTCTGAGGTGCAGCTCTTGGGTTTCTGGTCATTTCTCTGAGCTTCACACTCTGACTTTGGGCTGAACCTGCTGGGACGTCGACTCCTGGGAAGATCGGCAGCTGCTGAGATGTTTCTTCTTGGAAATAATCTGATGATGGATTTAAGATGGTTAGGAGATGACCTTTGAACCCTTCCTAGGTTGACAGGCAGCATTGAGGTCATTGCTGATTTCTTACTGGCTTGGCGTCGTGTTAACAGACTTGTGTCTCCCAACCCAAACTTTATTTATAAATCTCTTAACACAAACAGAGGCAAACATGCCGTGCAGGATATAGACGAAGCCCCAGAACCAATAAAATTCAAGATTAATAAAATAAGGAAATACACGGACATCAGATCAACAGAAAACCAACAACCCACTAAGTATTAAAAAGAAGAGAAAAAAGGAGGTTTAAAAGAGATTTAAATATGTTCAGGGAGGACACCTGTGTGATGCACAGTTATATTCATTAAATAAGAAAAGGCTTTTCTAAACGATATTAAACATAGTTTTCATTAAGGACTCGTTTCTGCATGAAAAATGTTGCTTCTTATTGGTCTGTTAAATCATAATTAACACAAATAAAGAGATTAAAGGAGCAATAAGTAATATATTTACTGTAAATAACCCAGGATGGAAGCAACGTTCCCTAAAAACTTCCCTATTACTTCCTGGTTCCTGAACCAATCATATGAGGGTTCCCAAAACAGACCGCATTATTTGGTATTTTATTTTGGCAAAAGAGCAACAGCCTGCAGATAGAGAAGCAGACCAGAAACAGAAAAGAATACATCATAATATATCTGTCCTGAGGAAGTAGAAATTCACAGGAACAACGGCAGATTGTCCCTGAAAAACGTTGTGTATGTGTAGTTCTGTTTTTAACCACTAGATGTCGTCAATACTCTTTTAAAACATCTTAAGTCTGTTTTAATCTATATAATGTGTTTCCCTTAGTGAAATAAATAAACTTTTCAATAATAACTTGCAGAGCAGCAGCTCATTCCAGGGTTCCAGGTCACCTGATTTGAAAATTAGGGTATTTGGAGGATTATCATTTAGAAAACAAATAAGTGGTTAATTATCTGTACTTTTACAGGTTTGCTGAAAATAACACTAGTTTTTTTTTAATGATTATATTGTTACCATTTTATATTGATAATGTAATATTTTACATACATTTCTGATTTCTCGTTGTCTCTCTCCCCCCCCCCCTGCAGGCGTCTCCAGCATCATGGCCACATCTCAATGACACGAGCAGACTCACACACCCAACATGTGTTTTCACGATTGCTAAAATTAAATAATAAAGCTAAAAAAAAAAATCATGGCTGGTTTTGGTTCTTCTTGTTCGATTCTTTCATCCCAGAAATGATTTTATCGGTTTTTCAGACGTCGCTCCGGCTGCTTTTGGATGAAAGTGATTAAAAAAAAAAAGCTTTTAAAATGTTCCTTTAGTGCAGATCTATGATCCTGGGGCTGGATTAGGGACGTTGGGACCTGAGGTAAAACAGGACGAGGCTCTGGTGGCATCAGATGGATCTGAACATGACGTCCCGGAGCGGTTCTGTTGGGTTTAGGTCAGGAAAGCTTGGAGGTCAGTCAGTGGTATCAGTTCCTCCTCCAGGATCCGCCTGCAGGCTCTTCTGCTCATGAAGCCGGACGTCAGCGTGCACCAGGAGGAACCCAGAACCCATTGCAGCAGTGAAGCGTCTAAAGATTTCATCCTGGTACCAAATAGCAGTCAGGGTGCCGTTGTTCATCCTACAGGTCCGCGCTTCCCTCCATGAATCCACTTATCCAGACCAACACCAGGCTGGTCCTCCTAAATAATGATGCTGCTGCAGCAGAACGGTCACCACAGCTTCTCCAGAACCTTTTCACGTCTGTCATATGAACTCAGAGTGAACCTGCTCTCATCTGTGAACAGAACAGGCACCAGAACCAGACCGGACAGTTCTGGTTTTCTCTGGTACATCCCAGTCCAGCTCCAGGGTACCGGGCCGTGAGCACAGAACCTACTGGAGGCCGTCGGCCCTCATGAAGTCTGGTTCTAATGGCCACATTCATGCCAGAGGTCTGCTGGAGGTCAGTTTGGATGGTTCTGACAGAACCCATCTTGTTCCTCCTTGCACAAAGGAGCCGGTACCGGTCCTGCTGATGGGTTGAGGACCTCTGACGGCCCGGTCCAGCTCTCCTAGGGTAGCTGCCAGTCTCCTGGAGTCTCCTGGTCCAGAGACGGTGCTGGGAGACACAGCAAACCTTCTAGTAACGTATTGATGGACCGTCCTGGTGGAGTTGGACCGCCTGTGAGACCTCTGCAGGGTCCAGGTACCGCCTCCTGGTACCAGTACTGACTCTGATGCTGGTGAAATGCTGAACTGCTAAACTCCTGTAAACGAGGAAGGACTGTAGCACCTGCAGAACCGCTCCTGTTTTTGGGCTCGCCTCTTTAGTGGACCTGCTGTTAATGTCCTGAACACCAGAACAACGACACTGGTTAACAACCTCCTCTACTGCTGAACCGACCCCAACAACGACCCACAAGCTTAACTGACTCTGGTTAAAAATGGCCTCTTTAATTCTTTTTGAGGCGTGTGGGTTTAACTGTGACTGAAGCTGCACGGAGTTTTATTAAAAACGTCCTGGAGACACTAAAATATGAACACGGCTTATGAGTAATAACCGTTGGCAGCTTGTTGCAACAATTAAACTGCACTCCTAATTATAATCAATTATCAGTTCCTAGATAGACCCTTTAATGTTATAAATGAGCTTTCCATACATCATGAATCCTTGAGTTTTATACTGGGGACACTTTTTTTCTGGCAAGCCTCACCTTTGGGAGATTGCTTGTTTTGATGGGCATTGCTTATGCCTCTTTGCTGCTGTTTGAGATGTCAGTTGTTGCAGTGAAACAGGATTTCATATTTGTTGGTTGCCTACATGATGTCTATCTTCTTCTGCATCATAATCTTATCTGAACTTGGATTAATTAGTAGTTTTTAAAGGAGACTGAACTGAAGTACAGACGATGCGTCATAGTTTAGATGGTGATCTGCTGAAGTTTTATCTGAGCATCACCTTGTTGCTGAAATACAGGTGCAGCTCAAATATTTTAATGTTGTGAAAAAGTTAAATTGTTTTTTTGCCTCGTTTTATATAATTCATTTGATGAGAATGGTTTACAGATAGTGAAAATTCAAAACGAGTTTCAGAAAATGCTATTATGTTATTATAAATGTTATTATAGTGGATCAATAATAATAATAATAATACATCTCCAAAGTCTATATTATGGCCTACACAGTTGTTTCCTCCACAAGAAGGAGGCTTTTCGCAGAGGGCTGTATTCAAACGTGCCAGTGGGAAGTTGAGTGGAAGGAAAAAGTGCACAAACAGCAAAGAAAAGCACAGCTTTGACACGATTCTCAAGTGAAATTCAGGAATTTCACAAGGAGTGGGCTGAGGCTGGAGTCAGCACACCAGGAGTCTCTGAACAGACGAATCCTACGGACAGTTTCCAAATGTCGGGTTCCTCCCTCGTGTCAAGCCACTTCTGAACCAGGGATGAACTCCAGAAGCTTCTTCCTGGTGCTAAGATAAACTGGGCTGTTGCTTCCTGGAGCAAAGTCCTCATTTAACATTAGCGCTGTGGTGTCTCTGCATGTGGGGCCACCAGATGTCGCTGTGGAGCTCTATGTTCACAATAATCAGTGTGACAGGATCGTTCTTTATAGAGCAATATTGTAAAAACATAGATTCCCTAACCAATAAAATTCTGTTATAAACATTTGTGTCTATATATCCAAGTCTGCCAGAAAACTAAAAAGCTCAGTAGCTGAATCCTCCTGAGGCGCCTTGATGTTGGGGCCAACCCACCAACGTTTGTTTAAATAAGGAACATCTGAATCTCAGTGCTATGCCCAGTACGCTCTCAGTAGACAGCCGTGGGGCACAAATCCTACGGCCCCACGCTCAGATCGTCCAATCAGAACACTGGAAATGAACACATTACGTTTACGTTCTGCCATGTAGTGTTGGTTGTCCTGGCTAGATCACTGAAGGATTAATGTGAATCTTTTCTGTTCAATAAATTAACATTGTTAATGAGCCTGTATTTGTAATTTTATGTCTAAACATTAAATTACATTTAGCTTTTACATTTAGCTTATATAAAATGGCATTTCTAATGTGTTGGTTTATGCTAATGTATCTGTTTCTGTCAAAATTGATCAGTCAGGTTGTATGTATCGTACAAATAAATTTAAAATATAATAATATAAATCAGATGCTGCTAATAGGTGTTGAGAAATGCAATTCTTTTGCAAAAGAATTGCATTTCATTTGGAAATCAAGGTCCCGGGTCTAGGGGGGGAGAGTAGAGAGGCCCAGAATCCACCTTGTTTGAAATCAAGAGTGAAGTTTCCACATTTTGCATCACCCCATCTTCTTTTTGAGCAGCAGCTGCTCAATTTAATTCACATGTTATCTAACCTGAACAAAATTCTGGTATTTTTCTTGCTTTAGTAAGGAGTGGTGCCATTGAGACAGTCCGGGGTTTCCCAACGGAGAAATGATATGAGGAAATGTAATTTATATGACATCATGGCTTAAAGGTCAAAGTGAGGCGGATCAAAGAGAAGGACAAATTCACCTGAACATTAGTTAATAAAGTTTGGTTAATCTGAGTAAACTAAAACCATCCAGAGTGATTTGCTTTACAGCAGCGGGTCTCATATGTTGACTATAATCCCCTTCAGAACCCGCAGGAGCCGCGCCTCAGGTAAATAAAGGTGTTCAGTTTTCCCCGGTGGGCGGGGCCTGCAGGTGTTTATTATCTACCTGCGGAGCTCAGGTGAGCACAGCCCGGCTTCACGATGAAAAAGTCCCGCAGTTTGTCCTCCGAAAGCTCGCTGCCTCCGCCGGACAGCGACGACGTGGACTCTGTCTGCTCCGATGAGCTGATGGGCTCCCAGTCCCGCCGCTGGCTGGCGGACCTGCTGGCCGCCGGCATGCCCTCGGAGAGCGGGGACGTGGGCGCGGTGGGCCGGGACGGGCTGTGCGTGGACTACCACTTCCCCGTGGGAGAGCTGGAGATGCAGGCTGGAGTCAAGTGGAAGCGCCCGAAGGTAAAGCCACCAACACGCAGGACATTAAATAAAGCTTTTTAAACCGAGTTTCACCTATTTTAACTTTGCTGCTGGTTTGTCATTGTATTCTAGTTTTATTCCTTTTATAGTTTATAAATGAGCAGCTCAGTCGGTCTGAGTGATAAGAGACCCGAGCCACTAATTAGGACCAGAAGGGGGCGCCCTAGAGCACCCACACCCATGCACACACACAATATATTGACAGCTTTTTTATGACTTTGACATCATATTCAAGGGTTTACATGAAAATTAAAATATAAAAAATAGCTGACAAATCTGCACACATTTTGATTCAGTTATTCAACTTTAAAGTCAAACAAAAGAAAATAAGTTTCATGTATATAGTGCCGTATTTTTTGTATAACACATTGGTGCTTTCATAATTGACACCATAAACTGTCTGTAGCCGTTTATCCGTGCAGCGCTGTGGTGCCCATCTCTAGCCGTACGCCCTGGACAGGACAGACAGCCATGCACGCACTCGCACCTCTTTAGAGATCAATTAACTTAAAAGTAACGTTTTTGGACTGTGGGAGGAAGCCAGAGTACCTGGAGAGAATCCAGACATGCACAGGGAGAACATGCAAACTCCATGCAGAAAAAAAAAACCCTGGGCACCAGGAAACGGCTGAATCTGATGACAGGAAGGAGCCCCTCCAGGTGGGTCAGACGCTGTTTAGTGTCCCAGGACCCGCTCAGGCCTCTGCTCCAGGTTCTGCCAGCGGTCTCGGCTGGAAAAGATCATCGGCCACGGCTCCCCGGTGTTCTGAGCCTCTGGGCGGGTTATCCTGGCAGGCTCCAGCGTTAGTATGGCAGCGCCTGCTGGGGATTAAGAGCCGAATTATAAAAGGATTAGGTGAATTAAAACCACTCAGTGGATGTTAATGACGTTGATCCGGGCTTGGTTGGTTCCTCCGGGCTCAGATGTGTGGCTCCATCCATCTCCTCCTCTCTGTCACTTCCTCTGCACGCAGAAATCACAGTTTTTCCCTCAGATAACCAGGAGAACACATCCCAAAAATCCCATACAGTCAGATTTTAATCCAGTTCAATGCAGCCTAATTCAACATCTTCCATGACACCATACCTGCAAACCGCTACAAAAAATAGTATTTTTCCCTTTAATGTAAGATTAGACTGAATTCATTTTAGTTTTAGTTGAGCTTTGAAATAAAACTACATTTGTCTTATGAAAAAGAACAGCTCAGGGTGAGAAGGTGGGTCGGAATCAGTCAACAAAAAACTGAAAAAATGTGACAGAAATCCACCAAAAACCTCAGGAGACATTTACAAAGTCAGCGTCTAACAAGATGCTTTCATACGGGAAGAAAATCTTTAGTCTTATGATGGATCTGAACCCAAAGCCGACGGCTCCTGAGAGCCACTCGGACAAATTACCGGTAGATTTGGAGCTGAAAATTTAGCCTGAAGCCAAACATGCCTGGACCGGCGTTGTCCCGACCATTCACAGCAGGGAGCAGCCAAATCATACAGGCTCAGTGCGAACAAGAGGCCGGCCTGTTTTAGATAATACAAGCCTGAGAAGAGAAACTGTAGCCAGGCGCGGATTCAGGCGGGGGCGCAGGGGGCGCGCGCACCCCCCTTTTGGAGACCAAAAGTATTTTTTTAAAGAACCCGACATTTTAAACATCCTTCATAGAATTACGATTAAGAGCCAGTACCTTTCATTTAGAACGCACTGTGACCCCGGCGCGGCATAAATTTTCGTCGCAATCACCGATACTGCGGGCAGCATTTGGTGCCCAAATATGGGCAGTAATGGCGGCCTGACGTCACATCCTGTGTTGTTTCTTAGCAGAGGCATTGCACTCCTACAGCTGCGATAAACAACAATTATTTCGGATTTCCAGAGGACTTCACCATTGAAATTTTCGAGAGCTATTGTTGAAGCAACAATGCCCACATGCATGGCAGTTTGATGTTGCAATACATCGGTTAAGAGTGGAAAAACATCACAAAAATAAGGAGATGGCTGCCACAGCAGACAGATTCAACTCACATCGTTCCTTTTTGGTCTCCTTGCCTCAAACTGGGCTGGATTTCGTCAAAAATCAGGTTGCTGTCAAGAAAGTCTTCTATATATTCCAAATCGCTCTCAGATGATGATGATAAATCCATGAAACTCCATCACTATCACTAATTAATCCATCACTCTCTGCCGCACCGGTCGTGGCCATTTTAAATAACAGCGCGCAGTGACGAGCCTGTTCTTCTTCTTCTTCTACGACTACTTCTTCTTCTTCTCTTTTATAATAGTGGTTGACAAACAACTTTTAGGTGCATTACCGCCACCTTCCAGATTGGAGTATGGATCAACCTTAATCTTATATTCTCCCCACAGAAAAAAGGTATGATGATCGTTAGAAAATTTTGATAATGAAAAAACATTGAGTTCTCACAAGTTGTGTAAAGTTGTAAAGTAGTGCAATTTCAGGAAAACTTTTTCCAGTAACGGGAAAGTTTAAAAATACATTTTTGTTGCACAGTTTTTGAAAAGTAATGAAAAAAAGAGTGTAAAGTAAAAAAAAAATAGTGGACATTGACACCCATACAATAGTTATTGTGTAATGTGTATTGTCTGATTTAAACCTTTTAGTGCCACATGCGTTTTATTGTTAAAACTAAGAATGGTCTCCTTTATGAAAACATACTAGGCTTAAAACTATTGCCAAGCAACTTGCATATGATGAATAATGAGAGTGAGAAAAAGATCTTTACATCATATAAAGATGATCTACCATCAGGATCAACATTCAGGCAGGAAGTGAAGTTGTGGCACACAAAGTGGTCATCATCAGTGGAAAAACCCAGCTCTCTCCCTGAAATTCTAAGGATAACAAATATGAAGTGCTACCCAAACATTTCTATGATTCTTCACCTTCTGTCAGTTATACCTTTTACAAGTGCTTCTGTGGAACATGCTAACTCAGGCCTTAAAGCAGTGAAAACTTTGCTGAGGTCAACAATGGGACAGAAATGGTTTGTGGCTTTGCTACTTATGTATGTCCACAAGGAAATTCATTTAGACATCAACAAAATCATAGACATATTTGCCCAGAAGCATCCTAGAGGGTTGACATTCATAAACCCATTATCATCGTCATCATAAATTTAAAGGTGTTGTAAAAGAGAACAATATTCTTTGTTAAGTCTTACAGTTCTATTATAGGCTTATGGCTTAACTTCACCCTACATGTTCATTGGTTTAACTTACTTTAAAGATTGTTTTTCCTCAACATGGTTTGTCTTGTTAAAATATGTTAAAAAATCTTTTATCACTTGAACTATACCACACTGTTCTTAAGTCCTTGGGTCTTTCTAAGTATTTTTTTTCTTAATATAGTTTATATGGTTAAAATATATTGTTAAAATACATGTATATTTTTAAAACTCCTTTATCTTTTTATTTCATTTTCTGTATAAATATAATTTCTGGAAATAAAGAAAATATTTGTTTTAATTGTTGATAAGGATAATTTTTTCTTCAAACTACTTTTTAACCTTGTGCATGCTGTAAAAAGCACGAGATTTTGACTTAAAAACCCATTTTCAATTACAATAAGATAATCATGCTAATTCCACTTATGTTCATCCATTAAAATTATTATCAATTAAAAAACCCTTAGATGAATAATTAGGGTAGTGTGAAAGAGTAAAGATGGCATTCTTTGGTCATTTAGCCTCACATTGTCTCAACCCCATGACCCTTGACCCTTGACCCCATGACCCTTAGGTGCGCACCCCCCTTTGAAAAATCCTGGATCCGCCCCTGGTAGCTTCTGTTCAAAATATGAGTTTGCTGGTAAGATCGGTATCCAGCTGGAGTTCATTTATGAGCTCTTTCTCAAAAGTTAACTCTAGATATTGTTTTTAGGTTGTAAGGAAAAGACTGTAAAAATATGCAGAACCAACAATAGAGTCCTGGATTTCTGTAGAAAATAAATAAGCTGTGAAAAGCGGCCTAAAGTGGACCAAAACACTTTGTGGTTACCCAAAGCAAACACCTGATTTAATGTCGTGTTAAATTAAACAACTATTTATTTATTTATATTCTCTGAACGCAGCGCTCCGTGGCTCTTTGGACCTTCCATAATGGCCCTTAATAACTTTGGCTCCAAATGATAAAAAGCCAAATAACAAATTTAAATAAAGATATAATAACAAATGCAGGTTGTGGTAGTTCTTCCGTTTTTTGTGGAATAATTGCTTAAATTTCCTGAATGGAACGGCAATAAAAGCACCGGTAAGATCTTTTAGATTTATTTTTTGACATCAGGCTAGAAAGCTTTTTTTTTATTTTTAACATCAATTTCCACAAATATCAAAATATCATAGAAGAAAATGTATCCATCCTCCTATTGGGAAAAAAAAGGATTTGAATATAAAACCAAAAAATAGAAATAAAAAGGTTTAAAAATTAACAAGAAATTTCCTGCAGGAGATATTTATAAAAAGTGTTTTAATTAGCTCTTTGTCTTCAAAAAGTGAGGAAACATTTTTAAACGGGTGTTATTTGGCTGGACTGAGAAAATAAACGGCTCCTTGGACGGTGACGGCTGCAGAGCCCTGGTCTGGTGTACTTGGGTAAAGTTAGAAAGATATTCACAGATTCGGCTTTTCCGGATCAATAACTCATCGGCGGATGATTTATTCTACAAAACAGACACCTCTCTGTAACCACAGCAAGGCAGACAGTGAGCTGCAACCGTTGTTTCCTCAAAACGAGTCTCCCACCGCGCTGGGAGAATTACATTGGACCCAATGCAGAGCTCGCTGCTCCGCAGATGCTTAGGGACCGTCTGCAAGTTGCAACCCCAGAAAAGTAATCAGAGAGAAATATTAAAAAGCGTCACCAAGGAGAGGTGGATTATCATCAAACTTGTAGAATACATAGATCACTTCATCTGGATCATACTACAACTCTTACTTTGGGAAAATTTGCTTAACTCTATTTTTTGACATTTTCTATTGTTATTACAAGTGTATTATTTTCAATAAGTACACCACAGATTATTGTAGTGCTACCAAACTTATCATACACATAGATCACCTCATCTAGTTCATACTACAACTGACACTTTGGGAAAATGTGCTTAACTCTATTTTTTTAGATTTTTTTCATTGTTATTACAAGTGTATAATTTTCAATAAGTACACCACAGATCATTGTAGTGCTACCAAACTTATCATACACATAGATCACCTCATCTAGACAGGCGATCCTTGTTTGCTTTGGCTGCCCAGAAATTCCTCCATTTGAAATCTTTAGGACTGCAGTTACACATTTACACTCAATTCCAAACAAATCATTGTCCTCCATAGCAAAAAACAAACTCAAGTCTTTAAAGGGGTTTTCCTGCCGTTTTTTAAACACTGCAGCTCTGAAATGAAGGCTGCAGGATGAGCAAACCGGTCCGGTGACCAGAGGGAAGAACATCCTGCTGTCTTCCAGCTCTGGCACGCCTCCCAGCCATTAGTTGAGTGACTGCGTGGCTTACAGGGTGTGAATTACTGCCTCCTAAGATGAACACTGGTATGCGGGCGGGTAATGACCATGTTTGGTGTTGCTGAAACATGCTTTAACAGCTCAGAGACACGAAGAGTCCTGATACGGCTGTTTTGTCTTGTTAGTTTAATCATGTAGGCGCTTTGCGTCAGAAGACGCGTGTTGCCGTGTCCAAATAGTTTGTCGTTCGGTCGTAAACAATTATTTAAGAGGAAAAGTGAAGAGCTGCAGACGGTAGCATCATTGCCTTGCAGCAAGAAGGTCCTGGGTTTGATTCTGGGTTGGGGATTTTTCTGCATGTTCTCCCTGTGCATGCATGGATACTCTGGGTACTCCGGCTTCCTGCAGCATGGCTGCCGATTGTTTACACTGCATTGCCTCCGGGTCTGAGCGTACACACATGGTTTGTTTGTCCTGTGTGTCTGTGATGGACTGGCAGCCTCTCCAGGGTGTGCCCTGCCTCTCGTCCAATGCCTGCTGGAGATAGGAACCAGCAACCCCCCCCCCCCCCCCCTGTGAGAAAAGTGAACAAACTGAAAAATAATCTTTCAACATAAGCATGCAGGTTGGATTTCACTAGCAAAACAATGTCTCTGCCTGTGAAAGAAACGGATTAAGAAGATAAGATTTTCCAGAAACGAAGACAAAAAAAAAAAAATTGTCTCTGTTTTGCAGAAAATTTGACGCCAAGCTGAGGTCCTAACACACCCTCATCCCGGTTATGTAGTTCTGACATGCACATGGAGTTCAAGAACAGCATAAACTTTACCCACGGTGGGCCAAAACCTACCATCATCCCTGGTTTCCTGGACCACACTTTAAAGAGAGCGTCTAGGGGCAGAAGTCCAGGGCCCTGAGTTTTGTGGCCCCTAAAGATGTTTTTTTCTTTCTTTATAAAGAGAAAAAAAAATCTTGTTTTAATAAATGCATGTTTTGCTTTGTCTAAAACTCATAGGACCAAACCAGGTGGGATGTTTTAATTTGTTTCTTCAATTTTTAGAACAATACTCAAGTACTGTATCTGAAAATAGGAAGTTAAAATGCATCTTTTTGGGAATACCATGGAGCCATAAGCCAGGGCTCACTTTAAACAACCATGCGTCAGTTCGTACCTGCAGATGTATAACCCTAGCTACCAATGTACGGTGGTTTGGACCAGTAAAAAAGAACGATTATGTGGATCAGGGACCCCCATTCTTCTAAATGTGGCCCTGCTTGTCCCTTCATGTTGGAAGTTTTTGCTCCAAGCAAACACATCTACGTTTGTAGGTAACAGCTACAGAAATCCCAGCTTGATGTTTATGATTTAGGGTCCCCTTCGTTCCACCTTTCAGTGTTGAATGACGGAGGTGCTGAAAAAACCTTGTCGGGTTTGTGTCAAAAGTGGAGACCATGCAGAAGTAACTATTCAGTTTGTTTCATATTTCATAAAAGCATAACTTTTATGAGGTGAGATTGTCCACAGCTCTGTTTAGGTGCTCCAATAGGTTTTCCACAGATTTAGCGCCGTTCTAAACCGTTGCATTTGTCTGCTCTGTCTTCTCTAAGCCCCAGTGGGTCGAGGCAGATGAGCGTTCACACTGAGCCTGGTTCTGGTTCTGCTGGAGGTTTTCCTCCCTGTTAAAGGGGAGTTTTCCTCTCCACTGTCGCTTCATGCATGCTCAGTATGAGGGATTGCTGCAAAGCCATCAACAATGCAGACGACTGTCCACTGTGGCTCTACGCTCTTTCAGGAGGAGTGAATGCTGCTTGGAGAGACTTGATGCAACCTGCTGGGTTTCCTTAGAGGAAACTTTCTGATCAATCTGGAGGATTTGATGGAATTTGACTTTTTGAAGAGTCTTGAGATGATGTGTGTCATGAATTGGCGCTATATAAATAAAATTTTATTGAATTTCTTTAGTTGAAATCAATCTTCTGCTGATTTATCACCTTCCTCACTGAAAATTTTGAGTCGAACCTGGCTGCTGAAAGTTGGAACTGTTCTCAATTTCATCCACCATACAACACAGGTCCAGTTGAAGAAGAGTAATCCCTTAGCATGATGCTGCCACCCCCATGTTTTACTGTTAGCATGGTAACCTTTAGCGATGCACAGTGTCGTGTCGGCTTTATTCGTTAATCTGGCAGGATGAGAGCAATGATTTCCACCAAGGTGTCAGAGTGTTTTGCTCCTTCAGAGAACTGCTCTAGCTTACACAATTGTTACGCAACTCGAATACTCAGAACTAGAAGGGTGTGAAAATATCTACAGACGAACTGTGGGAAGCTAACTTTCCAGGAATTTATGTTCAGAACTGACTGCATGTTCGTCGGTTCTCCTCTGGCGCTGCCTGCAGACTGGTAAGGCACAGAGCTACGCCACATAAAGTCCATAAAGAATACAAAGATGGACCTCTCTGCAGCCTGCGGCTATAGCTAGCAGATGAAACTGTAAGGAGAACCGCGCTACGACACTTGATCTTCATTTCAAAGCTCTTTGATTCACTGTGATTGACAAACAAAGCAGCTGCAAAAGGGTGGGCAAACTTATGCAACGACAGCAGATTTTTGTTTTTCAGTTTATTGCAAAGCATGTTTGAGAAAAGTTGAAGAAATTAATTCTGTAATTAATTTTTTTTCCAGAACAAAAAGCAAAAATTTTGTCAAGGGGTGTGTAAACTTTTGAAACCCACTGTCAGGGTAATTTTGTTCGGGTAAATAGATTTAAACCTTTATTCTGAGTGTGTTTCTGTAGAAAAAGCTGCAATGTTCTGACAATGTTCTGATGAGTCAACTGACTTTAAACCGTTACGGATGATTTTCTTTCTCTCCTTTTCATCTGGACTCCGCGACGGCTGCAGGAACTCTGTTCTTCACCAAAGTTCATAGTGGATGGAGCTTCTCGGCTGGACATCTGCCAGGGAAAACTCAGTAAGTCAGCTTCTCTCTGCCAGCCTTAGCTGATGCAGACTGCAGAGCCTTGAGCCGTAAAACAGAACCTGCTGGCTCTAAAAAGATTTGTGGATTTAAACCAAAGATTTCATTGAATGGTATAAAAATCGGTCATTGTTATTAATTTTGGGGCTTTTAATGGTTCATTTCAGCTCAGCAGATGCAAAAATTCCTAAAAACTGTGTACAGAAGTTCAAATTCATTAAGGATTTTCTGTACTACAGACGGGATCAAATTATATGCACCTATAATAATATTTGGTCACATGTTCCGTTATGCAGCCAGTAAACCCTAGTCTTCTTGGTAGAGCGCCATTAAATTGGTTGGTTTTCTCTCACAGATTCAGCCAACAAATCTTCAACAGTGTCGTATGTTGGTGAAGATTCTCAGTCATCCAGGTCATGATCAATCCGAAAAAAGGTTAAAAAATAAAATAGCTGTGTCCCGTCTGCTCAGACAGTTTATTCAAGCAGCTGAAGTGCCTCCACAGCAGGTCGGGTTCTGCAGAGCTCCGCTTCATCAATGGCGTATTTGATTGATGTGCGCTGAAGCGTTTAAAATGTCCACTGCAGCGGACCCTAGCCTCGTGAGACCATCCTGATCTCGCGAGCTTTCAAGGTTTCACTCGCAGATCAGTCTGGCTACTCTCCGTTAAAGAAAATTTGGAGCCGTTCACCAAACGAACGTCCAATCAGCGTTGGCTTTGAGGCGGGTTGAGGTGTGACGCAACCAGAAGCGCGACAGTTCAGTCTAAAGAACATGGCGGCTTCAGCCGATGAAACTAGCGTTAGCGTGGCTATCGAGCAAGTTTTATCGGAATTACAGAGTATTTCTTTGCTGAGCTAACGAGCCTTTACCTGCAGCAGCAAGAGTAGCCTGGCTTGTGGTTGTGTTTTCGTCGTCGCTCATAACAGAGCGACGACGAAGCATGTTGACGAGTACGTCATATGCTTCGTTGATCTGATTGGTTTATTTGGCCCGTCTATCACTAACATAGGCCAATCAGCTAACCAGTATTTTCGCCCCTTCCCAAAATTACTTCAACGGAAGGTTTCCAGATGGATATGCGGAGCAAATCTATCTGGCGGCGTCAGGTTAAGCGGACCCAGGAGGACCAACATTGGGGACCTCTGCTTTGGAGGTTCTCCTCCTGCCGTACGATTCTGCTCACTTCATGCGATGCAGCAAAACCAACGGCATGGTGCTGCCACCGCCATGATCACAGTCGGTGCAGTTTTCTTAGGTTTAGGACCCGTGGCGGCTGGGGCTAAAATCTTTCGGTGGGGAGTACCAGAGGTGGAAGATTACCGCAACAATAGACTCTACTCCAACGTAAATTCGGTTGAGGTCAGGTCCAGGAAAAGGTGGACTGCTCCTTTTGGGTTGGGGGTCAGAGGAGTTTAAATATCTTGGTCTCCTGTTCAGCAATGATGGTGGGATGGAACGAGAGACAGGAATCTGGACCGGGGCTTCATCTGCAGTAATGCTGGCGCTGATCCAGTCTGTTGTGGTGACCAAAGAGCTGAGCCAAAAAGCATCGCTCTCTGTTTTCCGGTCCGTCTACATCCTGACCCTCACTGATGGACGCGAGGTCTGGATCAGGACAGAAAGAACCAGATCCTGGATCTGAAATGAGCTTCCTCTGGAGGGAGGCCCGGCTCAGCCTTAGAGAGAGGCAGAGGAGAACCGAGGTAGAGCCGCTGCTTCTCCGCATCGAAAGGAGAATCCTGACGTGGTTCAGACATCTGATCAGGATAGCATACCGGTCAGCATACCACCAAGAAGGACGAACCACATCCAACAGGATTAACTGCGGACGCAAGAGGAAGCTGTCTGAAAGGGATGTTCGGGTGCTAACCCGGATTGTATCCAAAAAACATAAAACCACGGCTCCCCAAATCACGGCAGAATTAAATGTGCACCTCAACTCTCCTACTTTCCACCAAAACTGTCCGTCGGGAGCTCCACAGGGTCAATATCCACGGCCGGGCTGCTATAGCCAAACCTTTGGTCACTCGTGCCAATGCCAAACGTCGGTTTCAATGGTGCAAGGAGCGCAAATCTTGGGCTATGGACAATTTGAAACATGTATTGTTCTCTGATGAGTCCGCCTTTACTGTTTTCCCCACATCCGGGAGAGTTACGGTGTGGAGAAGCCCCAAAGAAGCGTACCACCCAGACTGTTGCATGCCCAGAGTGAAGCATGGGGGTGGATCAGTGATGGTTTGGGCTGCCATATCATGACATTCCCTTGGCCCCATACTTGTGCTAGATGGGCGCGTCACTGCCAAGGACTACCAAACCATTCTGGAGGACCATGTGCATCCAATGGTTCAAACATTGTATCCTGAAGGAGGTGCCATGTATCAGGATGACAATGCACCAATACACACAGCAAGACTGGTGAAAGATTGGTTTGATGAACATGAAAGTGAAGTTGAACATCTCCCATGGCCTGCACAGTCACCAGATCTAAATATTATTGAGCCACTTTGGGGTGTTTTGGAGGAGCGAGTCAGGAAACATTTTCCTCCACCAGCATCACGTCGTGACCTGGCCACTATCCTGCAAGAAGAAAGGCTTAAAATCCCTCTGACCACTGTGCAGGACTTGTATGTCATTCCCAAGACGAATTGACGCTGTATTGGCCGCAAAAGGAGGCCCTACACCATACTAATAAAGTATTGTGGTCTAAAACCAGGTGTTTAAGTTTCATTGTCCAACCCATGTATATATACAAGGTATATTTTTGTGATGTTAAAATCAAGAATTTGTGCCAATTTTCTTAATTTCTCTATATTTGTTCAAATTGCTTGATATTTGCGTGTGGACTATAAAAATAATTAGCAATTAACAAAAGGTATCCACAAATTGTTGTAAACTTTCTACATAACGTAACACGTATTTTTAATGATCATAAGGCTAATTTCTCTCACACCTTGCAGGGTCCTCCTAGCTCTCTGCTGAGCTTCTCTCGTAGTCTGACTGAATCTGAGGCCGCTCTATTTGGACATGAGCGCGGTTCCTGACGGTTAGATAGAAACCACCTGTTCAATGTGAACAGTATTTCTTATGTCAGGCTTTAACGGGACGTCCTGGCCTGTCCTCTGCAGGTGACTGCTGGGTCCTCTCTGCCATAGCTTCCCTGGCTATGTATCCTGACCTGCTCAAGAAGGTTGTGCCTCTCAACCAGAGCTTCCAGAACGGCTACAATGGCAGCTTCACCTTCAAAGTACGTATCTAGTCACCAAGATGCAGCCAGGGGTCTTTAACAAAATTTCTGATGACAGTTTGGAGATCTTGGGTTTAATTTAAATATCTGTGTATCCGCTCAGTCATATTTCTTTGTTGTTTAAGTTCCTGATCGTAGTTTATTCCAGACTTTGTCCTGTGGTCCAGTTAAAGGAATGTACAACACAGTTTTCAAGAAGGAACGGTTTGTGAACTTCCAAAATAAATGTAAAATGCAGTGTCAGGTATTTATGTTGTATGTATGCATTTATTTCCACATCACCCCTGCCTGCAGAATTAATGAAAACTGAGAGCATCATCTGTTATGCAACCTGACCTGTATTGTCAGTTGCTTCAAATTTCCTATAAAAGCTCTCAGTCTAAATCAAACAGTCCCATATGTCTACTACTGTGTTTGACATATTTTTGAACATTTTTTTAACACTTTGTAGTTATGCTCTGACTATTATGAGTTGCACATCATACAGAAAAATCTGTATCAGAAGTGATGGAAAGCATCAGCAAACATCACAATCTTTAATCATTACTATTCATTAAAAGCTA
Source organism: Fundulus diaphanus (assembly GCA_037039145.1). Taxonomy (NCBI): domain Eukaryota; kingdom Metazoa; phylum Chordata; class Actinopteri; order Cyprinodontiformes; family Fundulidae; genus Fundulus; species Fundulus diaphanus. The sequence goes on along the minus strand of CM073124.1, from coordinate 5,254,828 downwards.
CGATATGATTTGTTTTAGGGGGGCTGAGGGGGGGGGGGCATGAACAGTTAAATCGTCTGATTATTTTGTCTTCACATCTTCAACAAATCTAAAGATCACACAGGATTTTGGTCTGTTTTACACGGTTCCCTCTAAACTATTGTTGGCTGACTCTGAACATGGTGCGCTATAAACGAACGCATAGTTTTAACTCTTTTCACTGTATGTCTGAATAAGTGGCTCTTTGAAGTTTTAAAGAAGTGGACATATTTTAAGCTGCTGTTGAACCACAGGCCTCTGGTAAAGACCATTAAATACCCAATTGTAGTAATGTTGGACTTTATTCTAACGGTTCTGTGGTGTAACGTCTCTTTGTGTAGTTTTGGCAGTACGGGCAGTGGGAGGAGGTGAGGATCGATGACCTGCTGCCAACGCAAGGCAACAAGCTGGTCTACCTCAGCTCCCCTGAAAGACACGAGTTCTGGAGCGCTCTGCTGGAAAAAGCCTACGCCAAGTGAGTTCCTGGAGTTCCTGTTAATATGTGGGCAGAAACGTTTTATTTCAATCAATTTTTTGCAGCAAACTCTTTCACTCATTGTCACTTTTATACAGGCTCTTCTGGTTTTGGGTTGTTAATTTTTTGATGAAAAGGCAGATATTTATAAAAAAAAGCATTCAATAAAAGAGTCTGAAAGTCACAAAAAAGATTTATTTAGAGAACTTTCCTTTTTGTCTTGCGTTCTTGTTGTTCAATTCAATTCAATTCAATTTTATTTATATAGCGCCAAATCATGAAACATGTCATCTCAAGGCACTTTACAAGTTAGGTTCAATCATATTATACAGATTGGGTCAGATTATACAGATTGGTCAAAATGTCCTATATAAGAAAACCAGTTGATTGCTTCAAAGTCCCGACAAGCAGCATTCACTCCTGGAGAAGCGTAGAGCCACAGTGGACAGTCGTCTGCATTGTTGATGGCTTTGCAGCAATCCCTCATACTGAGCAAGCATGAAGCGACAGTGGAAAGAAAAAACACCCGTTAGTGGGAAGGAAAAACCTCCGGCAGAACCGGGCTCAGTATGAACGGTCATCTGCCTCGACCGACTGGGGTTACAGAAGACAGAGCAGAGACACAACAAGAGAGACAAAAAGCACAGAAGCACACATTGATCTAGTAATCTGTTCTACATTAGATGGTAATAGTCGGTGATCTGTCCTCCCTGGATGATTTCACAGTCAACAGAACGTCAGACCAGGTGTACCTACTATGAAGAAAAAAGAGAGAGAACAAAAAGTTAAAAGCTGAAAGACAACAGTCATTTCAATGTAATGCAATGCAAATCTGGAGAACAGTAGAACTCAGTAGAGTGAGAAAAGTAGGCCCTGATGTCCTCCAGTAGCCTAAGCCTATAGCAGTAAAACTATAAAGGTAGCTCAGAGTAACATGAGCCACTCTAGTTATAAGCTTTGTCAAAAAGGAAAGTTTTAAGATTAGTCTTAAAAGTAGACGGGGTGTCTGCTTCACGGACCAAAACTGGGAGTTGGTTCCACAGGAGAGGAGCCTGATAGCTAAAGGATCTGCCTCCCATTCTACTTTTAGAGACTCTAGGAACCACCAGCAGACCTGCAGTCTGAGAGCAAATAGTAAATTAGTACCACTTTACAATAAGCCTCCCCTTATAGATGGCTAATATATATTTTATGGATTTTTATTAATTAAGCTGTAAACATTTTATAAGTTATTCATAAGTGTTTATTAGCAAGACAGAAAGCTGACCGGTTTCTTGTCAAATAATGAGCCTAATCTGTTCAACTATATATTTCTAGAGTTGCTTATATCAAACATTTCAGACTAACTCTACTTTGTAAGCACAAACTGCTCAGTTCTCTCTCTTGCTCGCCCTGAATTAATGCATAATAAACACCTATGAATGAGTTATAAAGTGTTTACAGGTTAATTGATAACATATCTTTATACTATTTACTAGCCATCTATGAGGGAGCCTTATTGTAAAGTGGTACCGATAAACTTTACAGGACAACTTCTGAAAATAATAAACAATATAGAAACCCCATCCATATCTGCAGAACATATTGTTTAGATAGATGGACGGACAGGCAGACACTTCATTAATTAACCACGGGGAAATTCACATGTCTGGCAGCAGCACACAGAAATGAATTCAGAGACGAGAGAAAATGGCGGGCTGCAGGTGGGAGCACTGTTGCCTTGCAGCAAGAGCTGGAGTCAAGAAGGTGCTGGGTTCAAATCCTCTTTGTGCATGGGGTTTGCATGATTTACCTGTGCGTGCATAACTTATCTCCAGGTGCCAAGGTTTCCTCCTACAGTCCAGTTCAGGCATGTCCAATGTGCGGCCCGCGGGCTATTTGTGGCCATTGTACTGATTCTGGGCGGCCCTCCAACTGCATTTCAAGAAAGCTTTGGTCCACCAGCACAGGTGGCTGATGCAGAGGGAAGATTTTAGTTTTTAATTAGGGCAAATAATTACAGAAAAGTTAAAATCCTACAATTGAAAATGTTTAGTACAACACAAAGTATTCATCTGTTAACACACACACTTTTGAGATTCTCTTTAATTTCATAGTAACATCTATCCAATGAGATTTGATTACTCAAATGCAGACTTAGGTGCAAGTGTTTTGAAAGAGCAACTGACCCAAATACTGTTCTCCCATTGCTAGACAGAAAAGAGTTTATTATTGTTAAAAAGTGAAATTAAACTATTGAAAATAATTTGCAAACTGGATGACGATCTTTTAATACGACAAATGAGCAAAACCCTTTTTTTAACCTTTGGATCTACAGTGAATTACGCATTCATTTCCTACAAAAATCTGACTAATTTATTAAAAATTATCATATTTTCAGAGAAGGTAAAAAATGACCATAATCTTTTTTGTAAAAATAAATTGTGTTAATTTTTTGGCCCTAGAATTCCTTTGACTTGACAATTTTGGCCCACGTACAGAAAAGTTTGGACCCCCCTGGTCCAGTTTCATGTCCAGAATCATGGGTGTACCCTGCCTCTCTCCCAATGACCCTGGAGATAGACACCTGCACAGATAAGTGGTGATAGACGATGGATGTGATTTAAAAAAACAAAAACACAAACAACACACTTCAAATGTGGTATCAGACAGTGTTAAAACATCTACACGTTTCTGTTTCTGGTCAGCCAGGAGGCCGTGAAGTGTCCATTACCCCAACACACCGTAGCACAGAGAAGGGCTCTGACATGTGATTAGACATCCTGGCGCACATTAAAAGGTCTCAGGCGCCCCGCCCTAAAGGGCATCTGGATTCAGGGTCTAGTTTTTCATCAACCAGGACCCCAAGTTTTCTGTAGGTCTGCACAACTTCAACATCCTGGCCCAGTATGAAGACAATAATAACAGGAACCTTCGATCTTCTAAAGCCCACCAACAGTTAGTTTGAATGGACGTTTATCTACAGTATTTACCTTTGGGAGTTGTAATTACCCTCTGTGTTGAGTCGCTAACGTCTGACTGCGTTTGTCGTCTCAGGCTGAACGGAGGCTACAGAGCTCTGGAAATGGGCTACCCTCATGAGGCCATGGTGGACATGACCGGCGGCGTGACCGAGGTTTTTAACCTCCCCATGGCGTCCAAAAACCTGTTGGAGCTCCTCAGAGACCTGCTGGCCAAAGGAGCGCTCATTAACTGTGCCAACGGCAAGGTACGGAGGCGGAGGAGGTGTGCCTGGAACCTGTCAGCCGTTTCTGGTTGGATCCCCGAACCTGCAGAGAAAATCCCATTGAAAGCATCCAAAAGCATCAACATGCACCAGAGCATTCCTGTCTGCCAAATGCCAGGGAAATTACAGAGATGCTATTTAACTTTTGTTACATTCATAAGTTTACATTAATTTCTTTAGTACCGTTGCCTTTTGTTCGTTTTACTGTAAATAATTAGACTCTACCAGCTTTCGCCATCATATCTTTTCAAGGTCTGTTGCTCTAGTTCTGGTGTTGAAGTGAGAAATCAAAAGGTTTTGTGTATTTTCATGCAGTGTGTGTAGTAATACTGCACTGTAAGGTTGAGTCATCCCTTTCTGACCGTGGGTGGATGTTCTCTGCACTTCAGGGTTCCCTGGAGCAGAAGAACGAGCTGGGGATCATGTTCAAACACGCTTACTCGCTCACAGCCGTGGAGAAGGTAACTGAACAAACACAAACGGGAGATTTTCTCAGATTATAAACATCAAACTCAATCTTGTAGAGCCAGAGCCTCTGTTGAATCCCCCGCAGTGTTTATTGGGATGAAAGTAGAATTAGAGCTAAGATTTAATTTAAAGGTGAAATTATCCTCTGCTAAAATCTCTTTCCCCCCCCCCCCCATCAGGTAAAATCATCTTATGGGTATGTAGATTTGGTGCGAATCCTCAATCCGTGGGGCAACACGGAGTGGACGGGGCCGTGGAGTGACGAGAGCGGGTCGGTAAAACATCAACTAGCCTTGAGTTGTTGAAACAGGGCCAAAGGATCCGCTGCGGATGTTTTACAGATTTAGATTCTTTCTGTACCGTCTCGTTCCAGCGGAGAGTGGAAGACGGTGAGCCCCGAGGAGCAGGATCGGCTGGGCAGGGTCAGCCGGGTGGACGGGGAGTTCTGGTGAGTTTCCCTCACACCTTTACACCTTTGCTGTCCTCCAAACACGAAGCCCAGCGTGTGAAAGCCCAGCGGGAGCAGCACGCTCTGACTGTTTCTGCCTCCAACAGGATGTCAGTGGTGGACTTCCAGCTGAACTTTGACACGATGGAGGTGTGCCACCTGACGCAGGCTCTGGGCGAGCCCGGCTCCGGCGTGCAGCCGTGGAGCTGCGTCATGCACCACGGGACCTGGATGCCGGGCATCACGGCGGGAGGATCGCCCACCAGCAGTAAGAGGAGCAACACTCAACTTTTAGGCAGAAACGGTTTTAGCATCATGTTTGGCATCATTTGTCACATCCCAACCACAAACATCTGTTTTTTTGGGGGGTTTAATGTGATAAACCAACACAGAGTTTTGTGTAGTTGCGAACTGGAAGGAAAATAATACATGGTCTTAAATATTTATACTGGTAACAACAGTAAAAAGTCCAGTTTGTATTTTCGGTTACAGCCTCCACCAGCTATGAACATCTGGAGAAACACATTTTACTTCTTTGCAACTGTCATGTTTGGCTTTAGGTGTTTCGCCCACATGCAGAATACACTCGGGAAAACGGGTAGATTAGGAAAAGGTTTATTGAAGTACAAGAACGCAGGTGGAGATTGTGCTGAAGACCGGGACTCGAACGGGGACCAGGAGGACGGGGAACCGGACTCATCTAGAGGAATGAGAGGATCTGTTAACTGTTGGAGGGACAACGGGAGATGTGCTGCTGGACGTAAGCTTACCACGAGGTGGGGAAACCAAACCGGGGAGGAAATGACGAGGACTCAGGGATTGCCTGGTGGTAATGCCACAGGCGTCCGGGAGAACAGGGAGCGGAGGCAGAAACGGGTCCGAGCAGCACCGAGAGATCCAGGGATCCAGATCAGCGGGAGGAACCAGTTGTTGTCCGCAGGCGGCTGGGGTCCAGAGGTGGGTGGCTGGCCAGGGGGAACCAGGATGAATCCACGAGGGAAGACCGACGGAGGAGTGACAGGAGGAGCTTGAAGGATGTTGACACGAGCGATGGACGTCTGGATACGAGGGGAAACCTGGGAGACACAAAGGTAGGAATCTTTAGTTTTCACAAAACCGATCAACGCTAGAGGCCGAAGCTGGTAACACTCTGGCATCCCCCCGCTGTCTGCGCGCTGTTCTTGTAGTGCTGCCCGGTGCTGCTCAACGACCCGCAGGTGTGCGGGCTCCGCCCACCAGTCAACCCCGAACACCTGTGGAGAAAGCAGCAGAACCGGCGCAGGCTGCACGGCCCTGCTGGCTGAGTCCTGACAGCAACATTGCTCAAGCCCATTCATGTCAAGTCTTGGCCCCTTTCTCAACAGGATTTAGGCCTGTACTTTGACTAGGCCATTCTAGCAGATGAATATGCTTTGATCCAAACTGTTCGACAGGCTGTTGATTAATTTTTGGGTCACGTGATGATTTGATGCTGATGTGATTAAAAAAGTGAAAGTATCACTTTATAAGATGCTCCACATCCCTTGTTTTAATGCAGGGGGATGGCTTCACTTTTTTTAAAAGAGTTCCTACAAAAATATTACTTTATTTTTGTAATTTTACGACTTCTCATAATCCCCTCTCTCTCGCCAAAACGGGGTTGCCAGTCTCTGGCACTGTTACTCTGGGGTTCTCAGGCTGAAAGGTTTGGGAACGCCTGGTTCAGGTGGACGTCCATGTCCTGGTAGGTGGTCCATCCTCTCTCCAGGTCCAGATGATGGATGGATAAGAGCTCTGGGTTGTTGTAGGACCTGACCCTGCTGTAAACTGGACCAGAACTTTCTACCTGACCCATCTTCTGGTTCCTTGGTCTCCATGATGATTTTTATTGCGATTAAAACACACACAGGCTCTCACTGATTAGTGGCACGGTTGGCAGCTCAGTTGTGTTCCAGCAAAAAGGTTCTGGGTTTGAATCCTGGCCTGGGTTCTTTCTGCACAGTGTTTCCACGTTCTCTGTCTTTTCAGACTTTTATAAAGAAAATGTTGAACTTTTTATTATTTTTCTTCTGCTGACCGATTGTGCCCTACTTTGTGTTGGGCTCTCACATTAAATCCCAGTAAATTAACACTGAGGTTTGTGAATTTATTGTGACCAAATGTGAAAAGATGTGGAAAGGCTTCTGCGGGTCAACAGGGTGCACAGCAAAAACAATAAAATATTTAATAGGAGGGGAGAAAAAAAGACAAAAAGGCATGTGGGTGAAATAATTAATTTGTTTTAAAAGAAACGACATAATGTAAAAAATAGAAATAGTTCTTTAAAAATCCCTTAAAAATTGAGATTATGATCAGTTCCTATATAGATCAGTAGATTATTCCAGGCGTTGCTAAGGAGAACCTCGGCTTCTCCAAGTTGGACCTCAGAACCTCCAAGAACACAACTGGTAGTTTGGATCTCAGAGTCCCTCTGGGTCAAGAATCAAAAAGTTTCACTGTGGTGACATTTCTTTAGGACATACTCCGCCTTACAACACACACAACAAACAATAAACAATAAGCAATAACATGAACAATATGTACTAAGATAGTCTTTGCAGTCTGCTAGTACTCACACCGAGTTCAATCCCACCTAAACGTGATCTGTTGTGTTGGGCGAATCAGTCACTGGAAGCTTCTTTGATGGTACATTTAAGATTGTGGCGAATCTTCTGCAATGTTCTTAAACCTGATACGCAGAACTGTGCAACACAACATTCCTGATAGTTAAGAGTGTGCAAAAAATAGGCATTCACAGTGGTGGTGTTGTAACGTGTACCGACTCAGTCTCCTCAGCAGGGGGCAATAGCCCTCACAGCTTTAGAGAAGAAGCTCTTTCTAAATCTGCTCGTACTGAATTTGATGCTCCTGAAGCTGATACTGTCGATCACTCCATTCTGTTAGACCGTCTGGAAAACTGGGTCGGCCTCTCTGGTACAGCTCTCAACTGGTTTAAATCCTACTTAAAGGACAGGGAATTTTTTGTATCAGTAGGTAACTTTACATCAGAGATGACAAAAATCACATGCGGGGTTCCCCAAGGGTCCATCCTGGGTCCCCTCCTTTTCAACATCTACATGCTCCCTCTAGCTCAGATAATAAAAAACAACAACATCAGCTACCATAACTATGCAGACGACACACAGCTCTACATCACCATGTCACCAGGTGACTATAAACCAGTTCAAGCACTGAGTAGATGCTTAGAAGAAATCAATGCCTGGATGTGCCAAAATTTTCTTCAGTTGAATAAAAACAAAACAGAAGTAATAATTTTTGGACCAATAGAGGAGAGATCAAAGGTTAGCACACAGCTTCAGCTAAAAACCACTAATCAGGCCCGAAATCTGGGAGTAGTGATGGACTCAGACCTGAACCTCCAAAAGCACCTAAAGACAGTTACAAGGTCGGCTTTCTATCACCTGAAAAATATTTCTAGGATTAAAGGACTGATGTCTCAGCAGGATCTGGAAAAACTAATCCATGCGTTTATTTTTAGTAGAATTGATTACTGCAACGGTGTTTTCACAGGTCTGCCTAAAAAGTGGATCAGACAGCTGCAGCTGATCCAGAACGCTGCTGCCCGCGTCCTCACTAAGACTAAGAAAGTAGAGCACATCACCCCAGTTCTAAAGTCCTTACACTGGCTTCCTGTATCTCAGAGAATAGACTTTAAAATACTTCTGTTAGTCTATAAATCCCTAAATGGCTTAGCACCTAAATACATCACAGACTTGTTATCAGTCTATCAACCATCCAGACCACTCAGGTCTTCTGGCTCCAGCCTGCTCTGCATACCTAGAACTAGAACTAAACAAGGAGAAGCAGCATTTAGTTCCTATGCTCCACTGATCTGGAACAAACTTCCAGAAAATTTTAAAGGTGCGGAAAGCCTGAGTTCCTTTAAATCAAGATTAAAAACACATTTGTTTAGGATTGCCTTCAACTGTTCTAGTTAACTGAATCACCACTTTTTTGCTCTAATTTCTATCTACATTTTATTCTTACTTGCTTTTATTCTGTTTTAATTTGCTATATTTTAATCATGTAAAGCACTTTGCGTTGTCCATGTACTGAATTGTGCTATATAAATAAATTTGCCTTGCCTTGCCTTGAAGCGTTTACCTGATGGGAGAGGGACAAACGGCGCACTGCCCTGGGGGAGATGCGTCTGGCTCTTCTCTGGACTCGTTCTGCATGAACTGAGTCTAGATCCTGCAGACGGCATCCCATAATCCCCTGCTCTGTTCTCACCACTTGTGCTAAGTCCTTCCTCTCCTGCACTGTGCAGCTCCCATACCACACAGTGATGCTGAGATATAAACGCTCTCTATTGTAGCTCTGTAGAAGTTCTTTAGCAGCTTAGTGAAAAGTCCAGACCTTTTCAGGTTCCTGAGGAAGAGGAGCTGTTGTTAGGCCTTCTTCACCAGGAGGGAGGTGTTCTCAGTCCAGGAGAGGTCAGAGAAGACGTTAATTCCCAGGAACCTGATGCTGTCCACACCTCCACCACCTCCCCCTGTATGCAGAGAGGAGGTGTTCAGTCCTCCTGGACCTCCTGTAGTCTGTTATTACCTCCTTGGTCTGACTGGTGTTCAGGATCAGGTTGTTCCTGGAGCTCCACTGTGTCAGATTGCTGACCTCATCCCTGTAGTGGGACTCATTATTGGTGGAGATGAGACCCACTACAGTGGAATCGTCCACTAACTTCTCCACTGTGTCTGTGGGGTGGACAGCAGAAAGGTCCTGGGTGAAGAGAGCTGGGCTGAGGACACAGCCCTGTGGTGTTCCTGAGGATCAGTGGAGCAGATGTTCCCCATCCTCACCACTTGGGGTCTGTTGGTGAGGAAGTCACTGATCCAGGAGCAGAGAGGTGTGGAGAATCCATGTTGTGGAGCTTCAGAGCCAACATGTCTGGGAGCACCGTGCTGAATGCTGAAGTCCATGAAGAGCATCCTGACAGGTGTTGGGCTGCTGCAGGTGAGTCAGAGCTGAGTGCTAATGAGACAGCGTCCTCTGTGGAGACATTCTCCCTGTAGGCAAACTGCAGGCTGTCCAGGCCAGCAGGAGGAGGATCCTCTGGAAGCCCTTCATGGTGACAGTGGTCAGAGCGATGGGACGATAGTCACTGAGGCAGGTGATAATTGGTTTCTTGGGGACAGGCACGATAACTGAGGATTTCAGACAGGCAGGAACCGTGGAGAGCTGCAGGGAGAGGCTGAAGATGTCCAGAAAGACCCCTGCTAGCTGACACCATGTCTGGACCTGCAGCCTGGTTGGTGTTGACCTTCTTCAGGGAAAAGGTCACTTGGTGGAGCTGCAGAACGAGAGGCTGATGGTGCTCCTCTGGCTGGGGGAGATGTAGTCTGTGATGTTTCTGATGCCTCCCCACATGTTGAGTGGATTATTGCTGCTGAAATGGTCCTCGATGTGCTGCTTGTACCTTTGCTTTGCCTTCTGGATGCCTCTAAATTCACTTCTAGCCCTGCTGTAGGCCAGTCTGTCTCCAGATCTGAACCAGGCCTTCAGCAGGGACCGCACCCAGCTGTCCATCCATGGTTTCTGGTTAGGAAACACTCTGACAGTCTTTGTGGTAAGAACAGCATCAGTGCAGAATATGATTGGACAAGACTGTTAAGACCCTAAAAAACCAGCAGCAAGATTTAATCCATCCTGTAGCGAACAGGAAGCCAGAACCGGAGCTACATGGTCCTGGTTTCTGCCGGTGGCGACGGGGATGACAGATCTAAACCGATATGAAGGGAGTCACAATAATCTCGGCGAGTTGACAAGAAAACACAGATCAGTCTCTCAGAATCCTTGGCAAGTCGTAGCTGGAAAAAAAGCTCACTTTGACAACCAAATGGATTTTCTTTGTGAGATTCTGTGTATTAATCCTGAAGTATTTCCCAATGCTGCATCGTTTGAACGTGTGTACCTTTGTGGTATTTCAATAAAGAGCTTTATAAATCCCTTCAGGCTGATTCTTTTGCTTCAGCTGACAAGCCGCAGCGAGTTCAGACACGTTTATTTGTCTTTCTTTCCACAATGCCTGTAATTTAGCCGTTATTTTACCCATAACTGCTTTCAACAGCTCCAGCAACACGTAGTTTCACGTAATGTCCAACACATCTTTACCAGCATGACGGCTCACAACTGAACGTGTTTGTGTTGTCCAGTGTTGTTTTGGCAGAACCCTCAGTTCCTCTTGGTTCTATCGGAGGTGGACATCTCCCCCAGAAACAGCCAGAGGACCTGCTCCTTCGTCGTGGCTCTCATGCAGAAGTACCAGAGACGCAAAGGCATTAACCTCTACGTTGCCCTGCATATATATCCGGTACACACACACACACACACACACACACACACACACACACACACACACACACACATATATATGAGAGCCAGCTGTGTGTATATATATATATATATATATATATACACACAGCTGGCTCTCACCATTACAGGGCTTGGAGCATTTCAATTCATTCAGGCTTCAAGCTCCAGGTGTCATGATATTTAGCTGATGATGACGTCTGTTTGTAAAAAACCAAACATAAAATGATCAGGAAAACGGCTTCGCTGATTACTTTTCGTTTGTTAAAGAGTTATTTGGATGTATAATCTAGCAGGTTTTGGATTAATTTCATGCAAATCCTAAATTAAGACCTCGATGATCTCAATCCAGATGTGGTTTAATAAAAACATATCTAGAGCACTGTTGCCTTGCAGCTAGAAGGTCCCGAGTTTGAATCCTGGCCTGGGGTCTTAATGCATGGAGGTTGCATGTTCTCCCTGTGTGTGGATTGGTTCTCTCTGGGAACTCCAGCTTCCTGTAGCAGACCAGATACATGACTGTTAGGTCGTGTTTCCGGACCAGGCGGCCATGCCAGGACAGGCAGGTAGCATCGATGGATGACGGATGAGAGTGATGACATCATTCCCTCATTATTCATATTCCAGCTGCGCTGTGCTCTGGTCTAATCTTTCATTCAGACTCGACCTTTTCCTCGGTGTGGATCAGAGCTAATTTAGGAGCTGAACCAGAAACTGGGCTGAAGCTCAGAGGAGATCGGACACTTTTCAGTCGTGGCTCCAAAATTCTCCTGGCTCTTATAAACACATTTCTTTTGTTCTCAGCGGCTTGTGACTGGATCTTAGTCAGTTTGTTGTTGTTCACAGTGCATCATATTCTGCTTTTACTGTTTGTTTTTTGTTGCATTTTATTATTATATGTGTCTCAGTTTGATGTGTTTTAGTACTGTGCAGCAAGTCGATTAAACAAATTGTTTTTTTTTAAATATGCTTTATAAATAAAAGGGTTTTTAATTGGGAATAGTGTGTAGATGCAGGAAACTATGATTTTACATCCTCACCGGCCTGCAACGCTAAAAGTAGTTTTCCAAAAGAGTTAATTTGGGCTTTTTTTATTATTTATTTTTTTAATTTAGAAAGAGAGATTACCATCACATTCATTAATTACAGCTTTATTCATTTAAGATCGTACTTGAGGACATAAACAGAGTCCAAGTGATTTTGTCCATACTGCCTTTCTGGTATTTTCTTTTACAGACTATTGAGTAAATTTGGTTTTGACGTTATTTACGGTTCCTGAACTTCCCAACAAGTTCAGTGCCAGTTTTTTTTTCCAGCACAACACACATAAATGTAGGTTTTTGAGTTGTGATTAAAGACATCCCTTGGAGCTTTTTTGCAGCTTCTGCATGTACACAGCTCCCTGCACGATTCCAACCAAAAATGGATGTAAAAAAGTATGAGATGCACCACCAGAAATGACAAACGCAACACAGGTTCCAATAAAAAACGCAGAAAAACTGTTAAAAGCGCTCATTTTGAAGAAAAGACGCTCGGTATGAAGTCTAGATGAAACAAAAGGCCCAGGATGCCAAAATCCTGCAGTTTCCCAGCAGCTCAAGCTGTATTTCATCCCCTCAGGCCCATCCTCAGAACACCTACCTGTCATCCGAGGACCTGCGTAAAGTCTCTCCCATCTGCTACAACCAGCCCTCCCCCCGTCGGGAGGTGGTTATCCGCAGCTCGCTTCCTCCGGGCCGCTACATCATCATCCCTTCCACCATGGAGGCCAATCAGCAGGGAGAGTTCCTGCTGAGGGTGCTGACGGAGCCGGGGAACGCTGCCACGTGAGTCAGGCGTCGACCCGGTGAAGCAGACATGATGCTTCCACATGCCTTCACATTTATGATCACGGGTAAAAGAAAGTGCACCCCGTTCAGTTCCGATGTCTTACGTCAAAGGACAAAATTAAAAGTTTATCTGCTCTTTGCAGGTCCTAAAATTATTCCAGCTGAACCTCGAAGCTAGGGCTGGAGGATAATTCAATAACGAGATATATCAATAATAGAAGAAAAAAAGGGTCAATAAAAAGTTCAATAGAATAACAGTTTTCCTTCCTTGTGCTTTCTATCATGTAGGTTAATATTACAGTCAGTACATCCTCCCAACCAATCACAACGCAGACCCAGGAACCAAGCTCCGCCCCTTCAAAGAGTTCAGAGAGCACTCGTTCTTTTTTCTTTTTAAAAAACTTCCGGTTTTGGTAAAAAGTTGGTTGAATAAAGGGTTGAGTTTTAATTCACTGTTTGTGTCTTTATCTAAAAATAGGTTGCTAAGCAACAGCATAAAATGGGCAGGGCTGCACTTAAAATATATGTTTTGAATTTGTTGATAATTATCGATATCGATCAATATGATTTCTATTTTATCGATATGCTTATTTTCTATATAGTCCAGCCCTACTCGAAGTAAGTCTTCCATTGTTGGTTGAACACAAAAAAAATTAACCCAACATGGAAAAAGTGCGTGAAAAACTAAGTACACCCTTTTATTTAAGTAGGAAAGGAGCAGCCTATACGGGTCATAAGGTCATTCCTGGTGAGTCTGGTGTCCATCTTTCTGCACAGAGAAATACTGGGAAACATCTGAGACAGGGGTGGACCTCCCAGATAATTCAACACAATGTCAGAGAAATAAAAAAAAAGCTATAGCTGCATCTCTGAATCTACAGGCTTCAGTTTGCAGGTCAAAGGTTAATGTTCACAAAATGACAAACAGAAAAAGACTGAACTGTTTGGAAGGATTGAAGAAAACCTCTGCAGACCCTCTGTGGAGCACGGCGGTGGAGGAGTGATGGTCTGGGCTGAGGTGTTTTAGAGTCACCTGTGAGACCATCTGTTGAATTATGGGATGTACTTTACATTTTCACACACAGCATTAGATTCATGTTTGTTTCATAAATATCAACAGTGTCCAGTCAGTGCTTTTATTTGCTCCAGCTCAGGTTTGAATTATTTTAAAGCTTTTGTCCCCAAACATGAAACCCAAGAACTGAAAGAGGGTGTACTTTCTTTTTTACCATAACCGTGTGCTTGATTCCTTGCATTGAATGTCTTTTGTTCCAGTCCGGCTCAGAAACCAACACCACAGGATGTGTCCTTAATAAAAGAGGTAACAGTTTACTGTCTCCCAAATTAAAGTTATCACACCTTGTGAATTAAAACAGAGCTCTGCTGATGAAATCACAGATGTTTGGCTTCCATTTATATGCCATAAAAACTCCACTGAGGAAGGTAGGGATGGTATACAGAGCATTTAAGATTTTTCTTTTCCAGATTTTTCTTTCCTAAGAGTAAAATAAATGATTTTATATTAAGCTAAATTATGGTTGTAGTTTTTGGAAGTTGAAAGCCACATCACCTGTAGTTCCCCTTTAGGCCTCAGGTGGCGCTAAATCATGAAACATGACGTAAGCAATGAGGAAACTGACTAAATCAGGGGTGTCTTGACTAAAATTACAAAAAATACATTGTCGTGACTTATAGACTCAATAAACAACACATCTGATTTTGTCATTAAATATTTAAGGTAGTCGGATTTTTACATTTTTCCTTCAGGGGACGTTGGGGTGATTGTAGAAAACTTTAAAAGCAGTTTGAATGTTTGCCTGATTAAAAGAAAAGCGTCCAGTTTGTTAATTCCCATGAGCTTGATTGGGAAATATTCTAACTAACAAAAACAAGATTTGGATCACTCTTTCTCTGAAAACATCAGATAAATTCATTAAAAGCAGATTTGGGTGGATCAAAGTCTGCTTTTGAGTAAAAATCTCAGGATAGATGTGGCCCCATTTTGGGGAAAAGTAAAGAGAAAGCAGAAAACACGGTTATTTCAAAGGCAAATGCTTAATATTTTCTATTGTGATAAGATTTTAATTGTCGGTAATAACTTTTCCCGTATTAAAAAAAAAGTCTCCAACGGCACCAAACAAATGTGCTGGGGGCCAAATTAGCAGTGGAGAGGCCACATAAAATCCTAGACTTTGGACACCCCTTGGTCTAAATAATGTCACTACGTAGCTCAGAGAGTCAGGGAATCTGGGTTTGGTTTATTATTTGTTTGTTGTCCTGCCATCTCTTTACTTTCCTTAAACCATGAAAAACTCGCTGTATCCTCTCTGCCATCCCCAAACATTGCAGTCATTCATAAATCTGTTATAAAATTAAGGCTGAATGAAGTTAAACATCTTTTTTTTTTTACATAACTGATTAAAGGCGTTGGAATCAAGGTCTGTTTGTGAATTTTTCCCTGCAGCCTTCATTTCCTCACCTGGACGCCCTGCCTTCCCTCAGATCCATCAAACAGCTGTTCCAAAAGCACAGCAACAAGGTGAGACATCCCTGCTGCTCTGAGCAGGAAGACAATGAAAGCTGCAGGTTTTGCAGACCCTCTGGGTCAGATCTAGGAGGACCTTGGGTGTGTTTGTTTTAATGCAGATGTATGAGTGCCCTGCTCTGATTCATGTTATTCCTGCTTTTCATGTCTTCAGCAAGGAATCTGCAAGCCTCTGCACCTCTACCACCTTCTGACTGAGGTCATACAGGGAGGAGGTCCGTCTTGTCCCCGTCCTTTCAGTCCAGATTCCTTCTGGGGTGTCTCCACCTGATTGTGTCACAGTCCCTGTCTGCTGTCCTCTGCATCCTCCTGAATATTCAGCACAAATCTGATGACTTGGTAGATGGTAAAATGAACCTGCTGACGGTCGTCTCTCGTGTCTTCAGTGTTGGCAGGAAGTGAGAAGTACCTTTCTATGGAGCACTGCAAGAGCCTGGTGGTCCTGATGGACGTATCCTTCAGGAAAATGTCTCTAAAAGAAACAAAAATGGAGGTCTTTCGGTTTTAGCCGTTGCTTTAGTTCCCGCTCTGTCCTGATTCTCATTTCGGTTTTCATTTAAAACCACATGCAGATGCAAACGTAGC
The DNA here is from genome assembly GCA_037039145.1 of Fundulus diaphanus. Lineage (NCBI taxonomy): Eukaryota > Metazoa > Chordata > Actinopteri > Cyprinodontiformes > Fundulidae > Fundulus > Fundulus diaphanus. The sequence goes on along the minus strand of CM073124.1, from coordinate 5,238,883 downwards.
ATGTTTGTTCAGGACTCAGGTGCTGCAGGCCAGAAGCCTCTGCGCCGCATTCAAGGACGGCTGGGATCTTTCCGTTGCTTGCCTGTTTTCTTTGACCTCTGTGTTATCTGCAGAGCCAAGGCAGCGCTCAGCTCACCTGGAACGCATTCCAGACTCTGTGGGACAAAATCAGGAAGTGGACGGTAATTATCCGCATCACCTGCAGCAACACTGATCACATGGCTGCAGATATTTTAATTTCTTTACAAGGATGCATGAAAAAAAAACTAAATCCAGATGTTTGCAGCATAACCAGAAGTGGACAACCCTTAATTTGATTTAGTGAGACATGAGTTTCCCATAAGATGGTTCTGATGCTCAGTTTGTGCTCCAGGACATCTTCTTGGTCTACGACACGAATAAAACTTATCACCTGGAGTACAAAGAGGTCGAACCTGCCCTGAAGGCAGCAGGTAGGCAGTGTGCAGCAGCGAAAATACACCAGAAACCTTTTTTTTTTTTTTTCTCTGCATGTGTAATGACAGACATGACCAGCAGGGGGCGGCCTGCCTCTTCTGACACAATGACGTTTATTTAAAAAAGATTTTTGAGCCTGAGGCTGGATTTCCAGCCTCTTGGTTAATAATAATTCACAAGAAACTGACCTAGATCACTTAAAAAAGGGTCATAATTTAAAAACAACTATTATTATATTTAAAATTCAGTCTGAATCATCATTGGGCATATTTGATCCCGGTTTGAGACATTTTCCTTTCTCCTCTGATCATTCCTGAATGTCTCCCTGACCTGTCGGCCTTCTCTGTGCTGCAGGCATCATGGTGGACAGCTTGGTGATGCAGCTGGTCGGACTGAGATACACGGAGCCCGACCTGACCATCAGCTACCCCGGCTTCCTGTACATGATCATGAAGCTGGAGAGCATGATTCGTAAGCAGAAATGACTCAAAACTAAAAGGTTTTCTCACAATCTGCTCAGTGTTTAACAGCCGAGCAGGTTGTCAGTTTGTGCAAATATACTAAAAAGTTAAACTAAGCTATTTTTCTTGTAAGTATGTTTACATGGAAGTCTCTACAGAAAAAGGAAGACGTGGTTGGATTGGTGCAGATAAGTTGTGACTGCTGACGGCCGGGGAACAAACGGTCTCTGGGGTTCTGGTTCTTCTGGGCTTAGCAGATGGAGCTGTGTAACGCAGACGTGATGGCAAAGGTCCGTCTGTGTCCAGGATGTGTGGGGTCTGCAGAGATGTTAGCTGCTCTTTTCCTGACCCTTGACCTGTACAAGTCCTGGATGGAGGGCAGATCAGTCCTGACGATCCTCTCTGCAGACCCAGTCGCTTGTTGCAGTCCGGACCGGTCCTGTTCTGGGTGAGCCAAACCACACAGGACAGCCTGAGCGATGGCAGACCTGCAGGTCCTGGAGAACGCTGACGCTTCTGGAGTCGCTGCATGAAGTCCAGTCTCTGCTGCACCTTCCTCAGAACTGGGCCAATGTGTGAGGACCAGCTCAGGTCCAGAGAAAGGGTGGTTCCAAGGAACTGGAAGTGAACCAACATTGCCAGTGTTGGACCTTCTTCATAACTCCTGTGATTCTCTCTGAGGTGCTGGATACCACCTTGATGCGTTTTCTTGGATTTTGTCTCACACTTCTCCTGGAGTTACAGATCTAGGGAGTCACCTGACCACAGGTCCAAAGTCTCACCGCTCTCATCGCTCTACATCTCATGGGCCTTGTGATACCCATCATGCTGGAATACCAGCAGGTCTGCAGGAACTGTTGGACTGTTGCTCTTGGAGGACATTTGGTTCGAACTCTTGGTTTATAACAGTGTTCTTGTTCAGAAATGGGGGGAAGTCCACTCCGTTGGATGCAAACAGCGACCTTTAAAAAGGGACTGGATCAGGATTCACCTCACTGCTCCTGGTATGGCTTAGCTTTTCTCCTCCAGATGTCTCAGACAGACAGAAGGAGGTCTGGTCTGCAACCGTCCTCCCTCCTGGAGCAACTTCAGACTGTCCTCTGTGGTTTTCTTGGAGAGAAGTGGCTCTGGGGTCTGAAGACTGCAAAAGCAGAACTAAAAATAGGTGAAATTTTCTCAAAATTAGTGTATTTGTCCTTAAATTGAGCAAGAAAATAAGATAAGAACAAGAAAATAAGAACAAGATTTTTGCACTTAGAATAGGAACAACTCGTCTCCATCGTCTTATTTCAAGTGCAGCATATCTAATTATCTTATTTTAGGGGTCTAAATACTCATTCCATTGGCAGATAATCTTATTTACCTGCTCAATTTAAGGACAAATACACTCATTTAGAGAAAATGTTACTTATTTTCAGTTCTGTTTTTGCACTGACAATAATCTGCTGCCAGGCTTTAGCAGGCTCTGCACCGGTGGCAGCCTGATTCCGTAGCGCCATCCTGCAGGTTCCTGGACTCTCTTGGACGTTCTGAAAGCTTCTTCCCTGCAGCTGAACCCCCAGCATTGAAGTTCTTGACGATGCAGAGAACTATTCCTTCAGCTGTTCCCTGCACGCGAGGCCACACTGATGCAAAGCTGTGCGTCAATAATCTTAATTATGCCAGAACTTTGGGTCCCTGCCAAAGCTTTTTGGCCTTGACTGCAGCTGAGTGAAGGTTATTAAATAAAAATCAGGATCTTACTGCAGTAGAGCATCACTCAGTGTCCTGAAAGTGAAGGGAGTTATAAAGTCAGTCTTTATGACTCAAGTTTCTCTCTCTTCCCTTTTTTTTGGCTCCAGTTTCCAACAGAAATCTCTTTTTTTTTTGCTCCTTTTTAGGTGATGAGCTGTGAAGATGAATGATCCTCGTTTTAATCTATGAACTGAGATCAGAACAAGCTCTTGTGAAGGTTGAAGACAGTGAAGAAAATAATGTGACTGAATAACTGTATAATTTACAGTCTTTGTTTGGGTCAAATTCGCCCGTTTTCACCTGCAGTCTCTGACCCGACAGGCAAACATCCCATTAGAAATGTGACGAGTTGCTCAGTAAATCTGAACAGTTGTGTCCTTGTGGCTCAATATCAGGAGGTTTGTCCACAGAAAATAAGCAAATAAATTCTCCTCCTCCCTCTTCTTCTTCACTGCAGACAAATTTCAGACGTACGACATGATGAGACTCGGAACAGTGACCATCAGCTACAGACAGGTATGGACAGAAACAGCTTAAGCTGTTGGTAACAAGTTAAGGTATTAGACAGAGGGAAGGTTGGGTGTTGATTAGAAAACACAGAGGGCCAAGGAGTGGACGTCCCACAACATTCATCCCAAGGTCAGACCGTACGATGCTCAGAAATGACAAAACAACCCCCCACAAAGATCTTCTCAGACACTGCAGACGTCAGTATCTTAAATGTTAAAGTTCATGACGGGATAACTTTAATAAAAAGTCTGAACAACTCTGACTTGTTTGAAAGGAGGACGTCTCTGCTGTCTAATAATAATTAATACAGCAGTAAGACTTAGGCTTACTAAGCGGCATCTAAATGATAACTGGACTACGATCCTACACAGCAGCTCCTCTGCAAAAGAACGGCTGAAAAAGAAACATTGTTTCAGTGGCCTAGTCAAAGTCCAGACCTTATTGAAAAACTGTAAGAGAAAGAGAGAGAGATCTCCACAAGGATGTGAGACACTGAGAAAGTCAGAAATAAATATTGAGTTATTGCTGCTAAACATTGGGGTGCACTTAGTTTTTTCAGACTGCTTCTGCATTTTGTTTTGGTCAAAGAAAAATGTACTCTGTGAAATTTGTTCAGTTTAGATGTTGCTTTACAATTATATTAACGTATTTCATGGATACAGTCAGCTGTGATTTAATATCTAAAGCTTTAGATTTAAAAAACTTATTTTGAGTTAAATGTGTGATTCTGGTCTTTCTGTGTCTCTGCTCTGTCTTCTCTAAGCCCCAGTGGGTCGAGGCAGATGAGCGTTCACACTGAGCCTGGTTCTGGTTCTGCTGGAGGTTCTCCTCCCTGTTAAAGGGGAGTTTTCCTCTCCACTGTCGCTTCATGCATGCTCAGTATGAGGGATTGCTGCAAAGCCATCAACAATGCAGACGACTGTCCACTGTGGCTCTACGCTCTTTCAGGAGGAGTGAATGCTGCTTGGAGAGACTTGATGCAACCTGCTGGGTTTCCTTAGAGAGGAAACTTTCTGACCAACCTGGAGGATCTGATGGAATCTGACTTTGGAAAGAGCCTTGAGATGACATGTTGTTAATTGAGATATATAAATAGAATTGAATTGAAAAAAGTCAAGTCAATCCAACTACAGTGAAATATTTAAAGTTATTTACATACATTTCAATTTGATCTTTTTTTTATAAAACAATGCAGACAATACAGTTTCATTTATTATTCCAATTGGCAAAAAGTGTTCTAAGGAAATCTATCCGGTTGCAACATTCACTCCTAATCAGTTGCAAATGGCTTTATTTGGTGCTCTGTAAATAAACTGTTATTGAATTAAAGTGGCGGCTAAAAACAGACTCAGCATATATTTTTATTTTCAGTTATTTAAATACAAAAGGAGTTTACTTCTGACTTTTATTAAAAACCGAGAAGTTGCAGCCGACTTCCTGTTTGATGTGCCACATTCAGTTCGTTCCGCTCAGCACTTCCTGTTCTCTGATTGGTTCCAGTTTCTCCACATGACCATGTACAACTAAAGCGGACCCGGTGCGCTGCGAGGATTCCCCTGGATCCGCTTCGTTCTGTTTTTATTGCTTTTATTACTGCCATGTGGAAAAAGTGGGCAGACACTTCCTGGTGTAGTCATGGAAACCGGACCCGAGAGGAGCACCGCCAGGTCCAGACGGGCTGTTTCAAATTTAACCAAATCTAAATGTTACGGCTCCCCACGTCATCAGAAGCTACATTCACACCTGGTTCTGTGATTTTCAGCGTTGAATGTTACGTTTGGTTCGCGGCAAAAATATTTCCTCAATAAATGCATTCTTTACAGATTTGTTTCTGTTGTCCTGTTTTTTTTATTATGTTCTTCACTGTGAAGAAGATCTGAGATGTAATCATGAAGAAAAGCATCTGCTGCATGAAGATCATTCAGCTTTTTGGGGACTTTGCTCCATAATCCAGTCCTTGCAGAAAATTTGAGTCTCTTGGCTCTTGGAGCACCATCAGCCAGATGTTTTACTTTATAGATGGAGGAAAATTACAGATGTGTCAAATATTTTAACAACTGAACATTGTGGCTCTGTGTTACGCCCACTTTAGGCAGGAAGACAGGGTAACATAATAAGAGTCTTATAGATGAAAATGAAATTAAAGGTTTATTTATAAGGTTTCTTTGAACAAAAAGAGACAACATCCAACATGTTGCTTACCCAAATTAATACAAACAAACAGGACTTAAATAAAACGGGTTCTAAACAAAACAAACCCAACGGGAAAACACAAACAGGAAGTGGCACTCTGCCTAACTCCTTCAGGTAGAAAACCTACAACAAACAAAATATCTTAGCCAGGACTTAACTAAATCAACGGCTGGCAAACTCACAAACAGTCAATATTCAAAAGGTAAACAACCACTAATGTCACAAAGACGTTCCAGGATGCACGGGAGGAGCAAACAGAGTTAACTGTTCCTAATGCGGCACCCCCTTGAATGTGTCTGTGAGAGTCTTTTAAAGGTGGCGGAAGGTCTGGATTGGTCCATTGCTTCAGGAGATGTTCCAATCAGGAGCCCAGCATGCTGGAGGCCAGGCCAACGTCCATTTGGCCAACCCCAGACACCTGCTGCCACAGCCAGTTCTGCATGAGTGTGGAGTCCAGTCTGCACCACTGGGAGCAAACACTTACAGCCGTAACACTGCAAAAAATAAAATAAAATAAAAAATCTGCGATTAATGGTGATTGATACACGATTCCAAACAGATTAATCAACCTTAACGAGAGTTTTCCAGCTCTATGTGAGTTTAGGGCCTGCAAACTATTGAAACCGACATAAAGTTTTAATTACTTAAATATGTAATTTGATGGAGTTGGTTTCAGGAGTAAGTTTCTCCGTTATGGGTGGAAGGATGAAATCTTGTGAAGGTGTTGAAACATTTTGCTTCTTTGTAGTTTTGTCACAGCATGATCATCCAGTCTGCTTTATTTAAATCAGAAATCAAGGTTTCCACAGTGCTCCACATGGATGGATGCAGAGACGGCTGAATCCCTTCAGGCAAAACTGCACATCAGCCAACAGGCAAATGCAGTCGCCACATTTTTCAGATAAATTAGAAACTGATGGAAGGAGAAAATTAGGAGTATTTGTTCAAACCTGAGACATAACTGCATGTAAATAAATACGTAAAAAGGAAAATCTGGCCTTGACTATTTAGGACTTTGGTTGTTTAATGTTTTAAGGGTGGTAAAATCTCAGCTAAAATTTAACCATTTTATCTGTAAAGGTAAAACTCAGGTAACCTAGAGCCACTGAGGCAAGATGTCCACTTTAATAGAGGTATCAAAATCAAAATGAATCAAAAGGCTACATTAAATGTAGCTCATAATGCAGGTTTAACTGAAATAGTTGTAGAAGCTGATGGCTGCAGGCAGAAGGATCTCCTGTAGAGGTCCATCTTACAGCGGTTCTGGAGAAGCTTCTGACTGAAAACGCTCTGCTGAGATAAACTCCTTTCTTGTTCTTAAATGGGGAAATTCAGGCGTTACTATTATAAACAGTTCCACAGTTTACAGTAGTAAAAAAAAACGAGCAAAAGTAGCAGAGAATAAAGAAGTAAAAAAAAGTAAATATTGCACGATTGTAGCATGAAGAGGATGCTCAGGGTTGTCCATAATGTTCTACATAGAATGAAGAATCGTTCAATCATCTCCAGAGGTTCTAGAGTCCCACCAACAGAACCAACTTTATCAGCTGGAGCTTCTTTAAAGTCAAACTAAAACAGGGGTCACCAACATGGTGGCCCCCCCAAGGACCACATATGGTTCCCTCAAGCCTGTTAAAAAAATAATAGCGCAACCCTCCAGTGAGCTGCAATTAAAATACTATTTTATTCAGATCCTCTTCCTCTTTTAATCATAATTGTAATTACATATATATATATAAAACTGACAAGCATTAAATTATATTAGGCAAAGTTAAGGTGAGCTTGGACTCTTCTAGGTCAAAGGTCAGTACAGGTAGACCTTCGTATGACGAAGTACCGATGAAGTAGCTCTCAGATTCTAAACGGTTGGTGATGCCTGAACTAAAGTATGCAACCATTTTCATGTAAAACGTGTCGCATTCTGAGTCTAACGCATGGATGCTTTCATAATTGATATGTTGCTACATAATACCTCCTCCTGACGCCCCCCAAAACATTTACGATAGACTAGAAGCAATCTTTAAACGCGGCCATAAACTCAACTGGAAGCGACGTACGACCTGCACCAAGGAGAGCGTAAACACACCTTCCCGTCTTCTGTGAATCGTTTATCTCAGATGGAGATTTTATTTGGCATTTTATTGGATAACGACAGGAACTGCCTTCTGGTAAATTCAATCCTCATTATGGCAAAACTTTACATACATAAATCTAAATTTCTAAAATTCCCTCCCATCCTTAATGGTCTCTATAACAAATTTAAACTGTACTGCAAATCCCTGAATTATATGAAAACAAAATATGCAGTGAGCTAATTAATCAGGTAGAGTGCCACAAACTAATTGACCCTTAACTGAAAGGTGAATTTTTTTTCTCTAGTTTTTGTAAATTACTCCTGTTCCACATCCCTTGCAGCGACTGAAACGTTATGTTTTATGTTTTTCAATGATTTTGATTAAACAAAAAAAAAAGACACCTCCCCATCATGCTGCAAGCTGTCAGTCTGGCGGCTTTTCCACAAGTGTTAATTTCCCAGTCAGAAAATTATGTGTGCAAAATGGCAGAATTATCTTCAAATGTCATCCAGCCTTATATTTTCAAGCTCTAATATATGAATCTGGGGAGTCACAGCTGGAAAGCGTACCTCCTGATCACGAATATTCTCGCGTGATTTGAGCCTCAGAGGATGCCCAGATGCGCCCATGAAAAACGCAAAGGATTTTAAAACAAAAAAAACAGTTTTACTATACAGGCACACATTGGTACAAAATTACCAGTGATAATACTTACAGTTCGCTATTATATAGTGAATGAAAAAAGGAACATTTCCAGGATTGTGTTGGCCTTTAAGTCTCTGGTTCTGATGCTGTTACACCAACAGATAATGGCGGAAGTCAAACTCTCTGCAAACACTGAAGCACCTGAGCTTCTTGCAGGTGTCGCTTCTCCAGTCCAGGTGAACAACGAGGTCCTTATTCTCCTTCTCTTCTTCTCCCATGATGGGAATATTACAAATGAAATAAAACACGTCCATCCCGACCTGTTAAAGGATATTTACTGCAGGCTTTTTTTTCTGTCTACCTGTCGGTTTGTTTTTGGTGAACTTACGCTGATGTCCCGCTCGGTGGCATCGCTGTTTTCACTGGTGACAGCAATGCATGAATTAAAATAGTGAATTAAAGGACCTTTTATCACTACTTGATCTGAAATTATGTCTTTAACTGAGATATTTAACACTAAGCTGAAATTATCCAGTCGTTAGACAACGGTTCTGGTGTTTTTCATTGAGAGGAAAATGCTCCGTGTTTCACTGGTTGGAAGTAGGGCTGGACGATATATATAAAGAAAATAAACATATCGATAAAATAGAAATCATATTAATCGACACATTTTAAGTGCCATTTTATGTTGTTGCTTAACGACCTAATTTTACATTAAGGACACTGAATTCAAACTCAACCCTTTATTCAACAAAGCTTTTGCCAAAACTGTAAGTCTTAAAAAAAAAAGAAGGGGCGGAGCGTTCCTGGGTCTGCGTTACGATTGGCTGGGAGGATGTAACGAATATTAACCTACATGATCGACTAGAACGCAAAAGGAAGGAGTTCTATTGAACTTTTTGTTACTGACCTTTTTTTTTACAACTGAACCACACGTCGTATTGATTGATATATATTGTTATTAAATTATTGTCCAGCCCTGGTTGGAAGCTGCGGACTTAAAGCAATAAATCACAAATGAGGGAAAAAGAAACAGAGACGAGGCTTGGTATTTTGTAAGGAAACTTTTATGTGTGCTTTGTGAAAGTCATGTATCATTAGACAGAAGGCGTTGCAGTTTCCAGTACAGCAGATAAGGTTTGATATTAAAGAGTACAAAAAAAAGGAAAAAAAAATTAATCACCATTTCAGTTCATTTCTCTCCAACCTAACAGGGGTCCCTCTGTCCCTCCCTCTGCCTCCCCCTCCTCCCTCATTATTGGCAGAAATTACTCTAAACCGGGAACGTCCCGGTCGACTGGAACCAGAACGCCGAGGTCGATCACAACATGATTGCATAGTTTCTGTGACTTCTTATAATTTTGGTGTTTATTTGAACATGACGGGAACATTTACATAAGCAATCCCCTCCTCATGGTCAGGGTTCCTCTTCAGAGACTAATTAGGGAAGGGGAGGTGGGAGTAACGGAGGAGAGAGCCAGGGGGCGCTGTTCTCCCCTGCTGAGGTCATCCACAGTGGGGAGACATGACTCCAGGAATTTCAGAGATAAATTTAAACCAAGTTTTCAGCTCGCTGAGCAGGAAGCCGGCTTGAGAGAAGCAAGGATGTCATCTAACGACCGAGCGGCTCCTCCTCCCTCCTTAAATAGGAAAAAACACCCAGAAGATCAACCGTCTTCACTGACAAACCGGTGAGACTGCTCTGTGTGCGCGTCGCCGGCCCTTTAAATTTCATCTTTTTTTAATAAACAACGTTACTGGGAAAGCTGCCCCCCCGCCCCCCCTGGATATAAACTAAGCTGGGAGGAGTGGAGGTCAGGCAGGTCGCCTCTACCAGCAACGTTACGTGATCACCCCCCCCCCCCCCCCAGCATATACCTCTCTAGGATCTAAGACACAGACCTGGCCAGGTGCCACATCAGACCCCGCCCCTTACCTGCCCCGTCTCACCCCTGGCAAGACAAAACAAATTATAATAAAATAAACAAAATTAGCATAAGTATCAGATTAGCTTGTGTGACGACCCCCCCCCTCCCCCCCGCCCCAGTTTGACCCCACAAAACAAAACAAAACAAACAAAGGGTGAAGCCAAGGACCCGTAGTGCTGCCCCTGGACGTGCCTGTTCATAAACCCTTCAGGGCCTACAGTTAAATCAACAAGCTGAGGGTCATAAAAATATTCTGCTTTTCAAACCGGCACCTTCAGGGGCACTGCACAGAAACGCTGGACTCCCCCTCCAACCCTCCATCTCCTCCCCCCCCCCTCCTCTTCCTCTGCTGCTTCTCTACAGGTCGCTCTCTCCGTACAGGGCGGTGGAGAAGGACATGTAGTCCAGGGCGCCGGGGATGGCGTCGGGCCCGGCGTAAGGCGCCATGCGGGCGATGCAGTACTCGGCCTGGTCCGGCGGGAGCTCCCTCCTCAGCTCGTCGGCCGTGATGAAGTTCTGATGGGAACAAACGGAGAGATTAACGGGAAGATCTCCCTCGCTACGCCGTTTAATCGGAGCTAAGGCGGACAAACGGGAACAAATGGTGACCACTGATGATGGATGTGGCCTAAAAGTAAAATCTACGATTTTATTAAACCAAACCGGATTAATCGATTTTTTTCTCCCTCCTTTTTGTTTCACAATGAGAAATTAAAGCAATCGTTTTAAAAACTCGTCTGGGAGTTGATCTGAAGTCAAAGTACAACTAAATCCAAGATGGTAAAACAAGATGGCCGCCCTGCCAATGTAAACAATGAAAATATAACTAAATGTTTGCTGCTGAGAACAGTAAATAAGTAAATGAGTAAAAGTACAAGTGCCTCATATTATGGTTAAAAAAAGGTTTCATCTTTACAATATTTTGACAATATATTTTCCTAAATATATTCAGCATTTCATGCTGTTCTCTTCATGGACGCCCAATGAGTTCATTGGCAAAATAAAATGCAGATTTTCCAAAAATTAAATCTCAATAAATTGTAAATTCAAATTAAACGATTAAATTGATTTATCGCCCAACCCTGGTTCCTTAGTACGCATGTTCCTGCACAGCTCTCTGACGGTCTCACTACATTTCAATTGGTCTGGGCTTTGACTAGGACGTTTCCCCCTCCAACACTCTGCAGCTTATAGTTCATAAAGATCGGAAGGAGAGCTGCACAATAGCAGAGAAATATGTAATCTATAATTTTTTATTTAATCTATAATATTTATGCACACCTGTATGTTGCGATTCGTGGTGCAGCTCTTTTGGGAAGACCATGTTCAGGTCAGTCCATTTATACACCCAACCATCTAAGGTTCACCTGCAAGGCCGCCTCTGACGACTCAAAAGGAGGTTCCAGAGCGGCCTAGTCAAAGCCTGGACTTGAATCTAATGGACACGCGGTGGCCATCAGACTCACCTTATCACCAGCCAGGATCTTGAAGGAGGCGATGACCTGGTCGGCGGTGTCCGTGTCGGTCGTTTCCCTGGACATGAAGTCGATGAAGGCCTGGAAGGTCACGGTGCCGGTGTTGTTGGGGTCTACGATGCCCATGATGCGATTGAACTCGCCATCACCCTGGCGACCAAGAAACCACAGGTTAACCCGAGAGAAACGGCGGTTCGGGTCACAAAGGAAGGTTACTGAAGCGAGATAAACACCAGGACTGCCATGAGATGGAGCGAGCCACCGAACAGCAGTCTGGATGTTTTACTCCCACGCATGCATGCGGGCGGACGGTTTGAGCGAAGGGGAGTGTGAGACGCAGACGTGGACAGCACGAACATCTAGGGGTGATTTAGACCGACAACACTGGGCGAATGGAGCAAAACAAAGAAAGGATGAGGTTTAAGGAACCAGCAGGGTGTCTGCAGGTCAATCCTCCACAGAGGAACCAGCAGCTCTGAGCTCCTCCTGGTGAAGATGAGCTGCTGACACGCTCTCCTCCTGAGGGATTCAATCATCGGTCCTGACCTCACATTTTAATAATCACTGCATCTCTCAGCTCAGCCTGAAACTGGGCGTCTCTCTGGGCCCTGCAGACACCCTGAGGAGCAGCAAGCAGAACCAGTACCAGACTGTTTCCTGTAGAAATGAGCAGAGCCCGGAAATCATCTGACACCATCTGACCCGATCGCTTCTGCAGCCGCCACCACGGCACGCGGAGGTCCCGGAGGACGAGTCGGAGACGAGAGACAGAGACACAGAGAGACAGAGGAGTGACGGACAGAAACAAACAGGTAAAAGTACGGAGAGGAAGTGAGTGGAGACGACCCAGCAGGCGAGAAGATAAAAAACCACAGGTGGTTCACAGCAGCAGCTCAGAACAAGGCCACAGACGGACGACAGGTGGGCTGAAGGTGGCCGCCCAGAGCAACAGAGACCCCTGGTGGACAGACAGGAACATCGCAGCCGTCTGAGCGCCGCGCTGACGGACAGCAGAGCAGGAGGGTGAGCCCATTTCTAACCCTCACTTTAACCCAGTACGTCTTTAAAACACCAGTTAGCCGGTGAACATTTATCAAAATGTAAAAAAATAAATAAATAAAATAAACAGAAAAAGGAAAAATGTGGCTTAAAACAAAGAGTCTCCCCCCTGGTCACCAGAGGGTTAACGTTATTTAAGGTAATGAGACAGAAGGCGAGCCTAATTAGGCCTCTGCTAACTCTGACAACACGTCATCACGCTCCCGCAGACCATCAGAGCCAGAACCAGATGATCCGTCTAGCTCTCCGTCGGCGCCCTCCTGCTCAGAGTCCCGGCCAACAGCGGCTCCCCCGGCGTCCCGGAGCTCCTACCTGCTTGTCGTTCTCCACATCGTAGCCGAGACTGATCAGACAGGCCTTGAACTCCTCCGCCTTCAGGCCCCCGCTGTGGTCCTGAGGTCGGCCAAAGACCCAACGACAGAGCAGCGCATCATGAGGACGAAGGGGGGGCAAGGCGCGGGACGGTGGAGGGATGCGGTCCATGGCATGCAGGGAGCAGATGGAGGATGGGGGGGGGGGACAGGCAGACGGACAACGATGGATGTTTAGACAACGTTTACAACAACAACATGAGGAGCAGACATGAACGATGGCGTATGAAGGACCTCAGAGCAGCGGATTCACAGGAAAGCGACTAAACTCTGAGAGATAAAGCCGGTTCTGTGACGTAAAACAGACTGATGATGAGGATGAGCTGGATGAGACAGAAACAGGGTGGCGTGAGATGGTAAAAGTGACCTCCTCCTCCTCCTCCTCCTCATGACGACTCAGATCAACACAGAAAGGAATCAAGTGATGTGTTTGGCTCCTTTCAAGCAACTAAAAACCTGCAGCATCCTGCAGTCTCAGCCTTAAAGATGCGGCAAAGTCTTCAAATAAATTCACCTTTTAATCGCAGCGGCATGATCTCCATGAAAATTTAAAAAATAAAATAAAATCCTATCTTTATTTGTAGTAAATTCACCAGGTGGTGAAATATCTAAATGAAATGTCAAGAAATCTAACGTTCCCATTAACTACCGAACGTTATAAAGCCTCTACCTGCCATCAGGACAGCTTCTGCTCTACTTTGTTTGGTTTGTGAGATGTGAAAACATCTGAATGTACGTAGAGGCAAGATGGACGTTCTCCATCCTTCGTTTAAACGTAGCAATTATGGCTCAGAGGGCGAGATTAAGTCCAATTTTTTGTACCCGTTTGCTGACCTATAACGATCAACACACATCTGCCTGGCTAAAACACCATGTTTTCTTGTCTTTCCCATTTTGAAGAGTGGCTTTAAGACACTGGCCTTAGCGGTTGGTCCCATTTATACTCCAGGCAAACAGGAAGTCGTGAAATAACCAATTTAAAGCTGTTAAACACTGATTACCGTATTGTTCGGACTATAAGTCGCTCCAGAATATAAGTCGCATCAGTCAAAAAATGTGTCACAAAGAGGAAAAAAAAACAGTGAAATTTTATTTCACACAATCCAAGACTAAAAACTGACATTTAATCTGCTAAGGCAACTTCTTAAATTGCACAGCTGCATCCACAACCGGCTGAATAACCTGCAACAAACCTGGGAGGATGAATGGAGTAAATTAGTAACTCCACCCAGGAAGGTTTTATCCAGCACATGAAAGTTGTCAAATTACGGCTAAATTAGACCGTGAGCGTAACGGTGCTACGTGCTAAGCTAACAGTACGACATGGATGTTTCAGAGCAACATAAATCTCACATACATCACGCTGTAAGCTAGCGCTAGCTGCTGTTAGCTTCACAGACGGCCCAGTAACAGGTTCTGTCTCAGTCTGGGTCCTTAGAGCTGCACCACGCAACGCTCTGCTGCGTTAATGCAGACTGAAACAGAGAAGCAACAAACATGTGTTCTTTGTTGCCTATAAGTTAATGTTTTAATTAATGTTTTAGTGGTACAGGAGCAGAATATAGCTTTAACAAGCCTAGAGCGCCCTCTTGTGGCTATAGACGGTAATGTTTACTCCTTGGTTCATACTGGTCAATACGAATTATCATTTAAATTTGATATACAAGCCACAGGATTGGCCAAACTATGAAAAAAAGTGTGACTTACAGTCCGAAAAATATGGTAGTTAAAGTATGTAAAAGAAAAGCTTCAATTCTAATTAATTAGAAATTTAATTGTTTGTTTTTTCCCCATTAAGATGATGCTACTGCAATAAAAAACGAATTTTATAGCTTTTTACACCAAAACACTAATTTAAAAACTACTGTAAATGGGTCATGCAAGGATTTATAAAAGATGTCAATGGTATCTGTCAGTTTTTAATCACCCTTTAGTTTAGTCTGACCTAATTAGCTGATTAGTGTGCAACAAGTTTCCACAATATTCTAGTTTTCTGAGACCCTGAACTTCACCTGGTCACTAAACATCCAAACAGTATTTCACACATTACTGCGTTAAAAGGCCCGACTCAGAAAACATGAGGTTTTCACAGTAAGACCAACCACAGCACACAATTAACCCCTCCTGTTCGCTGCATTTTGGAATAAATCTGGCAAAACACTCTGAAGTTACACGTGGACCACAACTGAAGTCTCAGACATCAGATGTTCTCGTCACGTTTAACGAGGAAGGATAATTAACGAGCTCAGGCCCCTGACCTTATCAAAGTGGTTGAAGGAGGCGCGGTACTCGTAGAGCTGCTCCTGGCTGATGCCCTTGGCGTCACGCGTCAGGATCTGGTTCTCCACCTCGTTGATGGTCCTGGCGATGGTGGTGAGGAGCTGCTCCCAGCCCACACGCAGGTGCTGCAGGGGGAGCGAAGCAAATGCAGAACCTTCAGAGTCTTCAGAGTCCCGCCCTAAAAACCCGGATTTCCTCAAGACACCGACCAGAAGTTTTACCAGCAAATGCATCACATGTAACCCAAGGCCTGGTTTACATAGCTTAAATTTTCATTTGTTTTTACGTTTATATAGTTTTGACTTTTGATTTTCAATTACATTTTAGTTTGAATAAGTTTTTAGTATTTGTTTGCTGGTTTAGTTTATTTAAATGTTTATTTTTTTTAGTTTTAGTCTTTTATACGACTTGCAGCAGTTTTACCAGCAAATGCATCACATGTAACCCAAGGCCTGAATTAGCCGATCAATGTGTGTAAAAATGCATCAGTAATGGATTTTGTTGCTATGATTGATTTAAGATGACGCTAATTACACTTAATTATTAATCCAATTTTGATTGCTCTGCGGAAAAGTGTAAACTATAGTAAAGCATAGTATAAATTAAATCTGTTAAGCTGTTAAATTAAGCTTTTCGCCATCGTTTCCCTATATAAACCCCTAGAAAAGTGCCATAAAAGGGGCTCTGTAGGGGTTCCCACGTACCTCCATGGTGTAGGATGTGTACTGGTTGTCGAAGATCAGAGCCTCCTGGATGTGCTGGTGGTATCCCTCCAGCTTGTTGATTTCAGGCATGTAGGACATGATGGTCGTCTGGTAGTCCTTCAGGCTGGTCAGCTGGTCCTCCAGGGTGCCGTTCATCTCGATGGATATCCTGCCGATCTCCTGCCGACACAAAAACACGCAGCATTTAGAGGAGACTGGAGGTTTATGAGCGCCATCCTTACACGATGATAAATTGACCCGGAGCACAAACTTGGGCGCTGTTAAATGTTTTGCTTCCCCGACGCTTAAAACCAACACCTCAACACGGTGCTTGCTGGTCCGTTACCTCCATCTTGGCCTGGATGTAGGCGCCGACCGTGTTGGCCTGCGCGGCGAACGTGGCTCTCAGCGAGTCGTTGGAGTTCTGCTTGTTCAGCTCGTCCTGCAGCGCGTTGTCTCTCTGCGGCACCATGGCCATCGCCTGCAGAGCAAACACAGACAGGGAGGCTTGAAACGGGCCTAAAGGTCACTTTGACATCATCGTTAACTTTTCCTCTGAAGCTGCGAGCCTTTCTGTGAACCTTTCCTCACCGCCGATACGGTTAAAGTGAAAAAAAAAAACACAAAGGCATTTAGGGCAGCGAGGGGCTTTGTTAAAAGCTGAAATTCTTTGACAAATGAATGATAAACCCTGAGAAAGAATCAAAGCTGCAACAAATGACTAAGTTGGTCAGAACAGCTCTGTGTGATGTATTAATTGCTGTAAAACGGCGCCCGTCAGGCTGCAGCCCACCTTCTCCCACTTGCTGTCGATGCTCTGGGGTGTGATGGTGGTGTAGGGGTTTGCTCCGCTCAGCTTGATGCCGTTGCTCTGGGCGATCTTCTGCACCTCAGCCTGGATGGCCTGGATAGCCTCGCGCTCCTTGTTGGCCTCAGGGAGGGTGGACTTGAACTGCTCGTGGGCGGTGATCAGACCCTAAGAGGAGAAACACGGAAACCTTGAACCCCGCTGGCCAAAGATCAAATTTCTGACAGTTGCAATCGGATCCTGTTTGGATGTGATCGACTTTTCTGCCCAAACAAACCTGATTTAACCAGCTGTGCCGGGATCAACGAGTCTTCTGCAAATTTAAACATTTAAATCAGCTGCAGCGAAGCAGAGAAATCTGGTGAGTTATTTTGGTGTTTTATGCTTTATTTTTGCTCAGTTTGTTAGTAAATAAAGCCTTTTTTTTTATTTATGATTCTAACGGAAGCACGTTCTGCACATGTGCAGCAGGGGTTAAAAAAAGGAAGCGGCTAACGGCTATTAGCATCTTCCAGTGAAACAATGAAGAAAGGTCCAAGATCCAGTGAAAAAAAACTAAAAATATGGATTCCAGGAGGGAAAAGCCTGTAATGTCTCTGGGAATCCAGTCTGAACGTTGGTGTTCACTGAAGCGGACGCTAAACCTGCCGAGGCTCAGATGTGACGCAGAGTTGACTGACGTGAGTAAATGTTCTGATATGAGGCTCTTAAAGTTGCTGTAGATTGTTTTATTTAATTAATAACATTGGTCTTCATCACGCTGAGCTGCTGCTTTACTGCGAGGCATTGCAGAGGGTCAGGCTCAGTCTGGTATTATTTAATTTTCATTTATTAATTAAGCAAACAGACATCATGATAGTTCTGTGATACTGCCACTAGATGGCGCCACATTTGTTTATATCTGCTAATCTCGCCCGGTGCTGGGGCTTTTTATCCACAAAAAGGACCATCAAAACATTATCAGGATGGAGGCTTGGTATATATAACTTTATTTTATAATAATTTTGGTCTCTTTTATAAGCATATAACATGGCTATATACCTTTAATAATTTCTAAAATGATTCCCATTCATGCTGCTAGCATTTGCTACTAAACAAACTACACGCTGTTGGTTAACGTGTCTAAAACAGTGGGAGCCCTTACTTTTGATCAATTTAATGAATGGCAAATAAATCCTGACCTCCGTGTATTTTACCAGCCAATTACGTCAATTAAGGGAAAACTGGCCAATTTGAGGGCACCTCTAGAAATATCGGTTAAATGGGAACTGCAGCTCTGAATAGTTTCAGGCAGAAAGTCGGGTTTAAAGCAAACATTTGACTAGAACCAGTCTCCAGCACTGAATCCACCTCAGGTGTTCAAATATTTTGGATTTAACTCTTTGAGGAGTTGTGCAAACTGCACGTACCTGGATCTCCTCGATATTGTGAACAATGAACATGTCCTGCAGGTCCTCCATGGCTCCCTCCATCCAGTTGTTGAACGGCGCCGCTCTCTTGGCGTACTCCAGGTAGAGCTCGTCTATCGACTCCAGCTGCTTCTCTGTTCTCTGCAGGCCGGGAAACACGGTGTTTTAGCGACAATGACAAAAATAAAAGACCGTATAAGAAGTATGAATCGATACGGATGTAAACTGTTGCTAATTTTCTGTCATGGTAGAAGTCAGAGAAATGGTGGAAGCAAACACTGATATGGTTTGTGTGAAGAAGACATGTTAGATTCAGTCAGGGTGTCCAAATTTCAACCACCAAGCTATTAATTAGAGATAAAGCTGAAAACCATGGACCGAATCAGCGTTTTACCTCCAGTGACTCTTTGCGGCCGTGGGTGAGGGATCCCAAAATGTCCCACTGCTCACAGATCTTCTCGCAGCGAGCGTTGACGCTGGCAGCGTCGTAATAGTCCAGTTCGCTGTTAAACACGACGCACATCAGTGAGTCCCCTCAGGTTATCACAGCTGTGCGTTGACACCCTGCACATTTCCCTCAGCTTACTTGAGCTCCTGAGCGATGGCAGCGATCTGCTCCACTCGGTCCTGGTGGGCCGCCAGGTCGCTCTCAAAGGCCTCGTGTTTCCGTAGCAAAGCTTTCACTTCTGACAGAGTAGAAGTCTCGTAGTCTTTCTGGGTCAGCATGGCCTCCTTGCCTGCAAATATTCATTCATTGATTTAACCGACAGATTCAAACCTGCCGTTAGAGTCTCTGATGATGTAAGAAAAGCGCAACCCTTGCCGTGCAAACAATGTAAATATATGCAACAGCCTAAAAATGTAAACTTTATCATACCGTCGGTCCAGGATTCATGGATGGCGGCCTTCTGGTGGAACTTCTCAGCCAGATGCTCGAGTCTCTCCAGACGCCTGATCTCGCTGAGGATCCACTCCTCGTAGCCCTTCTCTGCTCCCTCCAGGGTGTGCCACGCTGTGTTTATATCCTGGAAGCAAACGGCACATATTTAATACACTAAAAAAAACATATATTCTGTAAACTACCACTAACAGTTTGTAACCATTACCAGAAACGTACACTGTCCTACTTTACTGTTTTGGAAGCTAAAGCTAATCACAAACATCGTCATTGGTCGATCTTGTTACACATTTAAATTAAATATTGTGAGCATGTGTATTAAATGGAGTGGCCTGGAATTCATTTATCCAGTAAGCCAAAAACAAAATAGAAAAACAAAAATAAAAAGATGTTTTATAATCGCCAACTTCTCCATCAAGCTAGCTAGAATAAAAGAATGGCTACTTCCATCCTTTGATCTAAAAGGTAGGAAACAGTTTAGCTGTTTTTACAATAAGTTTTCCCATTAAATCAAGTCGTCATATTCACTGTGTAGAAAACCTAGTCTTCACGCATTTACAAAAATGTCTAAAGTTATGATTACCTGTAGATGTTAGCTGTACATGCTAATCAATATGCTAATACAAATATTTTTTACAGGTTTTAGTTCCCCGTTAGCATCAGCAGCATGCTGCATCCACTATTCTTCCTGGGCTCGGTTGGCATAAAAAGACAGAATACATGTACAAAAGTCATACTAAAAATGAAATATTAAATGTAAAGTTGACTGTAAAGATGAATAGTAAAATTATCTGATGTGAGCTGTACATATTACTATTAGCATGCTAAAGCTAATGTAGAGGTTATCATTGAATGTTATAGTTAGCTTTGAAGCGTTTCTGTCACTGTTAGCATAGGTACGCTGATGCTAATGGTACCTTCATAAGTTACGCTCAACACTGGGCCTTAGCTGTGGATGTTAGCATTAGCACGCTAACACTAATGTACGGATGCTAGCTGTGGACATTAGGCTACGCTTGCTAATGACATTATTAGTACGCATGCTAATGCTATGCTAGTGCTAATGCTAACATTGTACTTTACTTTTAGCAGTGGGTATTTGATCATGTGCATGATAGTAGTCGAAATTCAAGTCTACGTACAGACACCATGCGTCCTTCTGAGGGCATAAAGGCAGGTCTGTTGCTCAATCTCAGTTTTGTCTGCAGAGTGTTGAAGCTGATCTCCAGCTGACATTTCTCTTGGACCTGAGAACAGGATCAGATCAGTGCGTCAGACTTTCCAGAAACAACAGAACAAACGGTGAGCTCCAGGGTATATGAGGATGTTTAATGCTGTACCTTGGGCGGCTTGTGCACTGTGCGGTAGTCTCTGAAGTCCTCCTGTTTGGCCT
This sequence comes from Fundulus diaphanus, assembly GCA_037039145.1. Lineage (NCBI taxonomy): Eukaryota > Metazoa > Chordata > Actinopteri > Cyprinodontiformes > Fundulidae > Fundulus > Fundulus diaphanus. The sequence continues at coordinate 5,218,484 of CM073124.1, read as the reverse complement.
GCAGGTCTTTTACGGTTTTCTCCTGGGTTCGGTTCTCCAGCCAGGGGATCGTCCTACGAATCCATTCTAGCAGCTGGATTAAAAGTGGAATAAGACCCCAGAAATTGTCAAATTAAAATGCTTAAAGAGGTCAATGTCCAATGTTTAATGAATGGCGCACACTCGCATCATACGTACGTCGCTGGCCAGCTTCTCGTAGTCCTCCATCATTTGTTCATTCTCCTGGTTGACCGCCAGCACTTTGCAGATACGATTGGCGGCTGTCTCGGCCTACCAGGAAACAGCCATAGTGACTAAACTCTTCTTTAAACTCTGCTCCATTTATTCAAAGCTCATTCCCAGCAGACAGGCGTTACAGTCACTAAACTCGATAACCCTTTTAGATTAGTGCCTATTGGTTTAAATAAATACGCTTCTTCCTTTATTTTTGTGCAAGAATATTTCACACGCAGGCAGTTAATGTTCTAAAAAGTGAAAAACCTACACTAGATTTAATGAGCATCTTCATTTAGCGGCTAATATCATGCAACGGCTGCTGACGATTAGTTTAAAGTGCCAAAAATAACAACAAAAATCAGTCTGTGTTGAAACTCCATGCGTCTCCCATCAAAACCTGGGAATCATTCATCTAGTTACAGATTTATGGACGCTGAAGTCCACATCAGTGCGTCTGCCTAGGATATAACACTACGGTACCACTGGAATAAAAGACAAGACACAGTATACAGACTATGACAAGATAATCAAGTTTTCATCATTTACAAACCACTTTCTGTGTTTTTTATCTCACATTATTGTACAAATCAAATGAATACATTCAATGCCTGCTGCATGAGAATAAACATTAATTGTTGTTTGAGGTGTGTTAACAGCAGAAGAAGAAACTCGGGTCGTCAGCGTTGTTTTCCAAAAACAAACTGATCTGCAGCGTCTCGGTCAGTAAAACAGGGAGAAATTTAAATGCAGACCAGACTGTGTGGAAAACTCCACTGACGTCCAAAGGCCAGAAACAGCAGAATCTGAGGAGGTTTTGTTGTTTTCCAGAGTTCCCATCGTGTTTCTCAATTAATGTAACATCTGTATTTGTTCCTTGTTGCCAACTCATACATACGTGTGAGAACACCAGCTTAGAAGTTACAAAGTTACAACTTTTTTACGAATACAAATCGACTACAACCCCTGATAACGGTGTTACACTCCTTACCAGTGGGTGGCAGTAATGAGCTGTGAGAATACAAGACTCCAACCGAATAACCTTAGAGCGAGGACTCTTCAGCCAGATCGGAAGTGCCTCAGCAGTCGCCATGATAAGTGCTGTCCGAATAGTGCAGTCAGTGAGGAAGGAGGTAGGGAAAGGAGCCTGTATGCTTCCTCTCACAGCTAATTTAGCACAGGAACTTTGCGACGTCCCTTACAGACAATATGGAGCCTTAAGGTTTTCCGCAATCCGTGGCATGACGTATCAGCACAGCCCACCTCACAGATATTATGTCTTGGTCAAAAGACACATTTTTGACCATCTACTGGGTTTCCTTAGAAACCTTTTGACCAATCTGTATAATCTGATTGAATTTGACTTTGGAAAGTGCGTTGAGATGACATGTTTCATGAATTGGTGGCATATAAATAATATTTAATTCAATTGGACATCAGCTAAAGTGTCCAGAGAGCAGAGCGGGCACTTTGTAGTTCATTTTCAGAAGGCTGTAAGCCCAGATTTGACTCAATCATCCATTTGTGTTACCCTAACGTAACGACGTCGGAGTTAAAGGTGTCTGAAATCAGCACGGCACGTCCGAGGCTCCTTTCCTCCCCACGGTAGTTCTGACTGTTGACCCCATGAAAGGTCAAGTAACAGGAGGCAGGCGCCCAAGTTTTGTTTTCTTCATCCTCTTCTTCTCATTTAAAGGTGGTTGGTGAACAACTTTCAGTTGCATTACCGCCGCCAACCTGCAAGGTGTGTAAAGAGCCTTCCACGCAGGACGCAGCGGCGCTGGGCTGGCGGTCATTTGTTCTGTTGTCAGCGGCAAATATGCGTCTGCCCCGTGATAAGAAGCAAGCCCTGCTATAGTTAGCTGAACTAGAGCAGCAAGGAGGAAGTGGCTGTGGATGCATGAGACCCTCAGGTTGTTAAAGAGCTCCGTCTCCACAGCGATACGACCCCAAGCTCGTGTCCTACAGTTCAGGGAATTCTCCCCCATTTTGCTTCCTGGTCTTTCCGGCTGACGGTCGGAGGGCCCAGTTTCTATTGGCCGCTCGTGTAAATGTCAAAGTTCAGCATAGTTGAACTTTGACTTGTTTCAAAGCGCAGCGGCACACAACGCGTCCTGTGTGGAAAGCCCATAACAGCTTCACCAGGGGTTGTAGATTCGTACTTGTAAATTTGCTATTCGTACTCCTAAATCTGCGATTTGTACTTCTGTGTATTGTTGTAAAGTTGTAACTTGTGTTCTCACAGATGATACATCTCGTGTAAGATGAACGTGTGAGTTGTCAACAAGGAACAAATACATTTATTCATGTTTATTGGCTTACATATACAATTTCAGACACCTACGTATACGTTTATATCGACAGTTCTTACCCCACAAGCATTAAACTAATACAAAATTCTCCTAAACCTTGATATAAAAACGGCTACTGCCTGCATTAAAAGCTGCTGTGCTGACTGATGGAAACCCTGTGGGCTCTGAAGGATCATCCCAGCTGGGTTGAGGTGTTAGTGTGATTTCAAAGCGTGAGGAGCTCACCTTCTGTGCGCCAGAGAAGGCGTGATAGAAGCAGGAGACATAGGTCATTATGGCCTTCTCGTCCGGCCTCAGAGTGCCCACGATGTCTAAAGGCATCCCCCAGCAGAACAGAGACGGGCAGAGAAACAGAGGCAAAACAGAAAGAGTGAAGCCGAAGCTGAAAACACCCAAAGCTCCACGCTCCCTACCCCCCGGCGGGGCGTGGGGACCAACCGGACAGCCGGGCGGACCCTGCTTAGGTCCACGTCTTCCTATAAGTCCTATCACCTTTAGAGGGACCAGAGAGGTTTTAAGAGGCGGGGACACAATCACGCACGTCTGCGGGATAAACCTGAATGAGTCTGCAGATTATTTATTGTTTATTTCAGGTGAAATGGAAAAGGGATATCTGACTTCCTCTGACTGGTACCAAGCCCAGAGCTCCACCTTCAGCAAACCCAACAATAAAAAACAACAACAGCCACTGATTCTAAAAAATATGTTCAAACACAATCTTGGCTCAAAATGGGTTCACCAAAGGTCAGGAGAAGATTTCAGTTCTCCCCAATCAAGCGAGGCCGGATCACAGAGATGATGGGTGCAGCCGGGAAGCCCAGGGAACCGGGTCCTCCTCGAGGATGAGACGAAACCCACCAAGAGTCCTCGCTGATGCACGTTCAAGAGCTTTACTGACTTTTCTTTGTCGCTCTCAAACACCCGTGGTCATACTGGCCGCTACGCTGTTTAATTTCAGCGTAACTTTGTGACAACTTCCAGCGTAACGGTCCATTACGCGGAAATACGGTGGTGAAAACCCCGACTAGATGTTTAAAGCATCTGAGAATGAGCAGAAAGAGAGAAAGCCACTCGCCAATAATGGATCAAAATGTCTTAAACATCAAAGATGTTCTCTGAGAATTTTAAACATGACAAGAGGAGGAGAGACTCTAGAAAGCTAAAGGTTAAAACATCATCATCATCATCACTGCAGCGTGTCTAATGTTTAACTCACTTATCAAGAATAAATACCTACAGGCTATCTCAGAAGTAGCTTTTTTCCCTCCTAACAGGTAAAATAACCATATAACTACCAAGGTGTAGTGGATTAAGTGACTTTAATTCAGGGGACACGGGTTGGAATCCCGGTTGTGTCAGAAAGGCCCTCTGGTGTAAAAACTCATTAAAGGAAGTGCAGTAGGGAAGCAGCGGACATATAACCACATCACAGTGTAGGCAACATGTTCCCAGTATGACCACTAGATGGCACTGTCCGCTTCAGAGGGACCCTTTAATCACTTTATTGCATGTTTTTTTTTGGGTTCTCTCTTTAAACTATTATTGTGAAAATAACATCAAATCACAGTAATACTGAATAACCACCTACAGTCAAAGTAAAAAAAAAAAAAAAAAATCCAGGTGGCCTACAAATAATTCTGGTCATAAGTGGGTTAAAAGTTAAAATATGTTCTGTTCCTAACAGTCAAAAAGAAATTATATTTTTTTTAAGCCTAAAAGCTTTTCAAAGGGAGGAAATTCAACTTCTATGCATTAAGCTTCACACCCAGGACTGATGAAAGCTAAAATACCACCAACAGATTCACCAGCTTGTCTTTTTCTGCAGCTTTTCTCTCGTATTTATGCCAGAAGCAACAGAGCCAACCCTGCAGACTCGTTTCAGAACCCGTTCAGCTTCATCCACACCGAGCGAGTGTTTGTGTCCCAACTTGTGCAGCATCCGTGTTGAGCTAGTGAGGCCATGCTGGACAGGAAGCAGCGCGGTGTTAGTAAAAAGGAGGTCAAAGGTCAGGTCAGTGGGTACCTTCTGCGCTCCAGAGAATGCATGGTAGAAACTGGACACATAAGTCATTATGGCTTTCTCATCTGGACGAGCAGTGTTCACAATGTCTACAAGGGGGGGGAGACCGTGGTTATGAACACAGACACATTACAAAGACAGGCAGGACGACTAACTGGACAGACAGGCGTTAGAATATGGACAGACTGGGCTGGGAACACTGTGGAAACATCAGAAAACAGGTCACAGAGCGGAAAAATCAACTATACAACATGTTTAATTAATGACAAACAAAAAGCGGATAAAAGCAGACGGTTATATCTGCAACATAATAAAGACAGATTAGTCCTGGAGGCGTCTTATCTGCAATAAAGGATCAAACTCGTTCCCATGCACATCAGCGTCAGACTGCAGGGTGACCAGGTCGTAACCAGTAAACTGTGGGCAGAGGCACAGACCACGTCGCCAAACTGGATCTGTACGAGCTCTGCATAAGGGAACTAAAAGTAAAATTTTCTTGAAAAGAGTGATTTTGTCCTTGCTTTGAGCAGCTATACAAGCTTATCTGCCAATGGAACAAGATTTTTGCACTTAAAATAGGAAAAATTCATCTTATTTCAAGTGCAGTATATATAATTATCTTATTTTAGGGGTAAAAACACAGATAATCTTGTTTACCTGCTCAAATCAAGGACAAATGCACTCTTTTCTAGAAAGTTTTACTTACTTTTTGCAACGTTCCTGCTGAACGATGTTCCCCAGCAATTAAAAAAAAAAAGTACAGGGTCCCACTTGGAAACCAAAGGATTTGGGCTTTTCAATTAAACATATTTAGAGGACAGGAGGACGTTACTGGTGAGCTTTCACATGAATTACTTTTGGCATCAGTCGAGGCTCTTTAACAAGCAGAAAATATAAGTTTTCATGCATTTTGCAGCCTCACAACTGTTTAGACATTTAACTTTTATTTTTTTTTACAAAACAGGTGAAAGAATAACCCAATTTTTCAGAGCAGAACTTTAACGTTTGTGTTACTCGTGTTAATTAAATGCAAAAAGGCTAAAAGAATGAGAAAACTAACAGGAACAGGCTGGTTTTTCCAGACATGCATTATTGCATTAAGTAAAAGTTTCTGCAGCAATAAATAGTTTTTAATCCCTATTATTAACAGGGTGTAATCATATTCTGCTGAAATTTGCACAATAGCCACTTTTATTTTGTAGCCTCTCTACGTTCTTGTCTCTTGGATGTAACTAGCAAGTTCTGCCCAGGAAGCGGCTCGCCTGGTCACCGCGCTGCACTCCTGACGTTACAGTAAAATCCGGACAGAACGCAGCCGCATGCAGAGCAGCAGCAAACATCAGGACAGGTTCAAAGACTTTCTGTAAAACTCAAACGGTGAATAGTCTAGGAGGCTTTCTCACAACAGTTGGCAAAGCGACCTTGTTCTGTGCCGCGTGAGCACAGCCGTCACTGTGGATTATTGTGGAAACACTCGACATAGAGGTCAGCAAACATACCTTCGGCGTCCAACATTTTGGGGATGTCCAGGTGCTTCTCGGCCACCTCAAAGGCATTGTTCAGGTTAGTAACGGGGTCGTCCTGACAGAGAGCAAACGCACACACCGATAAGCATCGCTTTTATTCGCTTGAGGGGTAAAAGACAAACGGCGTGACGTGTTTTTGAGTTGCATAAAGGAAAATGTCCACCTTTCTGAGGCTCTCGTAGTCGATGAGATCGGGTCTGTGTCTGTGGATCAGAGCGTTGAAGGCGAGGCCGTCCTTCCAGCTGACAGGAGAACACATTCACTCATGTAAGTCATTCATATCCAGTTTTTATGTCACAAAACTTACTTCACATCTACTTTGACAACAAAGCCATAAACCTCAACCAAAGACAATAAAATCCTCCCCATCTTGACCAAATTACGGCACAAACATAACGGTCAAAGATTCCTTTTTTTTGCATATTTGCTACCCAGAAGAACCAGTTCTGGCAGCAGAGCAGCAGACGATGTCCTGGTTTCTCCAGCAGGTGGCGCTCTCTACACAGAATTACAGGCACATGCTGTTTGAGGGAAGATCTTAATCCTTGGAGAGCTTTGAGACTCGTGCAGCTAATTAATTCCTGCAGAATGTGCATCTTAATTAAGCTTTATTGATTGATTTTATTGAGAAATTTCCAATATTGAAAAGCTGATGTTTCCACTCCAAGAACCTCCAAGATCAGGAAATCCAGCTCAACATATTTGAACCATTTTACGACATCTAGCACAAGTTATTGCCCTAAAAGCAGCGGCGGCGTTGGGACGTCTGAGGACAGCCTGAAGCTGAAGCTTTCTGTTACCTGATGTGGAAGTTCTGCACGTTGACGTTCTTGTATGGCGCCGTCTTCCTCTGGCACCACAGGAGCAGACCCTCCTTGGCGGAGGTCTCTGCAGTGAGGTAGAGGAGAAGGCGGTCTTCATTAGCAGATGATATGATGACGTTTCACTACAGTCGTTCCTCTGGAGCCCAGGTCCAGTCCTGCAGAGCGACCGTCCTGCTACTCCCGCATCCCAGCTGCTGAAGCAGAGACGCTGCAGGACGGTCGCTCCGCTGCACTGGACCAGAAGCAGCGGTGGGCCAAGAAGAGAAGAGATTTACTCATATCCTGAAAGTAACTTCTTACCACATTCAACTAAAATGCCAATCATTATGGTAAATTTTCAGGTTACAACACTTAAATATGTTGATGTAACTAGGGCTGGACGATATAGAAGAAAAGTATATCGATAATTTTAAGTGCAGCCTTGGCCATTTTATGCTGTTGCTTAGTGACGTATTTTTGAATGAAGAACCCTTTATTCAACCAACTTTTTAACAAAACAGTAAATCTTAATAAATAAAGAATAAAGGTCTGCGTTGTGATTGGCTGGGAGGATGTAATGATGTAATATTAACCTACATAGCTAGAATGCTAAAGGAAGGAAAACTGTTTTCCTATTGAACTTTTTATTGACCTTTTTTTTGTATTGAACAACACGTCTATCAGTCGATATATATTATTATTGAATTATCGTCCAGCCCTAGATATAACTCAAAATGTTAATCTTTCCTTCTTTTTTTTGTAATCTTAGTGCTTCACAGCTGAAGCTCAAATACTTTCCTGTACACAATTTTATATAATTTTATGTAAAAAATAAATAATTAGAAGTAGCCGTTTAATTAATTAAACAGCAGAATTGTTGTAAATTTAACAAAGATTTAACTTTTAAATCTTAGATTTAACCACTAGGGGAGTGGTGGCCTAGTGGTTAGAGCAGCTTGCACTCAGAGAAGGATGCAAGTACCCGGTTCGATCCCCAGCGCCTGCACTCTGGGTCCCTGAGCAAGACCCTTAACCCCAGATTTCTCCCCAGGCGCCACACATGGCAGCCCCCTGCTCCCCAAATGTGATGGGTTAAAAGCAGAGAACAAATTTCGTTGTAATGTATGTTTCAATGACAATAAAGATGATATTACTATTACTAACTTCCACCCTCAATAAACCAGACCTGAAACAACATGGCTGGATAATTTAATTTAGTACCAAGGATAAAAACTTATCGCACGGCGTAAAAATCGTCCTGTTTAATGAATGGCGTCACTAAAGACAACATTATCGACCCCATGTAAAAAAAAAAAAAAAAAAGAGTCAGATATTAAGATGTCCATCAGAAGAACGGCTAAAAATTAAAGAACAGCAGAGAGATAAAAGGGCGGAGCTTAGAGGAAGCACTAAAACACAAAGCGAGAAAAGGGCGGAGCTTATAGAGAGCGCCAGAAGAACAGAACGAGAACAGGGCGGAGCTTAATGACAGAGCTAAAGGAAAGCAGAGGGGAAGAAAGGGGCGGGGCTTAAAGGAAGAGAGAAACATAGGATAAGAAAGGGGTGGGGCTTAAATCAAGTATGAAACCAGAGGAGACGAAAAGGGGCGGGTCTTAAAGGAAGAGTGAAACCAGAGAATGGGCGGGGCTTAAAGGAAGGAAACACAGCATAAGAAAGGGGCGGGGCTTAACAGAACAAATGAGGAGCAGGAGGCGGGGCCTACAAGTCGAGTTCATTCACATCTTTAACCCTCACTAAGACTGGATTTGCTGCTGAAATGTGAAATGGATTAAAGGTGATCAACTTTTTTTTACTAAGAAGGAATTATTCTTCCAAGTGCAAGAAGTCTACTCTCACAGGTGAAAAAAAAGGTTAACAATGGCAGTAATAAACTTATTTCCAAAGCTGCTTCCACACCATCATCATCTGCTATGAGCAACATATAGCGGCCACCAGGCCACGGCCATCACAGAGAGATGTTGGATTCATCTGGTTTTCATTCGCACGGAAGCAAACGTTTCCAAAGCCGCGTGTGAAATAAATAACACTATTATTTCCCTTGAGTGCATTAATGAAAAAAAATGAATACGAGCAGCTACAATTTTGCTTTACAGTCAGTATTCCTGAGCAGCCATGCAGGTCAGCTCTGCTTTATCCTGGCTGGTGTCCAGCACTTCTCACCTCGCCGTGCGAGAGGGAACAGCTTGTTTTTCATTCTGCTTTCCACAATAAGCTCTGAAATCTGCAATTATGTGTGAAATTTACTGCTCAGGACAACAAAAAAAACAGGAAATGAAACCCTGACTGGCAGCAGAGCTGTAGCAGTGCATTTCATGCATCTTTCCTGGTCATTATGGAGTGACTCTTTCGTACTTTTCTTTTTAGAGTGGATGAATTTATGCAAATAGTTTAAATAACTGATGTGTTGATGCCAAATAAATCATAACTACAGACACAGGTGTGTAAAACCTGACCAGCTGCCGACTGCTGAGGAGCAGAGAGCGTTAACCGGAGCAAACAGAGGCTCAGACACTTAAATTAATAATAGATTCAAAGATTAATGCTTTTATTTTAGGCTGGAACAGTTTTCAGTATTGAGCTTCATCACCTGTGGTACCAGCTGCTGCAGAGAGCACAAGGGATGAAGTTCAGAGCTTAGAGTCTGAGGAAATCTCAATATTTGTCCCAAACTAATCAGCGGATTAAAACAACTGCAAAGGTTCCCGAGCCTCTGTCCAAACGGCCAATCTGGGTCATTCTGGGTCAATTTGGGTCATCCTGGGTCATTAGGTGACTCAACGACATTAAAACTCATGGCTGGTTGTTCAGAGTTCTGCATCCAAGCTTACAGAAAGTTTAGTGGAAGGAAAAAGTGCGCCAGGGATAAAGGACGCCTATTGTAAAGTGGACTGAGGATCCACACTCGGCCACAAGCGTCCTGCCCGGGCTGAGAAGAATCAGAACCGGACTGTTGCTCAGCGGTTCAAAGTTCTCCTTTTAGATGAGAGTAAATCTGCATTTCATCTGAAAATAAAAAAGGAAGTGCTGAGAGGCACAGAACCCATGCTGCTGGAGGTCCAGAGTGAAGTTTCCAGAACCAGCAGATTATCACGTCATCTGCTGGTTCTGGTCCACTGGGTTGGAGTCCACAGCCAACACAGCAATCCGCAAAGACACTTTAGAGGCTTTCTCCTGCCAACAAGCTTGATGAAGATGCTGCTTTAATTCTCCAGCAGGACCTGGTACCGGCCCACGCTGCCACAGGTCCAAACACCCGCTTATAGACCAGATACGGCGCCTGATTGAGCCGAAGACGGGTCTGACCAGAACCCTGCGGAGCGTCGTCAAGAGGAAGATGAGAGACACCAGAACCGACAATGCAGACGAGCTGAAGGCCGCCATCAGAGCAACCCGGGCTTCCTGAACAGCTCAGCAGAACCACGGGCTCCTCGCCTCCATGCAGGAATTCATGCAACAGGAGCCCAGAAGATGGAAACGTATATGCTTCTCAGAACCCTGACACTGCTGTTTAACATATTCTTATTGATCTAATGTAATATTCTAATTTTCTGAGAATGAATTTTGGGTTTTTTATGATCTGTAAGCTGTAATCATCTGATGATCAATATGATTTTTATTTTATCGATATGCTTTTTTTTTTTCTAGATCGATAATTATCAATAAATTCAAAACATATATTTTAAGTGCAGCCCTTGCCATTTTATAATGTTGCTTAGCAACCTATTTTTACATACAGACACACACATTGAATTCAAACTCAACTTTTTACCAAAACTGCAAGTTTTCAAAAAAGAAAAAAGAACATGTGATCTCTGAACTCTTTGAAGGGGGCGGAGCTTGGATCCTGGGTCTGTGTTGTGATAGGCTGGGAGGATGTAATGATGTAATATTAACTTTTTATTGACCCTTTTTTTATCATCGATATATATTGTTATTGAATTATCGTCCAGTCCTATGTGTAATGAATCTGACCCAATCTGAAGTATTGGTACCTTCAACAGAAATGTCCTGGATGGCAAAGCGGAGGATGATGGTCCAGATCATTCCCAGCGTCATCTTGGCGTTCCCGTCAACGATTTCTGCGTGAAGCAAAGTCAGAGTCAGGATGGAAATCATGCACCACCGGTCGCACTAGTCAGCTGTTAAAGTAGTTTTACAGCTTAAAACAACATGAAATCACCTCAGCATGCATTTTTTAACCGCACAGATAAACATCAGTCTCAGTGTGTCCCACAGCGACGGCATGTTCCTGAACGTTCACTGAAGACGGCTGGCTGGAGAGCAGGCACGTCGTTTGGGTCAGATTCCTCGCATAGTTTAAACAATCCTTTCATGCTTTCACCCGCTTTATCTTCTCAACCCAAATACTGCTCATTTTGCTCCGCATTCCTCGGGTTTACCGACTGTTTTATTCCTTTAAACTCCGCTCAGTATCGGCAAACTCCCGCCGATCAAACTGAAGTCTCTGCTGCTTCTCCAACCATCTGTTATGTTGCCGTTTTTTTTTCTCTCAGGCTGTTTTCCAGCTGATGACCTTTAGGGACGGCGTTCAGAGAAGGTTCAGGACGGGCCGCCATGTTGCCTTTCTCTTCAAGTGCAACCATTGGCAGCTGCGTCAGGCTGCAGGAATGTCATGGTTGTCCTGGCAGAGTGGGAGAAAGGTCACCGTCCTCTGGCGTTGGCTGAAAAACCCACAATGACCTCAGCGTGATAAGGTTGTCTGGTCCTGATTCTGGGACATCACTCAGCGGCATTTCCTACCTACTGCACAGTGGGCCGATATTTCAGCTCAGAACGCTGCTCACACAGACGGGAATGCAGAGACCGAGTCGTGCAAAAAGAAACTGCACTTATCTACTATATTAATTTCTTTATAAAGTCATTTTTATTTGCTACACTCCCAGGCTGAGGAGGAGAGAGCGAGGAAAACAAAGAGCAGCGACATGGCCGGACCAAATATACAGAAAAACTCCATGGAAACAACAAAGAAATACTAATAAAGTTAATATGATTAAAAATGGGAAAGTATTTCCCTCATTGCACTGCCTGGAGGAGGAGAGTGGCAAGATAACAGGAATTTATGACAAGAAGTTGAGCTGATAAGCAGAGCAAACATTTTTAATTATTTTTTATAATTTGCAAAAACATTTTCTGTGGCCTAAATTCTGATTTTCTAAATATTTTTCTTGCATAGTAATTATTTTCATGATCAATTAATACATACACTCCTGATCAAAATCTTAAGACCAGTCAAAAAATTGCAAGAATTTGCATTTTGCACTATTGGATCTTAAGAAGGTTCTAAGTAGAGCTTCACAATGTTAAAAGGACAAATCAGTGCAAGAGACAAGAACATTTGAGCAGGGAATTGTCTGAAAACTGCATTTATACTCAAACATGATTTTTTCAGCTGATCAAAAGTTTAAGACCATAGTCTTTAAAAGCCAAAAGCTGTGCAAACATCTGGATTCCATGTCATTTTCTGTGAAGTCTTTACACTGTCAAGACCTCCTGATGGCAAAAGCAAAAAAGCTCACTGACTTTGAACGTGGTAGGATTGTTAAGCTGCATAAGCAAGGCCTCTCACAACGTGCCATCGCTGCTGAGGTTGGACGCAGTAAGACAGTCATTTTGCATTTTTTAAATGATCCTGAGGGTTATGGAACAAAAAAGTCAAGTGGTAGACCCCAAAAAATGTCACCAGCTCTGAGCCGCAGGATCCGATTGGCTGTCCGTCAAGACACGGGACGATCCTCTACCCAAATTAAGGCCATTACTGGTGCTGACTGCAGCCCAATAACCATCAGACGGCATCTGCGAGAGAAGGGCTTCAGAAACAAAAAACGTCTTCAAAGGCCACGTCTTCTTCAACGCCACAGAATTACCCGTTTGGACTTTGCAAGGATGCACCAAACATGGGACATTGAAAGGTGGAAGAAAGTTGTCTTCTCTGATGAGAAAAAATTTAACCTTGATGGTCCTGATGGCTTCCAACGTTACTGGCATGACAGGGAGATCCCACCTGAGATGTTTTCTACACGGCACAGTGGTGGGGGCGCCATCATGATTTGGGCTGCGTTTTCCTTCAATGGAACAATGGAGCTTCAGGTTGTGCAGGGGCGTCAAACAGCAGCTGGCTATGTGGAGATGTTGCAGCGGGCATCCCTCATGACTGAGGGCCCTCGTCTGTGTGGTAATGATTGGGTTTTTCAACAGGACAATGCTGCAGTTCACAATGCCCGCCTGACAAAGGAGTTCTTCCAAGAGAATAACATCACTCTTTTGGACCATCCTGCATGTTCCCCGGATCTAAACCCAATTGAGAACATTTGGGGATGGATGGCAAGGGAAGTTTACAAAAATGGACATCAGTTCCAGACAATGGATGCCCTTCGTGAAGCCATCTTCAACACTTGGAGCAACGTTCCCACTAGCCTCCTGGAAACACTGGCATCGAGCATGCCTAAACAATTGTTGGAAGTCATCAACAAGAATGGTGGAGCTACTCATTACTGAGTCCTTTTTTTTGACATTTTGATTTCTGTTTTGGGGGGTTTTCGGGTTTTTTTGAGCTATGGTCTTAAACTTTTGATCAGCTGAAAAAATCATGTTTGAGTGTAAATGCAGTTTTCAGACAATTCCCTGCTCAAATGTTCTTGTCTCTTGCACTGATTTGTCCTTTTAACATTGTGAAGCTCTACTTAGAACCTTCTTAAGATCCAATAGTGCAAAATGCAAATTCTTGCAATTTTTTGACTGGTCTTAAGATTTTGATCAGGAGTGTATCTGTGTTTTACTGACACTTTTCTGTGTCCATATAACTTATTAGTAGGGCTAGGCAACAAATAAACTTTATTGATTAAGTCGAATATGCAACTCCTGAAGATTTAATTTTGGAAAATCAAGAATTTATTTATTTTTTCACTCTTGCCCTGGGCTTCTGTGAAACTTTGCACTAAATCAGTCCCGAAAGGGGAAATTGTTTTGGTATGTTTAGGAAATTATATTGTCAAAATACTCCTAAGAGGAAACCTTATTACCCTAAGAGGAGGTACTTTAATTTATTCATTTACTTTTTTATAATACAAGATGTGTGTCACTACCTGATAGGACCCCTGAGCTGTCTACCAGACTGCCTGACTGTAATGTATAAACTAGAAGTGCATTCATGTAAGGCTGCCTGGAGTACGCGCTAGCAACAATAAACCTAGTAAGTTAATTTATTATAAAAGTTTATTCTGGCTTTATGGTAGAAACAGGGCAGTGTAGTCCAGCTACTCTGTCCTCCCCACAGAGACGGATCTAGAGCTGTGGACGTGAAGGAGAGATGTTACACACTTGGGAAGAATATTTAATGCGCCTTATAGTATTGTTATAATAATAACAATGTATTATTATTATTGTTGATGTGGGAAGTATTGGTTAAAATCACCTTGAGAATCGGACCGGCGGGTTCATTAAAACAAACATTTTTACAGTCCAGTCTTTATTAAAACAAGCCGTCTCTGTCTTTGATGCACCGTCTCCCTCCGCTTCACGGTTAATGGCTGAGCTTTAATATTTCACTAAACTGATTATAAAACTCACTCCTGTCCAAAGAGGAGCAGCGTGCATCAGCAGATTCTGGGTTTAATGAGGTGAATAAAGACGACTGCTGTTGTCAGAATCAAGTTGTTTTTTTTTTGGCATGGCAGGAGCCAATAGTGAAGCAATCAGGACTTTTAAGGTTCTTCTGGTAACTTACGGTGAAAAAAGGACTTCTGGACCCGTGCAGCGTAGGAGAATCAGTCGGTTTGAACATGAAGCTCGTTTTAGGACTTAACTCGTTTAAGAGGCGTATTTCCACCTTATAAATTTTACCCTGAGCAGCTCCTTTTCTACAGCTCCTCATCTCAGATGGACCGGCGCTGACGTCAGGTTTCTTAGGAGCGACATGAACGTGTTTGCTTAGAGGCGACGTGTTCTTACCCTCTGCGCCGATGGACACCAGCTTGACCCCCTTGCTGGCGATGAAGTCCAGGGCTTTGTTCACATTGTTGATCTTGTGCACCCTCATCTTGCCTCGCTCCGGCTTTGGTAACCGTTCGCCTGCAGACACAGAGGAACAAACGTGAGGAGGGGGGGGGGGGGGGGGGTCGTTTCCGCAGGCTCAGCAGAACGGCCGCTCCGTCAGGGAGGCTAAAGTTACAGCAGCATCGTCGGCATCACTCAGAAACCAACGCATGTGGGGAGAGGAAGCCACAGGGCTCCAGCAGTTTCTGTCCATCTTCCAGACTTCTCCAGACTTTGATTTTTCTGACTCGGCAGATCTTTTTCTGTCCGTTTTTAAACGGTCCGAATACAAATGTTCAGGAGACATGCTGCAGATTTTTCTACAGCTCGGGCTTCAAATAGGGAAAAACAAGAGGCTGCAGAAAAGTGACGGACGGAGGATCCAAGGACATAAATGGACAGAACGCTGGTGAAGATTCTCAGTCATCCAGGTCATGGTCAATCCAAAAAAAGGTAAAAAACAAAGCAACAGAGAAAAAAAAAAGAGAGAAAAACCAACCTTAAACAGAGGAGGAAGCCTTAGGTTCCAACTCTCAAAAATTTATAATCCAGCTATAGGATTAATTCCAGCCAATCTTCACCTTAACTCTGACCCTCATACGGGTGATCAAAACATCGTTCCTTTAAGCCAGGCCAATAACAACCCTAACGACCCAGATCAAGGCCTCCAGCCGCTGCACAGAACCTACCTGAGATGACCTCCAGCAGCAGCATGAGTTTGAGCCCATCTCTGAAGTCCTGCTCGATGTTTTCGATCTGCGTGCCGGCTTTCCGCAGGTGGGAGTTGCACCACGCCGTGAACGTCTGAGGAGAAAAACAGAAGAAATGACGGATTATTCAGTGATCATCCGGTTTCTATACGTTCTAGCAGATAAATGGGCGACAGGCCGGCCATGGAGAAACGTGGACGACTGGACGCATGAACCAAGGAACAAGGATTAAAAAGGGACAAAGGGACGAGGAAACAGGCGGATGAATGGACGGAGACGAGCTGATGGACAGAGGCTATCGTGAAAGCTGTGACGGCGTCATTAGCGCTGAAACGAAGCATCGCAGCACAACTATAGCCCCACTGCGGGAAACATTTACCATCATTCTGCCTCTGAAATCACTCGATCACTGCAGAGAGGAGATGAAAACGACAGAAAGCCAACGTCTGCACCGCCGTTTCACCTACGACCACAA
Source organism: Fundulus diaphanus (assembly GCA_037039145.1). Lineage (NCBI taxonomy): Eukaryota > Metazoa > Chordata > Actinopteri > Cyprinodontiformes > Fundulidae > Fundulus > Fundulus diaphanus. Next base: position 5,202,352 of record CM073124.1, on the reverse strand, counting down.
GTCCAGACCAGCAGACCCAGGACGTCTGTGATGGAGGGCCGTAAACGCAGACACGTGCTGAGATGCACGACGTTACACATCCTGCCCGCCAGCAGCAGCTGGGTGCAGGAAGCCCGCTCCTCTGCCGCTGGTTGCCCTGCATTCTTTAAAAATGTGTTTTAAATCATTTCATTTTCAGGGAGCTTGTGGCACAGACGCAGGCCAGAGACGGGGAGGCTTTTCCACGAGCTCCGTCACGCCACAGCTCAAAACTAATACATCAGTTTGCCAGAACACACGGAGAAACTCTGCAGGGTCTCACCGCTGTCATTCAGGAGGAAAAACAGCCCCAAAAATATGTTCTAGCTCCAGTTTGCTCTCTACAACTTCCCATAAATGCTTGGTGATACAATCAAGGAGGATAAAAGCCACGCCTTGCAGCGTTTGACGCTCTAAGTGAGGCTATAAAGCCGCCGATTAACGGATCGGTGAGCTGCTCTGGAGCATGCAGGCATGCGTTAACGCAGCGCCAGGGTGGAAAGACACCAGCAATAGCCTTAGAGAAGCAACAGCCGGGGCCCATCCATGTAGAAAGGGCCACAGAGGCCGTTAATCTACTCAGAGAGATCATTCAAGTGGAAAGCACTTCTCAGGAGTGGACGTCCCGGCACATTCAGCCCAACGTCTGAGCGGGTCGTGCTGGAATAGCAAAACACCGCGGAGCTCCACCTCAGACCCCGCGTCCCGGGTTAGCATAAAGCCCATGAGGCTGAAACAGGAAGTCTCACTGAAGCGAATAGGAAGTCCGGTTTGGTTTGGACAGCTGCGTCTGAATGAAGCGTGTCTTTTTGGGCCGACAGCACCAGCTTAGAGATGTCTGGCTGTAAGGCAGAGCGGCACCACGCCGGAGGCCACAGGACCTGGGCACCTCATTGGGTCCACCGTGAACTCAGGGGCTCTAGAGTCAAACGGGAGAAGGAGCCCAAACGCAGCACCTAAGTCCGGACGGGTGGGAGCTGAAGAGACCAGCGCAGGGATCCACGTCTGCAAACCTTAAACTGTAAGAAATGAATGAAAGATGGGCTGAAATTCCTCCACGATGATGTAAGGGTGAGAAAACTGCTGCTGAAGGCGCTTCTGCAACTGCTGGATCACTTCCCCACGACTCCAAGTCTGTAACGTGCAACTTTAAACGGTTTACATTACATGAACCTGATTAAAAACCTAAAAGGCGACGCCTAACTGCACCACTCACGACCCAAACAGAACCGTGCTGCCGACCCAGAAGCACGGGAGCAGCCTGGGCTCAATGTTCTGCCACAAAACCCGAAAAAGGTAATTTCCTCCGCTTGTACCTGATTTACCAGAATCTAAGCAGAATAAAAACACACGCCTCCCGTGTTTGTAAAGCCTCCTGTTGAAAAACATTATGACAGGGTGCTGCTCGCCGCCCCGCCTCCCCCCCCCCACCGCCCCACCGCGGCCGGCGGCACAAAGCTCCCATTGAGCCTGGTGGATAATAGCACCCTTCAGCCCCCGGTGCTGCTCAGCCCGCTGTGCGTTTGTGTGTGAGGGAGACCCCTCCCCCAGACGGGCCCGTCCAAACCAGCCTCGCCGAGAGCGGACGGAGGAGGAGGGTGGATGGATTTCACGGAAACAAACAGTGGTGCAGACGGAGTAGGTGGGCAGCAGCAGGACAATGGCCTGCCTGCCTCATACTCACAGCAGCGCTAACAATGCAGCAGGAAGTGGCGCTGCAATGACAGGAAGTTCCAGCTCGGAGCAGACAATCAGCCACGCTCGCCGCGCTGGAGTCATAAAACCTCCCGGCTTGTCGTCAACAAAATACTTTTCTGCTAATCACTTAACGACTTAGCAAGTTCCCCGGCTCGTGGAGATTTGAATAATTCACGGTTTTTATACAGAATATTGCTTAAAGGGGCCGTATCCTGCTTTTCAGTTCTTCATTTTCACATTTAAATCATCCAGCTGTGGTCTATATAAAGTGGAACTACAACGCTTTGGTCTGAATTCCTCGTTAATTTACCCCCATGTTCCCCCTTTTTGCCCCTGTTCTGAGGAGCGTCTGAGAATATCTCGTTTTGGTGCCGTCCCTTTAAATCCTAAGGAGGCACTTCAGCCATTTTTGTAGTCTGTTGGGGGACGGCGTGATAAACAACCACTGATCCAGCTGTAGCTCCAGCGTCCTTCAGCTTGGGACCACAGAAACCGCTCAGAGAAATAAAAATGGTAGGTTTGCTAAATTGGTTAGCCGGGAGTCTATGACCTTATTTAGCAGCTCTACAGGAAATAATCGGACGTTATTGTTAAAAAAGAAAATGTAATAGAGAACAGAGAAAACTCAACGCCTTGAAAACTATGAGCCAAACAGAACATAAAGATATCAACGCGGCTCCTGGACAGATTAAATTCAACCTTTCGGCTCTCCTACAAAAACATTTATTTCATGGCTAAAAAAAAGTGGATTTTGCAGTTTAACTTTGAACTAAATTCTGCAGTGCAGACATTCCTCAGTTAAAGCTATAGTTGGCAACAATTACTTATAACTAATTGTTGTACTGGGTAAAATCCTGAAAGTAGTCAATACAGTATGTTTTCACAAAAAGGTTAAAAATTATTCTCTGTGGGAGCAGAAGGCCTGTAAAAACTAACCAATCACTGCCGTTCAGTCCGACTGACAGAGATTGGTCAGAGTTTTGTTCCTGCTCTCACCCCCCTCTGTCCCTCAGGTTCTGGGTTTATCACCTTTTCTATTGGTTCTCCAACATGCCATCATTCTGACGTGTTCATGTAACGCCGGTGTACGTGCTCTTTCCTTCATAGTTTCTGCTTGCTGGCTGCGCACTTCTAGTGTTTATGTATCTGGTTAGCTTAGCAGCTAGGTTAGTGATTAGCTTAGCAGCTAGGTTAGCTGTTCATTGTAGCTACGCTGCTCTCACCGTAGAGTTTGAACATGGCTGAGAATCGCATGAAGCGAACGGCGTTCATGTTTATGAGAAGAAGAGGAAGGCCTCAGTAGAAATAAATAAAACCAGAGAGGATTTGGGAGATTTATTTCATGTGATCCCCCTAAGGAGCTGAAGAGCAGGTAAGACGGTCTTGTGCATGTGCAGTTATTCAAAAAAGGACTTGAGGAAACTACTGGAAAAATCGCCGACTCTACCTTTAATAGAGAATTATGGAAATTAAACCATTTCCTGTAACAACAGGTTGGTCAACATCTTCTACACCTGCAGTAACCTGAAGTGTTGCTTTTGCAGAGAGATACACCTGTGTGAACTCTTGAATGTATTCTTGAGAACATTTGTGGCACGTCCACGCTGGTCTTCCTGGAGACTGAGGGCCACTTTGCGCAGGTCCCTCAGCTGTCCACAGATCTTCCTGTTCTGCACCAGTATTCGTACCAAATGAGCAGAAATCAGTCCTACAGTTACAGTAGGATTAGAGCTGCAGCCAAGTGCGACGAACCTCCGAGGATTTCAGTTGAAATGGTGTGTTGAACAAGCCTGAACGTGTAGACCGAGCCCCGCAGCTGCTCCCACACTGGGCTGCATGTTTCACACAACCTGCACACACGGATTAGGTAATGACCAAAATAAGGACCAGGGATGGAGGCGTTCTTCCAGCCGTCTCCTTGTGTGGATCCAAATATCTCTCGACTTACCGGCAAAACATTCTGACTCTACATAAATGTAGAAACAGGAAGTCAAAAGGAACCGTTATCGTTTCAGGATCTACTTTATTTAGATGTGGTGAAGAGAAGACTGAGGAAAATACGAAATCCTAAACAACAAAACAAATTAAGTTTCAACTCCTGACTTTTGGATTTATGTTTGCAGAACTTTAATCCCTAAATAAAGCTTTACCGTCGATTGCGTCATCATCCTGAGGACGTCTTCAAACCTACTTTGCATGGAGGGAATGACTGCAGAGGTAATAACTGCCATCTGCCAACCTGCTTTACCCGACGTGTGGCTCCAGATCAGCGCTGCAGCTTTTCTACAGTCACCATCAGACATTTCACTGGAAACGTCTGATGATTTTTGTCTAATGTAGATCTCAACACAAACCTCTACAGTCCATGACAGCCTGTATTTAGGGCTCTCAGACTCTGATTATTCATCCACCCATCAATAAGATCTAAGACAGAGGGAGCATTTTCAGGATCCTTCTCCCCAGCGTCATATGCAGTCCCACCCAGAGGGATCTGGTTCTGGATGGGCCTCCTCCCAACCCTGGAAGAGCCCCAAAGAGAGGTGCTGCAAAACATCCTGATCAGACGACGTAAAAAGCTCCTTTAAAGCCGGGCGTACACTGTATGATGTTTTGCCCTTTTTGGGCCGATTCTTCAGTCGTGCGAGGATTGTTTGGATCAGGCCGAGTTTCAGCTGCATCGGGCATCCAGGGGCTAACGAGGGGCGATCAGCCTCTCACCACCACCTCCCCATCAGGAACCAGACGGTCGGATGCAAATCAAACATGTCTGACATCCAGTCGGCCCTCCTGAGGTGATGGTGAGCGCCTCCTGCTGGTGAAGCAGAGCTACGAGCCGATTTCCCCCAACCTCACGCACTGAGCATGTGCAGACAAGGGAATTCTTCTTCATCTTCTTCTCAGAGGAAAACATAGGAGTGGAGAGAAGCATGGCGGCGGTACGTGTGACATGGAGTCAAACTATGGAGGAGAAACTCGTAGAATTACCAAGGCAGCGCGTTTCGTTCTACTGAGCCTCATATTTAACAGAGAGCATCGACACTTCCGCCTTTTTCTTCTTCTACTGTTGACATTTGGCTTCCGGGCAGACAAGTCTGAGTAGCGCCATCTCTCTACGGCACTGAGTCTGACGTTTTAGACATACAGTTTTTTGCAGTCAGGTCGCATCAGGCCGTACAGAACAGAGATGGTGAGATGTGAACCTTTAAACGCTGCAGTTTGAGCTGTATCCGAGTACAAAGAATGTAAATATCGTATCGTGTACGCCCGGCTTTAATGAGGAGGAGCAGCAGCTCATCTCCAACTCAGCTGCTTTTATGCTGGTCAGGATCCACGTCTCTTCAATGGAGTGTGAGAACGTAGACGGACTCTGTGCCGAGCAAACGGACACGACTCTTTCATTGATCACACACACAGGGACCGGACGCCCCACGAAGCTACGCCTGCGTCCATATTCCTGCAGCAACCCCCCACAAAACGCATCGGAGCCTCATTGTCTGCAATAAAACGTTTGATCCTTTGTTCCACCGTGGAGATGAAAGTCACGTCGCTGCTCCTGAACCTGAGGCTCAAACGATTGAAAATATGTACGCAATCGTCTTAAAAATCAGTGTGAAGCATTTCTACTGCAAAGCGCTGTTTGATGTGCAGCAGCTGCTGGCTGTTTTACCCAAAGGTGTTAATGCCCTGCATGCCAAACGGAGTCTCACTGCAGCGCCTTCTGCAAGCTGACGGTGAAAAAGAAAAAGGTCAAGGTCAGAGCTGGAGGTCTCTTACTAACAGACGGAGAATGGTGGAGAAACGCAGATTTACTGCTGCTGCGCAGTTTTCATTTGCTGTACCCGAACAGAGAGGATGAGACTCATGAACACTTTGTTCCCTTTTTTTAGTCTGTCTCTGTCCTCCGTCTGCCATCAAAGAGGCTGATTCATGAGAAACATGGAGTTGATTTTCGTGTCTCTTTACTCTGGCAGCAGAGAAAGCACCTGGGATGCTAGGCTCACCTGAGCAGCTCACCTGAGCAGCTCTGCTGAAACTACAGTTCCCGCCTCTGGGAGCGCAGCAGGAAACAGGAAAGCTGCAGGCAGGCCGAGACTTGCAGCGAGTCGGCGTAACGACGCGCTGCACCACCGTATCTTAGATCAAACCCAAACGTCGGACAGGAGGAAACATTTTTATCTCCGTTCATCGGATCCGGGTTATCGGTCGTGTTCTGGATCTGTGACGGCAAAGAAAACATGAATAAAAAGTGTTTTTTTTGTCTTGCTTGAAGGCTTTCTGTCACGCTCAGGACCTCCTCTGAATACGTGGGCATCGGCTACAGCACCTGACGGCAGCAAACCACCTTTAAACCCGACATGTTGTCCTCCCTCATAAAGGCGGGCGCTCATGTGACCCGGGCTGGACTTCAGACTCTAACATCTCCTTTATGAAGGCCTATTAAACTCATCGTGTCTCTGGCTGGTGGAGGGATTTCAGAGAAAATCTGCTGACTTCCTGCAAGGAGATCCAGCTTTAATCGGCTCAGAGGGCCGGCTGAATTGAAAGTTAACCGGTGGATCCTGTTTAACCTGACCGTGTGTCGGCTGCAGGGAGATCAGGGCAGCCCTGACCCGGGCTGGGGATAACGAGCTGAAGGACGGTAAATCTGGGGCCGGGTGTTAAGGAGGGTTCAGGCGTGACGCTCTTATCCTCTGGTCCCGCTCTCTTACGCAACAGCTTGGCTTTAATCACCGCTGCGTGCACTCGCCGTGTCACTCTGTAACCGCCAAATAAAATCATTTACTTTTGGCCGTTTTCCACGGCAGTAAACTTTAACGAAGCACCTGAGATTCTTCCTACAGGATTGAGCCGCTTGGCTGCGGACTGCTGACCTGCAGGCTCCAGGAGTTTATGATCTTTTCTTGTAAATACAAACATATTTCTGGAGCAGAGTTTTACATATGCAGGTGTTTGACCAAAATAATAATAAAAAAAGGTACAAAAGTTTACATTTACATGTGACTGTTAGACCTGGGCAACTTATAAAGATTTTAAAACCATTGAGACATAAGATGAGGCTATATCGTATGGTCTATGCTGGGTTATAATTATACTTTTATGTATTCCAGTAAGTCATTTGCAGCCGTTTCTTGTATTTATCTACAGTTGTTTGTTAAAAAATGTGCCTGTGAGACATTTGGGGTAAAGCTTTGATTCAGAGATGCCTTTTTATAATTACTTTATGAAAAGAAAAAGATAAATATCGTATATCAACATTCAGCCTAAAAATATCAAGATATTATTTTTGGTCCATATCGCCCTATTCACTGTTGCTCCGTGGCGTCCAGTTTGTCGTTGACAACCCAGAACCAACCAGTAAATCCACCAAGGATGGGTTAAAAAGTAACAAATTTAAATTACTGGGATGGCCTAATCCAGGGGTTCTCAACATATGGGGCGGGACCCCTCGGGGGGTCGAGAGACACTATTTTAATATAGCAATTGCTTAAGCCTTAAAGAGTGGAAATGATTTGTTTCTAGAAGATTTACAACTTTTTGACATTAGAAAACAAATTTGTTGTTTTTTTAAAATCACAAAAATGTGTTTCCGAGTTGAACTTTACTCCTCCATCACCATTAATTTATTTTCTTTAATCTATGATGGCCGTAATCAAATGTTTTGTGGAAATGACGAGAATAAAGTCAAAATATTACGAGAATAAAGTCACAGAGTCGTTTCAAAGTCTCAATCCTAATAATAATAATTTGATGCTGATGTAATAAAAAGATTTTCTTATTTGTGAAACTATAACTTTACAAGATGCTCAACGTTCCTAGTTTTAAACCATTGGCAGGCAGCACTGTTTTTGTATAATCTGATCCAATCTGTACAATCTGATTGAAGTTGACTCTGCACAGTGCCTTGAGATGACATGTTTCATGAATTGGCGCTATATAAATAAAATTAAATTGGTTTGTAATAGTAATCATGAAATTAGGACTGTATTCTTTTGGATAAATTGCCTAAAGGGGGGGTCACCAGTCTGACCCGTATTTTGGGTGTAGCAGGGTGAAAGGTGTGGGAAGCCCTGGCCTAATCAAAGCCCTGAGCTCCTCCAGATGCTGTGGGGTGACTGGAAACAGGCTGTACCTGCAAGAAGTCCCTCAAATACCTCATGATGACAACAAGAGGCGCTTCACTGAACCTATATTAGCCAAAAGAGAATGTGTGTGTGAATGGGTGAATGACTAAGACTGTAGTGTAAAGCGCTTTGGAGGTCGTCAAGACTAGTTAAAAAGCGCTATACAAGTACAAGCCATTTACCATTTACCAAAAGAGGGCCGGGGGTCCTCACCTTTTTTTCCAGGAATCATTCGTGTTCTGTTTAATGAGTAAAACAATTTTTCAGAGAGCACCTTAAAGGGCTGCATGTTTAATGGAGTAAACCTACTTTGATTTAAAAATCATCTCCTCGGTCACCCCGACCCATTTCCTGTCTGAGCTGACGGGCTCAAAGGTTAAAGAAGAGACTGACGTCGCAGATTAAAGAGGCGTAATCAGGCAGGAAAAAAAACCACGGCGGAAGAGACACACCCCTGAAGAGAAGAATGATGGCGTCCATCACACACTCCACTCCTTGGACGGGAATGTACTAGAGGCCCGCGCAAAAATCCAGCCGCCTACTCTCACCTGCTGCATGCTTGCCGCCACATTTAGACACCAATTAGTCCCGCGCCCAATTTCTAAACGCATCCGCAATCTTCAGGCTACACGCGCAGCGTAATTGCACCAACGACCCATTACCCCCCCTCCTTCACACACACACAACCAGAGAAAAGGTGTGTCCTCCTGAGATGTGAAAGAATGAGCAAGGCTGGAAAACTGCTGTTGCTCAACCGCCTTGGAAGCTTCACATGACGGCAGCAGTGAGTGGGTGTGTGCGCTTTCTGTGGATCCCACGCCCGTTTCTGTCCCGCTCATCACAGATGAGCTCACCACTTCGGTTAGCCGCTCGCAGGGCGATGACGGCGCCGTGACGCGTCGCACCACAAAACCTCCTTTTAGGCTCCAGGTCATGTTCAGGTGTCACCAGCGCGATTCATGCATTCTCAGCCCAGGGAGAGAGAGGGGAGAGTCAGTCACACTTTCTCACACCTCTGCCAGCAGCTGTCAGCTCGTCAAACCGGCTCCCAGTCGGGCAGGCAGGTGTGAACCTGACGCCAGGTGAGCTCGGCTCGGACGAGGGAACATGGCTGCTGGTGGCAGGTTCCCTCAGAGGACAGACACGCGCACCTGAAACCACAACTGGTTTCAAGGATGCGCTGAAACATGTCATCAGGATGCTGGACCTAGACTCTAAAGCAGAACAATAAAAGCCAGAAGGTGAAGTAGTGAACTCCCTGTTGGCTTAATTTAATGTAATCCAAAATATATAACCATGTCACTAATTGGATTCGTCCACTTTAATTAGATGCTTTCTAATTTAATCCAACTAATCACAACAGTTCAGTATATAAAGACGACTGGTACAAAGTCATCTACTCCTGAGCAAGCATGTGGCAACAGTGGGAAGGAACAGCACCTGTTCCTCCTGAGCAGCCACGCCTTCTCGTTTCCTTCCGACTTGCTCCTGATCGATAGCTCTCCACGCTTTCCCAAGGTTCTCCAGACCTTTATTTTTTGGATTTTTGTCGCTTTTGGCCCAGATTTCATAACCTGACAACAGCCAGCTGTATGTCGCTCCGCCTAGCTCCACTCACATACATCTGGGACACCGCCGATAGAAAGTGATTTCTCCAACCAATTTTATGGTCTGGCCAATCAGGACGCAGGGCTGGAGTTTGATAGATGTGACGTAGTGGAGACGCGACCATGACGTGAGACTGTTTTGATAGCAATGGCGGCTCGTCGAGGAAGCAAGCGTTAGCATTGATGCTGCTATTTCTTCCGTGTTGTCCAATCTACCTAATATTGTTTCATTAAAAGAACATCAGAGAATGGCTCTGAAGGCTTTTGTTGGTGGAAACCATGTTTTCGCCCTTCTCCCGACCGGATTTGGCAAGTTTTGTTTTCCGGAGCGGTTAGCGCGAACCATGTTAGGAGGCCTTTAGTCCTCAACGCGGTCGGCCCGGGATCGACTCCGACCCGCGGCGCTTTGCCGCCTGTCTTCCCCCCTCTTCCTGTCAGCTCGCTGTCAATAAAACGCATGCCACTAGAGCCGCAAACACATAAAAAAAAAAAAGTTTTTTTTCCCTGTATCGCTCTCATCAGCGTCACGGGTTAGCTTCGGTGTGAGTGGTTGAAATAGCACGTCGATAAAGATGACAGACAATGGGCTTATCCAATCATATGCAAGAATTTTTGATAAGGCCCAGCCTTCTGTAAAGGCAATCCCTATGGCGGTGTCCCAGATGTATGTGAGTGGAGCTAGGCGGAACGACATACAGCTGGCTGTTGTCAGGTTACAGATTTCAGGCCAGACCGGATAATTTTTGGGCCTTTACCATCAGAACCATGAATCATTCAAACATAAAAACATTCTTAAAACTCAAAAGCGGGGTCCTCGCCAGGATGCAGAGAAAAAGCAAAACCACATAAATGCTGCATTCCCGCAGCGAAGCGTCGCATCTTCAAGGGGCCGTTTGTCAAGCTAACCCCAGCTAGCGTTAGCTTATAGCGTTAGCTTATAGCGTTAGCGTTCAACAGCTTCACCGACCTTTTTATGTTACTCTCAAACATCTGTGTCGTACGGCTCTAATTTCTAAGTAACTGATAACTTTCAGCGTAATGTTTTTTTTTTTATCATATATTTAAGCACTTTGTTACCAGCAAAGTCACAAAACCAATTTAATGGGATTCTTCAGCTGGATCTAAGATGGCTGGATTTTATTGTTGTTTCTGAAAGACTTTCAGATACTTTTCATTTTCTGGAGTCATTTCTTTGGTCTGAGACTTTAATATTTTTAAAACGCACACGGAACAAAATGCCGTAATGGTCATATACAAGGACGGGTCTAAAAAGGAGAAACAAAAGCAGATTGTGCCCAAAGTCCTTCAGAAAGCCAAGAGACTGGTTGAGACTCCATTAAATGGGCATTAAAAGTCATTTTAATCTGTCTGCACAGAAACTAGAGGTGGTTTGAAACTTCTGCACAGGAGTCGCCATGTTACACCAGCTTAGCTGTAAAAAAAAAAAAAATCCCCAAAATGTCACTCAGGAATTTCAACGCTATAAAAACATGAAACTGCAGCGATGGTTAAGGTTTTTATACGTGGACCTTCTGGCAGGAGGAGCAACCTCAAGGAAGTTGGACAGCAGCGTGCCGGACCAAGCTGGATTCCTGGCCTCGTGAATAAAGTTCAGACACTGGTCTGGTCTGGCTGAAAGGCTCCTATTCTTAGACCCAAACCAATTAAAGAAAAAAGGCAGTGCCATGAAATAAAACACTCAAATATAGTCAGTTTTTCCTCAAATCGCCTTGTGATTATTTTAATTAATGTTTCACCACACTTAATATAAATTGAGTGTAATCAACTCCTCGCTGTGCTAAATCTACTAAAACTTTCATCTGAAGGCCTTTATTTCTCCAAACGAGGTCTTTCTGGCTGTTGATTCTGGAAAGAAGACATTGCAGTATAGATTTCCCGGCTCTCAGGGTTCACGCGGGCCCTTTCAGACAGCGGCGTAACCGGATACGCGGCTCGCTACTGTAGAGCAGCAGTGCAGGAACAGGACACCGTCCCCCGCAGGCCACAGCTGAACCTGGGAGGCTTTCTACTTTGACATCTGAAGAGCTCAGGGGGACGACTGAGCCTGCGGCCAACAACCTTCTCCCAGGTCTGTTAAAACAAAGAAAAAAAAACCTTCCAAACAAACGTTACGGCAGCTTCTCTGATCCAAATCGGGAACGACGGGAGTAAAACGGAGCAACGGGGAGCATAAAAAGGTTGGCTGTGAGGTTCAGAGCCACCGTGCCAACAGTCTGCAGGCTGAGAGCCCCGGAGCAGGGGTTGCTCTGGCCTCATTATCTTCTCAAGCCTGGACAGGTGATCATTAACATGTGTGCTCAAAGACAGACCAACTGAGGGAGGGCTCATGTGCTGACAGGTAGTCTGTAACACAGAGCTGTAATATACGGCACAAACACACACCTCCCAGAGGGAGCAGACAAACCCGTAATTGCTGTGTACTTCTTGGCCGGCCTAATGCCCCCTCAGATATACCATTATGTGAGTCAACAACTTAACACAGACTGTTTTCAACAGGCTTCGTCGCCTGCGTCCAGCGCAGAGGAGCCTTAATATAGCAGCTAACAGAAACAAAGGAAAGGGAGGATTAAGGCCAGGAGGACAGGAGGGGGAGAGGAAATGAGGGAGGGGGGGGAGAAGATGACTGAGAGGGAGGGGAGAACAGAGCAAGAATGATAAAATATGGGAAAGCTGAGGAAAAATGTTAAAGAGGCAGGACAGTGAAGCAATCTTCTTAGGGCCAGGAGGAATACCGGGTCACAGACGGATGAATGCTGGATAACAGCTGAAGATGGGGGGTGTTTGGGGGGGGAATCACTAAAACAGACAAAATGAGAGATCTTCTGGCCACATTCTCATATCTCTGAAAGAGGAGCAGACATGAACAGGACTTTAAGCGTGTATGTGTGCTCCATATCCACAAAAATGAAGAGATCTGGTCATCGTTGGTGAATTTGCTCAGATTTATTCCACCTCGTCCTTCTAGAGACTCTTTGGGAAAGATTTTCCTTTATTTATAGAGGCTGGGCGTCCCCATCAGTTCAGCCTGACAAATAATTTACTCATGTCAAATATTTACAGCTCAAAAAAGGCCACTGCTGGAAACACGAGGCTGTGCAGAAGTTTCAGAAAGATTAAACCTCATCCGGGGTCTTTCTTATATTATGGAAACGTGTTAAAGAAGAAGAGACAAAAAAAAAAAAAAAACAAGAAAGAATACAAGTATGCGCCGTATTTATGAAAACAAGCTGCTTTTAGACAGTGGCAGTGTTATGAGCCTTAAATATTGCATTTATTCTTCATAAGCAAGATAAGAAGGTTATGAGGCGATGGTCACACAAACTGCTGTAAAAGCAGATATTTTGAATTTTAAACATTAAAGCCGTTTTATTTCCTGTAACCTACACCACAAAGCAAACTTTTTTTGCAGTTCCTTTAGATTTAATTTGATATCTCCTGACACCTGAGTGAAGATGCAACTGAGATTAGTGTTTACAGAAAGTTTATACCAGCTAAACAGATTAGTTGATGATAATTTATGAAAATTTTTTTTTGAAGTTGCTCTTTCCGGTTGTATTGACACAGAAGCTTTCTAAGAAACCAGACTTTTAATTTGAACCCGTATCATGACATTTATTGAAACAACTCTGTAAAGAATAAATATAATGTTAGCATCAGGACGGTAACAATTAATGTTAGCTAGCTAGCATGTTTAGGCTAAAGAAACATTAGTAACTTCAGTGTTCAAGCCAATCACAAAGTAAATTATTAATAGTGACAACAGTACTAAAATGTTTAGTATATAAATGATACAGCAACTAGCATAGAGAAGATAACGCCTAGCATATTTAGGCAAATATCAGCTTTTCTGATATCCCAATTAGGTTGCTAATGTTAACTATTAGTTAAAAAATAATTACAGAACAAGCATCAAGAAAGCTAATACGAATGCAACTGAGAGAAATAACAAACAGTCTGACATTAGCTAAAGATTAGCACGTCTCCTTTAGCAACTAGCATTTCTAAGCTAATGGCCCACTCTTACACACTATGATATAGCATCAAGATGGCAACCATCACCCTGAATAATGGATCAGCAACCACTTAAAGGCTAACGCCATACATGTCGACGCAAGATTTAATAGTAGCATCAGGATGCTAATAATTAGCATCTACAATGCAACAACTAGCACAGAGGAGTTCATGCCTAGCATCTCTAGGCTAATGACTCTCAGATATTAGCGTCAGCATGCTAGCAACGACCATTAATGATGAAAAACCAACCAATAGACTAAAAGATCCACACATCTACAGACTTTCTATTATAATTATGCCAACAATCTGAACATATAATGCAAGAACTAGTAGCCTGAGGCTAACATTAAAACACACATTCCACAGGGTATTAGCCTTTCGTAGCTAACCGCATATGTTTATAGTTTGCCAAGCAGAAATCATTTCAGTCTAGCAGTTAGACTGAACAAAAATGGAAGGAAAACCCATTTTTTTTTTTTTTTTTTAGTTTTCCATCCATATTTTTTTTGAAAAGTGATAGCTGGGGCCACAAATGAAAATATTTAATTTCAAATGACGGCTCACATAATGCATTCTGGCTTTTACAAACTAGCATGTTTTTCTCCCAAAAAGAAACCTTTAAAAGGTAAAGAGAAAAGGGAAATCAGGGCGGGAGGAAAAAACCAGAGGAAATGGCTATAAGTGCAAATGATGTGTTCATTTGTCCATTTATTTAAACCTCTTCCTGCCTTTGTTGGTTGTTGAGTCCTGACAGGGGTCACAATGAATTCCTTTCGACTGTGAGCTTTTAAACTATATTAGGGTCAGCAAGGTGGAAGAGAAAATGGTTTAAAAACAGAACTACTGGATGCAATTTACACAACATCCTGGATGAAAAAAAAAAAAGTTATATGCAGACGTCCAGATTAGGAGGTTGGAATAGTAGTAGGGCTGCATAATGATATTATCAAATATTGCAATGACAGTATCAGTTGTGTTCTGCTTGCATCTCTCTGACCTTCACCGTTTTGGTAAATGTCACTAATGTGTGACAATCCTCTGCCCTGACAGTCCGTCCAGCTGGCTAAACATTACGTTAGCTTAGAAAATGCAAGTTCATAAAACTCGACACAGACAACAATTATTAGACAACAACAAGTACTTTGCGATATTGATATTGCACACACTGATATCGCGATGACTGTATATTTGCTATATATTGTGCAACCTTCAACAGTAGCGCTTGTTAAAAAAAAAAAAAAAAAAAAAAAAAACAGTTCCAGCCTGTTGTGAAATATTACTTAAAGGAAAAAAAAAAACATTCAAGCTTCTAATTTACATCAAATCCAACTAAAGTCATAAAGTCACTTGGCATGCACACAATGTAAACATCCCACTCCCATATCTAGGATCAGTTCCAACAAACGTTGGCCCATATTTGTGGGCCCCGACACACCAAGAATGAATATTTCAACATTACATGCGGCCATATCTCGCTGCTGTGTGTCAATATAAGCTGGCGGTGACTTGGGCACGTTGCTTCACTCCGTATCACACAGTCCACTGTTGCATAACGGTATGTTGACACTGCCCACCGCAAAAAAACTCGCGTTCATTTCTTCACCCGGTCCGTTTGCTTTTTAGCCCAATTGTTGGGACATTTAAGCAGAAAAAGAAACATGTATCCTAACCTGGCATGAGAAGAAATAGTTCTTTAGTGGTTTTCAGTCGACTTTATGATAACAAGCTCAACAAAGCAAATTCTTTTTCTGGGAGCAGTCCAACAAGAAATGAGCTAGAGCTTAGAAACATTAATCCTTCAAAGTATGTGGGATCACACCGGCTCTGTAGACTGTGCACTTAAGAAGGAGGAAATAACAAAAAAAAGTCACCCGTACTACCTTTTTAACTTCCTTAAAGAGGTATGCGTAACGGGCTGTGAGGCAATCAGCGGAGAAGTCAGTGAGGGTAATTAGCACCCAGAGTGTTCAGAATAGATCCACGTTTAATGTGAAGACCCAAACTCTTTATTTAAAAAGGGCAAAGTTCCAACTATGAACTTTTTCCAAGTAACACGGATCAGCTCCTCCTCATCCGTGTTCTGTTTGCGTAAATAGTTTTCTGTCACCGGCTTGAATTCTTCTGTGGCAGGAGGTGGGGTGACGAGATTTAATGCAACACAGGGAGTCTTCCTGGGATTAAACGAGGAGAACAAGGCCCGTATAGCTGGAGAGGGGACGCTCTTAAACTTTGATCCTGGTTCAGAACAGCGAGTCCAGAACCGGACGACTGGACACAGACAGGTCATATCTGGGGACGGGAAACAGGCAAAGTCAGGACTTTTTGTTTGTTTTTGCTGCAGACTTTTTACTATTAAGCCTTTCCAGACACGACCTTCCCTTCTCTGGTTAACTTCTCTACTGCTCCAACAGACAAATCAGATAAATTTCTGTTGTCGTATGCGGAAGCCTCCACCCTCTCCAGAGCAAACAGCACAAACCAAACACCTCGCTTCAGGCTGGCCTGTCGCAGACAAGCCTCCACTGTTGGAGGACACATTGTGTTTATGCCAACCCCGCCGAACACGACACACAACCAGGAATGTGTGCTATGCTCTTCCTCCAACTCCCTTTCAAGTACATCCTCAAGACTAAACTCCTACTCGACAGCAGACCTCGTTTCCTTCCTCATTCCAGCCTCATCTCGGGGTTGATCTCGGCTCATTCTCTCATTCCACAAGCAATCAGTCAGGCTAAAATCTTATCTGTACCCTTTAAAAAAAACACTTGAAACCGATGTGGTTTCTTCAGCTAAACTACAGTCAATGTAAAATGAAAGTATACCCTCTTAACTTCACGTCTAAAGACAAAATAAACATGATCTGGTCCAAATGTATTTAAATCTCACTTCACGCGTATGAAAACACAAAGGATTAGACTTTTTTTTTAATTAAAGGGGACAATGCCATTTCTGTTTCAGGAATGACAGCTTGGACAGAGATCTTCTTCTGCCAATCCTTACAAACAAGCCATACTTGTTAAGTCTTTTTTTATTGTGCTGTCATAAGCTTTAACATTTAATACGCTAAATGAGGCCTGCACGGTCGGAGATGGAGATTTTGGTTGTTTTTCTTTCGTTGCAACGTCCATTTGAGGGAAACCTATTCTATGTTTACCAATGGCAAATAATCTTTCTTTACAGGATGATTGAAAATAATTAGGAAATATCCCTAAGGCAGCAACAGCTGTCGTCTCTAAAGTCATTGGTGATGTCTTTCCATCCAGGCATTGTGATAATACCCGCCAATAAACTACTCTATTGCTCTTCTTTTACAGAGATGATCGTCAGAGCCCAACCCCATTTTGCTTACTAAATAATGACATTGTGGGATTTTCTATGCATTTTTGTAGCCTTTATATAGCCTTTTTGTACATCTTGATAAGTAAGATTTTCTGCTAAAAACCAAAGCTTACTGAAGCTAAAATGTCACTCTAACCTAAAAATGTGTCCAACGATTCTACATCGCAGAGCTAAAAATGTATTTGCAGTTTTTCTATTAATCTCACTGGTATCTTTATAGCAGGAATCTCCAAAAAGATAAAACTCCTTATCTAAGCAGTGAGTGGTAAAACGAAGGCTGTCCCATCAAACCAGTGTCTCTTTAGCAGGTCCAATTAAAGGTGCATAGCCATCAGTTTATCTACGCCATTAACAGATGTAAGTACTGCGCATGCGCAACAGGGGTTAAAACAAGGAAGCGGCTAACGGCTATTAGCATCTCCCAGCAAAACAATGAAGAAAGGTCCAAGATCCAGTGAGGAAAATATATGATTTCAAGAGGGAAAGGCCTGGAATGTCTCTGGCAACACAGTCTGAACGTTGGTGTTCACTGAAGGAGACGCTTAACCTGCCGAGGCTCAGATGTGAAGCAGAGTTGACTGGCATGAGTAAATGTTCTGATATGAGGCTCTTAAAGTTGCTGTAGATCGTTTATTTAATTAATAACAGCTGGTCTTTGATCACGCCGAGCTGCTGCTTTACTGCGAAGCGTTGCAGAGGGTCAGGCTCGATCCACCATTGTTTAATACTGATTTATTAATTAAGCAAACCGACATCATGATAGTTCTGCGATGCTGTCACTAGATGGCGCCACGTCTGTTAATATCTGCTAATCACGCAAATTATCTTTCGGCACAAAAAGGACCATCAAAACACTAAGATGGAGGCTTGGTGTATATAATCTTATTTTATCACGATCAAACTGTTTTTGGTCTTTTTTAAAAGCATATTACGTGGTTATTTACCTTTAAAAGATCTAGTGCAGCTCTAATCCATTTTAAAAAGAGGTTCAGCGGATTATAAGGAGCTCTGTTTCTAATTCACAGCCGAGGTAGTTCAAACCATTGAGCCGGGCGCGTTAACTTCTCTCATATCAAACAATGACTTTCTTCCCTTCTCAGCCAATCGGCTGTTAAGTATTCCACTTCCTGTCTTTAGAGGCACAGGAAACGGTGGGGGTGGAGGATGTCCATGTTAATTCCCTAGGAATGTAGTGGATGAGTCCCACTGTAAAAGATGTAAAACATTAACATGTGAGCAAGAGGTGAACGCGGGAGAAAAATCAGCCATCTAAACGTTTACAACCTTCTGTCCAACCATGACACATCTCAACGACTCTGAGCTCAATAAGGAAAGTGCATAAAAGCCCGCTGCGCTGCCATGAGTCAAAGGAGCAATCTGGCTCCGGTAGCGAGCCAAGTGAGGTCAGGAAGAAATGACAACTCCAGATGAGAGAGGTGAACAGACTCCGTTCAACAAGCCTCTGCTCCAGGAGAAAGTTTTAACTCTTACCCAAAGGCCAGGGCCACATCAGAAAACATCTCTGCATTTCTGCGCCTTGTTTATTTACACACAGGTTGATCAGTAAAGGGCCAGATTATAACATTTGAGTTCAAACTTAAGCCTTTAGACGCCTGAAAATAATCAGTTTATCTTCAAACATATACATGATCAATTCTCAACCTTATTTACAGATCTGTCAGGAGGAAGAACATTTTTTTTAAGAGAAACTGATAATTTTCAGGTATCAAAAAGCCATTCTCAGGTCTTAGAGGTTAAAGCTGAAAACAGCTTTTTACAAAGGCCTGGCAGACCGTCAATTTTAAATCAACAAACAGAGACTTAAAATATTTACCAAGGAACGGTATTTTTTAAACACATCAAAACATGACTGCAATTTATTCATACTGATAGAGAGAGCAAGATTGGAGCCGATAACAGGAAGGCTCAAGTACTGCAAAGCTGCTCCATTCAACCTTTTGTTATAGAACGTCCACGATTTAGAAATGTGCGCAGTTAAATACATTAGAATACACACAAAGAGATTACTGTTTTAGTGATGCTAACGACAATAAACATCAGTAAAAGATGCTAAAGACCTTAACCACTGTGTGTTCTTATATTACAGTCCAAACTACTACTACTACTACTATTATGAAGGAGAAATCAGAAATCAAAGTTGGAAGGTCCATTTAAAGCATCATCGGCAAGCTAAAGTCACAATCTGTGCTAATGAGGTAAAAAACAAATTACCATACCTGGACTTAGTCGACCTAAACTTAGTTTACAACTTAAAAATTAGAAGAAATTATAGCTACGGTGTGTTTCCAATCCCAGCACTGTGTCAAGAAATATTTTGCTATAATGATAATAATCCCTATCCGGCACCTGGCCAGAATATTGCCTAGAGACCAAGAAAGGGTGGGAATCACACCTGGTTTCTGCCATAAAACTCCACCCAAAGAAAGGCTTTGTACAAGTGAAAGAAAACAAAATGGAGGCTAAGGAAGGGCTCAGATTAGGTTAATGTTCAAGATCCATCACGTAATTCTTTTTTTATTTCATTCATCTGTCTCCACACCTTATATTCAGTTCAGCATGAGCTGTTTCAGCAGAAATCTCCACTTGGTTCAGAATAAACCAACCTTTTGAACTCCATCCAGTCAACACTTTGCCTTTTTCTGACAAACACTTTGGCCCTTTTGCTCGTTTTGTAACGTTTGCAGCTGTTGACCAGCAGTCACCGGTAGCCAAAGTGGAGTTCCCTTTCTTTCACCAGCTTGACCTCCCATAACAAAACCAGAGCAGTCTAATCACTGAATGAGCTGAGGTCACTGTTATTAGAGCACGCCCACTTCTCTCTGCGTGAGCGTGGTCTTTACACCATCCAAATCAGGAGTTTGGCAGGCACTAACGGCAGCTGGCAGAGGTAGGAGTCAGCTGTTTGCAGCAGGCTTTTAGTAAAACCGCTGGCTAAATCATCCCAGAGCTACGCGTCAGTTCTCTGGTTCTGTTGTTGATCAGTTTAGGCAGCAGAGAAAAAAACAGAACCAGCACACCGGTCTCTCTTTGCTAGAAAGCAGACCAGTATCTAGCTGCCAAACATAAAGATCGGGTTGCACAGGAGCACAATAGTGACTTAAGCTACCATCGTCTTGCTGATTAAGATAGACCGGTGCAACAAAAAGCAGCTAACTTCACCACCTCAGTGCACCAGAGTATCAATGATTACTAGATTTATACACATTGGTTTTAGTTTTTACTGCGCAGTAGACAGATCACATGCAAGATTACAAAAACTCTTAAGGTTAAACGCCGGAAGTGGCTCATGTAAAACTGCCGCTGCTCAATCATGAGTCAGTTTAGAGACAGAGAGAACAAAAAAACAACCCAAAGAATCTGAATTATGATGAAAATGTATTTGGTGTAAACACATGGGTTTCATTAGGCGATATTCTGACTGCCAGATGTCTGCTGTTGCCAAAGAGCTGAGAAATTTTGGAGACCTGATTTACTGACATGTGAAAGTCATTTGGCCTGTTTACGTCGCTCTGCACTGATGACCCGCAACATTAAAACCACCTGTCCGATCCCAAAAAAACACCTCGAATCACGGAAAAGACACTGAACAGTTTGCCGGCCCGTTGTTTCTGGCAGCAGAACATCTCATTTCTGTCCAGCTGACTTGACAGTTTATGTAACGTTCATCTGGGTGGCATCTGAAAGCTACACCAGCAAAGCTTATCGGTCATTTGCTATATAGATGAAAACACTCGATTACTGTGTAACAAGCAGACAACCATTTTTAGACTTTCAACCATTATAATAAAAAAAATAATGAATTTGCCAAACTGTTTCTTCAGTTTTTAGAGGAAATTTTAGCATTTCGGTTTTCTTTCATGAGTGACTGATAAAAACCATCTGAAACCAGAAGGAGGAAGTTGTTGGTTAACGAACTGAACTCATTATGCCGACATTGTGCCGATTGCAGAACTGAGAGAGGAATTAACCTCCGTCTGTGCACTTTTTATCTCTGAGAACATACCTCCAATATATACAAATGACAAGTTTTCATCAGACCTGATGACTCATGAGTTAAAGTACGTTTGCTCAACATTTTAGAGGCTTAACTTCTTTCCAGTGTTGGTGTTGTTGACTCATTAACGCCGTAGCTCATGAAGATGTCACCCAAAGTGCAGTGGCGTTCAACACTTAATAATTTGTGTTCAAAATACAAAATAATGCACAACTTCCTGAATTAGCCAAGAAGGCTAAAGTTACCTTTAGCTTTCTACTGCTGCATAATAATGTCGAAAACCTCGATTTTCATATTTTCTAAGATGAAGATGAGGAAAAAGTACTTTCAGATGAACAAAGAAAATTTTAAGGCTAACAAAAGCATTTAAAGCTAATTAACAACAGCTAACTGATAAAAAATTTCTATGCCTGCTAAAATCCAGATATCTTGGGCTGCTCATCAGGTAATCTCCATGTTAATCTGATCATTTAAGAGATTATAAAAACTACCATAAAACTGTATAAACAAACTACAGCCTGAGATGACCAATGCTTACATGAGCTAGCTCAGACAACATGCTAACAAGAAGAAAAATACACACAGAAAAAAAACTATTACTGCTGTATGACTAACGTTAGCAAGGTAAAATTATTGCAAAAAATGCCTCAGCAGCAACTCTGCGGAAATCTAAACTGTTTAAATCTAAACCGCATGTCTGCTCAGCAGCCTGAACTGTATAACTTAGATACTACGACTATAAACAGACCATCTATGATTGATGGCTAAAGCTTCCTTCAACCTGCTTAGCCAAATTCCTAACATTGGTAACATCAACATGCTAACTCTAATGCCCACAGCTAACAACATTGCCTTCAAATTTAAATTTAAAACAGCAGATACAGTAATCTCCCGAGAGCTCAACAGTTAATCAGATGAGAATGTAAGACCTCCGGAAAATAAACAGGACACAAC
Organism: Fundulus diaphanus; assembly: GCA_037039145.1. Lineage (NCBI taxonomy): Eukaryota > Metazoa > Chordata > Actinopteri > Cyprinodontiformes > Fundulidae > Fundulus > Fundulus diaphanus. The sequence goes on along the minus strand of CM073124.1, from coordinate 5,180,564 downwards.
GCGCTAAAACCTGAGTTGACCGAGAAGAACCATGCCAAACTGGGCCAGAAATAAAACCAGGCCGAGACCTACCCAAGAACCGGTCTGCAGTTAGCGCGGTCCGGTTCAGTCTGCTGACCGTTTACACACAAGAGTTATCTCAGTTACCGAGCTCGGACTGGTCTCGGCTCGGTTAAAAAAGTGTAGTGTAAACGGGCCTAAAGTATCAAAATTGATATGCTAACCACAGCGCTGCAATAATAGACACTCTGCAGCCAATCGTCTCAACAAGGGAGTTTAAACTCAGCTAACATGTCGGGTTCACTCAGAAGGACCCTCTTTATTGACTAAACAGTCACCAAAGCGTTGTTAGGAAGAACTTTTCGTACTTCGGGACAACATAAGCTAATGCTAGCCGTTATTAGCTTGATGTAAAGCCCAATGACCGGGTACTGTTGGTCCTTACCCCCCCTTCGAGCTGTACTCCCCGCGCTCCCCCCTGTCCATGACAACAACTACCACCAGGATTAGCCCATTTTCTGGGGGAAACCTTGCTGTACAGTCAAAAAAAATGTTCACAGAATAAAAAATGTATCAAGAACAGAGTATTTTTCTTAGTATTGGTGTCGATGTTAAAGTTTTAGTAGTGCTACAAACGTAACTGTTAATCAGGTTCTTTGTAAATCACCATGAGCTAAAGAATTTAGTAAAAAAGGAAATTGACCCTAAACAGACTATAATGCGCTGACTTAAGTGACTGAAAACAGCCAGGCTAACACTAATGTGCTAATGTCAAACAGTTTTAATGTTATTAGAAAAATTTTCAAGAACAGACATCTACTGGAAAACAACTCTTCACCCGGTACCACTTTAGCTTTATCATTTAAGACATTAGAATGACCTTAAACAGATCCATAATACACAGCCTGTGGTAGAAGAGCATGCTAATGCTACTGTTAGCATGAAAAATGTGTGTCTTTATGATTTCAATTACAATCAATTTTAAAACAAAAAAACAACGCAGTTATGTCATTCATCACCTCCGACTAAGGCAGGCATTCTGGTGTATCCTGCTGTTGGTGATCTATCACATCACATAACTAAATACTCACAGCTCCTGAATCAATTAATTATTTTTAGCAAACATCTCTAGTCAATCCAAGCTCTACAAGCAGATTATCCAATAAACAAGTCTATAAATGGAATGCATATTAAACTAAGCGACAAGAGAGACACACAAAACTCATCGTGTCTGGGTTATTTCAATCATGCACATGAAAATAAGTTGACAATCAATAGACCTGCGCCAAATATGCCTGGCTGGCTATTTTTGCCCGGTTTGCAGAAACAAGAAGCAAGGCCAAGGCCGTCCGCTTGACGCCTCAGCATACAGACTTGAACAGGAGAGGAAGAGAGAAAAGGAAGGTGAGAGTAAGACATGAAAACAGTAAAATGTGCTTGTTTTAGTGCTTGGTGAGTTCTGAGACCGCGTGATTGGTATGAGAAGCATTTGAAAAGATAAGTCACACTGGGCAGGGCTCTTTTTTTTTTACTTTTGTTGCTACTCTGAAACTATGATGACAACAAACATGTGCACACACCTCAAAGAAAAACAAAGGTAAAAAAAAAAAAAACTCTCCAAAGACAATAAGGGCAAAATCACAAACATGTGATCATTCATCTGGTTGGAAATGAATAAGGAGGGGAAATAAAATCTAACAGTCAGATCTGCGTGTGCATTAGAGAAAATGCGGTTGAACGGGAGTTGCAGGCCGGCCCAGTTGCCCGGCAGCAGAAAGCATTGTCACGTTAACAGGCTCTTCCTGCCACTCCCCCTGTCCACCCGCCTCGCGCACTTTTACCTTATAAGGCAACAGATTTAAGCGCCTGTCACGGCGACAACAATGATGCAAGAGGCCAGCAAGGTGCAACCCTGCCGACACGCAGCGAGTGGACACAAGGGAGGAGCTGCAAGTGAAATGACCGGCGAGCCAGATCCTTATAAAGTTACCTGAACCCCGTCCCTGATTGGTTAGCTGGAGAGTGTGAAGGTGTGAGTGCAGGAATGTGAAAGCATAGAATAAGTAGGAGGTGTTTTTATCCTCCATCTCTGAAGAAAGGAAACAAAAAAGGACAAAGATGGATGTATAAAAATAGAAAATGAAGAGCTGAGCATTTCTGCAGGTTAAATATTAAACTTTGTTTGCCGCAGGTCCAGTTTTAAATCACATGGAAGCAATAACACCTAAGGATGGACATTGAGCTTTAAATATTACAAAATGCATCAATAGCTAGTGAACATCTCCATAAGCAGGCGACTTGGTGTCACCGACACATGAGAACGACGCGGTGTTGCAACTACCAGACGGTGGCGCTAATGTGCCAAGCTATCTTAGCAATAGCTGTGTTTACATGCACAAAATTTCACGATAGGATTCAGATTAAATTATCGGATTGTACCGTTTATATGGGCACAAATCAATTAATCCAATCATAATGTGTGTGAATATGCGCCTGGCTTTGTTCAGAATAGAACCACTCTGACATGCGCAGTTATCAAATTCCCCTAAAAAAAAAAAAAACACATTAGAAGCAAAATAACTAAAAATACTAAACAAAGCAGTATAATACGAGTTTGTCTCCCGAGCACCCAGGCTGGATATGCACGATGTTCTACTTATGGTTCAAACATTACTGAGTAAGCAGCAATTTTGAGCTCTTTTCTTTTTTCAAAGCAAAATGTTATATCAGTTTTGCTTCCCGACGTATTTCCGCCACCGTGGAAATACGTCACGTTTACGTCGGGCGCACATGCGCACTCAGGTCATTTTGCCACATTCGGAATAGCCTGACATACGTTTATATGCACGTTGACCGAATTATTAGCCAACCTTCTCATTCAGATTACAATTTCATCTTAATCCGATCATCATACTCTCGATTGGCTTGATTACATGACGCTTTTTTATTCCGATCGGCCCTTTATTCGGATTACTTTTGTCTATGTAAACGTAGCTATTGCGTAAATTAAATGTTTGCTACTGCTAACCATTATGCTAATGCTAATCCTACTCGACGTGGCAACTGGCTGGCAAACAGTAGAAGCCAGCGTGAGTGCGCCACCTACTGGTCGGGAGGAGTTAAACTTGTAGCCGTCTCCTTGAAGTTTTATGTTTTTTTTTAGACTTTACCATCGAGCACTCAGGTTAGAGTGTGATGATGTCACACTCAGGTTTTTGACCCTTTGAAATATTCAGAAAATGTTTTTAATCTAAACTTTCACGGCCAAAGTTTTATCTCCAGATAAGTTTTTCGTGTCAAAATGCAGATTTTTGTGTTTACTTTCACCCAGAGTGGCTCCCACTGCTTCAGGACTTACAGGTTTTATGTTTAATCTCCTCAGAGGCGATAAAACAAACTAATTTTGTCTCCTTATATTTAAGAGTTTGAACTTTAACCTCCTATATATCTCCTATATGGTTTTCATATAGTTTCTGCCAGTAATGTTTGAGTCCTGCTCCCTAAACAAGCAAAACAGGAATCAACCTAGCAACCACAACCTCGTCGTTTTTGCGATACTAGACTGATTCTTCTTTCTCATTTTATTTCATAAATAAAAGTTGGACTCTTTGGCAGTAGTTGCAGCAGTAGTCTTTAAAGTTTCTTTTTCCACTTTAACTCCAATTAAAACAGTAAATATGGAGTATTTACACAAATTTAAGACTTGACTGCTGGCTAAGATTACACGTGTGTCCTAAAAGCCACTCACATCTTACACCAACTGGTAGGAGATGTTTTGTGGGCTTCCTGCTGCTGCGAGTCATTCTGAGAGGACAGAGGAGACGTCGTCCCGCCTCCAGCCTCAGATCAAGGAGCAGCGTGTTGTTTGTTCCCCTCGGTTTCCGCTCGCTGGCGACCCGCGCAGCTCTCATCTGCCCCCTCCCCGCGGCCAAGGTTCAGCCCGGTCACACATTCCAAGGCTCGGCCGGGCCTTTATGGCTCTGTGGTTCACAGGCTGGCCGAGCAGCGAGCAGAGTGAGGGAAACGGATTCAAAGGCAAATCAGCATGCAAATCGGCCAGGAGAGCTAACGGAGTAAGATTTGGATTCGTTTTAAATGCTGCATGCATGCGGACATTTTTTTTTTTTTTGCATCATCTTACCAACTTACAGACTTCTATTAACTGGTTGTCATGCGTGCCTATATTATATTTAGCCAATCAGATCCTCTTCAAGTCCCCCCCACCCAGGTTTAAAATGCCGGTAAAATATGGAGCTAAAACAGTGACAACTTGCAGTGGCATTGAAAAATTAGACATTGAAAAGTCAAACATTGTTAGAAAGTTAAAACTTCTGATTTTTCTCATTTTATGATGCAGCTTTTATTCAATGAGACGTTTTCAGTGTCACTGCAGAGCTCCTTCAGCTATGATGTCACTACAAGCTGGCACCGTTTTACCGTCGGGGGCGGGGCTAAACTGAAGGTTCAGGGACCCTCCGTTTATCCGGTACTACAGTGTCAGCTTGTAGTGACATCATAGCTGAAGGAGCTCTGCAGTGACACTGAAAACGTCTCATTGAATAAAAGTGACAAATCCCTTTTTCGATGTTGCTGTAAGCCGTCACTGTTTTAGCTCCATAGTAAAACAGATGCAGAGTCACTGGGAGCAACAATATGGAAAAGTCAAGGCCAATCGCACGCTGCTACAGATCGGAGCGCCGTCCTAAGCTCGCTAACCTAGAACCTTTAGTCCGTTTAACGCAGTAAACCTCGTGGCCCAGATAACGGACTGAGCTAGAAACACACATCCTCCCCTCAGAAGGCCTGAGGGTGCAGGATGGGGGGGGGGGGGTTATCTGTAAAATACATTTCGCCCCATGAAAAAAAACTGCCTTCGTGTGTCATTTACGGAGAAGTTTACGTCTCTCCCCAACAAAAAATGGAGCTGACCTTTTAACCATTCTAGCATAAAAATGCTTATTTTCTCTGACAGGATGTTGTGGCTCTCGCTGCTAAGTTCAGATACTGGAGCAGACAGGGGGGGGGGGGGGGGAAGCAGAAAGCTGTTAATGAAGACCTACTTTAAACGTCACATCCCAACAAGCAGAATCTAGACGACCTAAAAAGCTTCTGCACAGCTTTGTAGCTTTAATCGCAGGACTCCTAGAGATTCATCACCAGGCCTTAAGAACGGAGGCGCTGCCTGCGACAAGCAGAGACGACTTCCTCCTCGCCGTGCTCACACGTAAGCCGCTTCCTGCGCTTCAGTAACGTTTCTAAGAACAGAGCCGCGGTGTGAGATGATGCAGCGCTCAGTGATTCACATGAACTCCGTTTCTGCTCCCAAAGTTGACTTTCTGACTCCTGCGAGCGGATCTCCGCAGCTGCTGATCAGGTTGTAGCTTCACAGAGGAAACCCTCAGCCGCCACATCTAAACGCCGAAGCTGCTTTGGGGGCTGTTGCTAGGCGACGCCAGGCCACGGCATCTTATTTTTAGGAGGCTTGAAACGCATCTCTGTGTCGAACAAACCCAACTGTTGACCTCTGGGGGGGGTTTCTGCTTGTCAGCGACGCTGGGAGGCTCCTGAAGACAAACGTGACCTGCAGTTTTAAAGGGGGGGGCGGCGCTGAGAAAGCCTCTCTGCACAGAAACGGCGAAGCCCGAATCTCACGGCGCAGCGCCGGAAACCCCGCAGCAGCGGTGCGAAAACTCAAACTGAGCTCTCGCAGACGAGCTGCTGTAAGGCCGGCGCAGCGTCTTTTACTACAGAGCAGTGAGTCGGAGGAGGGGCCGACGGGGCAGATCTTTGTCAGCGGCGGCTGTATAATCCCCCGCAGGCTCGCTTTGATTGGATCAGACGGGACGACTGAGAGCCGAGGACTTCCAGGACCCCCGCGGAGACCGGTGAACCGCCGGGATGCAGCCGATTAACGGCGACTTGCAGAACGGACCTCATGATGCGCACACTGCAAAAATGGAACTGAAAATAAATATAGTATTTTGAAATGAGTGCGTTTATCCTTGATTTGAGCAGCTCAGATTATCTGTCAACGGAATAATATTTTTGCACTTAAAACAGGAACAACTCGTCTCCATCATCTTATTTCAAGTGCAGTTTATCTAATTATCTTATTTTAGGGGTCAAAACATTCATTCCATCAAGAACAAACGAACTAATTTCAAGAAATATTTACTTATTCTTAGTTCTGTTTTTGCAGTGCAGGATGATGAGCTGCAGCTTTAACAGTTTTATGTTTTGTTAACATTTAAAGTAGAAAGTCAAGCGTGCATTAAAGTTGCAACAGCTGCTTTTATTGCCCAACTATATTCTTTAAATCCCCCAATTATGACACCTGACTTTATTTTTTTGCATAACTACAGACATTTTTAATGCAGGAAGAGCTAAGAGGACATTTATGGATGGAGTGACAGAGGACATGAAGGTAGCTGGTGTGAGAGGTTAGACGGAGGCAGATGACAACGTTGTGACGACCCCTAAAAACAGGAAAAAGCCCAAAGAAGACGACAGATTTTAATATAAAAAAAACAACACTGCATCAATATAAACAGCGAGCTTTCTCTGCACCGTTCTTTGATTCAGTTTCCTGTCAGGCGTCTGGTCCACTAACACGGGGGTGACACACAAACTGAGCCGTCAGTCTTTTAGGACGGTTCCCTTCTGTGGTTGCTTAATTAAAAACGGCAGAAAAGGACCTGAAAAACCACCGAGACCACAGAGCCTTCCTCTTTCCTCCACGGCCGATCCCGTGCCGCTCGTCTTCGTTCCTTTTATCAGAGACCTACAGATCTGTTCAGTGGTGCCGGTGAGTCGGTTCTCCACTCAACGTGAAGCAGCTGTTGTTGCGTGGAAAGGCTGCAGGTTGTAATTTGCAGGTGGGGACACATCGGGGAGATCTTATCATCTGTGGGGTTAAAGCTCTGGCTGCATGCATGTGGGTTTGAACAAAAGGACGCCCAATCTACGCGAAAACCAAAACCCTGTTTGGTCGGTTCTCATCCTTCTTTGACCCGGAACAAAAACGTCTGCAACAGGAGCGATGGAGCTGATAAAGTGCTTGGAAAAGCTGACGGGCTCCAGCTCTGGTCCGCTGCCAGGAAAGGCTGCTTTCACAGCATCTTTGCCCAGATAATTCAGATAATACCTGAAAACAACCAGACAGGCCGGCTTCCACTCAGCTAACCACGCCGCTCGAGGAATTTCACTGGGGAGGAATTATCTGGTGAGTTTGGAGGGCGGAGGAACCTGAAGGGCAGGCAACACCTGTAAATATTTAACGCCATTCCTCTGAGGCCTGAAACCAACGCCAGCTCCACCGACGCCCAGCGGACAGGTTTCCACACACAGAACCGTCCCGACTGAAACCAGAACGCTGCTGCAGGACGGGCCGACCGCCGGAGAAAACCCCCATAAGCGACGCTCACGCGCAATTCCCCGAAAGGGCCGCTGGCTTGTTGGTGCGTCTGCAGCGCCTCGCCCGTCAGCGGCCGGCTAAATGATTCAGGAGGAGAAATCAGACACAGGGGTGGAGGAAACAAACACGCCGGGCCCTGAATCAGGGTCCGTCTGCTCCCTGCTCCCCGGTCCGGTCCGGTCGGGTGGAGGGGGGTTCAATGTGACCCCACAACGCCCTGTATCTGCAGCACAGGCCGCCTCTCGCCAGGGCTGGGCAAGAAAATCATTTAATTGATTAATTTTTACTTGGATTTTACGAAAATCTTTTGGAAAATCTAAAAAAAAAAAATGTATAAAAATAAAAAGTTTCTTTATCGTATCGTTTTGTCGTTATTGTTTATAAGAATTTGGATTTATAGTGAAAACGAAAACGAATTCCAACCAGTTGTCTCTGAAAAATAGGATGGTTATTTTTGCCTTTTTTTTCTCAACTGTTTGTTTGAGTAAATAAATAAATATCAATAAATTCAAAAATATAATTAAAAAGCAGTTGCTTAATAATAATTAAAAGAAAAATCTATGTAACTAGTGTCCTGATTAAACATTTAAAAATGTAACATTAAAATAAATTTTTAACGTTTTTTTAAGACCAGTATTTGTGCTTATTGGGGAATAATTGACATGCAATCACAACCACACAGTTACCTGAAAAAGAATAAATAGTCTTTTATCGTTAGCACAACTTTACCAGAATATATCGTGATAAACGTCCATACGGCCCACCCCTACTTCCACAACACTTTGCTGTCCTGAAAGGGGAAATGTTGAATATATATTTAAGAAAATATATTGTCAAAATACTCCCTGGGACCCAAAGACGAGGGGCTTTAGGTGCTTTCATTCACTTATTTTGGGCCTTTTTAAATCCAGGTGTTAAAGCGTTTTTGAATGATTTTATTGTAAAGCGCTGAGGCTGTCTGCTGTAAAGGCCTTTCTAAATGAATTAAACAGCTAGAGCCTCGTTTCTCGTTGCAGATTATGGAATAAACTCCAAATGATCCTGATTAACGTTTTTAAATGCTTGTCAAAGGATTAATGATCAAATTTCCTGACTTTAGAACAAGCTGGAAAAAGAGGCTTTTTTTCTTTAATGTCCATCCAGCGGATGGAGCTCAGACCAACCTTCCCTCTCCTCCTGCGCTGAGAGGCAGAACCAGAACCAGGTTCTGGTTTAGGGTCCGCTGGACCCCGGAGCCCCCCCAGATGCCGGCTGTGGCTCTGCTGCACATGCAGAGAGAGGCTGTAGCGTCTGTCGCTGGGACTCCCAACACACCCTGAATGGAGAAGAACCCGTCTAGGTGTGGCCGCACATGCAGAACATTGTGGAGCTCGGAGCTGCAGAGCAGCCACATTATTCCAGGAACTGGGCTGAGCTGTTTTAGGCTTTTCTCTCATACAAAAACACACAAAAAAACATCAAACTAGCCTCACGTATTTCAGCTTCTGCAGAGATCATTTGACTCACTTTGACCAAAACACAGAAACAAGGAGAAATCGTCTCTCCTCAGACGTAATTTAACCATCAACCAGGTGATATTCTGAGTAGACCAGCCAACGTCTTCGTCACACACAGCAGATCCGCACCGTTGGACCTCCACCAGCGGGATGTTTAACAGGAGATGACAGGGCTGACCCGCAGCACCACCGTCCAGGAGACGCCACAGCAGCACGGCTTATGACTCTGGCCGGCTTAACGCGCTAAACTCAACCCCACTTCACAGGACAATCAGCAGACCGTCCATCCTCTCTATGTAATCACCGCTTTTTGTTACGCAATTCAGTTTAAATGCAGATGATAGAGATGCACCGATCCAATCCGGTACGATACCTGGGCTGAGTGCATCAGCCGATACCCGATAACCGATACCGAGCCGATACTGATACTACGGTTTAATGAATGAACTGCAGGCCATGTTTGTGGGGTTTAGTTTACCAACTTTATCACAACTTTCACGTTGCAGTGGGACTTGCCGGCGTATAAAGTCTGAAATGTCTCCAGACTCGGTCGGGCGCTGGCTGCATGGCGCTCTGCGTCACGACATAACCGGTGTTGAAGCGACCAGGTCGCTGTAACTCTATAGCTGTGTACGATATTAACAGAAAGGAAATGACTGGATCAGAATTAGTGCTGGACTATTAATCATATTTGCAATATCATCGCAATTAAAAAAAAAACGCAATTTTGAAATCACAGATCTGCAATTTTCTGGCTACATAAATGAATGGATCAGACGTCTTTTAGGCGTCGGTAATTATGTTTAAAGTGAGTTTGCTCCACATGGAAGAGAAGAGAGCTGCAGCAGAGAGATAATCTAATTTTATTACTTGTTTTAGAGTTTATATAATCAGACTGTTTACCAGAAACTTTCAGGTAAAATACCACCATAGCATCAAACTGTTTAATACTTAGACTTGTTAGTTGGTTGCAGTTTATGTTCAACATGGATTAATGTCCAACTTAATTAAAAGCTGTTCTCTTGAATAATAATATTCTGATTAATAAAAAGTTACATTTCTTGTTTTAAATTGTCCTCGTTTTTATCAGATCCAGCTAATTAGTCATTATCGGAGGCGATATCCGATCCGCGTATCGGAGAATCTTTGCCTCTTTTTTTTTTACCTCCATCCTGTTTATCCAGATCTGAACAATGATTCAGCAAATCTTTGAGGATCTCTTTAATGGAGGTTTTTTCTAAACCGTCTGATTCCCACAGTAAATAAATATTTGCTGCAGAAGTGAACCGTCGGCATCATCAGGCCATTTTCCGCCCATCTTGTCCCGCCGCGGCTCATCTATCCGGGCTGTGATTTCATGCCTCCTTCCTGTGAAGCCCGGAGGACTCGGCCCGGTCACATCCCGGTTCTGGTCGGCCTCCAGGAGACGATCGAAGGAGGAGGAAAAGCAGCAGAAATCTGACCCCACAGCTGCAGAAACGATCAGCGTGGTTCTGCCTCTGATCCAGACGGCATCGGCTAACGCTCGTTTTAGACACAGCGTGATCCCCGTGTGTTAACAGCAGAATCCGTCTCACACTCCGAGTCGACGTCTGCAGCTTAAAATATCACGAGAAAAAAAAAAAGATGCATTTTGTCACCGCGTGTTCACAGCAACGTTTCCATTTTTAGCTTCTCGTTGGTGTAACGAGCAGCGCGTGAAAACCAGAACTGTTCCGCCGCACGCTCCCATGCAAACCGTTTCTCATTTATGGCAAAGGCCAAGTTTAAAAGTGAAATAAATGGTTCTAATATAGAGGCCTTGTTTCTGCTGCGTTAGTCAAACACAATGCTTGCAGTGACACTTCCCCTCAGCTTCTCGCCTGCCGATCTGAACAATGAGCTTTTCAGATATTTAGTTCTGCAATTGGCTGCAACAACCCGACGGCACCACCGGTGCGTGGACACGTCCTCTGGCGGCGCGGCGGCACCGTGGACGTGTCAGCCATCTATGTTTGACCTCTGATGTGAGACGCCCTCCGCTGACCTCTGGGGACGAATCGGGAGCTTTTCTCCTCGTCGGATTCCCGAGGAGGCCGAACTGCCGCCGCTCTCCGTCAGGTGCAGGGCGCCAGCAGAGCTGCGAAGAGCCGCTTCCAAAAATAAAGCGCCCCGCAGAGCTCAGAATAGAGAGGCTGCAGCCTCACAGATAGAAACGCTTTCTGCAGCCATGGAGACGGACGAGAGATGCTGGGCCGCGCAGAGATCTCCACGGACAAAGATGGAGGATGCACCACTCTGTTTAGAAAAAGAAAAAACATTTGGGCTGAATCACGGCGATCCTGCAGCAGAAATATCAGCGCAGAGATGCTGCTGTTGCAGGGGATCCGGCACTAAACGCAGAATACTGATTTATTACATATCGGAGGACGTGAGGCAGCAATCTCTCCATCTAAACCCAGAACCAGGGTCCGTTTCAGCATCAGAACCGTTTTCATTACATATAAGCTCCTCGGTTCGGTTTAATAAGCCGCAGATCCCACGCCCGCCACGCCCGCCACGCCCGCCACGCCTCCCTTTGTGCCGCTGCTACCCGACAAACAGCCGGAACCAGACCGATCCGGTCTGCAGCAGCAGAACCAGAAAGGGTCGACGGTGAAACCGCCTCGCATCTGTTGTTTTCGGGTTTTCGGGTCAGAATCATCGGCGGGCCGCTGGCAGCCGACCGGCAGGAAATTCTTTGTCAGTAGGAAATGCCGCTCGTTAATCCTGAGCGGACAATCGGATCGGCAGCTGACGATCTGCAGCTTTCCTGACATCCTGGACGTTTACAGGAAAGCTGCAGAACCCCCCCCCCCCCCCCCGCCGAGCTGACGGGGGGTAACTCCCCAACCAGCAACTCATTGGCTTCACTCTGGCCCAGCCATCACATCAGCAGTCCTACAGAACACCGTCAGGAGGAAAGTACGGCCTCTGCTGCCGCCGTGCAAAAACAGCCCCCCCCCCCCCCCATTCCAGCCCGGAGCCACCTCCCCCCCCCGGCCCTGTAGACCACCAGAGGAATGTTTCCTCCCAGCGCAGCCAGGGGCAGAGCTGCAGCAGACAAAAGAGAGGGGAGCGGGGCGGCATTCCTCGGCTGACTGGCCGGGCCGTTGTTCAGGCCAACGGGCTGATCCTGGATCAGCTGAGGCGGAGGGCTTTCCCACAGCTGACCTGGAATCAGCTGGGAATGACATCGCCGTCATCTCGCCCAGCGCAGATGTTTCTTCACAGAGAGGCAGAGAAAAAGGGTCGTCATCACGTCCAGCCGGAGCAGGAGGAGCGCCGCCACCGTCCGTGTTTCAGGACGTCAGGAAACGGCAGCAGGAAGGTTAAAGTGAAAAAGCACCAACATTTCTGCAGCTTTGCACACTTTACCATAAATACATGCAGGCCAGAACTAATTATTACTTGTAAATAAGAAGCAGGACCACTATACTGAGATTATTTTAAATAATTTTACATTTTGCTGCCAAAAAAAAGACTCATCTGACAATGTTTGTGCAAAAGAGGCCCTGAAATCTTCAGTTTGCTCAGATATTTAAAGCAATGTCAGATTTCTCTTTATTTTACTCCGCTGTACTATTGCTGATAATTAACCCACGTTGTGCCGACTTTGCTTTATACATTAATATAATTTTCACACAGTTTTCTGAGAGGTTTAGCGACTCGGCAATAAAGGCAGAGACGATCAACGGGTCAAAGATATTACTGCCGATCAGGATGTGAATGCACGGCCCGTTAAATGGAATAAGCCAGTAGTTTGGTATTTCTACGACTAGTGTAACTGAATATATCGTGCAGATCTACTTTAAAAAGTGAAAACTCTTAAGTTCCTTGTAAATTAGGAGCAGGAGTGTCGCGTTGCTGTGAATAATTTAAATAAATCCAGCAGTGAAAGTAAAGCTTTTCACATGTTTTAGGAGCCGATTTGACATTTTTTAAACATAGGCAAAAGGTGGAGGGGGAAAAAAAATTAGTTTCTGAGATTTCTTCCTTTTAAGCAGAAAAAACGTCTCTGAAAACGACGATCTCTGTCAGAGAAGCAGCACCTTAACAAGCCCTGAGCAGAGAGGGACCAGAAAGACGGAAGATGCTGAAAATCGTACATTTTCAGCCCGTGGTGCTCGCTGGAGTTAAAGGACGCGACATGACGGGAGCACATGACCACCCCCCCCCCCCCCCCCCCCCCACCACCACCACCACCACCACGCCCCGAACGTCAACCCAGGCGGGAGGTAAACGCACGGAGGAACCGCCGGGCCCGTTTGGCAGCTCGTCCAGAGCCAAAGCGAAAGTGGGCGGCAACAGAACAAACAATCATTGTGTCCCGCTGCCCCCCTCTGAAACAATGCATCAGAGATTGCTGTGTGTGTTAGGGGGGGGGGGGGGGGGGGGGGGAGGTGTCTGCATGTACGTCCAGCGCTCCCCGTGTTCTGCAGTGACAGAGGACATGACGGTAGGAGGTGCTGCAGTAGACGGGGTGACGCGGCCAAGATAACCAGGAATGTTTTAGATGCGCGCCCCCCCCCCCCCCCGCACACATCAGATCAACACCACCTGAAATCAGCGTCTCCACCGAATTCAAACCGTTACGCCCCATTGGCCCGGCAGCTGGTCCCGCTGAGACCACGGGTCACCAGAGAACCCAAGGTAACGTTCTGAAACATCTGAAGAGCCTTTTCTGTCTCTCAAGCTTAGTAAGAAGGTCAGATCCTCGTTAGCTCGTCTTCTCTCTCACCAAACGCAGCGAGGAGCGCTCGGCCGTCTGCGTCCCGTTTGAACGTTTAAAGTAGACCCAGGATGTTAAAGAGGAAGACCTTTCTGCCGTGGTCAGTGTCTGTGGCAGAGCTGCTGCAGCCCACCGACCTGCACACTACGGTGTCCTGCAGGGGTGCAAAGTGCTGTCTGCGCAAACAGGTTGTGTCCAGCGTGATCTCTGGGGAACCTGCACCTCAGCCGGCTGGGTCTCCCCCTCCTGATGGAGCAGTGCGTCCGACACGTTGATGGTCATGATTCAGTCACTTAGAGCCCCTCAGATCAGACGCCCTGCCTTCCTCAGAGTTTATTACAGACTCTTTTCTGTCTGAAAATGAAGACAGAAGAAACCGACACAGGGAAAACATCAGGCATAGACGTCAGATTCTCTCCTCCTCCCTTTTCAGAAGGCGAGGATTTTGCTCTCGGGTTATTTACAAAAACCTCGTGACAGCCTGTAAGTGTCCAGAGACACCGACGCCTCTCAGGGTTCTGCACCGTCCCGCTTTTCCCCGTTAGCTCATCCGCCCGCCCGCGCCTCGCCGTGCCGTCTTCCCGCCTCGCGGCCTGGGAATCACCCCGAGCCCAACCGTCACCAGAATCCGGATCGGCGTGTCGCTGCCCTGAAAACCCTGCGGTGGCGTCACAGCGTGCGCTCCGACATGTTTCAGCTTGTGGCGGCTCCTCGAGCAGCAGTGGAAGGAAGGAAAAACAGCCTTAATGACACGTTTGTCAGGAGGGGAGCTTCGCCTGTAATAAACTGCAATTAACTGGACCTGACTGGGCTCGGCTCTGCAGCTCCAGGCTGCTGGGAGGCGGTTCTCGGTAAAACCTGACGGTCCACAACTGCTTGACCTCTCTGAGGCTCCAGCGCCAGAAACAAAAACGTTCCCACACTCGTCATCTTCCCTCGTCTCACGATATTCCTGCAGGAGACGTCCCATCCTCCTCGTCCCTTCGTAGGGAGCTGTAAACTTTGAGGGGTTCCCTTCATAGAGAAGAGTAGACCTTCAGAGGTTCCCTTCGTAAGGAGCCGTAAACCTTCGTAGGGAGCCTTAAACCTTCCTAGGGAGCCGTAAACCTTCCTAGGGAGCCGTAAACCTTCCTAGGGAGCCTTAACCCTTCCTAGGGAGCCTTAAACCTTCCTAGGGAGCCTTAACCCTTCCTAGGGAGCCTTAAACCTTCCTAGGGAGTCGTAAACCTTCCTAGGGAGCCTTAAACCTTCCTAGGGAGCCGTAAACCTTCCTAGGGAGCCGTAAACCTTCCTAGGGAGCCGTAAACCTTCCTAGGGAGCCTTAAACCTTCCTAGGGAGCCGTAAACCTTCCTAGGGAGCCTTAAACCTTCCTAGGGAGCCGTAAACCTTCCTAGGGAGTCGTAAACCTTCCTAGGGAGCCTTAAACCTTCCTAGGGAGCCGTAAACCTTCCTAGGGAGTCGTAAACCTTCCTAGGGAGCCTTAAACCTTCCTAGGGAGCCTTAAACCTTCCTAGGGAGCCTTAAACCTTCCTAGGGAGCCGTAAACCTTCCTAGGGAGCCTTAAACCTTCCTAGGGAGCCTTAAACCTTCCTAGGGAGCCTTAACCCTTCCTAGGGAGCCATAAACCTTCCTAGGGAGCCATAAACCTTCCTAGGGAGGGCCGAAGGCGCCTCCTCTGCACAGGCATCGCTCTGTTAATCATTTGCAAGGTGAGATCCACCTTTTCAGAGACTATGTGAGCCTGCAACCCCCCCGACACGGCACAGGAATGTGTGAAGGCTTGGAAAACACATGTGAAGATGCTCGGCATGTTGTCACACCACCAAGGAGGCATGCCAGCCATGCGGCCTATTCAGATGCGTCGCTATGAACGTTAGGGAGGGAAGGATGTGATCAAGGAGCGTCTGAGTGAATTTAAGGTATGAGAACAAGGAGGGGACGTGACAGGAGAACGCAGAACCAGATGCCTGGGTCTGGTTTAACGCTCTCCAGAGCCCGTGTAGGCGGCGCTGCAGGTGGGTGTTTGGGCAGATGTTCTTAAAGAACACGTTTAGAGAACACGGTCTGCGTTAAATCTGCGCCGGCTCAAAGTCCAACATGTCAAACAGCTCAAATCTGGACCGGATTATTAATCTGAAACCCGCTTTCTGATCTGGGGAACCTTTATTGTGTTAGTGAAGAGCAGGAATGAGGGTGGTTTCACTGTTCAATAGTCAATGAAAGAGCGCCAAGTGTCGCGGTTCTGGTTCTGTTCTAAAGTGATTTTAGTCTTTTAACAAAACACTAAAATCATCTCTGAGGACCAAGGTTTCACAGATCAAAAACTACAGATTGAAGAACTATTCATCAGCAGACAACAATTTACCAAATCTGGCTGTCCTACACAATCTAAGGGGGCTAAAATAAAGATGTTTTACTTTTTTAGAAGCTACGGCAATAAAGAAAAAAATGGGATTAAAAAATGATTTAAGAATAATCTATTCAAGGTTTGACCAATCCTGGTTTTCAACACACAGCCAACCTAAGGAGACGTAAAGCCAACAAAAAAAAAGAATAAAAATCGACATTTATCTTTTCTCAACCAGAACCTCTGCTTTACAGAACCAGTTATTGGTCTAAAAGTTCCGGTTTTACCAGAATAAGTGATTCAGATCCGGAACTACAGCTGTTCTAACGTGCTCCAGATGTGTTTAAAGTGTAGAAATGTACGTTTCTTTCTTTTTTTATGGGGCCCATTCCGCCAGCGGGGTTTGGGTCAGAACCTCCAGAAACTGGCCTCTAACGGCCTCCGGACAAACAGCAGAACCGGGCGGGAGTTTCCCCCACAAACCCCGCCTGGTGAGCCACCGCCAGGCCCAGCAGCTCCGCTCAATCTCAGCTCCGGTTGCTCCGAACTACGCGGGTCCGGTTCCGCCCAGAGGAGCGAAAGAAATAAGCAGCAAACGAAGCAGAACCGGGGCTTCACCGGAGCTTCACCGGGGCCCCGGAGCTCGGTCCCTGACCTCCACGTCCATTTTCTCCCCTATGGGCCGCGATCCGAGCCGCCTTACCTTCCTCTGCTGCTTCTCCCAGGCCGGGTCCAGCAGCAGGTCCCGGTCCCAGTCGTTCTCCTGCTCCATGTAGGTTTGCGCACCGCCGGTAGATTGGTTGTTAGGAGCGTGGTAATCTACCATGTCACCGCACGGAACCAGAGTGGGCCGCGGAGATACTGTCACAGGCTGGGGGGTAAAAATAAAAAACAAAACCGGCGAAAAAGGGGGAAAAAAGGCCCAAATGTAAGAGGTGAGGGCGGGGAGGGATGAGCGACCCAGAGAACAGTCCGTGAGAGGCTCTTCAAGGCAATCAGTCTCCGGTGTGTGCAGCCAGAAGGTCCCGCTGCCGCTGCTGGGGGAAGAAAAGCTCTGAGAGGAGCGGGGAGGCTGCCGGGAGGAGGAGGTGCAACCGACTGGCCGCTCCTTCAGCTCCACGGGACTACGGCGAGCCCGCTTCCGGCCGAGCCCTTCACAATAAAAGCGCCACCGTTGCCTCCACTAAATCCTTACAGCCAAGTTGAAAGAAGTCAGGGGCTATTTTCTTTTTCATAATAAAAACGCAAAAAATTATTTTATTCTATTTTTGTCTGCTCAGTCTAACCGGGTTGTATTTGTATTTTTGTTATAATTACACAAAACATCTTCTGTTACTCAGATTGTTCCTACACATTTGTCTGTAAACACCTTGAAAACCACTGTGACTGTTAAAAGAGTGTGATTTTAAGATCGGGAGCCCCTCCTCTTTATTTTTTATTTTTTTATTTATCTATTTAGATATGTTTATTTTGTTAAATTGTTTGTGCCCCTCAGGTTCTTCCCTTTGTAATACTGTCCCATAGGAGAGGTGGGTGCAAGTAATTTTTCATCGAAATATATGCAGTGCAGTTTTGTTACCATCACCATCGTTGCAATGTTCACATTGCTCTCACACCATCAAAGTGTTCAAAAATTCATGACTGTTTTTGTACACTCTTAATTTCTCTTTGTACCTTCTCTGACTGGGAATCTTATGAGGTAATCATTAAACTGCTGTGGGAAATAGGACTATGTGACCCCAACAAAAATATGAACATTTATGGGATAGTCACTAATAGCTTTTTTTGTTAGACCAGAGTTTATAATCTCTCACGTGATGCAAATAAAATGTCCAAAGCAATGATCAAAACCAAAATGGTAACATGGACATAACGAAATAAACAAATAGCATTGATTGTAGGTTAGAGTTTATTCTTATTATCTCTATAAGTTATTAAAATACTCAGTGATTTACACCCGTCACTGTTTACTAACAATTGTACTAAAGGAGGTTTGAGTGACACCATTTATAAATTATACATTTTTAAACATCATACATATTATACATTGGTCTTCATGAGTTTGATAAGTAAAACTTTCATTCAGAAGCTAAAAGCTTTTATTTTGAAGGGATTTTCACACACGTTCCATTTCTTATTTATTTTAACTAGACAGGCCCCTTGTCCTCAGTTGCTTTTGTGCAACTAAACAGCTCATGAATATACATCTACTGTTTCAACATGAGCTGTTCACATAATTAAAAAAAGTGTGAAATTTTAAAAGGGTTAGCTAACTGATGACAAATAAATACAAAATAAAGATTTAATGCAGAAAAATATGTTTTCTAATAAAGGAACATCAAGGCTGGATATGAATGATTTCTGTCACATCTCACTTGATTTCTGTTACATATCACTTGGTGTATGACAAGGACTCTAACTGAAACTTGATAGGTAGATTTAAACATAAGAGCACCTCACATCCGTGTAGAAATGATCCTGTTCATTGTTAGCCTATCTGCTGTTGGGTTTAAATTTCCAAGATATTAATTTTCAATTTTTAACTTTAAGTTGTATAAAGAATGTGAGCTGTTTTCATAAAAACTTAGTGAAAGTCAGATTTCAGTTAAAGTGAAACTAGTTATCATTAAATTGGAATATTATTAAAACCAAATTTCCATAAATCATTTCTGTTATTTACAACAACAAAAAAAAGCTGTCCAAACACTTCTGCAACATCTGTAAAAATTAGCCTTGGATGTGGCACCTACACAGGAGATGGAATATCATATATTAGCTAAAGAACATATATTTTTCAAATATGGACATTCTAACAAAATTAGTTTTGGCGAAACAACTTTTGAGGCGAGCAGTAAAACAATACAACCAAAATCAAATCCCAACTTTTTCCTTTCTTATATACAAGCTAGCATTAGCTCTACAACTTCGCATTAATCAGTCAAAAAAAATAATTAGCATTGGAGCAATCAAACCCTTCTTATAATTGCTGATGGAATGTCTTCAATCATTTTTGAAAACTTTTCTTGGTGATGTGTTTAAAATCTTTGTATGTACCGTATGCACATAGTCTGTTGGAACAGATATTTGATCAAAATAGAAGTGTGTCAGCAGTCGCCATGATCAGTGCTGTCCGAATAGTGCAGTCAGAAAGGAAGGAAATAGGAAAAGAAGTCTGTATGCTCCCTCCTGCACCTAGTTTTGCCTAAGAACCCCGCAATGCCCCTTACCGGCGCTAAGAAACCTTAAGATATCCCACAATCCTTTGCGTGACATGACGTATAAGCACAGCCCCCTCACAGAAATCAACAAAATGTTCGGAGAGAAGAGATAATTTTCGTAAGGCTGTAGGCTCGGATTTGACTCACATCAGCCTGTGCATTTCCGTCACATTATGACGTCGGAGTTAAAGGCCGTCCAAAGCTCCTTTCCTCCCCACGATAGAGTTCTTACTGTTGACCCCGTGAAAGGTCAATGAACAGGATCTAGGAGCTATAATTAAGGGTATTCGAATGGAGCCAAGGTGTCAAGTACAGACTGCCAGAGCTCCACAACCATGGCTGCAAGAATAGAACAATGTCATTTAGTTCTTACAGCTCTGAGAGGGAAGGAGATCTTACTTCTCTGTTCTTGCAGTAGTATCTATAGACCTTTAGAAATAATCAAGAATGTCCCCTTAAGTTGGAATTTTGACAGGGAAAGTTGAATCTAGAGACGGCAGAAAGCAAAATACCATCACAAATGTTAGCTTCAAGAAGCTAACATTAACATTTGAAGTACAAGTAGCAGCTACAGAAATTGGTTTTATCAGCCACGACAGGTTGGGCAGCACCTCAACTATGTGGTACAGAAAGCTAACATTAGCACTATAGCTCAAGCAGAGCTCTGAGTAGTAGTAGAGACATAAACCGGTCTTCTCAAGTACTACAAAATGTTAGTATTTGGACTTCAGGACAACTACCTTACACAAAAGCTAATATTACCACCACAGCAGAACAAGACATTACCAGACCTCTCAACTTTTATCAAAACTTAAGAGTGAGATTATGCTAATTTTGGGGGCGGGGGTTGTTTGGGGGTGGGGCTAACCGGACCCTGGAAGAGCGGGTGGAGTCAACTCCATCTCATTTTTATCCCACCAGACATTGAAGTAGACATGTATTACTTTTGTTAAAAAGAGAAAGAGACGTATTAATACTTTACTGTTCAGTTAATGGATTAAAATATAAAAATTGTTCAAATAATACTGAATAAAATTAAGTAGTTTTAAGTTATTGACCGAATTATTACACTGTTACACATTCATCTATGGGTTTGTTTATCATTGTAGATCTATAACCTGATTGGTGATTCAGGCTGAGTTTCATCAAGCCGTTATGGTCAACATTTTCCCCTCAGCAGCAACACTGAAGTACACAGAGGTTCACGCTGCGTCTTTACGCACGATCCAGCTGCTGATGTCTCCCTCTTTTCAGCTCAATGCACTTCTAGACTATTACAGTTTATAACCATTATCATCACCTTTCACAGCGACAGGTTTCTCATCTCAGTCGCCGCGCTGACAAGTCAAATCTCTATTGCTCTCGTCCGTGCGCTCTGGGCGGTGAGGTGGGCGGATTTTACCCCCGTGCGCTGCGTGCGAGGGATAAACAGTGGGGAAAATGCATAACTAAAGACTGTAAAGGGCTCCTATAAAGGGAACAGGGGTACTGACAGATCTGAGATGAAGCCCCTGATGTTACAAGTTCTTTAAAATGACCCTTAAAAGTGCGCACCTGAATTAAAGCGCAAGGCAGCACGCCCACCGAAGCACCACCGGTTCTATGTTGTTAAAAACAAGAGCATGACACACAGCTACTAACTCTCCTATTGACTTTAACTGGCACACGTTGCTACCGATGCGAGGACATTAAACGTAGTGATTCACGTTTTGAATGGTGAACGGAGATAAAAGCACCTGCTCCGAGGGAAAAGGAGGGGGAAGAGGAGCAAGCGCTGAGGCACAGAAATACGGTGCATGTAGTTAAAAAATGCAGACTTAATAAAAACGAAACTTATAAACAGACTAAGTGGCTTTTTAAACTGCATCTGGATAGCAGAACTGTTTTATGATCCTGCGTGCAGCAAGCAAGCAGCTCCACCCCCTCCTCTCCCCTCCTGTGTACGCGGTACAGGACCTTACCGGCTTAATTTCACCACTGGTTAAGACTAAAATTATTCATAACTCTGATCACTCTTCCTGCTGCTCTGTTAACACGAACTGCAGCAGGAATTACTGATGGCCACAAGTTGTGAAAGAAGCCGAAACAGCTCAGCAGAAGGCGGAGTTTTGTCGTCAGCAGCCCAGATGGGCTTTGTGATTTTTATGTGTGAGAAATGCCATGTTTGCGTGTGAGCCCTGGACATTACTATAGCTAACATTGGTACTGCAGCACAACTACTACAACTACGTACTTCAGGAGGAAGCTAGCATTAACGCTAAGGCACTAGCAGAGCTACGACTCATGACTAGCAGTAATATAAACTGGTCATATGGTGCTCTATAAGGTGTTACCATCTGGACTACAGAAAGCTAAAATTAGAGGTTCAGCAGGACTAGGTATTAGAAGTCAACATTAGGATTAGCACAACTAGCCACTACAGGAAGCTAATGTCAGCACTGTAGTGCAGCAAGTCATCATTGGAAGCATAGACTGTAAAAATGACTGCTATGTGAAGTTGGTACTGCTCAAAGTAACAGATTTATTCCATTTGAGAGACACCATCCTACGAGGAAAAGAGCTTAATACTTTGTCACTGTTTTTCTTTGCACCAGAAGCTAGCATAGCATGCTAGCCAGGCCAACTAAGTAGCCCAACTCATATATTTTCATCCACCACAGGACACAAACAACTATATATAAAAATATAAGTGATATTGTTGGGAGGCTAATGCTTGAGGTTTATTTTTATCTGTAAGCTTTGACAATGTCTTGTTTATTATGGTGTGTTCCATTTGTCCTCAGCAGTCAGAATTTCCTAACCTGGCAAGCCATATTAATAATGTATAGCACTCTCCATTCTGCACATTATCAATCTGGGACTGCTCCCATTGCATACATTCAGGGAAAGGAGAGACATTCAGCAGAACTGTCCAAGCTGACTGGGTGAAGTGACACTTAGTGCCCGCCTATCAAAATGCCTTAAGCAGCAGGCGCCACCAGAAACCACAACAATTTACGCTGGTCAAAGCTCGCTTGTTTGGATAGTTATACTTGTGACGATTGTGGATTCTGAAAAGATATGTGATAGCAGCAGCTATGCTTGCTGCATCATATTTTGGTTCAGCTGTAGGCTCGCAAGCTCTTGCTTTTGTCACAGCTTTATGTCCTGCCTTACAACATAATACTGCAATGTGATTGGACGACCCGTTGTCGGTCGATCTCGAATGGTTGAGGTGCGGGACAAGATGGATTCTCGTGTGTTAGTGAACGCACAAATATCAAGAGAATCCAGCTTGCAGGAAATTTCGAATAAAACGGCCCCTAAAGTCACATTTACGAGTTGGAAAGTCGGTGCAACAGGATCATACACGACTTCTGCATTCGTGATGGCTGCTTCTCACAGCAACATCAGTAAAACTTCACTCGTTGACTCTTTTTAGCAGTTCCCTGTAATTTATGCAACATTTAGTCAATTGTACTGGTACTACTTTTCTTTGCACAGGAGACAGGATATTTTAGCGCTGTTTATATGAACAAAACACAGTGTAGAACAGTGCTATGATTCGTGTCATTGTCTTAACACGGTGGCCATAGTGGCTAAACGAGCAATGAAGAATCTCCAGCTATTTGTTTAACGTTTCATGTGCAGTTAAACAATTCAGCACGGCTTAAAGACAACGATTTTGCAATAAAATGGGACTTTAAAATGCATTCTGAGAGTTAGGTTGGCTGTATTTATATATTTAATAATGGTTATTGTGCGACTGTTCATGTTTTTACCTACTGTCCAACAAGAGGGAAACTGGAACGCAAAAAGGTGGAGATGATGTACTCTGCGACTTGTTAGTTTCAAATTCCGAGGCAAATGGACCGCCCCATTAACATTGTAATGTGGGGCTTGTATCATATTGTACAGCCAAAGAATCGGGGATACTTTATTTTCAGTTCATCCTGCATTACAGTTGTCTTCGGAAGCTGGAATTTTCAACCTTGGAAGGCAAAATGTCGGGGATGACGTAATCTCCAACTCGCCAATTTCAAGATCTGATGTAAATGGAAAGCACCGACATCCTGGTTGCTCGTTTGACCTACATGCAAATACACAGAAAATATTTTTATCCTGAGATGATAACCCGGCATTGTTGATGACCTTTGCTGGCTCTGAATAAAAAGGCTTTTAAGTTTTGAATGGGTTTCTTTATTTAAACTTTATTTGAACCACTAAACTGTCTCTACATGCATGCTCAGTATGAGGGATTGCTGCAAAGCCATCAGCAATGCAGACGACTGTCCACTGTGGCTCTACGCTCTTTCAGGAGGAGTGAATGCTGCTTGGAGAGACTTGATGCAACCTGCTGGGTTTCCTTAGAGAGGAAACTTTTCTGTCTGTATGATTTGATTGAATTGACTTTGTAAATTGCCTCAAGATGACATGTGTTGTGAATTGGTGCTATATAAATAAAATTGAACTGAATTGAATTTGATGAACACACATGAAACAGAAAAATGTAATGATTTGTTGAGAAATGTAAAACAGAGTGACAGGTTTCATAAAGCAAAATGACTTGGGCTGCAGTTTCATTCATCATTTCTGCCAGCAGGCGCCTTGAATCGATCGTAGGGTGACTCTCCCGCCTGCAGCAGCAACCAACAGAAGTAGGTCACACTGTCTTGGAGGATTAGTGTCACTTCAGCTGGTGGGGGATATGCACACTGTAGTAGTAACGTAAATGGGTAGCTCTGCGATTGGTCAGTTAGAAGAATTAATCACAGTATGACAACATGATGTTTTCAATTTTTTTAAAGCCTGTAAAAACGAGTTAACCGTCAAATTTAGCTGCTGGTGTTTGCACACTTGGTAATGATCCACATATTAAGTAACAGAAAGTAACTTAAAACTTCATACTTTGATTATTTTTGACAGTTGTTTATTATTTATGTAACATTTAGCCTGTCATACATGTTTTACTTTTGTATTTTTCTGATGTTTATCAGATGAGATGTTTCAACGCTGTTTATACGCAGAAATACAGCGTAGAACGGCGTGTCATTGTCCTTGTTATTGTTGTAACAGTGTCGTTGACAGCGGCCATGCAAACACTGAAGGATGGCCACCTCCTGTTTAATTTTTGACATTCACTGGAAAAATTTAGTACAGCTAAGATTTTGTAATAAACGGGACTTTAAATAGCACTCTGTGACTCAAGTTGGCTGTATTTGTACATTCAACAAAGGCTTTGCTTTGACAGTACAGTTTATACAATATTTTGTGTGTCATGTACAGGTTCATACAGGTTTACTGTCAGACAAGCGGGAAACTGTAACATTATCCGCTCAGAGATGATGTCACTCCGGCTTCCGATGTAAATGGAACGTAGCTTTCAACTGAGACACATTGAAGAGAAGGATATAAAAAAACTAAATAATTAAAAACAAAGTTTGGCAGAAAGTTTGGTCTGTCAAATAAGATTTGAACCATTGAAATGCAGAAGTCCTTTTCAACAATATCAGGACCAAAAGCAGGATTCTTAAGTAGTGGCTGAATTACTGCCTGTTGTATATTTACAGGTAAAACACCAGAGGACAAGCTACTATTAATAACTGAGTGCACAAAGGGTGCTATAGTGAGGAAAACTATCAAGTAACGAAAGAATCAAGTGGAGAATATGAGGATTTCAAGTCAATCTCTTGTAAAGAAAGCAGAGAAGCTGACTGAGACTTGTCAAAGCCAGCAGAGCAGAGGGCAGATCTGAGCTTTCAGAGTCATTAATTATCAGTAAAGTGTTGAAGTTTTTCACAGGTTTGCCAAAAGGACCCGGCAAAGACCGACTATGGAGCATGAAGGACCCACTCAACAGTTTAACATGAGGCTTGTGACGATTTGCCAGATTAATAACATAGAAGTGCGTTCTTCTAGCGTCATTAGCAGTTTTATAGGAACTCAAGTCGTTTTAATATTCAATATGACACCTGAAATTTATCCTTCTTCCGTTTACATTCAGCTCTTCTACACTTTCTCCTGACAGCACGGGGGGTTTCATTAGTCCAGGGTTCAAACATGACTTTTACTTTCCTGAACTTAAACGGGGGCCAAGCATCTAAAACGGTTTGGCAGGTTGAGTAAAACCACGAGCCGAGCTCATCATAGTCATTGTCTACGGATTCAGGAAGGCTGCAGCTCTGACTGTGAACAACAGGGAACTGATCGGCACAACGGGGTTAAAAACACAACAATGTCGAACAATAGCAGGAGGAACAAATTTGGTAGAAGGAAGAGAAACTTCAGACCCAGTTTAAACACAGTTAGTTCAAAGCTGCTAGACCGAAAACACAGCGGTTTACATTTATAGCTGTTTTTAAAAGAAGTCGCCATTAATCCTCCTCTTTCATAAAGCAGCAATCACCTGGCGAAAGTTCTGGGCTCACCAGCCCAGATGTTAGTATACCTAATAAACCAGAAGAGGATTACTGATATTAAAAATAACGTATACATAAAGAAATAAAGAAAAAAATAAAACACTGGGATTATTGCCAAAGAGGAATACATAAAAATGAGCAAAGCAGTTAATACAGCTAAAACACAATTAATAAACAAATGATTAATAAATGAAAAATACCATATTTTAGTTATTTGTGTAAAAAAATAACTATTCAAAAACATCTATTTACTGAAAATGGAAAGTCACAAGGACATGTAAAGTGTTAACTAGGATAATTAAACAGTCTAAAACACAAAACAGGTAAAAAAATCAAAATAATCTGTGAATAAGAAAAATATCAATGAGATATTAGAAAAGTAAAGCACCTGTTGAAATTGAAATTTAACCTGTTCTTAAACATCTGGAACCAAACAAAATCCTGCAAACCTCACATTTAGTAGCAACCACACCAGACTAATCCACCGTTTCTAAATGCAGATCTTGATCTTAGGAAACAGACCTTTTAATGGTTGACTTTACCAAAAACAAGAAACATTCAGCTGCCTTTATTTAAGGATCATAGCAGCATCAGCAGCATTTTACATAAATAATCAGATCATGTGTGAGCCAGATAGTCCAGACTGAGATGTAGTTGAAGGATGCTTTTGTATATATATATATAAGCAAATTAGATACAACATATACCAGAAATAATATATAAAAAAGGTCAACAGCAATCAGGATGTTTACTACATTCTATACATAAGGTGTCTGAAAGTGTTGTCTGCTTTTGGATAAATAGCCACAGCTTGGAGTCCAAGCAGTTTGGAATATTTAGATCTTAATGTGACGACATTTTTATTTTCCAGTAAACACGTTTAAACACAGAACAGGAAGACCCACATGAGGGTGAAGGAAGATAGATACCAAGACAAACTATTATGTAAAAGTTGGTGATAGGAAAGTTATTTAAAGTTCACACATTTTGAGCACTTTAACAGTGACTCATATCACTTCTACATATGAGGTACTTATTCACTATTAAAAACTATAATTATAGGAAAATAGATGAAAATATGTTATACAAACTAATTCTGGTGAAATAATAAAGGAATGAATGGTCAAACAAGTAAATAAATAACTGTCAAATTAATAATATATTATTAAAATATAAAATTAAATTACAAATGCAGAAGTACAACATTAAAATAAAAATATGCATGTTATATAATTTGAATAACAAATTACAGAACACAAAAATAAATGACAAATAGAAACAAATACAAATGAAAAAAACAAGATTACAAAGCAATAAAAACATGCATGCATAAAATTAATGAGACATAAAAATTGTTAATTTAGTCAGATATTTTAGATAACTTATTAAAAAAGCTAAATAGTAATAAACAATGAATTAAAAGAAATAAAGCAATCAAAAATACTGACTACTGCAGCTTCAAAAATACAAATTAATCCCTTTACCCTAAATCTAGAACTAAATAAACTGATTCAACTTTATTGTCATTACACAGGTACAGGTACAAGGCAACGAAATGCAGTATTCAAATTGCCCCTTGGGGACAATAAAGTATTTAAATTCAAGTCAGCCTTCGTCACAACCAAAATACTCACTGCTGCTGTTGCTAAAAATCTGATTCAGGATGAAACTGGAGGCTTTTAAAGACTTTTGACCCAACTTTCACCAGGAGAGGCGAACCCTTGAGCTTTGGCTCCCCCTGCTGGTCTGGCATATGAAGAGAAACGTGGATGAGAAAACATAAATGGTAAATGGTAAATGGCTTGTACTTGTATAGCGCTTTAACTAGTCTTATACAGATAATACAGATAATTGACATTAAATAACTAAATAAGTAAATAAATAAAACTCACATATTCATTTTTATTTATTTTTATGTCTAATCTGTCGCTTTACCCTCTCAGTTGGTTGCGGAAGGTCCGTTCATAATGAGCCTGGTTCTCTATACTTGGCGTTTCTTCCTTATAAAACGGAGTCACTCCACATTTTAAATTTTTTTTCCTGTCAGACCACTTTCATGCTCATCAACCCTCTCCAGCATAAGTTGCACTGGCCCACAGGCCTGTTATGCCTTCCAGATGAAATGAGGTGACAAAACGTCACTAACTATTTAATAATATAATATTATAATACGATTTAAAAAAATTGTGACAAAAATATATTTTTTTCTATTTCATCATGCTTTAACCATCTTGCTTGTAGGGTTTGTATGAAAAATTTTTTTGCTAAATAAAAACACCTCCTGCATCCCTTCCAGTCGTTATTATTAAGCTTGCTGCTGTCTGGGCATTTGTAAAATGAAGGGCATGTCAAATGAGCAATCTATTACCACCAACTACACTGATTCGGTGAGAAAGGAAAGATTTCTGGTGAGTTTAAGTTGACCTAATATATAATTTTCCTCTGAATCTTACACATGGCAAAACAACTGAAACATAAATTATATTTTCGGCTATTTGAGGCTCACAGCGTTGAAATGGAGATGTTTCTCCCACATCTCATATTTCCAAATCTTTAGCAGGTTTTCTAATATTCTGACAATTTGTTATTTTAGTTTGTGCTGTTAGTGGTTTCGACGATTTTAGTTTTCAGTTTTCGCCAGGGCCTATTTCTCTCACTCTGCTGAGTTCTCCTACTGTTCTCCAATTTGCATTGTTTCTTGTTATTTCAGCTTTTAACTTAATGTTCTGTCATTTTTCTCTTCATAGAAGGTACACCTGGTCTGGCGTTCTGTTAGCTGTAACATCATCAGGGGAGGCAGATCATCCTCTATTACAGAGGTCACGGATTAGCGGACCACGGTCCGGATCCGGACCCAGCTGCTACCTAATCCGGACCCAACCTGATTTAAAACATTTATATATTACTGCATGTTGTCCAACGACAGTGTCTAACTCAGGGGTTAAAGTTCTCCGTCGCTGCGACGGATTTCCGTCATTTGGAAATTGAGCGCAAAAAGTCCCGTTTAGACTTTTTATTCAAGGTTATAATCTGAAGCTGCTCTCAACCAATCAAACCTGGCAGAGCCGGGACATTAGCCAATCAGAATGAGAGCAGGGCGAGTCTTTCCAAAGCGGACATGGCCAGTCTGAGGTTTATCGGTGTTCATCATTTTAACCTTTGGGAGAGAATTTTAAACTTGCCACAGATGGTATGAATGAAAGTAGCGGTGGTCAAAGGTTTCTATGGATTTATGCGAACCAGCAGGTCAGAAAGTTCAGCAGCTGACAACGACTTCCCTCGGTAAGCGTCAATCTGCTCCGGCAGTTAATTAATGAATTATTTCCACCTGTGGCCACGTCGTCTGTCAGCGTTTATTCCCTCGCTGATAAACGCGGCGACCAACCAGGGATCTCCCCGTGATTCGCTGTTATGTTTTATTTAAACACAAAGAAGAGTAACGCGCTAGCTCAGGCTAATTTAGCATGACCCTTGAAGAACAAGAGTCGGACTGTGAAACAATGTGCCGCATTTGACTGGGTTTGATTCGGGAAAAGTAAAAAAAGAAAAAAAAAAAAAAAACCCTGCGCTGTTCTGAAACAAAGAAGGCAGAGCTGTATCTGCTGTCGGTATGCAGCAGTGATCACCTGATGAGCAGCTGCGCTCCAGGACACTAAATAAAATGACAAGGATTTTGATGCTTACAGATTGTTAAGAAAACTACATCAAAAAGATAAAATAAATAAACTGCAGCTACAACATGGACTGGAGAACGGGTTCTAACTGGGTGAGGCCAGAGAAAGGCGATTCTCAGAGTTTTTTTATGAAGTTAAAGTGGAGCGCGGACACAGGGTTCATCCTGGACAGGTCTCCAGTCACTGGGCTAAAATATAACCATTTTATTAAACTTCAAAAAAGTTAAATCATGCCTTTTTATAAACTGTAATGATTAATTGGTGAACAATAACGGGCAAAGCAGAGACTGATTACTGTCGTGCAATCTGTTTCAAATTAAAATGTATGATGTCATGATAGTGTTGGTGATGTGTCCTGCATTTCCAAGGCTGTGTTTGCCTTGTATGATCATAAAATTGGTTTATATTGAATGTGACAGGGAGCCAGTGGAGTTGATGTACAGGTGTGAAGTAGATGATGTAATGATGAAGCTGCTTGAGGGTTTCTGGAGGACAGAGAGGAAAGGGAGCTGGGATTGTAAAGTGGACTGTGGACCAGTTTGTCAACAGTGTGAAGGAAGAACTTGATGCTGCAGAGATGAAAGTTAACCAGATGATGATGTGGATGTGGAAAGTGATGGAGAGGCTGTCCAGGATGATGCAAAGGGTCTAAAGCTGAAAGGTGGCAGAGATACAGGAATTTTCAATGGATATTTTAAAAGTACCAGATTTAGTTGACTTTGCACACTAAGCAAGTGAGCCAACTAATGCGGCATGATGTCCACGGCCCGGGAATATATGGGCTGGCGAGAAAATGTTTTCAGTCAAACATTATTTTTGCTTCAACCCCTGTGCTAACTTCACTTGTTAATATGGCAAAGCCCTCCGGAGCGTTCCCAAACATATCTGCTTGCTCATACATACGGAGAAAATAGCCGATTGAAAGGCGCAGAACGAATGAGCACCTTGATATGTGCTTGAGGTTGGCTTTGTTGCCAATCAAACTCTGGTGTAAAATCCTTGCAGGGCAGCCTAAAGCTCACTTCTATCATTAAGCCATAAAAAAGAAATTAAAAAAATTTCAGTTGTTTTATAAAAGATGTGAAAGTCAAGAAATTGTCTATATACCAAACTGTGAAAGATTGTGGTTCTCTATTTCAAAAAGCACTTTGGATTTTAAAATAGAAAAACGTTCTATTTTTATGTTATTTTTTTGTTTAAAAAGTCAATGTATAAGGTGGATGCATAAACATTTTATTTCAGTGTTAAATACTGTTTAAAGTAACGGATTGTAATAAAAAATGTGTCCGGACCTTTACTGGTTGTTGATTTTCTTTATTCGGACCCCGCTGATTTTTAATTAGTGACCCCTGCTCTATTACCATCTAAC
The DNA here is from genome assembly GCA_037039145.1 of Fundulus diaphanus. Classification (NCBI taxonomy): domain Eukaryota; kingdom Metazoa; phylum Chordata; class Actinopteri; order Cyprinodontiformes; family Fundulidae; genus Fundulus; species Fundulus diaphanus. The sequence goes on along the minus strand of CM073124.1, from coordinate 5,149,897 downwards.
ATAGAAAGTACTCCTGGATCAATGTGAGCTTCTGTGCTTTCTGTGTCTCTGCTCTGTCTTCTCTAAGCCCCAGTGGGTCGAGGCAGATGAGCGTTCACACTGAGCCTGGTTCTGGTTCTGCTGGAGGTTTTCCTCCCTGTTAAAGGGGAGTTTTCCTCTCCACTGTCGCTTCATGCATGCTCAGTATGAGGGATTGCTGCAAAGCCATCAACAATGCAGACGACTGTCCACTGTGGCTCTACACTCTTTCAGGAGGAGTGAATGCTGCTTGGAGAGACTTGATGCAACACATATAGAATAAATGAGTGACAACTTCTCTTCAAGTTCAAGAATTTATTAACAGAAATAAATGAACATCTGATGAGCAGTGGAGTGTGGCGAGGCCGGTTCTTCCTGAAGTCGACGATGATCTCCTTCATCTTCTCCACATTCAAGATCAGGCTGTTGTCTGTGCACCAGACCACCAGCTGCTCCACCAATCCATCCAATCTGTTGTCTATACCTGCTAACAGTCTCTCTGCCAGCTGTCAGATCTTTTGTATATTTCTGTGTTTTTTTTCTTTTTTGGAAAGTGTCTGAGTGTCCAAAAAAGCAGGGGGGGGAGTAGTTCTGTGCAATTCCGCCATAGGCTGCGTTGTTATGCCGCCATAACAACGCAGGGGAGAATTTAGGACAAGCTGAGACACTTTTCCTTCAGCTTTAAAAGTATTTTCATCACTGGCTCCAGGGTCCAATTTTCCAAATTAGAGGGCTCTTTTTCGCATTTTCACATCCAGATGTTATCCGGTCACGTTATCCCGTCATGTTCCAGGGGGGAGACAGTTATCCCATCTCACCTCTCCCAACCACCGCCGTTAGCTTCTCCAGCCTGATGTTCTGTCATTCATCGCTTTTGTGATTGCGTCGTATCCCGCTGGTAGTCTGATAAAAGCCGAATTCGCCACCAGCAGTCGTTGAAGTTGTTGATACATCAGAAATCCCCCACATCCAATCAGAAGAAATCCTAGAATCATGAATCCAAATATATATACGTCTTCTGCGTCCTCCACGGAAATCATTGAGAGGCACACCGTGGACCACCGATTCCACAGAGTATCCCGCAAAAAAGGTTCCATCGGGACAGGAATGCTCCCCGTTCCTTTGCTTTCCAGTTGAAAAAATTGATCAATGGCATTTAGAGACCAGCTGAGGAGATCCATAATTTCCTTAGCTTCTGTTTTCCGAGCTTTTCGGTTGCTCTGAAGAAATTGCACAAAAACACAGAACGAAGCAAATAGCAGGAGAGAGGTGGGGGCCGGGTAAGCAGATAAGGAGCTCTGCAGAGAGCTGAAAACACGACCGATCTCGAAGAGAGTCAGGAACAGACATATAGTGCTTTGGTTTGAATTATTTTGGATCCTTATAAAGACCTGATCGTTATTGGGTTTGTTTTCATTGTGTCTTTACTGTCTTCCCAAGAATAGCACAGAATGGAGCAGGAAAAAAAAATCCAAAACATGCAAGACGCATTTATCTGAGAAACATCAATATTTTAAATAAATGCTTCAGTATTAATTTGGAAAAGCTGCAGGAAAAATGCTGACTTTGTGACTCCAGGACCGCAGGTTTAAACACATCTGAAGAGGACACACGTGTGTGTGAGCAGCAGGTGGCGCTCTGACTCCACGGTCGATGGACCAACACATCCTGCAGTCTGAAGCAGCCTCCTGCAGAGCGATCTGCTGTGTCCTGATCTGCTGACACACCCTGAATGTGAGGAGAAAAAGGCCCTGCTGCTGATGCATTTCAAATGTACAGGCGTGGATTTTCATAATCTTACAACATGAGACAGGAGCGGGCAGAGTTAGAGTCCGCGAGGCCAGTGGCGTGATGTGAACTGTGTGGTATGTAGACATGAATAATAGACGAGCTGCTGCTATTTAAATGTAAAGCTTCAGAGGAATGGATGCTACAGAGAGAGAGAGGAAACTATGTGACTGAGTGCAATGAAACAACTTTGGCACGTGTTTATCAGGTATCTGAATAATTTATTGTAATAACAGCTGAGTCTGTGGAGTCAGAAATCACAGCTTTACTGAAAAAAAAAACACACATTACTGTTTGAATCAGGCTCTGCATATGTGGGCTGCTGTCTATCATGGAGCATTATGGTTCATTATAGGGTGTAAATCTCTCCCTCATCATTATAGTTTGTATTCTTAGGTCAGCTGGCCATCATTATCAATCTGAAGCCTTGTTCATCCTCCTACATGCCACTGAGACAGGCCAGCCAAGGATGCCATTCTCAGGTGATGCTCCATCGGTACCATCAGAACGTGGAAGAAAGAGGCTTATGGATGATTTAAACTTATTTTAGGAAAAAAAATCAGAGATCTTCCTATGAAAACTGTTCTTGTTTTTAGGTCATAGTTTATTTTGAAGTTTTAATTAATTGTATTGTTACTGTATTTGTAGCTTTATGTTGTTTTATACAAACAGGTGTCTCTTATAAATGAGATCTTGGTTTTCAGTGAGACAACCTGCAATACTAAAGGTTTAATAAAAAAAAAGAACGGTGGGTATGAAGGTTTTTGCGATGGACGATGATGTGGACGACCGATCTTAGGAGCAGCCCGGATAAGAACCATGTCATACAGGTCAGTAATGCCTGAAAGTGAAAGCACGAGTCAATGCTACAAGTTAGCATTGCTTTATACACTCCGGTGCATAAATCAATCGGTGTAAAGATTTGAAAGAGATTAATGATTTTTTTTCTTAGCACGTGTGGAATATCTGCAAACTGTCTGCAAACTGGAAGAGAAAGTAACCAAGGAAAGAAATAGCAGTAATAACTGGGATAAAACTAGAGGCTATATTGGCACAGCTATTATTACCAGGTGGAGATAATTCATGAGGGAACAGGGACTCTAAACTGATGTGGGGGGGTCGTGGCCGAGTGGTTAGAGCAGCACGCTTGCACTCAGAGAAGGATGCAAGTACCCGGTTCGATCCCCAGCGCCTGCACTCCGGGTCCCTGAGCAAGACCCTTAACCCCAGATTGCTCCCCGGGCGCCACACATGGCAGCCCACTGCTCCCCAAGGGTGATGGGTTAAAAGCAGAGAACACATTTCATTGTAATGTATGTTTCAATGACAATAGAGATTATATTACTATTATTACTAATATTAATTCAATTCAATTCAATTCAATTTTATTTATATAGCGCCAAATCATGAAACATGTCATCTCAAGGCACTTTACAAAATCAAGTTCAATCATATTATAGAGATTGGGTCAGATTATACAGATTGGTCAAAATGTCCTATATAAGGAAACCAGTTGATTGCATCAAAGTCCCGACAAGCAGCATTCACTCCTGGGGAACCGTAGAGCTACAGGGAGAGTCGTCTGCATTGTACATGGCTTTGCTGCAATCCCTCATACTGAGCAAGCATGAAGCGACAGTGGGAAGAAAAACCACCCATTAACGGGAAAAAAAAACCTCCGGCAGAACCGGGCTCAGTATGAACGGTCATCTGCCTCGACCGACTGGGGTTACAGAAGACAGAGCAGAGACACAACAAGAGAGACAAAAAAGCACAGAAGCACACATTGATCTAGTAATCTGTTCTACATTAGATGGTAGTAACGGGTGAGCCGTCTTCTCTGGATGATGTCACAGTTAACAGAACGCCAGACCAGGTGTACCTACTATGAAGAAAAAGAGAGAGAGCAAAAAGTTAAAAGCTGAAATGACGACAGTCATTTCAATGTAATACAATGCAAAACTGGAGAACCGTAGAATGAAGAACAGTAGAAATCAGTAGAGTGAGAAAATTAGACCCTGATGTCCTCCAGCAGCCTAGGCCTATCACAGCACAACTATAGAGATAGCTCAGGGTAACATGAGCCACTCTAACTATAAGCTTTGTCAAAAAGGAAAGTTTTAAGATTAGTCTTAAAAATAGATAGGGTGTCTGCCTCACGGAGCAAAACTGGGAGTTGGTTCCACAGGAGAGGAGCCTGATAGTTAAAGGATCTGCCTCCCATTCTACTTTTAGAGACTCTAGGAACCACCAGCAGACCTGCAGTCTGAGAGCGAAGTGCTCTGTTAGGAACATACGGGGTAATCAGAGCTCTGATATATGATGGAGCTTGATTATTAAGGGCTTTATACGTTAGAAGAAGAATTTTAAATTCTATTCTTGATTTAACAGGAAGCCAATGAAGGGAAGCTAAAATTGGAGAAATATGATCCCTCTTGTTGATTTTCGTCAGAACTCTTGCTGCAGCATTTTGGATCAGCTGAAGACTTCGAACTGCATTTTGTGGACTTCCTGATAGTAAAGAATTACAATAGTCCAGTCTTGAAGTAACAAATGCATGGACTAGTTTTTCAGCATCACCCCTGGACAGAATGTTTCTAATTTTGGCGATATTCCGGAGGTGAAAAAAGGAAACTCTGGAAACCTGTTTAATATGGGATTTAAATGACATGTCTTGGTCGAAAACAACACCAAGATTTTTAACTTTATTACCAGAGGCCAAGTTAATGCCATCCAGATTAAGTGATTGATTAAGAAGTTTATTTTTTGAGGACTCTGGTCCAAAGATTATAACTTCTGTCTTGTCAGAATTTAAATGCAGGAAATTTAAAGTCATCCAGCTTTTGATGTCATCAAGACATGACTGCAGTCGAAGTAACTGCTTGGATTCATCAGGATTTATGGATAAATATAGCTGAGTGCCATCAGCATAACAGTGGAAATTAATCCCATGCTGTCTGATAATTTTGCCAACCGGAAGCATATATATAGTAAATAGAATTGGTCCAAGGACTGAACCCTGTGGTACTCCACAGGTGACCCTAGAGTTTGAAGAAGATTTATTATTAACATGAACAAACTGGAATCTGTCCGACAGATAAGATTTAAACCAGCCTAATGCTTTTCCCTTAATCCCTACAGTATGCTCAAGTCTTTGTAGGAGAATATTGTGATCAACTGTGTCAAATGCAGCACTGAGATCTAACAGGACAAGTACAGACACAAGTCCATTATCTGAGGCCATGAGAATATCATTGGTGACCTTCACCAGAGCTGTTTCAGTGCTATGATGAGCTCTAAAGCCTGACTGAAACTCCTCAAGTAGGTCATTACTTTGTAAATGTTCACAAAGTTGATTAGCAACTACTTTCTCAAGAATTTTAGATAAGAAAAGAAGATCAGATATAGGTCTGTAGTTTACTAGCTCATCTTGATCAAGAGAAGGTTAAACAACTTGGTTGGGATTGGGTCTAACATACAGGTAGAAGGTTTAGATGAAGCTAAAATTTTAGATAGCTCAGAAAGCTCTACTGCTTTTAAACAGTTCAGACACTGCGCAGGTTCTAAGGATTCCTCCAATGCTGCCTCACTTACTGAGGACGAGGTAATCATGTTTGGGAGGATGCCAATTATTTTATTTTTAATGGAATCAATTTTATTTATGAAGAATCCCATAAAATCATTACTGCTAAGAGCTAAGGGGATGGCTGGATCAACAGAGCTGTGGCTCTGGGTAAGTTTGGCAACTGTATTGAAGAGAAATCTAGGATTATTCTTATTCTCCTCAATTAATGATGAAAAATATGCTGCTCTAACTCTGCGAATGGTCTTGTTATACAACAATAGACTGTCCCTCCAGATTAGGTAGGATTCCTCTTGGTGTGTAGAGCGCCATTTTCTCTCCAATTTCCCAACATTGTGCTTCAAGGAATGCAGCTCTGAATTAAACCAAGGAGCCAGCTTCCTGTGAATAATCACCTTCTTTTTCAAGGCAGCTACATTGTCTAATGCAGAACGCAATGACAAAGTCATACCGTTTACAAAGACATCTATTTGTGAATTGGAAGAAACAACATTGCTGCCATCTACAGGGCATTTCTGCAATACGGAGGATATTAAAAAGGGGACAGACTCTTTAAGTTTTGATACAGCATTATCCGATAAAGATCTACTATAATGGAACCCTCTTTTGGGGGTGGAGAACTCCGTTAGATTAAACTCAAATGTTATTAAAAAATGATCAGATAGGACAGGGTTGTGAGGAAATACTGTTAATTCTTCACAATCAATGCCATATGTCAGCACAAGGTCTAAAGTATGGAGCCAAGAGTGCGTCGGTTTATGCACATTTTGAGCAAAACCAATTGAATCTAGGATAGTTTTAAAGGCTACACTAAGGTTATCACATTCTGTGTCAACATGGATGTTAAAATCACCCACTATAATAACCTTATCAGTATTTAACACCAAATCAGATAAGAAATCTGACAACTCATCCAAAAACTGAGTATAAGGGCCTGGTGGACGATACAAAACAACAAACAGAAGAGGTTTTATTGCTTTGCAGTTTGGATGAGGGAAACTGAGGGTTAAATGTTCAAAAGAACTGTAGTTATTAATTGGCCTGGGACTAATTAATAAATCAGACTGAAAGATGGCTGCCACTCCTCCTCCTCTTCCCACAGATCTGGGAATGTGGAAATTTGAATAATTGGAGGGAGTTGACTCATTTATACTAACGTAGTCCTCTTGTAGCCAGGTTTCTGTGAGACAAAACAAATCAATCTGTTTATCAGAAATCAATTCGTTAACTAACAAAGTCTTTGGAGGGAGAGACCTTATATTTAATAGACCACATTTAATTGTTTTATTTTTAGGTTCAAGGTGAACCGTATTGATTTTTATTAGGTTTTTATGATTTGTTCCTTTTAGATAAGTTTTTGATCTGTTAAGTTTTGGCCGTGGGAAAGACACCGTCTCAATAGGATAATGGGTGGGTAACAGTACAGAAGCTGCAGAGAGGTGTGTTAAACTACGGCTCTGCTTCCTGGTCTGGACCCTGGGTTGTCAGCATTTAGGAGAACTAATAAATCCGTCCAGATTTCTAGAAAGAAGAGCTGCACCATCCAAAGTGGGATGGATGCCGTCTCTCCGGATCAGACCAGGTTTTCCCCAGAAAGTTCTCCAGTTATCAATGTAGCCCACCTCGTTTTCTGGACACCACCTAGACAACCAGCGGTTGAATGATGACATGCGGCTAAACATGTCATCACTGGTCAGATCAGGCAGGGGACCAGAGAAAATTACGGAGTCCGACATTGTTTTAGCAAACTCACACACCGAAGCAACACCTCCGATCGGCGTGACCGGGTGTCATTACCGCCAGCGTGAATAAAAATCTTACTGTATTTACGCTTATCCTTAGCCAGCAGTTTTAGGTAAGATTCTATGTCGCCCGTTCTGGCCCCTGGCAGGCATTTAACTATGGTCCCTGGTGTCTCTAGTGCCACGTTTCTGACTATTGAGCTCCCAATAATCAGGGTCGGCTTCTCAGCGGGTGTGTCGCTGAGTGGGGAAAATTTGTTAGAAACGCAGACGGGTTGGTGGTGAACTGGGGGCTGAAATCTAGAGCTATGCTTCCTACGAACTGTCACCCAGCCGGCCTGCTTACCCGGCTGCTCGGGTGCTTCTGGAGGACCACTAAGTGAAGTAACGCTAGGTCTATGTGGCTCCGCGCTAGCAAAGGGGCGGCTATCAGCTGGTCTTTCCATAGCACGGAGCCGGGTCTCTAATTCTGACACCCTCGCCTCCAAAGCTACAAAAACACTACATTTATTACAAGTACCATTATCACTAAAGGAGGCAGAGGAATAGCTAAACATCTGACACAGAGAGCAGGAGATAAGGGGAGACTTAGTAAGAGACGGAGAAGCTGAAGTAATAGTAGGAGAGGAAGCCATTGTGGAGCTAAAGCTAGGCTAGGCTAAAGCTAGGCTAGCGCCCTTCTACCACGCCAAGAGAGCAAACCGTGAAACACGAGGAGTTCCCAAGCGTGATGTGCAGCAACAGAAAATGTTTTAAAAGTGCTTATGTGTTAGAAACAGATGTTACAGCAAAGAGATTAAAGATAAAAGCGAGAGAATCTGGAGCAACAAACCGTTGCTCACGCAGTGGAAACAGGAAGTGATACAATACGCCTTACCGCAAACAGGAAGTGACGTCAGCCAAGCAAAAGAGCCATTTCAGAGTTCCCTAAAATTGCGCAAGGTTCCTCGTTTGTGGAAGGATTCAATAGACCAGTTCACGCGTGACATCACGCGTGACGTCAGCGCTACATCCGGATCTCGGTGGTTGGCAAAAACAGCGCTGTTGTCGTCTACTACTGTGACAAAACGGGTGATTTAGAGCGTATTTTTAGTTAGTTTATTTTTGGAATCTAAACAATGCCTACGACTTGTTGTGCTCCCGGTTGCACACAGAGGCATTCCAAATCGTCGGATGTACGTTTCTGTCGTTTACCGAAGGAGGAAGGACGAATAAAAAATGGATATTTTCAATGAAAAGAGCGCAGTCAGACACTCCCAATGGACTGGGGGATCCATCATACTGCGACAGAATTTGCAGTCTACACTTCATCTCCGGTAAATACAACTTAATTCTGCTCTAGTCATTGTTCTAGTTAAATAGCGGCGGAGGGGAGATGGTGATCGCTACACGGGCCGGAGAAGCGGTAGCAGCAGCCGCTGACTATTCCGGCCCGTGTAGCGATTGCCACCTCCCCTCCCCTCCGCCCGTTCACGGGCGCTAGTACTTCTGTGTTTACGCTGCAATGTCGCCGACACCCCCACCCATTTTAACAAGACAAAAACACCAAAATAGTCCGTAGTAAACAATGTTTTTTTTTAACCTACCGGGCGGGTCTTCCTCTCTGCTGAGACGCGGTCTGTATGACGCCGCTTTGTGATTGCACAAACGTGTGAACAACATCCATCCATCCATTTTCTGACCCGCTTAATCCCTCATGGGATCGCGGGGGTTGCTGGTGTCTATGTCCCGATATAAGATAATTGTAGCCGTCCAGTGGTTTCATGGCTTTCATGCTCTCTCGTCTGTACTGGCCTGCGTGTTTATAATGCAGCTGTATATGTCGCGGTGCGGAACACTTGGCAGCATTTCACAGACTCGCTCCGTCCCTTCAGGCTTTTGCTGTGTGGATCTGGCAATCTGATACCATCAACCATCAACTTAGTCTTAAAACGATCTTGTGATACGTTATCTAAATAAGAAAAATACGCGGAGAACTCGTCAGTTTCTCTGTTTGCGTCCGCCATTGTGTTCGCTTTTTGCCAACCAGTCCGGCGCGCATGCGCGAAAAACCCGTATCAAAACAATAACAATGAACTGGTCTATAACTGTCCCAGTTCAAAAGTCCAAAACATCAAAATTACTATTACTATGTGGAGGTTGCAGGATTTCTGCTGGACAGGTAGGTTAATTCAATAACAGTGACATTTATTTTGCCTTTATATTAGAAACAGGGCAGTGTGGTCCAGAAACTCTTCTGTCTTCCCAGTAGAGATGGCTCGTTTGTTTGTCTCCCTTTTACTTTAACAGATCATCTCTTAGTCTGCAGGTCACCAAAAAACATTTCACATAATGACCGTAGCTATTAGCTATTAGCAGGAGCTTGGTACCAGATACATGGAGGAAATACTTGTTGATATTGTCACATTTCTGACACTTCACAGCTTCTGTGGTGGTTATTACGCGCTTAACAGCGAGGTTGTTTGTAATCCATTGTAGCAAACTAAAATGCATCATTATCACCATGGTAACTCCTCTGAAGTTACCATGGTCCTCTTGACTGCTTCTCTGATCAATGGTCTCCTTGTTCAGCTTACCAGTTTATGTGGACGTTGGTAGGTTGGTCTAGCCTCGCTCCACATTCAGATGATGGATTGAACAGAGCTCTGAGAGCTGTTCAAAGCTTTGGATGTTGTTTTAGAACCTAAACCTGTTTTAAACTGGACCATAACCTTCACTCTGATCTGTCTGCTGGGTTCCTTGGTCTTCAGGAAGCTGTTTGTTCATTGAACTTCTCTAAGAGAAACTAGATTTATACCGAAGAGAAGCCAAAGCTCGACCAGATGACGCTCCTGTCTGGCTTGATTGCGTAAGGATGCCCGGTCTCCATAATCACTACTCAAGTCACCAGCTTTATTATCCCAAATCACTGAATTGCCCCTAGTCTCCTGAGAACAGCTTGTCATGGGGGACTCTTCCAAGTGCGGCTGGGCGATATGGCTTCGAAATAAGTAACATATTAGATTTTATTCTACCAAATCCTGGTAATTGATTTTTTTTTCTCCTTTTCGTTTCACAAAATTTATTCAAGAAATTATTTAAAAAAAATTGCTTTTATGTCAAGCATTTTATCTGGGAGTTCACCTGAATTCAAAGTGCAACTAAATCCAAGCTGTGAAACATGCTGGTAAAACAAGATGGCCGTCCTGCCATTGAAAACAATGTTAGTGCTAGTGGTTTCAGACAATGAGCTGAGAAGAGGCTTCACTTCACTGGTGTAACTTCAAACTAACTTAAAAAAATAAGTGAATGAGTAAATTAAAGTTCCTCATGTTGTGGTAAAAAAAAGTTTGACAGTATATTTTCCTAGACATATATTCAGCATTGCATGATATTCATGAAAGTCCAATGAGTGCATTGGCAAAGTAAAATCCCAATTTTGTAAAAATGTAATCTTAAAAAATTGTGAATTCGAATTAATCGATTAAATCAATTTATCGCCCAGCCCTACTACCAAAAGTCGAGGTCTGGCCCCGAGGATAATGGGGTGCAGAAACCACTGCGTCTTCGCATCCAAATGAGTCAGTCCCATGTGCTTATTTACCTCATCTTCTTTAAGACCAGTTTCCATATGTAAATTCACCCAAGTCCTTGAAGACTGTACTCAACCAAAATGTCAAATGTTCCACCAAGGGGGAGAACATTCGTGACCATGTCTACACAAGCATCAAACATGCATACAGAGTCATACCCCTCCCCCACCTCGGCCAGTCAGATCCTGCTCTCCCCAGCTTACACCCCCTCAGACGCAGGGCCAGGCCCACCACAAAGACAGTTACAACTTGGCCTGGCAATGCTCTCTCCAAACTACAGGACTGCTTCGAACAGACAGACTAGGACTTATTTAAATACCGGGAACTGCAGACATTCACAGGAACGGTACTGGACTATATCCAGATCTGTGTCAGGAATGTGACCGGACAAAAAAAATATCCAGGTTTTCCTAAACCAGAAATCCTGGATGACCAGCTAGGTCCACACACTGCTCAGGGCCCGCGACTTAGCCTTCAAGTCAGGCGACAGTTCGGTACAGAGCTGCACGAGGTGACCTGAAAAGAGGAGTTAAGTAGAGTCCCACCAGGGCAGTAACAACGCTAGGAAGGTGTGGACATCACAAACTTCAGAGGTTGTGATGTGTCAACAGGAGACCTGAGTGGGCCACTGGCAGAGGAGCCTTTGCTCACTTTGACACACCTCAGCAGTACTCATCTGCTCCAGCCCTCCCTCCACCAGGTCAGATAGGTGTTCCTGGCATTGAACCCCAAAAAGGCTGCTGGCCCAGACGGAGTGCCTTGCAAGATGCTCAGAGCATGCGCCTACCAGCTTGCCCTTACCTTCACCAGGATCTTCAACCTCTCCCTGGACCAGGCAGTCATCCCACCCCACCTCAAATCAACTACAATAATCCCAGTGCCAAAGAAGTCTCCCATCACCAGCCTGAACGCTAACCGTCTGGTGGCCCTTAATCATGAAGTGCTTTGAGAGACTAGTTCTTCATCATGTCAAGGATCATCTCCCCCCAGACTTTGACCCTCACCAGTTTGCATACCGTGCAAAGAGTTCCACAGAGGACGCCATCGCCATAGCTCTCCACTCTGCCCTGAGCCACCTAGAGCAACAGCAGAGCTACATACGGATGTTTTTTGTGGATTACAGCTCAGTCTTCAATACAATAATCCCGACGTCCTCACTACAAAACTGGACATTCTCGGCCTACCCCCTCTCACATGTGTCTGGATAAAGGACGTTTGACCAACTGATCTCAGACTGTGAGATTTGGACCCCACCTCTCTTCCACCCACATACTGAGCACCGGTTCCCCACAGGGATGTGTGCTGTGCCCCCACCTATTCTGCCTCTACACCTACGACTGCAGCAACCTTGTCATCATGTTTGCGGACAACACCACAGTGGTCGAACTCATCTCAATGGGTGATGAGACAGCCTACAGCCCTGCCAACACACCCATGAGGGGCCCATGCGGGTTGGATGTGGGCTGGTGAGTGGGCCCCAGCTGGGCAGCCCAGTTGGGGCCCAGCTAGTTTTGTCAGTGGGTTCCATGGTGGCCCCTTGTGGGCAAGCCCACATGGGCTGAGGGTGGGTTTCACATGGGCAACCCAGTTTTCACCCACAAGTGACCCTCAGCTGATTATGGGTCCTACACTGTATAGCCTTTATTATTACAGGCTATTTAATTTTGGAGTGTGTCATTTTGTGTTATTATTGTAATATGTATTATTTTTTGTGAATGCTGCTTGTGAAGACTTTGTTGCAGTCAACTGCGAGTTGCCTCTATGCACTATATAAATAAAAATGCCATGTCATTGTTCAAGGTTTTTTATTATTTCAAAAGCATAATATGTATTTTACAGATGCATAATACACACAATATGATACAGATTATGAAAGTTTTATACAAGACAAAAAATGGAACAGACAAAAAAAAAAAGGTCCCATAACAAATTTTCTTCGGCTGAGCGAGAAGTGGATCTAGTGGGAGAAGGGCGGACCTGTCTATTGCCTCCCCTGTCCCGTAGACTTAGACAACTTTGTCATTTGTTATGCACAGAGTGCGTACAGAACGAAATTTCGTTTCATACAGCTTTTGTAAATCGCAGTAGAAGTTAAATTACAGTTTTAGGTGCGGCAGAGATTTAGAAGTAAACAGTAGATTTTAAGTATACAGTATACAAACAATTGAAATGTAACAAAAAAAGAAATTATTTATGTACAGATTGGATTGTGCAAGGGGATTTGTGCATGAATGCATTTATTTGTGCAATTTTAGACTAGGAGTCCAATAGCATTTGTAATGCTATATGAGCTGCAATGATGCAAAAAAATGCAAATGTTGTGCAGAGTTTGTGGGTTGTAGTTTAGCAGTTCAACAGCAGTTCAACAGTCTGATGGCAGCAGGGAAAAAGCTTTTGCAGAACCTGGTGGACCTGCAGGGGATGCTGGGGAACCTTTTCCCAGTGGGCAGCAGGGAGAATAGTCTATGGTGGGGGTGTGAGGGGTCCCTGATGATGTTACGGGACACACAGCACTGAGATGAAATGTCTTTTATGGAGGGAAGAGGAGCCCCGATGATCCCTTCTGCTGTCCTCACCACTCTCCTCACGTTCTTCCAGTCGGAGGCGCTGCAGCCTCCACACCACACAGAGAGACAGCTGGTCAGAATGCTCTCTATGGTGCTTCTGTAGAATGTCGTGAGGATGGGCGGGGTCAGGTGGGCTCTCCTCATCCTCCGCAGGAAGTACAGTCGCTTCTGTGCCCTCTTCACCAGTGACGTGGTGTTCACAGTCCAGGTGAGGTTGTCCGTGATGTGCACCCCCAGGAACTTGGTGCTGCTGACCACCTCCACAGCTGAGTTGTTGATGAGCAGTGGAGCGTGGTGAGGCCGGTTCTTCCTGAAGTCGACGATGATCTCCTTCGTCTTCTCCACGTTCAGGATCAGGCTGTTGTCTCTGCACCAGCCCACCAGCTGTTCCACCTCCTCTCTGTAGTCCTGGTCGTTGTCGTCTCTGATCAGGCCCACCACCGTTGTGTTGTCTGCAAACTTCACGATGTGATTGGTGGTGATCCAATCAGCCATTTTACACTGCCCTCTCCACATCCTTCCTGCTGATCTGGCTGGTTAGGCTGTTCTTCTTTAAAGCTCCTGCAGGAAACATATGTTACGGTCACTTCACATGTCCCAACAACACTCTCAGCAAGGATTGTAAAGTCAACCATGTTGAAGTGATATTCACCAAAAACTGATCACTTTAATATCCCAATTACATTAAATTAAGCTTTCTAGCATGACTGAAATGGCATTTCAGTAATAACCATAGCCAATAAATGAGTGTAAATTTATCTTGACAAAAGTTACTATATTACAGTTATTAATTATCCATTATGCACTTACCAAATATAACTTCAAACAGCTTTAAAGACCGGATTTCCTGCTTGCCATTCCGGCCCACAAAATTATACAGCCTTGAGAGGTCATGGTCCATGATGAAGACCATCATCCGTCTTGTGGCCTCATCCACAGTGCTCCCTCCAATGTCTGCCACTGCTGTGATCTAAGGGAGAACAGAGTCAGTACAAAGTTAAATTATTTTTTTTATTTATTTTTTTGCACCTTCTAATGGCTCGCTTTTATTGACAGTAGACTGACAGGAAAGGGGTGGAGAAAGGGGAGAGACATGTGGCAAAGGACCGGTGGCAAACTTGACAAAGAAAAACTCGGGATCTAGATTATTTTCATTGTTGATTAATCTACTGGTATGGATTACTGTATAGTTGTTGATTATTTCAACAATTAATAGATTGGTTGCTATAATCATGAAATGTTAAAACATTTTGAAATGTGTTGGTGCTTCTCAAATCCCTTGTTCTGTCCACAAAAAGAGATACTCAGTTTATGGCCATGAATGAAGACCGAAATATTCTTATTTAGGAAGCTGAAATAATAGAATTATGAATTTTTTGCTTTACCAAAGCTATAACAGCCAATTAATTGAATTATTGATTACTGTTCAACTTAGAACTCAGAATTAACTGCCAACAAATCAGCCGACTCCTTTTCGAGGGTAAGCAAATGTTCCTCCGTTTTTGCCAATATTTGCCTTTGTGTTCTTTCTGAATGATTACTTGATAAATTGTCAACACAAGCATCATAAGTGTCCATGGAATCCATGTTCTCAGAATTATCTGCCAACAAAGCCATAGACTTATTTTCAAGCACAAGCAAATGTTGCTCCGCTTTTGCTTTTTGTCTTTATTCTCCTCCTTTTTGTTCTTTCTGAAGACATTTCTATAAAAAAAAAGAAAAAAAGAAAAAAGAAACTTTCAGCTATGTTAAACACAGCAGATGAACTCCAACCAACAACTGCAAATGATTTGGTTAGAAAACATTTTCTGGAGTTAATCACAGATCTAAGTCCATGTTAAGTGAAGCTAGATTTGTTTTGAGTATATCGCATCACAGAGGTGACTACATCAATGTGTGCATTATAAGGCGGAGGGATTTCAGCTGGTTATATATACTGCATCGTCACTTATTTGAGAGCCAAAAAAAGCGACTTCATTTTCAGAAACAAAGTGAAAGAAGAGCAACCCCGCATCTATATAAAAAAAATTTAAGTCGTATGAAATAATCAGGCTTGGAAACTGAGTGCGCTCACTGGCCCGCGCGGGTCACTGAACCGCGTCGAGGGGAAAGAAAAAAAAAAGTCCAGAGAGCGCAGCGAGGGGGGAAAAAAAAACATTAACGCTCACGGCCTTTTTTAACTTTCGGTCAAATACCGACTGCCAAAAAAAAAAAAAAAAGAAACACACTAAACAGCCCAAACAACTAAGGTCTAATAGTGCAAATCCAGCTCTGATTCCTTTAAGACGATAGAATGTGCTGCAGAGCCAAAGCTCCAAGCCGACGGCGGTAGCAGCTGGCTCAACCTAGTCCTCAACCACGTTGCGGTCGTGGTCACCTACAACTGTGGCTTTTTTTGTTGCTGCTGATACTCTCAAACCCCTAGAATTCTCTAAAGTATTCCTGCAGCAGACACTTTAAACCTAGCTCCTCCACTAATTACTTTCAGAAAAACAGTATTTATTAGATGTAGAGGCATTCTTACCTGTATGTCGTCCGAGAGATACCATCTCCGTCGCAAGGATAAAAAAAACGTCCTTCCAATGAAGCCGGAACACGGCACAAAATGGCGCCCGTTAACTTCCGGCTAAGCGTGGTCAGAATCCACGTCCGGTTGAAATACTACTGTTTTGTTAGCAATACTATCGATGATCCTGGACGATCCATGGTTTACTTCTGTTACATACCATTTTCGTATTTGTTTAATTAGCTTGGGTGATCGTAAAATATACTAATTTAGTTGTGAAACTATTAAAATATCAACATTATAAACGTTCCCCTGTCTCGTGTTCACTGCCCCCTAGTGACTGAATTGAGAATTGTGGTAATTTATATCCCCTTCTAAAGTTTGTTAATAAAGGCCATGAAATACTAAATTCTTAGCATCTTTCGTTTGCAAGACATCTTAGAAAAACATGTTTTTTAAAAAAAGCTCTTAAAAGCTACTAAATCCACAGCATGATGATGTTAGAACAGAATTAACTAAATAAAATGTGTACAAAATCATTACGCTATACATATAATAATAAAATAACAAAGCACATATAGTATTTGGTTTGACATTAATTCCAGTGTATCAATATGAAAGTAGAATTCACCTGTGTGAAAACAAAAAAGGAAGAAACATTAAAAACTATTATTAGAATATTGATCCAGTTTATGAAACATCTCAAAAACATCTCAAAATTTTCAGCCGCTTCACTGAAAGGTTGTGAAGTGATTTCAATTTCAATTATTTAAATAATTTATGCATCATAGGCTGGATTAGTGCAATATTAAAGACTTTTACTTATTAAAAATAAATAAATAAATAAAATAGCATAAAAAAGGAGACCTTTCAGTGGCTCTAACATGTCGATTTGACCATTTTGAATTTGTAAGGGCTGCCCAACTGGAGCCCACCTATTGCCCATGCTTGGTATAGCCCATCTACTGCCCACATGAGTCATGTGGGCAGTAGATGGGCTGCCCACATGGGTCCCAGCAACACAGCCCACCCTGAGCCCATGCCCAGCTGAAGCCCATCTAGCCCAAGTGAGGCCCACATGGGCCCCACCTGGACGTGTTTGCTGGGAGAGAGGAGGTCATGAAGTTGGCAGCCTGGCATTCAGTGAATAGCCTTGCTCTGAACACCTAGAAAACCAAAGAAATCATCGTCGACTTCAGAAGGCACAGCACTGAGTCAGCCCCCCTTTTCATCAATGGTGAGCGTGTCCTCTTGATGAGGACACCAAGAAACCTTCAGGTTTCTTGGTGTCCTCATCTCTGTTGACTTCTCCTGGTCTGAGAACATTGCAGCAGTCACCAAGAAGGCTCAGCAGCAGCTACGCTTCCTCAGAGTCCTCAGGAAGCCCAAACTAGACTCCAACCTGCTGCTGATGTTCTACCAGTCGTCCGTCGAGGACCTGCTGACATACAGTATCACAGTTTGCACTGCTGCAGACAGGGAGAGGCTTCAAAGAGTCGTAAAGTCAGCCCTAAAGATCATTGGTTGCCCTCTCCCCTCCCTGATGGACATCTACAACTCCTGCTGCCTCAGCAGACCCACAACTATCAGTACAGACAGCTCCCACCCTGGCTTTGAACTGTTTGACCTGTTGCCCTCAGGGAGGCGCTACAGGTGCATTAGGACCAGAACAAACAGACTCAAAAGCAGCTTCTTTCCTAAACCGATAACCACCCTGAAATCCCACATGCACTGACAAACTGTAATATTCTGGTTTCCATCTTGGTTTATGTTTATTATTTGATCTGTTAGTTAACTCCTCTGCCTCAGGTTTTATTTCTGGTCTAGGTCTTGTTTTGGATTCTTTCATAGCTTCTGCACAGTTATAGTTTATTTAGTCATGGTTCCTGTATTTACATTAGTTTCTGATTTTTATTATGTGCTTGTGTTTTTGCTCTGTCTTAGCTTTGGTTTTCTTTCTGGGATTTAGTTTGTATGATTACTTTAGTTAAGTAATTTGTTTAGTTCTGTCCTGTTCCCTGCCACTATTCCTGTCAGTCTTTCAGCCACTCCTTCTCCTTCTGATTACTTCCACCTGGTCTCTTTAATTGGCTCTCCCTCTCTCCTTTGTTCTCCTGCCTTTTTAAGTCTGTCTCTTTTGCTGCTTCCCTGCCAGAACGTCACATCTCTTGTCCCCATGTTTCATGTCCTTGTCCTCCTTACTCATCCGGTAAGAGCTCCCCAGCATTTTGTATTTCTGTCTGTCTGCTTGTTTACATTTTCTGACCTGTTTGCCTGTTTTTGAGTCTGCCCAGTTTTTGTCAGTTTTTTGCTCAGATGTCTGCTTTGTACCCTGCTTGGAATATTTTTGCCTACTGGCCTGATTCACCCTTCACTTCAATTCAATAAATCCTGTTGAGCATCACTTCAAGTGTTTGGCTGAATATCGGGTTCATCTCCTCCTCCAACTGCTGAGAAAAAAAAGAAACTTACTACTGTGAAATGATGACCAATGTTCAATATTCACACATATATTTAACAATTTATACAACAATATATTTTATTTCTGCAGTGAACATAACACCCAGGACTGTACCTTACCTCTTAATACACTGTATATATTTTTGATAACTGATATGTTGATATTTGTACACTGTTTGGAGTTGGCTGATCCAGAACGCTGCTGCCCACGTCCTCACTAAGACTAAGAACGTAGAGAACATGGACCCGGTTCTAAAGTCCTAACTAAGACTAAGAACGTAGAGAACATGGACCTGGTTCTGAAGTCCTCACTAAGACTAAGAACGTAGAGAACATGGACCCGGTTCTGAAGTCCTAACTAAGACTAAGAACGTAGAGAACATGGACCCGGTTCTGAAGTCCTCACTAAGAACGTAGAGAACATGGACCCGGTTCTGAAGTCCTCACTAAGACTAAGAACGTAGAGAACATGGACCCCGTTCTGAAGTCCTCACTAAGACTAAGAACGTAGAGAACATGGACCCGGTTCTGAAGTCCTCACTAAGACTAAGAACGTAGAGAACATGGACCCCGTTCTGAAGTCCTCACTAAGACTAAGAACGTAGAGAACATGGACCCGGTTCTGAAGTCCTAACTAAGACTAAGAACGTAGAGAACATGGACCCGGTTCTGAAGTCCTCACTAAGACTAAGAACGTAGAGAACATGGACCCGGTTCCTCCACTGATCTGGAACAAACTTCCAGAAAACTGTAAAAGTGCTGAAAGCCTGAGTTCCTTTAAATCAAGATTAAAAACACATTTGTTTAGGATTATCTTTGACTGCTCTAGTTAAACTGTTTTACTGAAACATCATTAGTTTAAGTTTATAGTCCAACTGATTTTAAAATCATTAATATTCGCTTTTAGTTTCCATTTTCATATGTTTTATTTTGTTTCAATTTTTCTACATTTTATTCCAACTTGCTTTTATTCTATTTTAATTTTCCTATGTTTTAATCATGTAAAGCACTTTGCGTTGTCTATGTACTGAAATGTGCTGTACAGATAGATTTGCCTTGCCTTGCCTTCAGTTCTCTCAAAGAGCTTCTATCTTAGCCTAAAACTTCCTACCAAGACGTTTTAGCTTCAGATGCTCTCTCCGAATACCCTTAATTATAGCTCCTGCTCCTTGACCTTTCATGGGGTCAACAGTCAGAACTCTATCGGGGAGAGGAAAGGTGCTTTGGACTGCTGTGCCGATTTCGGACTGTATTTAACTACGACGTCATGACTTGACGAAAACACACATGGATGATTTTAGTCAAATCCGGGCCTACAGCATTACGGAAATTAACAAAAAGTGTGCGCTCTCTGCTCTCCCGAAATTTTTGTTAATTTCTGTGACAGGGCTGTGCTGATACGTCATGTCCCGCAAAGGATTGTGGGATACCTTAAGGCTTCTAAGCGCCGGTAAGGCCGTAGTTCCTCGGCAAAACTAGCTGTGAGAGGAAGCTTACAGGCTCCTTTTCCTACCTCCTTCCTTACTGACTACGCTATTCAGACAGCACTGATCATGGTGACCGCTGACGCACTTTCGCTTTGGCTAAAGAGTCCTGACCCTATAGGGGTATTTGGATAGAGCCAGAGTGATTCAGATGCTGCTGAGAGCGACCGAGTAAGGAAATTAAACAATTTTTTATCTTAGTCAGGAGTTGACCCCTTGCTAGGTGTGATGCTGTCTTTTAAGAGCTGTGATTGGTTATTACAAGAAAAAAAAATGAGAAGGGCTCCGTGCAGCAATCAAAAGCCAGAGAGGAGATGACGTCACACAAGCAAACGTCATCTGACCAATTAGGCTACTGGCACCATGTAAATAAAATTTAATTGAATTGAAGTAAAAGTGGTCTTCACTCCTAATTTATTGTCTCTTTAGGAGCTCTCTTAAGGCATAAGATGCTTTTTGAATAACTTTTATCTTACAGAGGTAAGATTCTAAGAAAAATTTGTCAGATCATTTGTGAATTGTAAGATGTTTCCTAAAATGACGTCACTAAGAGCTACTTTTAGTCGTAGGATCCTTAGTAAATACGGCCACCGGTGGTTGGAGGAGTACCACGGGATGGAAGGGCCTGACAGGAGGCCATCATCAAGCGTTGGGTTTTTATATTCAAAGTTTTCTCTTACGTAAACGTTTCAGTCCAGGCCAGACAGAAAACTACAAAATTTGAGAAAGTCCTCAGAGTTTCGAGCAACGCTGTGAGTCTGCCAGTGTTTCTGTTCCATCGGGTATTTCTGCTTATTTTATTTTGTGCCCAGTCTCTGTTCTCTGTCTCGTTTTTATCTGGCTGCTGTGCAGCAGACGGGCTTTACGAGCTGGCGTGACAGTTTGCATTCACCTCCTGCTTTCTGCTCTCATGACGGCGGGTCTTGTTGTTGGCGGTGTGTGTCTCTGTCTGCTCGTCGTGTTTCTCGGTGCTAATGCTGAGGTGCCATGACAGGTTTAAACATTGATTGATGATCGCATTGTCCCTCTGACACACTCATTGTCTTCCTGCCAACGCTACATGATTTCCTCCTCATGTCAACTATTCTTTCACAGCTTTGCATTTACTCGGCATTTCCATCCATGTTTTATTTCTCAATTCTCAACATATTAAAATGTTCTTTACAGGTTCTTTACATTCTGTTCATCCTAGGATCTGCTTGCTTCCTGATCTAAGCTATCCTTTTCATCTCTCAATATTTTGTTTATTCATTTTTCTTTCAATCCAATCCTTGTCTTGTTTAATTTTCCACCTAAACATGTCAAACTGAACAGTCAGAAATTGAGTTTTCTACCAGAACCCTGAGTCACAGCATCTTTCTGTTTGCCTGAACCAAACCACGGTCTAAAATCAATGAGCCCTTTTCCTGCGCTGAATTACCAATGCCAACATTTTCACACATTTCTTTTACACTTCATGCTTGAATTAAAGTGGAAAAATTTGATAAGAAAAATATTGGCAGGGTTGAAAACTCTGGAAAAAGCAGGAAACAGACCTAAGATCCATGAGCACACGTGGTAATTAATTCAAACTTGCATTAGCAAAGCTCTGTCTGAGCTCTTCCTGTTCTAGTAACTCTGAAACAGTGGTTCACAAGTAGTTTCATGGTTCATTTATAGTGAATTTGTGCAACATATTGTGCAAAGAAAAGCCCACTTTTTCAGAGTTTGAAGGTCTGAAGTCCCCGAAAATACATTTACACCGTTTGAGAACAATCATTTCGATTTATGAGTATACAATTTTCCAAAATCATTCTCATTAGATTATTTTTTTTTTTATTTCTTGTGAGATCTTTCAGTAAATTAGTTTCCAGTGTCCTGAAATAGCCACAGCCCCCACAAAGCAGAAAGATGAACTGATAACCTGTAACTTTAGCCGACCTCTGGTGTCTGCGTCATCACCAGTGTTATGCATAAAAAAGTTAAATTCAAGTCAATTCAGTTTAATTATAAAGTGCCAATCCACAACACATCCCGCCTAGAGGCACTAACCGAACGAAAAGGTAATGCAGCTCACTTTGGCGTCATTTAACAGCGCTCTGTTTGGGGGTAGATGAAAGATTTACACTGATCGTTAGGGGCAAACTTGAGATATTCCTGGAGAAACAGTTGCAGCAATTCCCCTCAGGGAGCACGGTTAAAGCACTGTACAAGTAAAAGCCATTCATCATTTAAGCAGAGGTGGGTAGTGACTAGTTACATTTACTTGAGTAAGGAGTTTGCCAAGCCATTCACTTTCAAGCAATATTCTGAGCTCACTAAAATGTACAGACCAACAAATAGAAGCATAAAAAATTGTCATAGATTTGAGATTTTAACACATCCTTCAGCACAACGGGACGGGTATACAATAAAAACTGCCGTAGTTCATTTGCCTCCCGCCTGCTTCACTCACCCTGAAGGACAAGGCAGCAATGGAGGGAGCCCACGTAAAGCTAAAAGCATGGCTATCAGCAGTGGACAAGTCCGGTCTTCAAGGCATGGATATACCAGCATGGCATCCTTCCAAGACTTCTTTGGCCACTACTGATTTATGAAGTCCCAGTAACTATGGTGGAGGGCTTTGAACGCAATGTCAGCCAATACCTACGAAGATGGCTGGGTCTGCCGAAGAGCCTCAGCAGCATTGCCCTTTATGGGCACTCCAACAAGCTGCAGCTCCCTTTGACTGGCGTGACGGAGGAGTTTAAAGTCACCAGAGCCAGGGAGGTGTTGCTTTACAGAGACTCTGCTGACGCCAATTCAATTCAATTTTATTTATATAGCGCCAATTCATGAAACATGTCATCTCAAGGCACTTTACAAAGTCAAAATCAATCATATTATACAGATTGGTCAAAAATTTCCTATATAAGGGAACCAGTTGATTGCTTCAAAGTCCCGACAAGCAGCATTCACTCCTGGAGAAGCGTAGAGCTACAGGGAGAGTCGTCTGCATTGTCCATGGCTTTGCAGCAATCCCTCATACTGAGCAAGCATGAAGCGAAAGTGGGAAGAAAAGCGGGAAGGAAAAACCTCCGGCAGAACCGGGCTCAGTATGAACGGTTATCTGCCTCGACCGACTGGGGGTTACAGAAGACAGAGCAGAGACACAACAAGACAGACAAACAAGCACAGAAGCAAACATTGATCTAGTATTCTGTTCTACATTAGATGGTAATAGCGGGTGAGCCGTCTTCACTGGATGATGTCTCAGATAACAGAACGCCAGACCAGGTGTACCTACTATGAAGAAAAAAAAGAGAGAGAACAAAAGTTATAAGAAATTATGACAAGCAATGCATAATTGAAGAACAGTAGAACTCGATAGAGTGAGAAAAATAGATCCTGATGTCCTCCAGTAGTCTAAGCCCATAGAAGCACATCCCCATAGGTAGGTCAGGGCAACATAAGCCACTCTAGTTATAAGCTTTGTCGAAAAGGAAAGTTTTAAGATTAGTCTTAAAAGTAGACAGGGTGTCTGCCTCACGGACCAAAACGGAGTTGGTTCCACAGGAGAGGAGCCTGATAGCTAAAGGATCTGCCTCCCATTCTACTTTTAGAGACTCTAGGAACCACCAGCAGACCTGCAGTCTGAGAGCGAAGTGCTCTGTTAGGAACATACGGGGTAATCAGAGCTCTGATATATGATGGAGCTTGATTATTAAGGGCTTTATACGTTAGAAGAAGAATTTTAAATTCTATTCTTGATTTAACAGGAAGCCAATGAAGGGAAGCTAAAATTGGAGAAATATGATCCCTCTTGTTGATTTTCATCAGAACTCTTGCTGCAGCATTTTGGATCAGCTGAAGACTTTGAACTGCATTTTGTGGACTTCCTGATAGTAAAGAATTACAATAAGCCTTTAAGTAACAAATGCATGGACTAGTTTTTCAGCATCGCTCCTGGACATGTCATGAACCAGAGACAGAGGACCCAGTATTCAGCCAGACAAGAGAGGTTTTAAGCAAAAAAACAGGATTTATTAATAAACAGGGACAGTCAAGGCTCAATGGTCAAAAAGGCAGTCCAAAATCCGGTACACTCAAGGCAGTCCAAAATAGGCAGAAGTACAGACAAGGATAAGGCAAACTCAGAACATCCCAAGGCAGGTCCAGGTCAGAAAAACAGGTAAGCAATCATACAGGGCAAGAAAATCAGGTTCAGGGATCAGGCTGGCTCAGAGTCAAAAAGGCAATTGGGTCGATATCAAACAGGGCTATCAGAAATACAACGCTGGATAAGACTCACCAAGTGGCTCGAATTGATCTGGCAGATTGCAGAGGTTTGTGACAGGACTATATAGGCGAGTGAGCAGGTGAACAGGAGTGAAGACTAATTACTGACATGGGTGGAGCTTATCAGGAACAAGGAAGTGACTGGAAGAAAACTGACACTGATTGGATGGTGACTGGAGAAGAGGAGTGACTGGGTGTTGTCTACGAGGTGAGCTGTCAGATAGCTGGCAGGTGAACTGAGGGACTGATTAAAGGCTGGATACAGAGAAGTAAACAGAGCAGGCCAAGTGAAGTGATAATAAACAAAATCAAACCACAATAAAATCCAAACTAGACCATAACCCAAAACAGAACACAAGCTATAACAGAAACCAAACAAGAAAGAACCCGAAACCAAAACTGAGCTTTAAAGCTGGAGAGTTTAACTAATAGATCAAAATAAACAAACAGTCAAAACAAAAACCCAGATCCTGACAGGACAGAATGTTTCTAATTTTGGCAATATTCCGGAGGTGAAAAAAGGAAACTCTGGAAACCTGTTTAATATGGGATTTAAATGACATGTCTTGGTCAAAAATAACACCAAGATTTTTTACTTTATTACCAGAGGCCAAGTTAATGCCATCCAGATTAAGCGATTGATTAAGAATTTTATTTTTTGAGGACTCTGGTCCAAAGATTACAACTTCTGTCTTGTCAGAATTTAAATGCAGAAAATTTAAAGTCATCCAGCTTTTGATGTCACTAAGACATGACTGTAGTTGAAGTAATTGATTGGATTCATCAGGATTTATGGACAAATACAACTGAGTGTCATCAGCATAACAGTGGAAATTAATCCCATGCTGTCTGATAATTTTGCCAATTGGAAGCATATATATATTAAAGAGAATTGGTCCAAGGACTGAACCCTGTGGTACTCCACAAGTGACCCTAGAGTTTGAAGAAGATTTATTATTAACATGAACAAACTGGAATCTGTCCGACAGATAAGATTTAAACCAGCCTAATGCTTTCCCCTTAATTCCTACAGTATGCTCAAGTCTTTGTAGGAGAATATTGTGATCAACTGTGTCAAATGCAGCACTGAGATCTAACAGGACAGGTACAGACACAAGTCCATTATCTGAGGCCATGAGAATATCATTAGTGACCTTCACCAGAGCCGTTTCAATGCTATGATGAGCTCTGAAGCCTGACTGAAACTCCTCAAGTAGGTCATTACTTTGTAAATGTTCACATAGTTGATTAGCAACTACTTTCTCAAGAATTTTAGATAGGAAAAGAAAATTAGATATAGGTCTGTAATTTACTAACTCATCTTGATCAAGAGAAGGTTTCTTAAGTAAAGGTTTAATAACAGCTACTTTAAAAGCCTGTGGTACATATCCATTTACTATGGATAGATTAACCATGTCCAAAATAGGGCCACTGATCAATGGGAATATCTCCTTAAACAACTTGGTTGGGCTTGGGTCTAACATACAGGTAGAAGGTTTAGATGAAGCTAATATTTTAGATAGCTCAGAAAGCTCTACTGCTTCTAGACAGTTCAGACACAGCGCAGGTTCTAAAGATTCCTCCAACGCTGCCTCACTTACTGAGGACGAGGTAATCATGTTTGGGAGGATGCCAATTATTTTATTTTTAATGGCATCAATTTTATTTATGAAGAATCCCATAAAGTCATTACTGCTAAGAGCTAAGGGAATGGATGGATCAACAGAGCTGTGGCTCTGGGTAAGTTTAGCAACCGTACTGAAGAGAAATCTAGGATTATTTTTATTCTCCTCAATTAATGATGAAAAATATGCTGCTCTAACTCTGCGAAGGCTCCTATTATACAACAATAAACTGTCTTTCCAGATTAGGTAGGATTCCTCTTGGTGTGTAGAGCGCCATTTTCTATCCAAGAGTCTCTCCAAGAGAAGAGCGAGAGTCTCTTCTGCCGGCATCACGGTCAGAACTGGGAGGAAATGGCGAGCACAAAAGGCAGTCGACCAAGCAGAGGCGAGACTGAGACATAGCGTCTTAGTTGGCTCTGTGGCAGTTGGACGAGCTGGTCTAGGTCGCCACACAAAGCCACGCTACGACCAAGCCCGAGGACAAGAGCGACGCCAGATGGTGCAGGGAGAGATTCGTGCAGAGGTGGAGGAGGAACGCAAAGTAGGACGGTGGCAATGCGCCAGCAAGGAGCCTGGGCTAATTGGGACCATGCATCCGCCCGGAAGATCACCTGGACAGAACTATGGAAGTATGAACCAGCAAGACTTAAGTTCCTGATCCAGTCGGTGTATGATGTCCTTTCAAGTCCATCTAACCTTTATATCTGGGGCCTTGCAGAAGCACCAACATGCCCACTGTGCCCGGCTCATGGTTCCCTCGAGCACATCCTGAGCTGCTGCCCTAAAGCGCTGGGAGAGGGAAGGTACACATGGCGCCATAACCAGGTGTTGAAGGCGGTAGCAGACACCATCTGCACCGAACTCCAGGAGTCAAAGCACCAGTCTCCTTTGAGGCACAAGATCTTCTTTGTCAAGGCAGGGGAGAAACCTCAGGGACCAGGTAAGGGCACAACTGGACTGATAGCCATGGCTCAGGATTGGCAGTTGCATGTGGACCTCGGAAGGCAGTTAAAGTTCCCAGAGCACATTGCAAGGAAGTCACTGAGGCCAGATCTGGTTTTAACATCTGATTTGACAAAGCAAGTTGTGTTACTGGAGCTTACAGTCCCCTGGAAGGACAGGATGGAGGAGGCTCACGAAAGGAAAAAGGCCAAATATCTTGAGCTGATGGAGGGCCTGCTGTGAGCCAATAGAAGTGGGCTGTAGAGGCTTCCTTAGTCAAACTGTGCATCGGGCATTCAGGCTCCTTGGCATCAGAGGGTTGCTTGAGAGAAGAGCCACCAGAAACATCACTGAGGCTGCTGAAAGAGCCTCAAGGTGGCTGTGGATCAAGAGGGGAGACGCATGGAGTAGCGCGCTGCTTGAACACAAACTGGGGCCTGATCAACCCCGGTTGGGTCGCCCCGGCGAGGGTGTCTGAAGATCAAAGACCCGAAACACCCTGTGACCCTGGGTCCTTCACTGAAGATGTGTTCAAGCTGCACCGTCTAGGTGTTTCAAAATCTCTAGCTAGTGTACAAACTCTGATGGAATAGCCCTTCAAAGCAAGGAGTTTAAAAAACCAGAGAGGCCTGACTAGCTATCACAGGAGAACCCAATGGGCCAGGGGGACCCAACCACAGATCAAGCAGACGCCTCCTCACCCCAAAGCACACCAAGCGCATATAATCTGATTGAATTTGACTTTGGAAAGTGCCTTGAGATGACATGTTTCATGAATTGGCGCTATATAAATAAAATTGAATTGAATTGAATATAATCCTGAGGGAAGGTGGCAACCAAGTTACTATCAAGGTTGGAGCACGGTGAGTGTCCATGATGGTGGTTTTCATCAGTGGCTTGTATAAAGCTCTGACACTGACTTCAGGAAATGTCGTTCGGTAACCTATTCTTTTTTTTGTGTCCTGTCTGGCAATGTAGCATTAATAATTATTGTCCTAATGCCAAAAAGGGCCCAACAGATTTTACTTTCACAAGTGGAGCCTTACTGCATTCACCGTAGTGCTCCGCTTGATTTATGCATGCAAGTAGCTTTATTATAATTTATGCTGGGAATATTTCATGTTATATGGACACTAAAACAAGAAGATAGAAGAGAAAAAAAGGAGAAAAGGTGAAAAATAGAGGAGATAAAAGGGAAAGAATGATACAACATCCTCAGTGTGCTTCTTCACCTGCAAAGAGAGATAAAAAAGAACAGCAGAACGGTACCATCCCTGAACTACATACAGTATTAATAAATACAACATGCATAAAGTGACAGCTGAAGATAATAATAGGGGTCATTCGGCCCCATTCTAACATCAGTTAGATGGCACTTGTCACATCCAGGGTACGCAGTATGTGATTTCACAGCTTTGACAAAGGCTCATGCTGTGGTATCGCACAATGGAGCTGACATTCAAAATGTCTTTCCCTTAAAAGCTCAGTGTGGTTAATTCATTTACAGGAAGCTGCAAATATTCTGACAAAGACTTGGGTTTACAATTGCCAAAAAAAGTCAATCACTACTGGGTTTTTACTGTACCCCTGAAACATGCCAAGCATTGGCCAAAACTGAGTGACCATACTAAACATTTCATATATCTTTTTATATTTCTATATATTTTTTAAATATTGCTGTAACTGTCTGAGAAAGACTGTTTTTTTGTAACGTATTATTGTGTTTTCACAATTTATAAAGAATCAAAAGCTTGTAAAATGCTATAGGAAGGTTAAAATAAACTGTAAACTGATGCACAAAGAAAATGCATGTAAAGTTCATAAGCAATGGGAATTCCCATTGACCGTTGTTCATGTGAATGCATCACAGGTGCATTGTGGGCCGTTGATTCCAATGGACACAGAGAGCTTCAGACACCTATAAGATAAGTAGCCATTATTTTGTTGGACCTGTGCAGCTGCAATTGCCTTAGATAAATAATTCTCAAAACATTTTCATACCAACATGTGGTACCAGATACCAATTTTAAGAGATTTTGTCACAGAGACCATGTCGTAATTTGTTCTAAGTTTTAATGTTTCTCATAATTTTGCTAAACAACATTCAATTAATCGATTGAGCAAACTATAAAAATGGGTTAAAATGGCTGAACTGAGTTTAATGCAATTACCTTCACTTTGCATGAAACCCAGTTCAGCCAGTTCAGCTTCCAGTTCAACTTTATTACTATAATTCCATCATAATTAAACATATACAGGTGTCGAATCCGTAGAAATGTCAGAATTATTGGAAAAGAATTATCATTAACATAATGATTATTCAAATGGAGTTTGTGCTGAAGAAAAACTCAATAAAATAGAAAAAATATAACTGTTTCCACAACTGGGGGCTGGGGTTTAATGATTTGCCACAATTATTAATAAATGTACTCTACCCTGAATGTCATCTTTTCACAGTCACTTGCAAAACCCTGCAGTAAGAGTAAAAATATTATAAAACATAAACTTGTCAAAAAGCTACATCTATCTGTATAAAATCTTAGTAATGTTTCATTATTCACAGGCTTATGATTGAAAACATTTGCAGCTAACGAGTTACATTTTAGGCTAGCTGAGGCAGTGACATGAGCGTTTCTATATTACACAATTCCTGAGCTACTTCCAGAGGTGGTAGTAACTAGTTACTGCTAGTTGTTGTCATTTCTGCAGGGTCATTTTCCATTTCACATTCACGATTTTAAGGAAACGGAGCTGCATTTCCTGACTGATGTGTTATACAGACTTTTCTCGGGTCAGCCAACACCAAGAAAAGATGCAGATTTATTTTTGTTGGATCTTGACTTTCAGGTATAATTGTTGTTTTCTGTTTCATGGACATAAGTTAATCCATCTCATTTGTACTAAAATTATTGCCTCTTTCGTTCCTTACGGTCTTGGCCTTTATTCCTTCTTTTTCTGTCCTTTTCACCTCGTCTTTTCCCTGCTCACAGCTTTCTGCTTTCAAGGCAGATCTCCAGCCGTCCCTCTTCCGCCTCCTCTCGGCTTACTCAAGCTGGCAAGGCCACTTATCACAATTTAATTTTCTTTCTCAGCATGGTGTGTGGCTGTTTGTGTGTTAGACAAACAAGGAAAAGAAAAAAGAAAAGCAAACACTTTTGAATGAAAAAGGGAGAGGCCTCAAAAAATCTTGTGGATAATATAATTTAGATCAGCTTTTAGTCAGCTTTTGGTGCCTTACAAAAGGATAAGAATGTTGTTTTCCTTTCCTCTTACAAAGATACACTGAAGTAGTAATGCTTTAAAATCTAGAGGCAGACGCTGTCGGTCAGAAATCCTTAGTATGTTTTACTAGATCAGTGCTTCTCAAATAGTGGGGCGCACCACTAGGGAGGCATCAAAGTATTGCAGGGGGAGGGCTTAACAGCCTTGCCTTTATTTGTCCAGAACATAAAGGCCTTCTACATCATTCTAAATCTGACAGCGCCCTGTTTGGTCTGTACCCTTGGTCAAAAGTATGTTGAATACTAATAATAAACTCCTAAAAAAGTGCAAAACTTAATGTAACTGAAGTTTGTCTTTAATATTAATGGCTTGATAATATTTTGCCATATGAGGTTCATAGCCAGTTAAAAGTTGACTGCAGGCCTGAATCGGGGTAAAAGCCATTTATATTGTTATTAATATATAGTTAAAAACCGTGTGGCAATGTTGAATCATTCTAGTGTTTAATCATTCTAGTTGTTTGAAACCATTGTTATATTTTATTAATGAACCCATATTTATGTTATACATTTTAAAAGGGATTCTGGATCATTTTTAGAACAGCAGCTTTAATGCGTTAAAACAGATAAAAGTAAAAATTTTTGGCCCATTTTGTTGGGATGGGGGGGGGGTACTGCAGGAATATTAGCAAAGGAATGTTCACAAAGAATCTCCTTTACTTTCACTTAATTTGCTACCCTCAGCACGCTATGCTAGCAGCCTGCTAGAAGCGCCATGTGAAACAGCATAACTAGCTTTGAGAAGCACACATGCCCATTGTTACTTCAGTTATAATGAAATATCACAGATAACCTCCAATTTATGTAATGTATTGTAAATTAATCTCGTATGTGTGGAGGAAATAGACGCGCTCCTTTACTCCTACTTTTTTTGCTCGCCTTAGCTGGCTAGGTTATGCTAGCAGCCTGCTAAAAGCTCCATGTAAAACCGCACAACAAGCTTTGATTCAAACATACCAGTCTGAAAATGTCATGAACACGCAAATATATCGGGATATGGCGATGAAATTTTCTCCTCTCACGGCTGCAATCCAGGGCATCTATTTGTTAGTTCAGAGATCCGAGCTCCTCAGCTGTGCTTCCATCCTGGTGAACTTAAAAATCTCAATCCATTGTTCTTTTTCCCGCATGATTTTAGCTTTTTAAACCCAGAAAACAGAGACTGCATTCTGGATGAAGGCTATGTAAACAAACAGAAGTCCATTTCCCGATGCTCAGGTATCCCACAATGCAGTGCAGTTGTGACATCACCCTTTCAAGCCCCATAGTCACTATTCATTGTGTAACAAGACTGCCGACTTTCTCCTTTTCAGTGTAGACACAAACCATATAGAAAAATGGGAGCAGTGTATTTTTTACAGTTCAAATACTATATATTAAAAAGGAATGAAATTACTAACAAAGAAATGTAAATGTATATAAAAGTATAGTTTACAGGTTAAAACAGACAGCACAGACAGCAGAAAAACGAGATAAGCAGAATACTTTGATCAGTTGAATTATGTAGGATGTATTTGAACTGTACCGATCCGTTGTGGTGAAGAGAGAGCTGAGCCAAAAGGCGAAGCTCTCGATTTACCGGTCGATCTACGTTCCTACCCTCATCTATGGTCACGAGCTTTGGGTCGTGACCGAAAGAACGAGATCCCGGATACAAGCGGCTGAAATGAGTTTTCTCCGTAGTGTGTCTGGGCTCTCCCTTAGAGATAGGGTGAGGAGCTCAGTCATCCGGGGAGGACTCAGAGTAGAGCCGCTGCTCCTCCACGTCGAGAGGAGCCAGTTGAGGTGGCTCGGGCATCTGGTCAGGATGCCTCCTGGACGCCTCCCTGGAGAGGTGTTCCAGGCACGTCCCACCGGGAGGAGGCCCAGGGGAAGACCCAGGACATGCTGGAGGGACTATGTCTCCCGGCTGGCCTGGGAACGCCTTGGGGTTCCTCCTGAGGAGCTGGCCCAAGTGGCTGGGGAGAGGGACGTCTGGGCCTCCCTACTGAAGCTGCTACCCCCGCGACCCGACCCCGGATAAGCGGAAGACAACGGACGGACGGACGGACGGACGGTATTTGAACTTTTTAATACATTCCCTGGTTATAGCGCCCCCTGCTGCTCAGGGGAAGATCACAGAGTGATTGGAGCCCTTAAAATATTGGTTTAACTGAGAGGTCTGGGTGGAGAAACTGATCATTGTTTTGTTCATACTAAAAACTAGTGTTTGTTTAATCACAATCAGTTTCATGGTGTGGCACTAAAAAGAGTTAATAATTAACATATTAACAATAATTAATGAGATTAAAGATATAGAGAAATAACTCTAAATAAACACATGAACAATTTCATGTAGTTATGCACATTTTTCACTTATTTCAGTTGTCTTACTTACTGAAATATATCTTTCAAGAAGTATAACTACCAATTAGTTTTCCACCTAAATTGTGTGAATAACTGGCATTCCTTTAGGTTATTTAACTTTTTTTGTTTCTTTAGCCATTTATAGTCATCATACTTTTTACTTATACAGTGAGATCCCTTCAAAAGTACGAACAAGAGCAAAAAAAGACTAAATGAAAATTGTATGATCTAAATAATTTTTCTATTAAGATTTTTTGCTGTCTGAATAGGAAAATCTGTATTAAGTTTAGAATATTTCACAAAAATATTTATGGCGTATATTTTCATCAGGCAGTTTGGACAGCTTTACAAATTTTTAATTCCTTATTGAATTCCTAAAATAAACCTGCATGTTTATTAAGATGAAACTTTTTCTTTACTGTTTGTAAAATATATTTTCTTATTATTATTCTTCCTATTTCTTAAACAGTGTAAACTCAGTTTCCTTCAACTTAATTCGCACCAAAGGATGTGACTGCAGACATTCAACAACTCTATAAAGTTCTAAAACATCAGATCTAATCATTACTCTAAAAAAGGACTACGGTGTGTGTCTGTACTTGTTTTTAAGCCTATTCAGGACTTTTTCTGGTTATTCACCAACCAGGCTCTTATGAGGACCTAACTCTGTTTCTAATGCAGCAGACTCCATTAACAGGATTTAGGGTTAGGTTTAAAGGTATGGCTTGATTTAAGCTTTGGTTAAGGGTACGTTTAGGAATATTGTAATTTTCTGTGTAAGTATTAGGTCTCGGCATAGATGGAGTTAAATTAATGGGAGTCACTGCAAAGTCCTAACATGGGTAGAAATACAAACGAGTGTGTTCTCTTCTCCGCTCTCGTTGAATAAAAATAAACATGTTATTTATAGACACAAAGCTTTCTCTGCACCACATTTACATAAATGTCACAGCAGCTCTCACGTCTTCAGCGTTACAACACATCATTGATCTGTGGCGAGAGAGCTCCGAGTGGACTGTTTTCTTGTGTAATTTGAGCCTCTGTGTGTGCATTTTAGAGCACTAACTGTGGGTGAAGTGGGTCCAGTTTGTGAAAATTGCTTTTCAGCCTGAAGCCAAAGGTCAATAACCTTACAGTTTCATTGTCCCTGTGACGGTCTGTCATTTACAGTTCAGTACTGATGTTAACCTGAGGACTCGTTTTGGTTTTAGGGGTTTCTGAAAGCTCCTGGTATGGAGAAATAATGGTGGCAAATGCTGCCCACGTTCAATTACTTTTTCATATTCTTCCTCTTTATAAAAACACACACACACACACACACACACACACACACACACACACACACACACATATATATATATATATATATATATATATATATATATGTTTTTATGTGTGTAGGTATATACATGTGAATACATAAACGAGTTCTTAGTTTTCTTCTGTTTTGCTTTTCTCATTTCAATAAGTTGTATTATTTGAGTAAACATAATTGTGGTGGACCGAGGTAAAACGCATGAGGAGTCACAGGAAATTATTCAAAAGTTGCGTTTTTTATTTTTAACCCAAACTTACAAAAATGGTGGGTTCCAGAGTCATAAAAGAGGTCAAAAAAGAAAAACAAACTTTAACTGAAGCAAACTGTGCCCAAACTAACTGACTGCAACTAAACATACTAAACTAAACATAACTGACCTCCCAAGAAATGACACACAAGGGTATATATACACTGGCTGATCAGACCAATAACACAATAGGGGTAATTAAAACCAAACAAACACTCACAAATGACAAAACAAAGCAGTACAGTTAAGTTTGGCAATAAACTAATCTAAGAACAATGAAAAACACACCAACCTCTAAATACAAACCCTAAGTGAAATACAAAACAAAGAAAGAAAAATACAAATTCTCCCTTCCAGCAAAAGCAGGTGGAACAGTCCAATTTTCCCTCCCTGTATTTAGGTGATCTCAGCCCTGGCTGCCATCCTTTGTCTGGCCAAACAACAAGACAAACAACGAAAACACAAAGAAAATATGGATAAGTGGCTATAAGTACAAAAGTGAACTAAATGTGCACGCTTACAAATAGAACACATGTACTTAAACTAAGAATAAAGTTTTATTGCAAACTAAAGTGTATGTATACTGATTGGTAAATGAAAAGGTGCATGTGTGGCACTGACTTTTAAGGTGTGGCCATGGGTTTGGCCATAACAATACTTTATGGATAAAACAATGTGTTTGGATATCTAATGTCTCGGCTTGTCAAAGAAACAAGGTGTCCTGTTTATTGTTGTTTTTTGTTTTCTATAGTATAATGTTGTCAGGACTCAGCCAGCAGGACCGAGTAGCTTGCTGCCGGTTCTGCTGCACTTGTTTCTTTTCACAGGTGTTCGGTGTTGACCAAGGGGGCGGAGCCCACACACCTGCGGATGGTTGAGCAGCACCAGACAGCTCCATTTAAACAGCTCACAGACAGCAGGAAGATGCCAGAGTGTTACCGTCGTGGTATGCAACCAAGCCGTAGCCTCCAGCTCTACAAATCCTCGGTGAAAACATTAAGATTGTCTTACCTTGTGTCTCCCAGGTTCCTCTGCGTGTTTCGAAGTCCTCCTCCCGTGTCTGACTCCTCAAGGAGGTTCACTCGTGCTGGCTCCTGTTCCTGAACTCCACCGTGTTCCTCTCAAATCAGTTCCTCATCCTCGGACCCCCACCTTCTTCAGACATCTACTGGTCTCTCCTGCTGTTCTGGACCCTGGATATCCTGGTGCTGCTCGGACCCACCTCTGCCTCCGCTCTCTGGTCTCCCCGACACCTGTGGCTCCACCTAACAAGCGCTGAGCCTCACTGCCTCCTCCCCGGTTTGGTTTCCCTGCTAAGTGGTAAGCTTACGTCCAGCAGCACTCTCCCCTCGCTCCCCTTCTGTAGCTAATCCATCTCTCCTTCCCCTAGATTGATCCGGTTTCCCGTCCCCCTGGTTCTCGTTCCGATCCAGTTCGGCGTAGTCCAGCCATTCCAGTCACCTTACTAAATAAACCTTTTTCGATATCTACCTGTTTGTCGAGTGTATTCTGCATGTGGGCGAAACATCTCAAGCCGAACATGACAGAAGAACACTCTGGCCAAACAAATCCCACAGATACACTCGGGCAAACATTAACAGCACAACAGGATCAGATTCGGGGGTTAGAAGCCGCGGTAGTGGGCTTACAAGGCCAGCTACAGGGGTTAGCCACCCAGCTTAATCAGCTCGTGGGTTTGGTTAGTACTAACCTTCAACCAGCCCCTTCCGCGTCCTCCAGCTCCTCCCCTGAACCGACGTCAGCAGTTACGTCCCCGCCTGTAAGTGAGTCTTCCTCGCCGTCTCCGGAGAAGTACTCTGGAGAGGCTGGAGAATGTGGCGGTTTTCTTTTTCAATGTTCCCTTGTGTTTAATCGGTCCCCACGTACTTTTTCACAAGACTATGCTAAGATATCATTTATCTTACGGCTTTTAACGGGCCGAGCACTGAGGTGGGCTGAGTCCCGTTTTCCGGACTGTCAGCAGTTCGGTTGCACTTTCAACAACTTTATTACAGAGTTTAAAACAGTCTTTGCTGCTGAGTCAGATGAGGCTCAGGATTCCCAACTACTACTTACCTTACGTCAGCGGGGCAGACGGGTAGCGGACTACGCCATTGAGTTCCGTACAGTGGCGGCGGCTGCTGGCTGGGAACAGCGAGCACTTACGTCCGTTTTTCTCCAGTCCTTAGATGAGTCCCTTAAGGACGAACTAGCGCGTGTTGAACGGCCCGACACTTTGAATGATTTCATCGCTCTGGCGGTCAGATTGGACAACCGTTTACGGGCGCGCAGTAAGAGCCGCCTCGAGCGACCGCCAGTTTTTCGACCGGCTCTTAGCGAGCGAACCCCCACCAGATCCGCTGTAGCGCCTCCCTCTCCACCAGAGCCTATGCAGTTGGGCCGCGTTCGACTTACGCCCGATGAAAGGCAACAACGTATGAGCTCTAGGCTCTGCCTGTATTGTGCTTCGCCTGCTCATTTCATTAAAGATTGCCCCGATCGGCCAAAAGAACAGGTCCGTCGGTTGTAGAGGAGAGACCAACGGACCCACACCAGTTATCTCCTCCACGCCTTTGTTTGCCTGCCGTGGTCGTTTCTGGCCGAGATACGTTTAAGATGTCAGCGTTAATTGATTCAGGTTGTGACTTCAACCTAGTTGATAGAGCATTCGTTCAACAGGCCGGAATCGAGACGGTTGCCCTTAGCTCACCCCTCCAGGTTTCTGCCCTGGATGGGGGAGATCTTCCGAGGATCACTCACAAAACTGTTCCTATAGAACTCGTAGTTTCTGGAAATCACCATGAACGTGTTTCTTTCCTCATTTTTCCGGTTAAGCAGGCACCCGTGGTTCTAGGTTTCCCGTGGCTTCAACATCATAACCCGCAGATCAATTGGGCCGGCCGTAGGGTAGAGACCTGGTCACCTAATTGTCACGCAAATTGTTTACAGTCGGCTGTTCCGTCGCCTCAGTCCCCCGTTCTGCCCTGCGCTCAGGTAGACCCCGATGTTTTGAAGTTAGTGCCGAGACAATATCACGACCTGGGGCAGGTTTTTAGTAAGGAGCAGGCTAGTTCTCTTCCCCCGCACCGCCCGTACGACTGTGCAATTGACCTCCTGCCCGGTGCTCCGTTGCCATCCAGCCGCCTGTATAACATTTCCCAGAGCGAACGCCTAGCTTTAGAAAAGTATGTTAAGGAGTCCCTAGCCGCAGGGCTTATACGCACCTCGTCTTCTCCGCTAGGGGCAGGATTTTTCTTTGTGGGCAAAAAGGATGGTTCCCTTCGGCCCTGCATAGACTACCGTGGCTTAAACGCCATCACTGTTAAGAATAAGTACCCTCTCCCGCTCCTCTCCTCCGCATTAGAACCAGTTCAATCAGCCACCATCTTTACTAAGCTGGACTTACGTAATGCTTACCACTTAGTGCGGATCCGCCGGGGAGATGAGTGGAAGACTGCATTCAAGACACCACTTGGACATTTTGAGTACCAGGTCATGCCATTCGGCCTGTGCAATGCTCCTGCAGTTTTCCAAGCCCTGGTTAACGATGTTCTGAGAGATTTCCTTAATGTTTTTGTTTTTGTCTATTTGGATGATATTTTGATTTACTCCCGTGACCCATCAGAACATCACAAGCACGTCCGACAAGTCCTCCAACGTCTCCTCGAAAACAGACTCTTCGTCAAAGCCGAGAAGTGTGAGTTCCATAAATCCTCCGTCACCTTCCTTGGACTCATCCTGGAGGGGGGCCAAGTGCGATCTGACCCCGAGAAGATCCGCGCAGTTCTCGACTGGCCCAAACCCGGATCCAGAAGAGACCTCCAGCGCTTCCTGGGCTTCGCCAATTTTTATAGAAGATTTATTCGTGGGTACAGTCAGATCGCCGCCCCTCTTCACGCACTCACCTCCACCAAGATCCCTTTCATCTGGACTCCTGACGCAGACTTAGCCTTCGTCAGTCTCAAGAACCAGTTCTCCCAAGCACCCATCCTCATCTACCCCGACCCTTCCAGGCAGTACATTGTCGAGATCGACGCCTCTGACACAGGTGTGGGAGCCGTTCTATCACAGGTGTCAGGGGCAGACCAGAAGCTCCATCCGTGTGCCTACTTCTCCAGGCGTTTGTCCCCGGCAGAGAGAAATTACGACGTTGGGGACAGAGAGCTATTGGCCATCAAGCTCGCCCTGGAGGAGTGGCGACATTGGTTGGAGGGTTCCGAGCAGCCGGTCCTCATCTGGACGGACCATAAGAACCTGGAATACATCCAAACTGCCAGAAGACTAAATCCCCGTCAAGCCCGCTGGTCTCTGTTTTTCTCCCGTTTCAATCTCACCATCTCCTATCGCCCTGGGTCCAAGAACGTCAAGCCGGACGCCCTGTCCCGTCTGTACACCTCCCCCGACTCAGAGAAGGAACCAGCAGCCATCATACCCCCCTCCTGGGTGCTTGGAGCTCTACAGTGGGAGGTCCAGGATCTCATCACCCGTGCCCTGCCTACAGACCCAGACCCCGGAACCGGTCCACCGAATCGTACCTACGTACCTCTCTCAGTAAGACCTCAGGTTATTCAATGGGCTCACTCAGAGAAGTTCTCTGCACATCCCGGAATCCATCGCACTCAGACTCTCATCGCCCGAAGTTTTTGGTGGCCCACCTTGTTCCAGGACGTTAAGCAGTTTGTTCTCTCCTGTCCCATATGCGCACAAAATAAACCATCTAACAGACCTCCCGCCGGCCTCCTTCAACCCTTACCAGTTCCCGAACGTCCCTGGTCACACATTGCACTAGATTTCGTTACCGGACTCCCCTCCTCCCAAGGCATGTCAGTCATTCTCACGGTGGTCGACCGATTCTCCAAGGCCTGTCATCTCATTCCACTCCGCAAGCTCCCCTCCGCTCTCCTTACGGCCCAGCTCCTGGTTAAACATGTCTTTCGACTTCACGGAATTCCTCGGGAGATCCTGTCTGACCGTGGTCCCCAGTTTACATCTCGGGTATGGAAGGAGTTTGCCGCGGCCCTTGGGGCCCGGTATACCCTGACCTCAGGTTACCACCCTCAGACCAACGGTCAGACAGAGAGGATGAACCAGGAGCTGGAGACCGCCCTCCGTTGCCTCACATCCAAGAACCCCACTGAATGGAATAAATTTCTCCCCTGGATTGAGTATGCTCACAACAGTCACGTTTCCTCTGCCACTGGTCACTCACCCTTCGAGATCTCCCTAGGATACCAACCACCACTCCTTCCCGAGAACAATCACCAAATCACCATTCCATCTGTGCAAGACCACATCACCCGTTGCCGTCAGATCTGGACCCAGGCAAACCAAGCCCTGCATGAGACCGCTGAGCAGAATCGTCGGTTCGCTGACCAGAGGCGGGTTCCAGCCCCCACCTACCACCCGGGTCAGCAAGTCTGGTTGTCCACCCGAGACCTCCCCTCCCGAGCAGCCGCACGAAAATTATCTCCCCGATTCACCGGTCCATATGAAATCACCTCAGTCATCAGTCCCACCACTGTTCGACTTCGTCTCCCGTCCCACTCCCGTGTACATCCAACCTTCCATGTCTCACAGATCAAGCCCGTTGTGTCAAGTCCCTTGTGCCCTCCGGCCGAACCCCCTCCACCCACCCAGGACCATCAGGGACGTGTGATCCAAAGGATCGTGGCCTCCCGTCCACGAGGTAGAGGTGTCCAATACCTCGTGGATTGGGTTGGTCGCGGTCCGGAGGATCGGTCCTGGCTCCCTGGCTCCTCCATCCCGGACCAATCACTGATCGACGCCTTCATCGCCTCTCGTCCTTCTACTTCCTCTTCTGGGTCGCCGGGTGGCGACCCTTGAGGGGGGGGTGGTGTCAGGACTCAGCCAGCAGGACCGAGTAGCTTGCTGCCGGTTCTGCTGCACTTGTTTCTTTTCACAGGTGTTCGGTGTTGACCAAGGGGGCGGAGCCCACACACCTGCGGATGGTTGAGCAGCACCAGACAGCTCCATTTAAACAGCTCACAGACAGCAGGAAGATGCCAGAGTGTTACCGTCGTGGTATGCAACCAAGCCGTAGCCTCCAGCTCTACAAATCCTCGGTGAAAACATTAAGATTGTCTTACCTTGTGTCTCCCAGGTTCCTCTGCGTGTTTCGAAGTCCTCCTCCCGTGTCTGACTCCTCAAGGAGGTTCACTCGTGCTGGCTCCTGTTCCTGAACTCCACCGTGTTCCTCTCAAATCAGTTCCTCATCCTCGGACCCCCACCTTCTTCAGACATCTACTGGTCTCTCCTGCTGTTCTGGACCCTGGATATCCTGGTGCTGCTCGGACCCACCTCTGCCTCCGCTCTCTGGTCTCCCCGACACCTGTGGCTCCACCTAACAAGCGCTGAGCCTCACTGCCTCCTCCCCGGTTTGGTTTCCCTGCTAAGTGGTAAGCTTACGTCCAGCAGCACTCTCCCCTCGCTCCCCTTCTGTAGCTAATCCATCTCTCCTTCCCCTAGATTGATCCGGTTTCCCGTCCCCCTGGTTCTCGTTCCGATCCAGTTCGGCGTAGTCCAGCCATTCCAGTCACCTTACTAAATAAACCTTTTTCTATATCTACCTGTTTGTCGAGTGTATTCTGCATGTGGGCGAAACATCTCAAGCCGAACATGACAAATGTGTAAAGTAACTTGTATATAAAAGGAAGGGTGTAGGGTCATATGAGTATTTATTTCTGCCTATCTCCTGTTCAAACAAATTACGAGCAAATGTTTCATTGTTTAAATGTGAAACTCAATTTGTTTGAAATAAACATACAAAAAAATTTCAGTCATCAGTCTTAGTGGCAAAGCATTCAACATGACAAGCAAATATGATAAATAACAACTCTGACATCCACCCTGACATCTCCAAGCCATTGCAACATGTATTCACATTTCTAACATAGCATCAGCTTGCACTGTTCTGTTTAGTCTCTTTTTTTTGCCATTCTCAATTTTTTCCAATCATAAAACTAATATTTGTTCCAGACAGGAATAACCCCAGGTTAAGGGTTATTCCCTTAATCTCCCAATTAATATGTGTACAGTGTGCTCCTGACACTGAGTGGCGCACAAGTTGTAATCTGTGGTCAAGGGTCTTGCTCAGGGAGCCATTGTGACACACTGAGTTTTAAACCAGCAATCTTTGCCACCACAATGATTCTCACTGTGGTCCAAATGTCTTAGAAATAGCACTGATGGTTCTGGCCTATTTGCTGCCAGCTCTCTTGCTTCAGGGTCATTATTTGCTGCACCTGTGATTTATGCTCAGTTTACACAATACATCAGAACGTTCCTGGGGTCCGTTCTTCGTACGTCGCTAACTCAGTTAGCTGGATTTGATTGTTGACGATTTGGCATGATCTTGGATCGTTTGGTTCTTCGAAACTCATCCTGGACTTGCTGTCATAGCAACAGGTGCGCAAACTTAAGCCAGCAGGCTTATTTCATGTAAACAGGATTAGATCGCAGCTTTATAAGGGGAGGAGATAGGGAAGTCTGTCTGTCGTATCCATGTCTTGTCCATTTTTACGACAGCAACCTGTTGCGGAAGGTGCAAGAATAATTCGCCGAGCCTTTCGGATTAATCGCGTATTGCGAGACAGACAGGATCCTTTAGCGCAGCGCGACAGTGTAATTGTGGAGAGATATCGTTTTTCTCGTGAGGCTGTTATTTACATAATTAATTTGTTGGAACCACACATTAAGTGTTCAACACGGAGGAGTCGGGCTTTGACAACTGCGCAGACTGTGTGCATTGCCCTCAGATTTTTTGCGAGTGGCACTTTTCTTTACACCATTGGCGATGCCGAGAACTTGGTGAAGAGTGCTGTCTGTCGTGCCATTCGCAAAGTGTACCTGGCACTGAAGCAGTTTTTAGGGGTTTTTGTGGCATTTCCAAGCCACTTAAGACCCCAGGTTGAAAAGCAGGATTTTTTTGGTGTTGCAGGTAGATTTATAATTGTTAATGAGATGCAATCATGACCATGTCAAAAAATATGACCTACAGTATGTGTCCTTCAGGCTTCCCTAATGTGATTGGTGCCATAGACTGCACACACA
The DNA here is from genome assembly GCA_037039145.1 of Fundulus diaphanus. Lineage (NCBI taxonomy): Eukaryota > Metazoa > Chordata > Actinopteri > Cyprinodontiformes > Fundulidae > Fundulus > Fundulus diaphanus. The sequence goes on along the minus strand of CM073124.1, from coordinate 5,108,091 downwards.
TCCCCATCAAGGCCCCACCAGGCCCAAATGAAGGGGATTTTGTAAACCGAAAGGGGGTTCACAGTGTAAATGTGCAGGTAAGTTACTGTCCAATTTATAATTTTCCAGATTAGCAATATATATTTTTAAAAAGGAATGGAATAAAAAGTTATGCAGTTGACTGACTAAAATCTCTTAGTTGGTGTGTGACTCTATGCATCTTATCACAAATGTGGAGGCAAAATGGCCAGGATCAGTGCATGACTCAAGGATTTTGCGAGAGTCACATTTATGTATGTATTCTTTATGGAGAACAGCCAGAAAGTCATCTCTTGCCTGCAACCTTTATACTCCTGCCAAACAAAGGCCTTTGTTTGGCAGGAGTATAAAGCTTGGCACTCCACATTACTCCAGACTTTTTGAATTGAGAAAGCTTCCTGGAGAGGAAGCGAAACGTCTTCAACTACGGAAATAAGTCCAGTTGCTTTGTTTTTTACCTTTTTTTGGATTGACCATGACCTTGATGACTGAGAATCTTCACCAGCATGCTGCTTGTACAGAAACTTAAATTATTACGTTTCACAAATATGATTACTCTCTCCTCAGCACCAGCAGTTTATTAATTGAAAGAAATCTGTTAAAATGCATTTCTGGCTGAATTTCCAGGTCTGGCTCGTTACCAGTTGAGCGCTTTTAGACTGCTCTGTGTTGTCAAGGTTGACATGGGGTGCTGTTTTTTCTTGATTCTTTATCCTTTTCTTCATAATGTGATGCTTTTGTGTTTTGTTTTGTTTCCTTGACTGATTTCTTTTGTAACCGTGTTACAAAAGCCGGAGGCGAACTGGAATGCATTCTGTGTCGCAGCCATGTGAAAATGAACGTGTTTGGAGGCGGAGTCCTTTATCATCTCAACCTTATGTCAAATCTTCATCAATAGGCTTCAGCTCTAGATGAATTAATGTTGTAAAGCCAAGCAGATGTGTAAAGCTGTAGAAATGTGGCATCTTAGCCTCCCTGTAAAGCATCATTACAGAAATAAGCAGCTAAACCAAAACATAAAGTGCATTTCTGGAGAGAAACAGGAGCAGTGGGAGCTGCGCGTAAACTCTGATCGACTCCAGTGGATGAACTCTGGAGGATTTAACGTCTGCTGATCGACTGTTTCCAGCCTGCTCGGTCAGCAGGAGCCTGAAATGTGGCACAGGGCTTAAGTAATTGGTTATGCTGGAAGCTCTGACTGATGGGCCTCTGCTCTGTTCTCCACTCAGGCCCTCCTGCTGCAGTTATTGGGCTAAGGAGATGGTGCCAAACCGGGAAACCTGCTGATATCCACATTTAGATATTAAAGTGCCAGATGTCATAATAAGATGTTCAACATCTGGGAACAGAGGGGACTTGAGGAGGATGTGCGCTGCAGAGCATCTAGTCACTAAATCAATCCCATTTCTCTCATGTCTTCTTTTTTCTTAGTATCTTTAATCTTCATTAATCATCCCATTCCTCATTCATCCTAATCTCTCTTTGTAATCTCTCTCCTTCCTTTCACTTTTCTCTTCTTTGCACCCTTTATTCCTCCATCACTCCCTTTTATTTATCCCCTCCCCCTACTCATTACATTTCCTTCTTCTTCTCCTCCTGACCTCCATCTCCTCTTAATCCGCCCCTCTCCTCTCTTGCCCATGCTCACGTCCCGACTCGGCATCCATCCGCGCCCCCGAGGCCAGCCGCGCTCCTCCTCACCCCGCCCGCCTGCGCGCTCTGATTGTGTGTGAGCGCTGGGAGCGAGTCGAGCAGCGGAGGACACTTTCTCCTCTTCCTCTCCTTCACTCCAACATGCTCTCTGCTTAGGCTGCGGGCTGGCTCTAGAAGTGACGGTGAGTGGTTCCTCCTTTTTGCGCATTTTTCGCTCGGTGCGTGCGCGTTTTTTGCTGTGCGCGCTTCTTCTGCGCTCTTGGTTCCTTGCGGGCATCCCTGGCTGCTGATTATGGGCCATGTGGAGCTGCTCTGTGTAGGGGGACGTGCCTCTTTGCAAGTGTTGCTGCTGCTTTAAAGCCTGTAAACATCCCGTGTTGATCCGTGATTGATTACGCAGAAGCATTTGTTGAAGGACTGTCATGAGAGACGCTGCGAGCGCATCCATGTCCCGCCTTTCTCGCCAACTTTAAGGAGCGTGGGTGAAATCTTTAAGGTGCGCAGCTGGGTTTTTGTTTTACTCACTTTAAGGCCCCTTTATCCGGAGCGGCTCCCGGTTTAATGAGCGTTCAGCTCCCAGGGGGAGTGGGTGCATGGAGCCGGGGAGCGCTGGGACACCGAGCGGTGTCCTATAGGATCAAAAACAAACTCTGGTTCCTGCTCGGATAGCTTTCAGGAAGAGGAAAAACTCCGACTCTCTTGTATAAAACGGGATTATTCTGAGTCTGGTTAAAAACCGCGAATAATAAATTTAAATGTTTCTGGTTGTTGGAGCTGCTTCCTGGTTGTAGTAGTTCTCAGATTTCATTGACGCGCCTCTTTGGATGGAAGGATCGGGCAGCAGGATCTGGTTGGGCTTTCAGAGCCGCAGAAAGAAAAGATGCGCTTTGTTTAAGATTCAAGACAAATCCTCCCATTTATCAGTATTTCCAGTCAAAAGTCCTCCTGATGTATGTTTCATTCAGAGATCAGATTTGATTTTAAACGCTCTTTCTCTCATCCCCACCCGCTCATCGCAGAAACATGGTTTCCAGTAGAGCTGCGCGGACTTCTCCATCTGCTGCCTTGCAGGATGAAGCGCCCATAAAACTGGCACAGCACCACATTCTCCTCAATTGTATTCCACATTTCTGCATAATCTCAGCTGGTTTTACGCGAAAATTGAGCTCAAGAAAGCAGCTTTCCCTTTAACGTTGTTTGTTGCAGCCCATTGGTCGCATGGAGTTATACGTTAAAAGCATCGCATTTAGCACAGACAGCATCATTGAGGTGTCATTTGAAGAAGGGCAGGGTATTGTGGCATGTTATCTGTGGCTCCGCAGGCTTGGTGCAGGTCTGCAGGCTGCAGAGAGGAGCATCCGGCATGAAGTGTGACTGTAGTTTCAATGAGGAGGCTGTGGCTGCAGCATGCAGAGGAGGGGATCCTCCTCCTGTTTGCAGAAGCTGCAGCGGGGCTTCCCTGGGCTTTTCCTCTCTCAGTCTCTCCAGCTTTTCAGGGGCTTCCCTCCTCCTTCTGCTCTCAGCTTCACCATCAGGTGCAGATTTAGCAGTGATGGCGCATTTCTTGGTGCCAACGTAAAGATCGGAGTCAGTTGTTGTTTCATCTTCATGCAGCCTCAGCTCTATCAGCTCCTTTGTCCTTCCACAACACAACGATTAGAGTTTATCCTTTGCAGATTGAAGTTTGCCTTCACAACATATTTATTGTTTTATGAGCCATGTCCAATTACTGCTCTACTTTATCTACTGTCTGTTGGATTATTTATTACCACCCCTGCTTCCCTCTCCACTGACTCTCCTCCATTATCTCCTATCTTCTCTCTGCTGTAAAACAGTAAACCCCCCCCCCCTGTTTTCAGCATCCTTCAACCCTCAGCATCCTTCTCTCTTTGGGGGTTTATGTGCAGCGCTTTCATCGCTGCCACTCCTCACACTCCTAGATTTAAATAAAACACTTGGGAAAAGCTCAGGCAAAGCCACATCCCCTTAAGGTTGGCTGCCTTGTGGCTATGACAGAGCAAAGATCGGTTATGCAACACATTTAGTCCCCACATCTACTCAGAACATTTATCTACATCTTATCTTGTGCTTGGCATGGAATAGGAGCCACATAAATATAATGAAGAAACAAAGTATTTCTGTAACAGTGTGATGGAAATCTAATCGGACACGCAGAACATAAACTAGGAGACTATCGTTATCATGTTTAGGTTAGAAAGTGGAAGGAAAAATACACAAAGTCCTTTGCAAATGACAGTCAGAAGGCATCCATTTATATTCATCCAGGTCAGGTGGGAGAATCTGTCAGCAGAAAACCCAACAATCTCTATAAATCTGTCCTAATGGAAGAGTGGACAAACAGATGAGGGCTTGTTAATTCAAGTGAGCGGGTTCTCCTTTTACTTGTTGCAGGAGGTAAGGTTGAGTTGGTTGTAGTTTGAAGCTCACACCTTGAGATGTCACTAAGTCTTCCTTCAGAGAAGGAGCAGATTCATCCAGTCTGAGAGTTTCCCCCCAGAATAACATGAAAAACAATATAACCAAAGTGACAATCATCCTCTGTGTGTTTCTCCTGCTCAGTGTTTTGTCCTCCTCCCCTGTCTCGTCCTGAATGTCCTCCTGGGACATTTGCACAGTGTCTTCCTGTCTTTTCAGTCACTTGTCTGCTGTAGAGCTGCCCCTCTGGCTCCTTCATTACAGAAAAGATTTGGGCCACTTTCTCTCTGAGAGGAGGAGGGACGTGTGATCTGACCCGGGGGATTGGGCTGTTTTCGTGGATCTGACAAAAAAAAAAAAAAAAAAAAAAAAAAAGTACAAACACAAGCAGGTGGATCTTCTTCTGGTTTGGACCTCGTTGTTTCTTTTTTAGGGGAAAATGTGACGGAAGGATGAGCAGAAAGACTGCAGCTCAGAGGTTTTGTCATGATTTGGAGGCGTCTGGTTATGGTTTAGATTTACATTCATGTTTTTCTTGTCGTTTATTTATGTGCTATATGTCTTGCCATATTTAGTTATTAGTGTTGCCAGTTGGGTCCTGCCATAAGGTTGACGTCTTCATGTTTTAGATTTGTTAAATGTGGCGTGCTCGTGGCGCAGCGGGTAGCGCGACCCATTTACGGAGGCCTTAGTCCTCGATGCGGTCGACCCGGGTTTGACTCCGACCCGCGGTCCTTTGCTGCATGTCCCTCTTCCTCTTCCACCCACCTTCCTGTCAGCCTACTTTCATAAAAAGCGAGTCACAAGAGCCACGAAAAATCCCCCCCAAAAAGATTTGATAAATGTTTTTTTCTAGTTACTGGATGGTCTTACGTTTTGCCTTCTAGTTGTTTTCTTGCATTTATTTTACATGGAGTCTTGTGCTTTCAGTCATATTATGTCCTTGTGTATCTATTTTGTTTCAGTTTGTCAGCTTCCTTCTTATAGTGCGCTCCATGTGTCCTCGGTGGTCGGACTTCTTGACCTCCAGGTTGGAAAATTTACCTGGAACGGCCCCTAAAGTCGGTATTAGGAGTCTGAAAGTCGGTGAAACAGGACGGTGCCAGACTTCTGCATTCATGATGGCCGCTACTCGCAGCAACATTGAGGAAAACCTCAAACTTTGTCTGTTTGTAGCAGCTCTCTATTATTTATGTAACATTTAGTCGGTCGTACAGGTGCTGCCTCTCAGTGCTCATCAGACGGGATGTTTCAGCTCAGTTTATCTGCACAAAATACCGCCTAGAACAGCGTTATTGTCATTGTTACTGTGTTAACAAACAGTGCGAGCGTCCATGTTTTTTCCTGCTGTCCAACAAGATGGAAACTGGAAACGTAAAAAGGCGGAGAAAAAAAAAAAAAGGCGGAGAGGACGTAATCTGCGACTCCCGACCGACTCAAAAGCAACGCACCAATAGCCCCAACTAATTAAACTTATTCATTTCACCTGTTCCTCTTCTTCTTTTTGTTTTATGCCAGTTGGCACACAACTTTAGGTGCATTGCATTGGATCAGTAACTAATATTCCTTAATTATATTCTATTTACAACACCTGTTTTTTCAAGAATTTAAAATCATCTACAAAAACATTATCTCCTGAAGACCTTTAACCTCTAATTTTACTTTATTTCTCAGTTCACCTGTTGCCTTGTCATCAGTCATGCTTGCCACTTGTTTCCCCTGCTATTTAAAATCCTATTTTCCATTTACTCCCTGCTGGTTTATACTGTATACCATGCCAAGTCTGTTTTGTCCGTGCCAAACCTGTTTGCTGTCATCAGTAAATTTTTGCTTTTTTACTTTTCATTAAATTATTTTACTCAGCAAGTTCCTCATGCCTGCATTTGGGTCCTGCTCTTAAGAACCACTCGCCTGACAGGTTTAGTGATATCTGGGAGAAAACGGCCAGAGAAGAAACGTCCCGCCGGCCGGCTAAATAAAACCCTGCAGGAGACGGTATGAGGAGGTTTTACAGGAACAAATAAAACACCAGAGAACATCTCAGACTGGATTAAAACGGTTCATATCTGGTCTGATGACAGCATAGAAACATTGAACGGCTGTTTCTTATCCACAGACTGGAATCTATTCTTTTTTTTTTTTTTTTTTTTTTTTTTTTTTTTTTTTTCTATTCTACGAGGAGCAAAATTTGGACACTGCCACACATGTTGACATTGTGATACCAACAAAAGAAACCAAGATCTACCACAATAACAAGCCTTATATCACAAGGGAGGTTAAAGACTGCTTTAACCGGAAAAAAACAAGCTTTTAAGAAAAATGATCGGCTACAATTAAAAGCTATACAAAAGGAGTTAAATCAGAAGCTAAACAAAGCAAGAGAACATCATAAGAAGGCTATCGAGGACAATTTGATATCAATGAACTCAAAAGACGTGTGGAATTGTATGAATCAACATGAACATGAAACCTTCACAAAAATGTATCTATGCTGTGGATGAACTGGCTAAAGCAAACTAACTGAATGGCTTTTTTTGGACAGTTTGATAAACAAGACCTTTCTGCTGAAAATGACTCCATACTTTGTGATGTGGTCCCACAGGAATGGGACAGGACTGATTTTCATCATGTTACCGTCAATAAGGTATTCCAGACGGTATTTCTACTTTCCTGTTAAGAACTTTTGCAGATGAATTGACACATGCTTGGAAACCAAATTTTCAAAGACCTGTTGATACTCATACTGTACTATCTTTGTGGAAGAGGGTAATTATTATACCTTTTACCAAAAAGCTCTGCCCACAGGAGAACAAAGACTTTAGACCTATCGCTTTAACATCTGTTGTGACAAAGTATCTTTAAAAATTGGTGGTAAATTATCTACGATCGGATGCGGGTCCACAACTAGATCTGTACCAATTTGCTTAGAAATGTAAGAGAGGCACCGACGATGCGTGCAGTAGCTTAGTGCATCTAGTGGCTAAACACCTAGAAAACCCCAAGGCCTATGCTGGACTGCTTTTTGTTGATTTTAGTTGGGCCTTTAATACTCTCCAGCCTCACGTTCTGTCTACAATGAAATAAATGAATGTTAATCCATATTTTATCAGATGGTTTCACTCATTCTTTATTAGTCGTTCCCAGTCAGGGTGAACAGGACCTTCTATCTGATCTTCCCCAGGGGTGTGTCAGTTCACCTGTTCTGTTCACCTTATACACCAAGTACTGCAGTTCTTATACAGTCATGGCCAAAAGTATTGAGAATGGCAGCAAAGCCATGGACAATGCAGACGACTCTCCCTGTGGCTCTACGGTTCCCCAGGAGTGAATGCTGCTTGTCGGGACTTTGATGCAATCAACTGGTTTCCTTATATAGGACATTTTGACCAATCTGTATAATCTGACCCAATCTGTATAATATGATTGAATTTGACTTTGTAAAGTGCCTTGAGATGACATGTTTCATGAATTGGCGCTATATAAATAAAATTGAATTGAATTGAATGATTCAAATGTTAATATTTACAAAGTCTACTGCTTCAGATTTTATAACGGCAATTTGCATATACTCCAGAATGTTATAAAGAGTGATCAGCGTAACAGCAATTAATTGCAAAGTCAATATTTGCCTAGAAAATGAACTTTATCCCCCAAAACACATTTCAACGTCATTGCAGCCCTGCCTTAAAAGGACCAGCTAACATGGTTTCAGTGATTGCTCCATTAACACAGGTGTGGGTGGTGATGAGGACAGGGCTGGAGATCAATCTGTCATGATTAAGTAAGAATGACACCACTGGACACTTTAAAAAGAGGCTGGTGCTTGGCATCATTGTTTCTCTTCTGTGAACCATGGTTATCTCTAAAGAAACATGTGCAGTCATCATTGCACTGCACAAAAATGGCCTAACAGGAAAGAGAATCGCAGCTAGAAAGATTTCACCTCAGTCAACAATCTATCGCATCATCAAGAACTTCAAGGAGAGACGTTCCATTGTTGCCAAAAAGACTCCAGGGCGCCCAAGAAAGACCAGCCAGAGGTCCTGAAGAAGAGGGGTCAACACTGCAAATATTGACTTGCTGCATTAACTCATTCTGTCATTAAAAGCTTTTGTTACTCATATGATTGCAGTTGTATTTCTGTACGTATGTGATGACAACATCTGACATACACACATGAAAACCAGAGGGCAGCAGATCATGTGAAAATATAATATTTGTGTCATTCTCAATACTTTGGCCATGACTGTACACCAAACCACTATATGTTCAAATGTTCAGATGACACAGCTATTGTCAGCCTCTAACTAGTTACAGACAGCAGATTAAAACCTTTGTTCAGTGGTGTGAGGAACACTTTCTGACTCTTAAGGGCCAAAAAACACAAGAACTGATCTTTAACCTGAAGGCAGCTGGAGACCACCCTCCAGTGGTCATCCATAATTAGTTAATTGGCCAGGTAGATTCCTACAAATATCTTGGACTACAAATTGACAATAAATCATCGTGGATTGCTCAGGTTGACTACGTTTTCTGCAGGTTGAGGCCGTTTGGTGTCAGTCAGAAAGTCCTGCTGCTCTTTTACCACGCTGTGATAGAGAGCATCATTAGGTACGTCGTTTCTGCCTGGTTTGGTAACCTGTCTGTCTCAAAGACTCAAAGAGTTGTGAAGTTGATGGGAGTCAAGCAGCACGCCTCACTTCAGACCATCTTCAATGAAACAATAACCAGACAGGCCCAGAAAATCATCTCAGACCACATTTATATCCTTTATCCAGAGTATCGGCTTCTTCCTGCAGGGAAACGTCTTGGAGTCCCTGCCTGTAGACTGAATTCCTATAAGAACTCATTTGTTCCGCTTTACATTAAAGCAATAAACAACATCAAACACTAAATTTATTTTTCTTGTAATGGATTTATTACAGTAGGGTTTTTATAATTTTTTCTATTTTGTTATTGTGAGTGTAATGCGACTTGCTTCTTTTGTGCATTTTCTTATAATGGAATTTTATAGTAGTGTTTTTATGTGTGGATGTAATGTGACAGCCATGGTTTGGACTTTGCAGCAGCCAGAGTCTGTACCCAAGACAAATGTCCTTTGGGACAATAAAGTTCATCATCATCATCATCATCATCATCATCATCATCATCATCATCATCATCCTTAACATCCAGTCCGGTTCTACTGAGTCCTGCTAATGACCCGATTGTTTGATTCAGGCGTGTTAAAGCAGGACACAGACCCTCACTGACTGGATACGAGACCTTTTTGCTTAAAATCGATGAGCCTACATAAAATCACGACTCCGCTGTCAGACTGTGGCATTTTTGTTAATTTTTGCTGCTTTTAGGATATTTTTTCTAGGTAAGCAAGCGATCGGCTCTGCATCAAAACCCCAGAGAGACTAAATTCAGTTCACGACAAGTCAAAGAAACCTATTATAAGTCTGAAAAAGAATAAATTAGACTGTAATGCCGACATAGTTTGAGTAAACGAGTCTAACCCATCTCATTAAAAAACGGTCTGATTACCACAGCAAGTTGAGTGAAGCGAGATTTTCACTCTCTGTCCAGCGCTTTGATACCAGTCATTAAGTTTGATCCACAGAGGAAGGCTGAGCTGTATTTTAGGATCAACTTATGAATTATTTATTATCCTGCTGCCACATGTTGGTACAGTCACTCACCTGAGACGGGCTGCTGCTCGTCTGTATCCACGTTACACAGGTTAGGAGGCCCTGTTGCTATGGTTTTTAGTTAGTGTTAATTACAGCCTGGTTTTTGTGTCTGTGTCGCGGTTGTAGCGTCGTGTAACTCCTGCGGCGTGTCATACCTGCAGTAAGACCCTGTAACCATATCAACGCGCCGCTGCAACACCTGCAGTCACACATGAGTTACATAAAGTACCTGCAGACCCCCAGTGTCTGGCGCCGGAGTCTCGCAGAACGCCGCTGGTGTCACTCGACCCTGTCGGGTTGCATCGGAGCTGACAGGCGGGAGGCAGCGCACAGGTGTGACTCAGAGCCAAAACACAGAACTTTAAATAACCGAACATGTCAGGATCCAAAGCCCCACAATGCAGCAAGACCAGACAGCAGAGCTGAGGGTGGAAAAAGGGTCCGACCAGAACCGGGGCCCGGTGGATCATCTGTTACTGCTTATGAGATGGTCTATAATTAGAATCAAGTGCAAATTGTGTTTTATTTTTGTCTCAGGATGACATTTGATGTGGTACTGCAAAAAAATATTACTGATCAAAATACTAAAAATAGAAACAATGGAAATATTTCTTTATATCAGAGGAAATACTGAAATATCAGAACACAAGAAATGAAATTGGAGGTAGTCCTTCACCTTTTTATCTACTTTATGACCTGCTACCAGCAAAATATCCCCACAGCATTATGCTACCACCACCATGCTAGACAGTTAGGGTTTAAAGGTGCATAACCACTTTAGTTTGACTTTTTTATTTATATATCAGTAACTCACTCTGGTTGCATACATAGTTTTTATGAAAGATTATCACGTCCTGCTGGTGTATTAGCTATTATTTTTGGTATTTTATGCTTTGTTTTTGCTCAATTTCTTAGTAAATAAAGTCTTTCATGTTTATTTTTAATAACAGAGGAAGTACGTACTGCACATGCTCAGCACGGGATAAAACAAGGAAGTGGCTAACGGCTATTAGCATCTCCCAGCAAAACAACGAAGAAAGGACCAAGATCCAGTGAAAAAAAAAACACAAAAAATATGATTCCAGGAGGTAAAAGCCTGGAATGTCTCTGGGAATCCAGTCTGAACGTTGGTGTTCACCTAAGCGGACGCTAAACCTGCCGAGGCTCAGATGTGACGCAGAGTTGACTGACGTGAGTAAATGTTCTGATACGAGGCTCTCAAAGTTGCTGTAGATCGGTTTATTTAATTAATAACGTTGGTCTTCATCACGATGAGCTTCCGCTTTACTGCGAGGCATTGCAGAGACTCAGGCTCAGTCTGGTATTATTTAATACTGATTTATTAATTAAGCAAACCGGCATTCTGCGGCATTCGGTGATACTGCCAGTAGATGGCGCCACATTTGTTTATATCTGTTAATCGCGCCTGGTGCTGGGGTTCTTTTAATTCACAAAAAGGACCATAAAACACTATCAGGATGGATGCTTGGTGTATATAACTTTATTTTATCATGATCAAACAGTTTTTGGTATTTTTTATAAGCATATTACGTAACTATTTACCTTTAAGGGTCTCTTTTGAATTTCCTGTCATTAGAATCAAAACTAGTTGCCCTTTTCTTGATCCTGGACCTGAACAAGCCCTGGATGGAGGGAAGGTCGGCCCTGATGATCTTCTCTGCTGACCCAGTTGTTACTTGCAGTCTGGGCCGGTCCTGTTCTGTGGACGAGTCAAACCACAAACACAGGTCAGACTGAACCGCAGCGCAGAAGAAGACCAGCAGCTCCTGTAGATGCTGTACCGCCTGAGTTGTCGCAGGAAGTCCAGTTTCTGCTGGGCCTCGTTATGAACGGTGGCTACAGGTGAAGACCAGCTCAGGTCCAGAGAAAGGTCGTTTCCTGGAACCACAAGTGCTCCACAGCAAAAATGATTGAAGATGGTGAAGCGTGTGTTCCCTGGAAGTCCACCGTCATCTCCACAGACCTGAGCCGGGTTAAGCCCCAGCTGGTTCCGACCACACCAGTGGACCAGCCCACCCTGTCCAAACAGCTCACTCTTTGTCTCATCCGACCATCAATCAGTCCTGCTGAAGACGTTTAGAAAGGTGTTCATTTGGGTCCATGTTGGAGATGTTGGTTTTGGAGCGAGGATCGTCTTTCACGGTCAGCGTCCCAGTGGACAGCCACGCTGGTCCTCCAGCAGTTTCCAGTTGGTGACAGGCCCGCGCCCCGATGGTCCCGAGCACTCAGACCAATGTCCCTGTGATGAGGGAGAGCGCTTGGTTCGGGTCTAACACAGCCACAAGTTTCTAGATGGTCAGAGAAAGTGTGAGAAGATCCAAAATAGCATCTACGTTGTGCTCCTGACGCTTGTTTTTCTGCACACCCGTGCGTCGTATGTTGTGTAATCCCTAAATCGTTACTTCTGCGGTACTTCTAACCCAGAACAACCGGGCCGGCCCCTCAGAGCTCACCTCCTGATCTGCGGCAGACAGGCAGGCGAGGACCCACTGGAGAATGCTGCATCATTTATGAACGGGTAATGCTTGTGCTGGGAGAATAGGTGCGGCAACGACCGCCTGCCGAGAAGCATCCGAGCGCTTCCTCTGCCATCAAACCTCCATCTCCCTCTGCCGTCGTCTTCCCTTTCAGATGCAGCGAACACACACCTGACCGGCAGAGAGACATTTTCTATGCTCAGCTCGTCGGCGGTGCACTCTGGCTGTAAATCTGCACGCCTCTCAATTCTTTCTGTGCCATTATGTTACATAACCAGGAGAGTAACGGCAATTTCCGTCTTTTCGCACTTCAGGCGTCCAACCAGCTGCCTTCCTCCACTTTAAACATTAAGCTGAACCTCTGCAGTCCCTGAACCATCCATGTTCCACTATAATTTACTTTATTCTCACTGAAATAATGACATATACATGCAGACTTCATCTCACATCTCGGTCACTTCACCCAATCTGACGTCACTGGACCTTGCAGAGCGATTTATCTGTAAAAGCTCCTCTGTCAATGTTCATTTCATCAGATTCTCTATGAATTTGTGTAGAAACCGTAACTAAATGAATACAGTTGGGTGGATGGGTGGTTCTGCTGTGTTTTTTTGGTTTTTCAGGACCCTTAGCTCCAGGGAAAGGCGCTGGCCTGCCTGCATTAAAACACCGACCATGACAGTAAATGATTTGGCTGACGGTCGGGCGCTCCGGATCAATCGGCTCCTTCTACACTTGCTAATTTACACACCGATCGTTGGTCTGCATGCGTACCAAATTATAATTTAAATCGGTTTATTCCTTTTGGGCTCCTCACCTGCTGCTTTAATGTTGTTTTATTTTCTAAGCACTGATTTAAAATGATTGTCCCATGTTTATTTTCAAAACCGAGAACAAGAAACCTTTCATTACTCGAATATGATCATTAATGGAAAACGGTGGCAGTGCCTGTTTAAAGCTGGCAAACACAATTAATTAATAGTGGATGAATCCTAATTTATTTGTTGGGAAATATTTATAGGTTTAGATCCAATCCAGCTCTGTAATAATGCCTCAACGTCTTTAAACTACAGCCCAGGATCACAAACCCTCCTCAGTATTTACGCCTGAAATATTTAAAACTGTAAATTAATCAGTTCACACTCTGAGCTCAAAGACGCTCAGCAACAAGTGGGTTTCCTGCAGATCCTGTCCTGATTTGATTTGCGGTGTTTCCGCTGATCATTCATGCAGATTTGCTTTGATAAATTTAGTCTCTGAAGGCTTGTTTGCGCTCCAAGTTCTGCCGCCGCTCTGGGGTTTGTCTTCAGGGCTACAAGGAGCGTAAAACCTCTGCAGGCGAGTATCGGATTTAGCTGCAGGTCCTTCATTTCTGCTGCAAGCTCGTCTCTTCTGTTATCCTCCTTTATTCAGCTTCATTCATTCGTTCTCGTTTCCTTCTCATTGCATTCAGTCTGCTGTTCATTATCTGCTTTATTCTCATTTTTAACTCCTTTTTCCACTTGTCATCCTCTGATCTCTCATCCCCTCCTTTATTGAAACTCTTTTTGGCTCAGTTGTAATTGTCTCCCTCTCTGTAACGCTGCAGTAATAACTTCATCCCTCTAACTCGGCTCCTCCGCCTGTCGGTGCCGTCTGTCACCCCGTGATCCGAGGCGCTGCAGCGGTGTTGGAGGAACCTGTAGTGGTTTTGTGTGGACAGGTTCATGCTGGATCAGCTCCGATCAGGCCGTCGGTCTGAAGAACTGGGAGTTTTGATCTCTAGGGTTCACAATCTGTCAATTAAAAAAATGTCCCCTTGAGTTTTTTTAGTCCTTGCTAAGGAAATATGGACTAAAATATAAATATGTTTTATTTTCTCCAACCTTTGAGATCAACCCAGTGAGTTTTAGGGCTGCGATAAAAAAGCTCTGTCACCTCTGGATGTGTGGAGGTCCAACAGCAGGACTTTTATAGATCTCATGACTCCAGCTGAAGATTAAAGCTATAAAAGAGTGACCAAGGAAGGTGCTGCAATGCCATTAAGACTCTTAAACACGAGCAATGAAAGTTTAAAACGTATCCTGGAATGGACAGAAACCAGTTTATGGCGTTTCCTCTTCCTGCTGTTGCATTTTGTTCCGTAGCCTAAAGAGGAAAACATTTCACCACAGATTAAATAAGGCATGTAGATGGAAAGCTTGACCTCAGTAAAGTGCCTTAATTGGAAAGAAGCTTTTATTGGCAGCTTACCTGTTTATCACATTAAGGTGTTTAGTAAACTGGTGATGCTAAAAGCGCCCTGAGCAGTCCAATCAGGATAGAGCTGCAGAAAACAGAAACACGCGACTCTGGGATGAATGCTGTGAAAAGGACTTCTGCTGGGATTCACCTTCAGGTTCCTCCTTCTGCTCCTCCTTTGCTCCTGTTACTGGTGTCTCAGTGGGCGGGGGTCTCTAAGGCTTTTCTAATGCCTTCATGATCACGTTTAAAACTGGTCTGCAGACTGCAATATTAATGTGGCATACACTGATTATGTAATGATTAAAAAAACCACACATTTTATGTAGAACGCAGCTTTAGGTCTTTTTATCTTCATCAGTGGTACTATGGTGTCAGATCACACGTGCTCATTTTGCTGCAGCTTTCACGCCATTGCAAATTCTATTCAGGTTATTTAGAAAGCGCTAATTCACGTCATGTCATCTCAAGGCTCTTTACTAAGTCAAATTCAGTCAAACTCTCCAGTCAGGCTGGTTAAAAAGTTTCCTGTGTGAGGAAACCAGCAGGTTGCAACCAGTCATTGATGCAACACGGAGCCACAGTGGACAGTCGTCTGCATTGTTGATGGCTTTGCAGCAATCCCTCATACTGAGCATGCATGAAGCGACAGTGGAGAGGAAAACTCCCCTTTAACAGGGAGGAGAACCTCCAGCAGAACCAGAACCAGGCTCAGTGTGAACGCTCATCTGCCTCGACCCACTGGGGGTTGAATGTGTTTTCGTGTTTTAGTCTTGAATGAAAATGTGCATCTTGACCTAAATGAGGCTTCAGCATCACCTGTTGGACCTGAGTGGTTGCTCCTGGAAAGCAGAAGAAGCCTCCAGCAGCTAATCTCTGTTTTAAAAAACAAAAAAAAAAAAAACATAACAAAAGACGGCGCGTTTTACCAAACCTGCAGAGTTTAGTGTTAAATAAACTCAAATTATCCCATTATTCTGAAAGAGCTTCATCCGTAGAGAGCATCTGAACCTCCCACTCATCACCATCCTGCCTGTGTGACAATCAAAAGTCGCCTCGTCACTCCCCAAGCTGCTCTGCTCCACCACTTGGTCTCAGCTTTTGATTGGCAGGAAGTAGATGTTTTCACTCACGCGTGTCCGCTGTCCTCCCTGCGGATCATCAGGAGACGAGGAGACTTCTTAACGGTCCGTGAAGACATTCAGGACCGTGGAGCCTCGTTGTTTTTGTGACGCAGGTTTTTGTTTTTTTGCTCTGGGACGTTGGCAGGATTCACAGGTACTCAGATATGTGAGGATGCACATGAAGTGTCCACCGTCAACAGATTGCTGTGCTCCGTTTGAACTCAGCGCCGGCTTCAGGCCCTCAGACATCACACACGGGCCCACAGATGCACCCCACCGGTCCACCCACACACAGCCGTTGGGCTGCGTCCAGGAGCTGCGCCGCCACCTGTCCTCTCATTGGCTGCTGTCCCAACGTCCCGGTGAGCGTGTTAAATCTCCGTCCATCACACCGTCCACTTCTCAGACCTTTTCTGTTTCCCTTCCCCACGCCTCAGTTCACACTCCCAGAGATCTGCAGCTTTTAATTATCCAAACCAAGAGATCCCCCCCGCCCCCCCAACCTCTTCTAACTGTGAAGAAAGAAATCCAGATCTGAATAAAACTTGGTGGTGATCTCGAGGGAATTTGGAAGTGGAGATGCCTGCTCACATTTGGATTTATATAATTTACAAACCAAACACTACGGCGGGAGTGAAAGTCGTACAAACAGAAAAAGTACTTGAATGTTTTACAAAATTAAAACCTGGATGGTTTGGAACCTCTGAGCTGTAAGCTGAATATTCTGCGATCAAATCTCTAAAAGAAATCACACAACTTGGACCCTAATTCTCTAAGAATAGCTGAAATCATCAAAATGAAATACCAGGCAGCAGCTCTCTCTGATGCCTGTAAAGCCTGAATGCCAGGGGTTGTGTTGTTATCAATTATATTTAAATTCCTTTCTAATATATTGTTTGTAGATTTTTCCACTTTTTTATTTACGATTATTCAATATTTTTCCTGTTTTTCATTTATCCTAAAAAAAAAACAATGTTACTAGCACCAAACCTTTAACCTGCCGGACGCTGAGACTAATTAAATTCCCTCCATGGGGACGATAAAGTTCATCTTATCTACATATAAAAGATTGTGTGATTGATAAAAAGTTTTACTTTTTTTTTTTTTTTTTTATTTGCTCATTTCCTGCACCGTTTAGGTAACCTGACAACAGCCAGATGTATGTCTCGCTCCGCCTAGCTCCACTCACATACATCTGGGACACCTCCATAGGAATTGCCTTTACAGAAGGCTGGGCCTTATCAAAAATTCTTGCATATGATTGGATAAGCCACTTGTCTGTCATCTTTATTGACGTGCTATTTCAACCACTCACACCGAAGCTAACCCGTGACGCTAATGATAGCGACGCAGGAAAAAAAATAAAAAAATAATAATAATAATGTGTTTGCGGCTCTAGTGGCACGAGTTTTATTGACAGTGAGCTGACAGGAAGAGGGGGGAAGACAGGCGGCAAAGCGCCGCGGGTAGGAGTCGATCCCGGGCCGACCGCGTTGAGGACTATAGGCCTCCTAACATAGTTAGCGCTAACCGCTAACCGCTCCGGGGCGCGTCCGCGTCTGCACGTCCGCTGGCCCCAGACAACAAAACTTGCCAAATCCGGTCGGGAGAAGGGCGAAAACATGGTTTCCACCAACAAAAGCCTTCAGAGGCGTTCTCTGATGTTCTTTTAATGAAACAATATTAGGTAGATTAGACAACACGGAAGAAATAGCAGCATCAATGTTAACACTTGCTTCCTCGACGAGCCGCCATTGCTATCAAAACAGTCTCACGTCATGGTCGCGTCTCCACTACGTCACATCTATCAAACTCCAGCCCTGCGTCCTGATTGGCCAGACCATAAATTTGGTTGGAGAAATCACTCTCCGGCGGTGTCCCAGATGTATGTGAGTGGAGCTAGGCGGAGCGACATGCAGCTGGCTGTTGTCAGGTTACCGTTTAGGTGGTGGATCAACCAATCAGGTCTCTCTGTTCAGGTGGTGGATCAGCCAATCACGTCTCTCTGTTTCCACCATCTTCCTGCTTCAGACACTCCTCAGCTCTCTAAAAGTCCTCACTACTCCTAACATGTTTTACTTTAGGAGCTCTCTGAAGGCCAAACATGCTTAGTGAATAACTTTTATCTCACCGAGATAATATCCTAAGAAAATTTTTTGAATTCTAAGATTTTTCCTAATAATGACGTCACTGTTGCCTGAATATGGGCGCTGGAAGTTAAGCAGACGTCATGGAACATAAATTCCTGTCCCAACTTTAATATGCGTGCATGTCTTTTATTGTGTTCCTGGTTTGAATAGCGCAGGGATACTGGGACCATGCATGCTGCCATGACACCTCTGTCCTAAAATATATTTCTCCATATTTAGGCTCAAATTTCAAAGAACCAAGTGGTAAAATCCCTGTTAGCCAAATTAATCAGAAAGCAGGTCATGCATCAGACATCAGCGAATGTTCTGGTGTGTCCATCCCGTAGAACATTTATGATCAGATCTGAAAAGATGTCAGGTGGTCTCCAAGGTCTTCAGCCACTGGGCCCGGACCGGTACCGGGCCTTGGATCTGACGGTACAGGACCTGGTCAGTCAGCGAATATGTGTAGTGACAAGCAAAGTGGGATAATTGTTTTCAACAACAACAGAAAAAAGTGGCTGCAGGATTCTGGTGATGCGCTTGAGCAGGAAGAAGACAAACATGAAGCATCTTATGATATTAGCACCTGGGAAAGTCAGGCTGATCATGTGTAAAGGTAGGCAACCCTTGATTTACACCAAAAATGGTTCCAAGTCATGCAGTTTAAAAGGCAAGGCAACTAAAATTTTAAGAAAAATGGATGCTAACATCAGAATTTGGAAGGATTTTATCTCAAGGGACTTTTTGGTAGAATAAAATAAATGTTAAAATAAAAGGTTCTCTCTTTAATCATTTTTTTTTCATACTGTGAATTTGAATATCTTGTTTTGGCTATACTTTATAACATTAGGGGAAAGCTCATTTATTACATATATTTATAACAGAACTGGTTTGGATTGTGTGTTGGTCACCAAAATCCTGTCTTTACATGAGTGAATGTCTTTGTTTTAACAAGAGATTCTGTACTTATGTACTTTATTTTAAAACAAAACAAAGACAAATGTCTTTGTTTTAACAAGAGATTCTGTACTTATGTACTTTATTTTACAGAGCATCCGTCTTTAAACGCGACAGCGCTCTTCTCCGAATAAAAGCATGTTTCTGAGACACCAAACTGTGGCCGGTAGCTCAGGTCTGAGGTGTCAGCTTGATTCAATCTTCTGTTATTTTTCCAGCAGAAAACCCAATTATCTTCACCAGACCAGCAAGCAGTTTCATTTTAGATATTGCTGGATTTTATAGGCTAATTATCAAACCCGATTCTCAGCCTGTCAGCAGTCCATTACTCTCCTCCTCCT
Organism: Fundulus diaphanus; assembly: GCA_037039145.1. Taxonomy (NCBI): domain Eukaryota; kingdom Metazoa; phylum Chordata; class Actinopteri; order Cyprinodontiformes; family Fundulidae; genus Fundulus; species Fundulus diaphanus. The sequence goes on along the minus strand of CM073124.1, from coordinate 5,089,034 downwards.
CGGCTCTAAAACAGTTCGGGTTCTTAAAACCGGGCCGAGCCGTTGTCTCGTCTGATCAGCTCGAGTTGAGTTGCTGCGTTTTAAAGGTGGCCTCCCTGAATCCGGTCAATGATCTCATTAAACCAGCAGCAGCCACAGAGGAGCTGCAGCTGCATGTGTTCGTTTGGGTTTCTAATGTCATATTTGGGTCGTTCAGGTCGGCTGGCGGCACCACGGCGTTCAACTGTCTCATGCTTCCCCGGCTCTGCACTCAGCAGCTGTTGCAGTTTGATTGAATCAGCGTAAAATCACTTTAGTTTCTGCCGGATGCTGCAGAACGAGGGTCAAGACTCCTTAATGAGAAGCTCGACCGTAAAAACATCATCTTATTTCTCTCATTTTAATCAGATGTGCTGTTTGGCTGCTTTTATGGTGTTTTATCATATCAACGCTCGAACCTCGTAATAACTTCCTGGGTGAAGAAGGTGATGTAGAAAAGTCTTCTTCGCTTAGCTGTGCATTGTCTCCAGGCCCGAGGGAAGCTCACAGACGATTCCAGCTGAATTGGTGTGCCTGCGAAACGTTTTGTTTGTTGTTATGAGGCCAGATGGGACCTAAAACCGTTTCTTCCTCAGATAATGAGTGAGTTACATAAGACGCCAACCCGTCATGTGGAACAAGCCGTAGTGACATTTTAGATCTGCTCATCCTCAGCAGCCGGAGGTGAGAAGCTGGTTTTCAGGAAATTATGCAAAACCAAAACTCCCCTGCTGTATTGTATAAAATCTGGAGCATGAGGTTCACATTAAACCCAGAAAGATGCCCCCTGTGAGTTCCTCACCGGCCCCCTGGATCGCTGCCATCGGGCTGTGGTGCGAGTGCGATTCCCACTGCTTGCTGTTGAGTTGAAGTCAGGGCTCAGACACACTGCAGCCTGTTTTTCCAGAACTTTTAACCTAAGGTAACGATCGTATGACATCTCTTACTCACCGTCTACCTTTCGCATGTTGAATTATCAATAAACACAAAACAGCTTTGAGAAAATAATCGCTTAAAAGATCAAAGCGTTATAGATGTAGCAAGAACCTTCTGGCTCCAGATACATTTTACCGTTAAGGTTCGCTTCTGAGGCAGTTGTAACGGTGCTCTAACCCTAAAGATATGTACCGTATTTTTCAGACTATAAGTCGCTCCGGAATATAAGTCGCATCAGTCAAAAATGCGTCATAAAGAGGAAAAAAAACGTAAATAAGTCGCACCGGACTGTAAGTCGTATTTATTCAGAAATTTATTTCACACAATCCAAGACTAAAAACTGACATTTAATCTGGTAAACTGATTTATTAAATTACACAGCTGCATCCACAACCGGCTGAATAACATGAAACATACCTGGCAGGATGAATGAGGTAAATTAGCAGCTCCAACCAGAAGGTTTTATCCAGCGAATATCAGCGTAACGTTACGATGAAAGTTGTCTAAATTACACATAAATCAGACCGTGAGCGTAACGGTGCTACATGTTAAGCTAACAGTACGACACGGATGTTTCAGAGCAACATAAAGCTCACGTGAATCAGTGAAGGTGTAAAACGGCCAGATAACAGAGCTGTAAGCTAGCGCTAGCTGCTGTTAGCTTCACAGACGGCCCAGTAACAGGTTCTGTCTCAGTCTGGATCCTTAGAGCTGCACCACGCAACGCTCTGCTGCGTTAATGCAGACGGAAACAGAGAAACAACAAACATGTGTTCTGCCTTTGTTGTTTATATGTTAATGTTTCAATTAATCTTTAAGTGTTACAGGAGCAGCATGTAGTTTTCAGTCTAGAGCGCCATCTTGTGGCTATAGATGGTAATGTTTACTCCTTGGTTCATGCTGGTCAACATGAATTACCATTTAAAATTTATATATGTCACACCTGAATATAAGTCCAGGATCGGCCAAACTATGAAAAAAAATCTGACTTATTGTCCGAAATACACGGTAAACAGAGAGAAGAAATTAATTGCAACGTTTTCTCCAAGGAGTATTTTATTATCTATATTAGCCGGGTTGTTTAGCAATAGCAGTTGCTTTAAAATCACTACAGGGTTCATCCTCTGCATTAAAAGTCTAAATAAAATGTCTAATCTACTAACAAACCCTTTTTTTGGGGTTAGTTTGGGTTCACATACAGTGAGCGGCAGAACAAATATAAAGTGTAACAGCCTGACCCTGAAGCGCGCACACAGCAGACAACCAGCAGAAATATCGGTTTTCTGCATAAAGTAGTTGAAAACTAGTTTGAAGCAGCTTTTCATTCCCAGGTAGAGCGCTGCTTAATGTCACTGCAGTGAGTAACGCTGGGTTCAAGTGCCTCAGACACCCACAAACGTCCCCATCTGAACAAATGTGTGCACATTATGTTGGATAAGAAACAAAATGCTACATTTTTTTGTTGCTAGAAAACTCTGTGATGCCAGTCATCCTGACTTTTTCAGCGGTTACTGCAGAAGTACGAATATTAACAGTTTAATTGAGCTTTGGCATTCTTATCCTGGATGGATATGTGTGTATTTCTTACGGGTGCAGAGAAGGGTGCTTATGAGGCCATCAGATTCCCGGAGACACGGTGATAAATGTCTGGCTGTGAGTGTCAGCAGGAGTCATTGCTTTCTTCTGCTGTTGCCGTTGTGCTTCTCATCCGACGGCCCGCCTGCTTCTCCTGATAACACGTCGCCGTCCTGTTCTTCTGCTCGTCTGGCGGCCCGTTCACAGCGACGCACATCTCATCTCACGCTGAAGTGACTCTGGGGACGGGCGGCTCTGATGGAAATACGGGACGACAAAAAGGACATTAATCAAATATATGAAAGCAAAACATTTAGAGATTTCCAGCCTCTGCGTTATGAGGACCTGCTGCCTTTTCTGTTTTGTGTTTAGCAAACAAAACACAAGTGGGTCTCAAATTAAGCTTTGTTGGCATGATGAGGGTTTTAAATGTCTTTTCTTTGTATTTCAGATTTATGAGCTTTGTTCTTGTTGGAGGAAGAAACGTGTCATTATTGAGACGCCGGACCTCCAGTTCTGATCACGATTGGTTCTTATCAGTAAAACCTAAACACATGGAGACATTCAGAATATCTAATTAATCTAAAACATTGTTCATTCTTCCATATTTTTACTCTCCGGGTCGCTGTTCCTGCATTTCTGTCCACTCTCCTCAGATCATTTCAAAACAGAATCCCATGTTTTTTGTTCCAGATAAAATTCAGGAAGACTTATCAAAGCTGCTGTCAATGAACCATTATACAGGATGACTGAAAACCAAACTACATATCGTGTTGAATTGTTTTCCTGTTACTTGTTGTTACACATCTTAACATACATGTGTGTAACCTACACTGCAAAAAGGGAACTGGAAGTAAGTAATTTTTTTTTAAATTAGTATATTTGTCCGTAATTTCAGCAGCTAAATAAGATTATCTGCCAATGGAATGAGGGTTTTCACCCCAAAAATAAGATAATTAGATATACTGCACTTGACTTTGTAAAGTGCCTTGAGATGACATGTTTCATGAATTGGCGCTATATAAATTGAATTGAAAATTGAATTGATATAAGATGATGGAGGTGGGTTGTTCCTGTTTGAAGTGCAAAAATTGTATTCCACTGGCAGACCATTTAAACTTAGTTGATCAAATCAAGGACAAATACACTCATTTGAAGAAAGTTGTATTAACTTTTAGTTCCCTATTTGGCTGTGTAGAAGCTCTGGGTGAGTTATTGGAAAGTTTGAAATAGTATGCAAGTTCCAGGAATGTGAATTGTAATTTTTGTAAAAAGTAACGTTGCAAATTGTGCATTTTAAGTTTTCATCGAGTAAGCTGCAAGTTTCAATAATGTGTAATTTTACAGAAAATAGCCTGTAAGGGTTAGAGGTCAGCCTCAAGCAGAGCAGGTTAAGCATCTTGGTGTCCTGTTCACCAGTGAAGGAAGGACAGAACCAGAGATGGACAGACGGACCGGAGCTGCATCTGCAGTAACGCTGATCCGGTCTGTTGTGGTAAAGAAAGAGCCGAGCCAAAAGGCAAAGTTCTCCATTTACCGGTCCATCTACGTTCCCCGACCCTCATCTATGGCCATGCGGTCTGGATCAGGACTGAAAGAAGGAGATCCTGGATACAAGCGGCTGAAATGAGCTTCCTCTGGTTTCAAGGCTCAGCCTTAGAGAACGGGGGAGGAGCTCAAACTAGAGCTGCTGCTTCTCCGCATCAAAAGGGGGCAGTTGAGGTTTGGACGTCTGATCAGGATTCCTCCTGCCTCCCTTTGGAGGCTCTCCACTTGAATCCCACTGGGAGGAGACCCAGGGAAGCCCCAGAACTCCCTGGAGGGATTATATATCCCGTCTGGCCTGGGAAGGCTTTGGGATCCCCCACAATGAGCTGGAGGATGATGATGGATGGATGGATGGATGGATGGATGGATGGATGGATGGATGGATGGATGGATGGATAACCTGTAACCTGTGCATATTCAGATTCTGCTGGCTACCTCTAGGAAGGTCACTGCAAGTTAAATTATATTTTTACTCTACAAAAAAAGTTACAGAAAGATTAACGTGAAAGTTCCAGAAAGGAGCCTGTAAGTTTCTGCAAAGTTTCCAGAACATAACCTTCAGTGATTTTTAAAGCAACCAGTAAGTTCTATGAAAATAACCTGTAAGTTCTCAGAAAGTAGGCATTGACATCCAGGAAGGTCAGCTCTAACTTACATGAAAGTATAGTAGTAACCTGAAAGTCCCAGAAATAAACTTTTACTGTAAACCTTTTAGGACAACCCTGGTCTTCAGGACCCACATGTCCAGCCCCCACACACCTGACTTAAATAATCCGGTGATGAAGAGGCGTCTGCAGGTGTGCTGCAACAGAGACGCGTCTAAAAGCAGGACCAGGATTAAAAAACACTGTTTTAGGAGGTAACCTGCACGTTGCTGAGGCAGAAGCCTTTTACATCATTTGTAAGTTCCAAAATAATTTACACAGAAAGTAACTTTTCTAAGTTTTTTAGGAATTAGGCAACCGAAAGGTTTTCAGAAAGGAATTTAAGGAAAATAAACTGTGATTGTTTTTAGAAGGCTGTATTGTCTATTCCAGTTTCTGTTGCCATAAATTCCTGCTTCTGCAGCACATTTGTTTGATGAACCTATCTGCATACCTGAAGTGTGAGGACAGATGCTGATGATGAAGATGATGCTGATGATGCTGATGATGATGATGATGATGCAGAGCAGCACCCAGATTCCTGAACCTGGAAACGACTCGGAGTTGTTGTCAGTCGTGCTGCGTGTCACAAAAACCAGTTTATAGCTGACTCTTTATTGTTTCTGTCGCAGCCTGAGATTAAACTGCAGATCAAAGCCAGAAAGCATCAAAGTCAAGCTTTCAGAAACAAAACTGCTCCGTCTTTATAGTCACTCAGATTCTGTCGTGCATCTCCAGACGAACAAGCACCGTTTGCCTGGACTGAGATCTGCTGCAGCGTTAAAACAGACGCCCAAGGCTGATCTGGCAGAAAACATTCATCTCTACGGGCCTCTGCTGCTCTTCGATTAGAAACCACATCTGGTTTTATGCTCCTGCCTGGTGTGCAGGGTTGTTTTGATATCTGAGCGGCCTTCACGGTCCCTACGACCAACACTAAACGGACCATGAAGGTGGAATAAATGAAAATGCCAACGAGCGACAGCGGCTCTGCCTGAAATGAAGACGCTGTGGAACGCGGTGAAGAGGCATGACAGAGAAGAAATGGGCTTCAGGGGAAACCTGCAGACGATGGGCGCGGCGGCTGTAATCACGGCGGGTGACTTAAATGAGCAGTGGAACTCATCGTGATGAGGAGCTGGAGGCAGGCGGCTCCATTTCACAGCCATTAACCTGGTGCTGCCTGGGATGTCAGGGCGGAGACACGCTGCGGCGTTTCCAGACAGAAGCAGAGGGCTTCCCTGCTTCTCCCCAGAAGAAACATTTACCCGGAAAATCCAGCGGATTCTGATTACAGCCGCCCTTTATCTCCATCCCTGCAGCAGCGTCGGACTCGGTCCCAGTCGGAGGATTCCTGGGAGTTTCATGGAGAAGGATGCTGAAAGCCAACCCGGGGAACCTCTGTAAGGAGCTTTATTCTGGACTCAAATTTGAGCTTGCATGGTGAAAGGATTACTAGAAAACGTTTGGATTTTGTGAACTAAAGCCTGAGACGTTCAGGTTCAGGGGTCAGTGCAAAGTCAGAAAATCTGAACAATTGTTCACAGATTCAAACCATGAAACCTGCAGGGAGAAGTGAGAGCTTCAGAAACCGTTCTGTGAACAAGTATTCGCCCCATTAGAGTTCTTCTAGTTTAGCTTATTAAGTCAAATGGTCACATCACAAAAGGCAGTTTTCAGATAACGGTTTCTCTGCTCTTTGTGTCTCTGACCGGTTGGACGATGACAAACTGTCCAGTCAGATCAATGTTTAAAGATCCAAAAGAGTTATCCTGTAGATTAAACATAAGTATTGTTGTTTCCATCATATTTCAACTAATAACCCGTCTGAGACGCAGAAAACCCAACTGTCCATTGAGCGGACGGAGCACCAGAACCTTAAGGACCGGTTCTCCGGTGGGAACGGGTCGATGGCTCCCATCGACTGATGTTCCTGGGGAGGAAGATTAGGATCAGGATCTTTCTCAGGACTGAAGGCATATAAATGTTGGTTTGGCCTCTGCTGTGATTCCTCCTGATCCGCCACTCAGCCCTGAACCGCAGGCACAGAACTCCTGAAACAAGCAGCTGAAATCAGCGTCCTCAGAGGACACCGGGGGAGGAAGTCAGAGCTCTGGAGCTTCACAGTGAATAAACTCTTCACACGAAACACCAGCCAGTCCTCTGTGACGAGAAGCAGGATCAGTCTGGAGTCTGGTCCTGCTCAGGGTCCTGAGGAGGATGCTGGTGAGAGGCAGCGCCCCACCTGGGCAGGTGATAAGTCACTCAGGTGCCATTCCCTCTCTCTTTGTAACCAGACATAAACCCGAGCAGAGAAACAGTCGGTGTTGGCTGAAGGGCTTCCTGCTGTTTCCTGAAGCTCTAACCCCACTAAGTATTCAATAGATAAAAACAATAGAAGAAATGCTGAATGGTTTCCTTCATGTCGCTGAGTTAAGACTGAGTCATTCAGCTGGAATTAAAATTATATCACAAACCACAATTTAGCACATTTTTATGTCTCTGCAAAAACTTATTATTGATGTTATTGCCTCAGCGTTGCGACTTGAATTTTACTTTTCATATCAGTGCTTCCTGCATTGATCTGCTATTTGCTTATGTTGCATCATAAAATATGTGCAAGCTGGAACATTTTGAAAAGGGACTCTAAAAAACTGGATAATGAGCTCCTTATTTTGCAGTAAATCAAAACTTCTCAGAGGCAAACAGCAGGAAAGTGCCGTCTTTATGTCTTCCTAAAAGCCTTTAAAAGTTTTCTGACCAGCAGTTATTTTGTGAAAAAAAAAAGTCATATAGAGAATTTGAAGCAGCCAGAAGAACTGGTACAAATATGAAATGTGTAAAATAAATGTTATATTTTAAATGGAAACAGACCTCTGCAGACAGAAACTGACAGAAGCACAAATTATCTTCCAAAAATATTTATACTCACTAAACTTCACAGATTTTGTGAAGCCGCAACCACAAATTTCAGTCTAATTTATCTGGATTTTAAGTTATAGATCAACAAAAAGTTTTCATTTTTTCCACAAATTAATATCAGAAAGTGTAATATTTATACTCCAGAATCAGTATTCTATAGAAACCACCTTTTGCTGCAGTTAGAACCACCAGCTTTGCACAAGTACAGGTTTAAAATTATCTGCAGTTTTTAGATTTTGCCACAGATTCTCTTTAGATTTACGTCTCTATTTTCTAGCATACATACTTTTGACCTGAAGCAGTCGTCACAGACTCCACACCTGCAGCTTTTAGACGTGGCTGCATGGCTGAAATAAAGGGATAAACTGCCTCACTGGCCTGCAGTCAGACTACAGAGCTCTGCTGATGAGCTAATACTGGAGTCAGGTGTGTTGAAGTGAAGACGCAGCTAAGCGTTGACCTCTGACCTGCTTCCCTGTCCCTGCTGAAGAAATGCATCCCTGCAGCACGACGCTGCCACCAGCTCCTCCCGTTTGGCGGACTCTTACTTACTGATGACTTCAGGGAAATCTGAGTAAAGGGGCTGAATACAAATGCCAAACACATTTTTTTTAACAAGAAAATTAATTAAATCATGAATAATGATAATAATTTTGCACAAAGTAATAGAAAATAGTATGAATAATAAGAGTAAAGCACATGTAGATTTAAAAATATTAAGAAATGTGGTTAAAAAATGAAGGAAGAATTGATGAAATCCCAGCCGTGGACCAACTACTTTAACAGTCATGTTTTTGGGCCATGGGAGGAAGCTGGAGTACCCAGAGAGAACCCACACATGCACAGGGAGAACATGCGTACTCCATGCAGAAATACCCTAAACTGGGATTCAAACTCCAGGCTGTTGCCACCATGTAGCCCTTTTGGTAAAACCTCTTTTACAGCAAAGCTGAAGGTTTTTGGTTTGTTTTCAAATCAATTTAATTAAATTCAATTTTATTTATATAGCACCAATTCACAACATGTCATCTCAAGGCTCTTTCCAAAGTCAGACTCCATCAGATCCTCCAGGTTGGTCAGAAAGTTTCCTCTCTAAGGAAACCCAGCAGGTTGCATCAAGTCTCTCCAAGCAGCATTCACTCCTCCTGAAAGAGCGTAGAGCCACAGTGGACAGTCGTCTGCATTGTTGATGGCTTTGCAGCAATCCCTCATACTGAGCATGCATGAAGCGACAGTGGAGAGGAAAACTCCCCTTTAACAGGGAGGAGAACCTCCAGCAGAACCAGAACCAGGCTCAGTGTGAACGCTCATCTGCCTCGACCCACTGGGGCTTAGAGAAGACAGAGCAGAGACACAGAAAGCTCAGAAGCTCACATTGATCCAGGAGTACTTTCTATGTTAGATGGTAATAGTGGATGACACAGAAAGCACAGAAGCCACACCTGGTTCTGCTTCAACCACAGTTTATCATTAAAGTGATCAGTTAGAAGAAGAGGTTCTCTCATCCAGTGCAAAGCAGTTCTATTTGAAATGCAATCTCAAGTAAACATAAGTATGTTTTTTGTGAAAAAATTATTTTTTTTCCTACCAACTTTTATTATGATGCTTATGCATTAAAAAGAAACTGTGACGTTCTTTAGAGGCTGCTGATGGTTTATTGGTATGGTCCAAAGATTTGTTTGGTATGATTTACATGAAAACAGGAGCTTTTGTAAAGAGGCTGCTCTTCTTTTATTTATTTTTCTTTTCAATATTTGCATCCCTTCGGTTCGGATCTCGTCTCAAGTCGTGCAGAGACGACCTAGCGTTGGCTTGCTGTGTGTGCGGCGTGTTTTTCTGCTTTTCTTTCATCCCTCTGCTCCCTGCAGGCCTCTCAGTCTCTCACTTGTTTTCTCTGCCACTCGTTCATGCCATCATCCCTCGTTTCCTCTCTCTCAGCCCGTCACGCGCAGCTCTTTGTTTTATCCAGCTCTGCAGCCTGACACTGAACGGCACTCACAGCCTCTCTCCTCACCTCCCATCATCCACACATTTGTTCTTCTGCACGCACACAAACACTGAAACACTCATCCAACATATACTGTGCATTTAGGTCATATAGGGTTATGTTGTTTAAATGAATCCATTACACCTCTATCCACTATTGCATGAACCTACAGTGAAAACAAGCATTTTAGTATTTTAAAGGGTCAGATTCCCTAAATAAGGGCTCCAGGTCCCATTTTGCATTACCGTTTTATCTGTTCCTCCCTCCATTTTGTGCCTGTAAACAAAACCCTATGTGGGATGCACTTAAACCACTGCATAATACTTTATTTTCCTTTACAGTTAACATTTCCATGGATTTGCTGGATAAATAGCTTTAAAATACATAGCATGATTCATTTCAGTGTATTTTTTTCTTAAGATATTCTATAACAGCCTTTTTCTGTTTATTTTGGTCCATTTTTGGATCAGTTGATCAACTCCAAGCGACCTACTGTTTTGATTTTAGGAAGCACGGACACCTCAGCAAAAAGGAAAATGTTGCTATTTCTAGATATTATCGGAGAACTTTATTGTTCTAACAGCAGATGCACCAATGTGAAAATTTGGGACTGATTTCAATATTCAATTCAGTTGTATTTATATATCGCGAATTCACAACACGTCATCTCAAGGCGTTTCACAAAGTCACTTCAGTCAAATCCTCCAGACAGATTGGTTGAAAGTTTTCAATTTAAGAAAACCCAGCAGGTTGCATCGAGTCAGTAGCTGCGTTTACATGGACAAAAGTAATTGGAATAAAGGGCCGATCAGGAAAAAAATGCATCATGTAAACACGACAATCGGAATATGATGATCGGATTAAGGTCAATCGGAATGAAATTATAATCCGAATGAGAGGAGTGGTTAATGCAGATTCATAATCCGATCAACGTTCATATAAACGCTTGTCAGGATTAAATTATTCTGAATTCTGACCCGAGTGCGCCTGACGTAAACGTGACGTATTTCTGCGTTTGTGAGTTGTGGGAATAAGTCAGGAAGCAAAACTGTCGGGTTCCTGATACAACCTTTCTATTCGAAGCATTAAAAGAGCTCAAAATTATAATTTATTCAGTAACGTTTCAACTGTAATTAGAACATCATGCAAGTCCAGCCTGGGAGCTCAGAAGACAAATAATTTTGAAAGGGAATTTGAAAAACTGCGCATGTCAGAGTGGTTCCATTCTGAATAAAGCCAGGTGCACATAAACCCACATTATGATCAGATTAATTGATTGTGTGCTACTATAAACGGTACAATCAGATTATTCAATCCGAATACATTTTAATCCGATCGTAAATTTCGTGCATGGAAACATAGCTACTGACTTGCAGCATTCACTCCTCCTGGATGAGGATGGAGCCACAGTGGAGATTCGCCTGCAATGTGTCATTGGCTTTGCAGCAATCCCTCATACATGCATGCATGTAGAGACAGTGGAAAATTCCCTTTTAACAGGAAGAAACCTCCAGAAGAACGAGAACTAGGCTGAGTGTGAATTTACGATTTATTGTTGATTAATTAGATTAAGGTTCATTTCATCCGATTAACAGATAAGGTCCGCGTACAGACCTTCTTTCGGTGTTGTAGTATGGCCTCCACCCAGAAGAGGGCACTGCAGCTCATTCTAATGTGGAGCCAGACCACGGTAGTTTTAAGAGAAAAGAATCATGGCGGAGGCATCGTGAAGCGGTCCAAACAGAGTGCGGTGTGGGATTATTTTACACAGTTTAATGACGATAACAACCCAAAATGCACTTTATGCTGTTCTGTTTTTAAATATAAACACTCAACAAGCTCCTCAAGTTACGGCCTAAATTGCTCCCAGCCAGCCATGCTGTGTGGATGGATTTATTAGCGGAGGGCGTTACGCAACTGTGACATGATAGAAAAAGAGGCCAAAAGCACGGTCGATGAGGGCTTTCATGAGGATCTTAAGTGTTTCACATATTTTATTCTATTCACATTATTAATTTCCAGTCAGTAACCTAATAGGTTCCTGTTTTGTAATATTTTATAAATATGTCCAAGTTTAACCTCTTAAACCCGAGGGTCTATTTTCCAAAAAACACATACTCATACTTTATACGGACTTTCTCTATTTGTACGATGCCTACACTGCTAATCTTGTTATCAACTATCATAAAGGTCCTGGAGGATGATGTGGATGTGAAAATATGAGAGTAAATATTAAGATTTAAATGCCCAAAAAATAAATTTAGTCTAAAATAAAGATGTTTACTTTTGCTGTAAAGAAGGAAATAAACACAATAAATTGTAACTACAACATCTTGTTACATCTGTAACACGAATGGTGTCCACAACAAGAAGTTATACATGTTTAGACTGATGAAAATCCAGGTGGACCCTACTGTTTTGCGCCAGTTTGGCACAATTTTTGGAATTTGGAATTTATTTTTGAAATTTGGTAGATAATGTTGTAGAGGAGTCTCAGATGAAGATGTTTACAGATGAAAATTGTGCGTCGGTCTCAGAGTTAGTTAGGTACAAGTGCGTTATTGTTGCTAAAGAGCTAAAGCCTTGTGATAAAAATCACCATTTGTTGCTCATTCAGTCAGTTAATACAGGTGGCACAATAAATTGTTAAAATATAATGATGTGCCTATTTTTAAATATAGCGTATTGTAAAAACAAAACAAAAAAACAGCCCTTCATGTTATGGAAAAACCCTTTTGATACAAGAGAAAACTCAGGTTTTTAAGAAAATGGCCGCTTATCAATTAATCTAAAATTGATTGATAAGATCAATCAACTTTAGATTAACTCATTAATTGATAACTTGCTTCCTTAGTGTTTATCTGTCAGGACCAACTGGGGGTTTGAGAAGACAGAGCAGAGACACAAAAAGAGCCCAGAAGCACTGATCCAGGAACACTTTCTACGTCAAAGAGGGTAATCGCAGACTAGCTATTGTTCATAACAGCATATAAACATTCCTTTTATGGCCAATAACCAATTTTTACCATTATATTGAGATTATATATATTTCCCTACCCTTATTGGCGGATAGAAACTGATGCATGGTCGCTATGGAACATCCTGTGGTAGATGGCTGCAGTTTGTACAGGAAAAGGTTACAGTCACCTACTGTAAGGTGTAAACCTTTCTGTTTACTTCTTTTATAAAGAGAAAAACAAAACTTTTTCATTTCTAAAAGATCACCAGACCGTAGTTCTCCTTTAAACTGGGAGTCAACCCCACTAAATGAGCCAGGTTGTGTATTGGTTCTGCAGGGTCTTTGTGGAGCATCAGGAACGAAGGTGGAGTTCCCAGACGGCTTTAAGCATCTACCAATGCTGTACAATGTTGCTTCAGTTAATTAAGATCTGGACACATTAATTGATTTCCTTCCCAACTATACTGCTGTGTTTGGGATCATTGTTCTGTTGATGACCCAGTTCCGGCCAAGGTTCAGCTGTTGGACAAATAGAGTCACTTTTGGCTCTAGAACACCTTGGTATGCTGGCGTTCATGGTCGACTGCTGTGGCTGTAAAACAAGCCCCAATCATCACGCCTCCACCACTCTGCTTCATGATTGTAACGAGGTGCTGATATGCAGTGTTTGGCTCGCCAAACTTGGTGCTCTGCGTCATGACCAAACATCTGTCCTTTGGTCATGTGTTCCACATGACCAAACAGATGTGGAACCATCTGTTCCACAAATGGTTCCCTCAGATGCAACAGTGCAAATTTAACAAGCTGCCATATTCCTTCAGGAGAGATGAGCCTTTCTACTTCAATTGCTCCAATTAAGCCACTTTTTTAGTCTTTCTCTAAACGTCTTGGAGTCTGAGATGTAGCTTCTGGGCTTCTGTGTCATTTATCCGAGCGTTTTATTGGGTTTTTCTGATAGAAATATTTTTACTATGTCTACATATTTTATGTTATTTACTATTTTCATTGCATTTATCATATATATTTACTCTTTACTACTAAGAACTTTTAAGGTTTTAGATCTCTCTCTTATAGTTGCAGAAGGCCTGCAGAAAGCAGAGAAATATGTTGTGACTATGATCAGTGTTTTCATGAACTCTATTCAGCCATCTGGAGTGCTGCACTGTGTGAACTGCTTGGTTTTATCTCGAAGGTCACAGTTGTTTTGCTTATCTCTACCCCTTAGCTTCACAATGGAACCAGGGATTCCTTTTCCTAATAAATAGAGAGGAGGCGACGGATTTGCTTCAGATCGGATTTGGAGATCTGTATTAAGCATCTCCGTTCGATCTCCTTGCAAGATTATTTTAAAATCAACCTCATTGTTGTCTCTCCTTCTTGTGTTGTTAATGAATGTTTTAGGTGTTTGAACCTGACATTTTCTTTAACAATATTTTTTTTTTTTAAACGCACATTTTTAAGCTCTTTACTTGCATTTTCTAGTAAATAATGTACCATATTTTTCTAACTATAAGTCACACTTTTTTTCATAATTTGGCCGATCCTGCAACTTATAGTCTGGTGCAACTTATATATCAATCTTTCATTTTAACCAACATGAACCAAGGCGTAAACATTAGCGCGTTTAGCTGCAAGAGGGCTTATTAGGCTTGTGAAAACTATCCTGCTTCTGTACCACTTAAAAAAAGAATTGAAACAACAAAGACTGAACACATTTGTATGTTTTTTCACTGTTTCAGTCTGCGTTCACACAGCAGAGCGTTGCATGGTGCAGCTCAAAGGACCCAGGCCGAGACAGAACCTGTTACTGGGCTGTCCGTCAAGCTAATACTAGCGCTAGCTTACATCCGTGTCGTACTGTTAGCTTAGCACGTCGCACGTTACGCTCATGGTATAATTTCAGTGTAATCAGATCGAAATGCTCTGATGAGAACTTTCCCGCTTGGAGTTGGTTGCTTGTTGTGCTAATTTACTCCGTTCATCCTCCCAGGTTTGTTTCATGTTATTCAGCCTGTTGTGGATGCAGCTCTGTGGTTGAATAACTTGTCTTACCTGATTAAATGCCAGCTTTTAGTCTTGGATTGTGTGAAATAAATTTATAAATAAATGCAACTTACAGTCCGGTGCGACTTATTTATGTTTTGTTTCCTCTTTATGACGCATTTCTTGACTGATGCGACTTCTATTCGGGAGCAACTTATAGTCCGAAAAATACGGTAATTAGCATGCGGATGGGATTTGCACAGTCTTCATGGTTTCTTCAGCTTCTCAAACCTGTTTCTTGCTATTGCTCTGAGAGTTTTAGATGCTTTTTTTAACTCCAGGACACTTTGATCAGATGGTTAAATTACCTCCTTAGGATGGCATGAAATTGAGGAAACTCGTCAATTCTAATCATGTCCAGGACAATTGGACAAAGCTTTACACCGTGTGAAAAATGTAGAGAGAAAAGCTGAACATGTCAGGTAACTGAAGAGTGACATGAATTGGGAAGCTGGGTTTGTGCATGGATTATGTTGAACAGTGTGTGGAAAGTGTGGAGAAAGTGAGGTTTGCATGAGCTTTGTGAGAGGTGAGATGAAGCGTGATGGAGGAAATCACCAGAGTACAGCCGATCTTCTCAGCATACCTCAAAGATTGACAGCCGGGGGGAGTCGGGACTCAACTGAGGCCCGTATGAGCCTTTTATTATATTTTTAGCTTTATTTACTGTTTGTTTTTATACAGGAAGTGGGATATAAAACTGAAACTCTTTTTTCCCCTACAGGATTTCACATAAGAGCTGCTTAGCAGAGCTCATAACCCTTAACTTCACATTTGAAAAACCAAATGTGAATCTAATGTCATCCTTTGCTCAATAAACCTTGAATCCAACCACCTTTTTTGAAGGATAAACTGCAAAGTACTATGAGGCTTCAAACCTTGGAGGCCTTTCACATGTTGAATAGTGAACGGCGATTCTTTTAAAGTGTACCGCATCACTAGAATCAGCTCATTAAAATGATTTGTTCAAAAGATTCATTCACTGAATCATTCACTTCGTGTAAAAAAATGTTTTGGTTCCTTACAGTCAAAGTGTGCAACAGGTATAGCTTAGACCACATTTAATGTGCTATTTACAGAGCCGTAACTTCATTTTCTGTTCCTTTACATTTAAAATATTCAACAAGAGTGCTATTTATAGTGCTTTAACTGACAGTTTTGTTGCTTTACAGTTAAAACACGTAATAAAGATCAGACGGACTTTTCATGCTCTCTCATTACCTTATTTTGAAGTTCTAGCAACTGGAAGGAAGTCAGTTCAGATGGAAAATGGAAAAAATATGACTCTAAATACGACTTTTTGATCAAAGATCTAATAACTTCTGAAAAGGTTATAACTCTAAATTATGTCAGAAAAAAATCTATTACATAAATCATTGTATTTATCCCAAATCCTTCCTATCTCAGTTCATTGGTGTAGTATGCGAGCAAGCGATGCAGCGCAACTTTCAGGACGATTCGCGTACAGCACGAATCAGGCGGTGATTCGTACTAGTTGGCGAGACTCGGAGAAATGCTGCCGAGGAGGGATTTGCCAAATAGTACTGGACCGGAAATGGAGCTGATTCGATCACTCTTGCTCCCCAGTTCACTTGGTTTACTGGTCCCTGTCATTTAGTCTCTCTCTGTTGGACCAACAGTGTCACTGTTGCTGCTCTTATGCTGATGATTCAGGCTGCAAAATAACTTCAGTTTTAGTTCTGTGAGCTAAATTTAGGACAAGTTCGTGTAAAAAGTTAACTTTCAATCATTTGTGTTAGAAAACTGGAAGCTAACGTGAAACTCCTCTTCCTCGGTGCATCATGGAGACGCTGAGAGGTTATCTCCTCGCTGCAGTAACTGCATGCTCTGGGCTCGCTGCTATCTGCCTTCTGACAGGTTCATGTTGACCAAGATCTTCATCTGGAAACTTCACATCCAGCTTTAGATGAAAAATGACTGTGACACCAGGGCAGGAGTGTTCACGTTGTGCTTCCTGATGGCAACCAGACGCTGAAATATACAGATAACATATATGACATATATGTTGTTGAGATTTGTCCAACAAACCATTCACCATTTTTTTTCACAAATTCTGCCGTTTTAAAGGATTTTATGTGATCCCAGCCTGTTTCTGAAAAAAAATTTCATCTTTATTTTAATGCAGTGTTTCTCTGAATGTTTATATTTGTTGAAGGCGATGAAAACAAAACAATTATTGATTATGAAAAGTCACAGTTTTAGCTTTTAAAATTGAGAATAGCAAAGCCCTCTGTCAAACATGATGATCACACATGTGCTCCGAGCCGTTTGCATCCTTGCGAAACGCAAAATCATATCAGTCAGCACACAATTCTCCACTTAAGTAACTCATTTTTTATATATGCATAAATTTATTTCAAAGAAGCTGCAGTGCTCTCGTTAACATGCGCGATAAGTGTTGCGTTTACTCTGGGTCATCAGTGGAACTGCTTCTCATTTGCGAGCGGTTCTGCTAATTGAGCAGGCCCAATTTAAAACAAAGGGAGCGTGGAGATTAAAAGCCTGGTGACACAGAAACGTTTAACAAGAGTGAAACAAAGGAGGTCAGGGAGGAGGAACCTCTGACTTAAAGGAGACAACAGTGACTGAATTACCTGAATGGATTACAGGAGCGAAGAGACTGAAGTTTGTAAAAGTTTCTGACCCTGTTATGAAGAATCATCCTTCCTGATATTACCCCGGTTTTATGTGGAAACCTCCTTAAGTTACAATCACCCAGCCACTAATTAAACTACAAAAAAGAGCAGCAGGAATAATCAACAAGGTTGGCTATCTGGATCATAAAACCCCTCTATTTATAAATTAATTAAGCCTTATTGACTTGGTGGATATCCGAACAGCGTGAATCTTGTTTATCCATAGTTTATAGCCAAAAATAAACACCAGAATATATAAAAAAATCAAAGAAAGACTTTATAATGTGAGGGAGAAATGGAAATTAAAAACGCAGAAGGTTAGAACCACATCAAAAAGAGGTTTTGCATGTCAGTCCTTAGTGTGAAACCAGAGCAAACCTTGGCTGTTGAATTAAAGCAACAAACATTAAACAGTTTAAATCATAATACGAGGAAATTACCTTTAATAGACATAAAATATTTTTATCTTGCTCTTTCATAACAATTATTATTATGGCGTTACTGTTATTAATACTATTATGTCAAGGAGTATTGTTCGATGAAGTATATTGAACACAGTACAAATATGTTAATTTTATTATCAAAGATTGCACATCATTGAATTAATGTATCCTGGTTGGATACTCTGTATAAATAGAAAGATATTATGATTGTGATGTTCCTGGATAGGAGGTGGGTTATTATAAATATATACTTCTACGCACGTCATTTATCACTTAGTTTTTACTGTAATTTGTTATTGTACTTTTCAACAGTCAATAAACATCAAATCCAAAGAAATGAAGGTGAGTTTTGTTTTTTTCAAGGTTTTAGTGGCACAAGTGGCCTTTATTACTAGTAGAGGGACAAAATGGAGGAAAGAGAGAGGACAGACATGGAGCAAATAGCCCTGGGGCTGGTAATTGAACCCTCAACAGCTGGACTATAGCCTCTGCAATCGGTGCGCCTTGCTCTACCATTGAGCCACATGTCGCGTCAAGATTTGTTTTTCCAACATGCAATGTACAACTTTTGATATTAAACACTTTTTGTTGTCCAAATGTATTTAGCTTTTGCATGCATACACTATTGGTAGGGCTCTGTAATGTGTTTTTTTCTAGAATCTGAGCTATCCATTCAAAAATGTATGGCATGCTCTGTAGTCTTCATCGACTTATTGGAGATGCTTATCTCTAACCTTATTAACTTTTTGGAATTAAAAACAATTACTTCTCTTTTTTCTTTTTCAATCCATCAGAACGTTTGACCTATGCAGTCAACCTTGATAATATGGACACACTCGCAGCGACTGTGCGGGACTTTTGTCATGTGGTGACACAGAAATATAAGGTTGTGTGTCATCAGCATAAGGTACGATAATAACATGTAGTCATAGGAGGAGCATGCAGATGTTCAATACAATTGAAGAATGTAGTCCTGACTCCTGAGTAACCTCACATGTGATCTGTTTGCTCAGATTTGTAATCAGTAAATGATAAAAAGTAATTCCAGTGTGCACAGAAGGATGCTGTCAGTAGTTTTACCTCGAGCAAAATTGCTCGAGTACTGTATGCACAAACAGTTTCTGCAATATGGAAACCTCTGCGTCCCACATTGGACAAACAGTAATTGGACATAATCAAAAGTAGTTCTGCTTTGATCAATATGTCATCTGCCTTGAGTTTTAGCATAATTTATTTTCTATGGATTTTAGGTAAGCCTAGATGGATTTTCTGTCGAATGATACCGGTATTTGCCTGTCTAAAATTCAGCTACATATGTATCCCATGCACATCCTCACACTTAACTTAGCTTTGATAGTTATTGATTATAGGGTTAGGGTTAGAGTTAAAGATAGAGTCTGCGATTTTTCTGGAAGTTTCCCCAAGTCCCTTTTTGAATAACTGTCCTACCTCCTCTTCCGCTCCTCAGGGGGATCGTGTGAAAAAAAAAAAATCGCCCAAATCCACTCTGGTCTTATTTCTTTCTACTAAGGCCTTCCTCTTCTTCTCATAAACTTCTACACGGTTCGCTTCTTGCGACTCACAGCCATATTCAAAGTATACGGTGAGAGCAGAGGGGCTACAATGAATGGCTAACACTGAAGCTAACCACTAAGCTAACCGCTAAGCTAACTGGATTCATAAACACTAGAAGTGCACAGCCAGCAAGCGGAAACTATGAAGACTTAGTCTTAGACTTAGACTTTCTTTATTGTCATTTTGTATACACAGAGTGCATACAGAACGAAATTTCGTTTTCACACAGCTCAGAAATATTGCAGTAATATGAAGGAACGAGCACGCAGATTGTCGTTACATGTGGGACAACCAGTAGATAAGGAGATACCCCCAGAACTTGAGGGACAGAGGGGGGTGAGAGCAGGAACAAAACTCTGACCAATCCCTGTCAGTTGGACCATACGACAAAGATTGGTTAGATTTTTTTTACAGGCCTGCAGCTCCCACAGAGATCTAATTTCTGAACCTCCTTTTTCTGAATACATAATGTATTGACTACTGTCAGGATGGAAGGACTATTATATTCACTATAACAAAAAGTGTTTCTGAACAGGAATACCAACTATAGCTTTAACAGTCAGGTTGTTTTCTTATTTATGTTAAATAAGTAAAGAAATTCTAAAACCTACAGCTTTATGCTGATAAATACTAAAGGCAAAGGTGCCAAGAAACTGAGCTACTATATATTTAATATTTACAGCCTCTTGTTTTTTTATGTAGGATTTCAGTGGTTGGTCCTGCCAAATAAATACTGGGTAAATATCAAAGTAAACATGTGGGATGTAAGAGACAACCCAGGGTGCTAAATACAGATAAAGTGGAGTCCAAACAGTAGTATTATCATAACAACAGAATCCAGAGGAAAGGGTTGCTTGTCCTGTTTCTTTAAAATGGTAAAGTCATATTTGAAGACCAGTTTGCTCACATGCAGTTGCTGCTTCTGACACTGCCGATGTCCCTCTTGTTCAAAAACCACCACAGTGTGCAGGTTTCCACCAACACATCAATTATTTATAACCTGAAGGTTCAAACAGGCACCTCTTTCTCTCTCTCTGTACTATCCATGGTTAAAAAGCTTATTATCATCATAATTTTTCTGTATTTTTGTTCTTTCTGGTTTGCTCAAACATTTGTTCTTAATTTGCTGAGATATGCTGGGATGTGATAAAACATCTGGGACCCAGACTGACTTCTGAATGTTTTGAATGATTGTTAAAATGCACTGAACCGTTGGATGGATGTGGGTATTCTGTTGGATTAAAAATCAAATAGTCAATTAGTGATCTCCAAGAGTTTCCTGAAAACCTTCCCGTAGACCAAATCCCTCTGAGATGCTCCTGCATCATTAATGGCAGTTACGCCAACGTAGATGAACTTTCAGCGTCTTTCCCAGCAGCTCTAGCTCGGCTGTGTTTATTTCTGGTCCCCAACTTTGCTCTTATAACCGACAAAGAGATCTATGTTGCACACAGAGGCTTAGCCATGTTAAATGCGTCAGTGCTAATCCCGTCATTAACCTGATTTGCTCTAATGATGGTTCCTCCCACAAGTATTCTCCAGAACGTTGAAGACCTCTGGCTCACGCTGTAGCGTCTCATTAAATGAATAATGGCTCCTTTTGTGTCTGAGTGAGTCGCACTTTCTCACTGAGAGAGTACTCGGCTGAAGCAGATAATTCACTGCTGTAAAGGTCCTGATTGGTCAGGAACCAACTGGTTAATATTATATGTGAACGTTTCGGTGCACTCTGAACAACTTAACATCTACGCTTGACATATTGAGTTAGTGTCTCTGTCCATAATGCTGCTGCAGACTTCCATTAGGATTTTCTGCTGGTTGAGTTGAATTCATTTGTCTGTTCGACAGAGAAAGAAGAAATTGGATAGATCCTCTAGACGGGGTTCCTCTTTGTTGAAACATTTCGTCTCTTGTCTGAGACTTCTTTAGTCTGTAGCGTTGCAGGGAGACTCAGCCTTATAAGCAGAACCTTTGCATAGTGGATTGCTTAGTGTGACGATCAAAACTGGCTGTTCACATGCAAAAGAGGACCATCAGCCTACCAACCAATTGTTTGTGCTTTGATAGCCACTTATTGTTCCCAGGCGGCTGAGTCAAGGTGTGTTTCTGTTGAGTTTTCGCTCCGTTGTTAGAGTGGCAACACCTGCAACACTCAACGCCTGAGAGCAGTGAAGGAGAGGTGGGCTCGAGGCAGACAGACACCCTGCAGGGAGGAAGGTCGTCAGTGAAGCACAGCAGGAGCAGCCTCTATGCCAAAGAGGCAAAGGTGAGGCATAGGGCCCCGACACTGGCACACGACCATCTCCAGCCAAAAAGCCAAGAATGGGACCCTGATGACCCAGGACTCGCACCAACCCCTGGCAGAAAGACCACCCAGCGCCACGGAGGGGAGACCCAACCAGAGCGCTCAACACCCCGGGCAGGAACAGCCCACCGTGTCAGCCAGAACTCAGAGGGACCAATCTAAGGAGGCCGCATTACCTGCTCTGGTTTATTCACCATTTGCCGTATAAATAAAACACATTGGAAAAGAGATGCAAGTAGCTCAGGTGCGCGATTTGACATTTACACAGTAGGGCTGGACAATATAGAAAAAAAGCATTTTGATAAAATAGAAATCATATTGACCGACATCGATAATTATCAACAAATTCAAAACATACTGTATATTTTAACTGCAGCCCTGGCCCTTTTATGCTGTTGCTTAGCAACCTATTTTTAGATACAGACACAAACACTAAATTCAAACTCAACCCTTTATTCAACCAACTTTTTATCAAAACTACAAGTTTTAAAAAAAGAAAAGAGAAAGCGTGATCTCTGAACTCTTTGAAGGGGGCGGAGCTTGGTGGTTGGTTGGGAGGATGTAATGACTGTATTATTAACCTACATGGCTAGAATGCAAAAAGAAGGAAAACTGTTATTCTATTAAACTTTTTATTGACCCTTTTTTTCTATCAATCGTTATTGAATTATCGTCCAGCCTTATTACACAGACAATAGGACGAAAACCATAGCCACCCGATATAATACGACAAGAGGGACACATAAAAAGGAAATTTAAAACTAATTCTAAAACCATGATAAATAAAATAAAACAAAACCCCAAAATGCTTTGATCAGCCATCTTTGTGTTTAAAATCATCACAACCTGAGGAAAGAAGCTTTTACTGTGGCGCGATGTCCCACTTTTAATTGCTCGATAGCGCCGCCCAGAGGGGAGAAGTTCAAACATCTCTGGCCGTATGCAAAGGGCTTCCCTCTGGCTTCCCCCTACAGACAAAACCATGGTTGTCTGGTAACCGGTCTCTCTAAGTTACCCCTGGGTACGAGTGTCTGTCTGCAGGGCTGTTTGCCTGGTGTGGACTGGCGACCTGTTCTGGGACCACGCCTCTCCTCCAGTGACCGCTGGAGACCGGCCTCATCCTCCCTTACACCTGCCAGGACAAGCGGGTATATATGACGGATGGATGGAAACAAACAGTTGCATTTGCTGCTGCCGTCTTGTTCTCTGATGTTGAGCAGTTTGTCCAGGTTGTCAGGTTGGAGGTGGATGTCTCCAGATCTTCTATACTAGTTACTTCAGTTACTAGTATAGAAGAAAATCTTGGGCTGGAATTTGAATGTTTGTTACAATAAGTTAAAAGATGAACATGTATTGATTGATTGTCTGCAGCTCAATATGGTTATTGCTGGTGATATTGTCTCATAATTTATTGCCCACCTCTGCACCAGGTACTAATGCAACTCGTTTAGTGTCTGTTTCTTTATTTTATCAGGCTTTGACTATTCAAAAGTCAAAGCCTAATAAAATAGGGGGGAATGCATAAGCCTTCTTATTTTTATAGAGAAAAGTTACAGGATTAAAAAACACTGCTGCTCTCATACTTGTTGAGTTTATTTCCTGTTGCCATGACTCTGCTTAAACTGCTCATTAGCCTGCAGAGAGCCGACTTGGACCCGATTCTCTGTGCCCAGCAGAAAAAGCTGTGTTGTCAACTACTTTCTGTGGGCATAGACGCCAACAGGCTGCTGTTGTGCAGGGAGAGGATTCATGGCCTCATTTAGCTGTTGGCCAGGCTCAAAGTGAGATATGGGGGGGTTATTTAGTGAGGCGAAGTACAATGGAAATGAAATCAGTTACACGGAGAGCGCTGTCGCAGCTGCTGGCACTTGTGATGGAGGCGGAGGTAAACAAACGTCTTCAACGTTGAAGCAACGGTGTGGCTGGAGGAGATAAGACCTCTGGCTGCTGCAGGGATCCCAGCCATGATGTCGCCGTCACCAGGCTGGTGTTCAGTCTGAGCTTCATTCTGGAGCGATGCTGCACCCGTCTTTGCATCCACCTCTTCATTGACCTTGCAGTAAAAGCCTGTCTGGTGATTTCACTGCTGTTTACTCTCGTGTTGCTGGGCTGGCAGCAGCCAGGTTGGTTGGCTCCTGCAGCTTTGACTTATTGGCTGTACAACAACTTTAATGAGAAGAAAAATTAAAAATGCATCAGTGTGTGGGCTTTACTTTTTATCTTGCAGTCTCAAACTTGTAGGCTTTCAAGAGTCACATCTTACTGGTGTTGGATCATTTGGTTGGGAGTTTTCCCCTTTATGCCCATTTTAGTAACTTGTGCTCTTTATATGAGGCAGGTGTCACTAAAAGGTTATTTTTCTGCTCTTTCCCAGTGAAGCCTGACATTTAAATACTTAGATAGTTGCATTTCTTTGCCCCACTGACATGTTTTCTGAAATCTGACTGGTTTACCATGCCTCAAAGCCTCATGGTTTTCCTTTTGAATCCTGTCCCTGTGTACCTTCTTCTGAGCATTTAAAATCACATATTGATGAGCTTTCACTTTAAAATGCAGATTTATATCTTTCAGATCTGGTTTTCTGTCAGGTCAGGTCTTTTATTTCCGTAAGTACATAATATTTTGTTTATATAGCACCTTCAAGATAAAAATCACTAAGTGCTTCAACATACAAAAGGTAAAAAAATAGGCAAGACAAAATTAAACAAAATCAGTTCCAAAAAGATACGTTCAGGCGTGTCAAACTCATTTCTACATTGAGCCACTATGGCATCATGAAGTCATTAAAAGGGCCGGTTGCACCTGTACAGATGATGTACACTCACCGGCCACTTTATTAGGTACACCTGTCCAACTGCTCGTTAACACTTAATTTCTAAGCAGCCAATCACATGGCGGCAACTCAGTGCATTTAGGCATGTAGACATGGTCAAGAGAATCTCCTGCAGTTCAAACCGAGCATCAGTATGGGGAAGAAAGGTGATTTGAGTGACTTTGAACGTGGCATGATTGTTGGTGCCAGAAGGGCTGGTCTGAGTATTTCAGAAACTGCTAATCTACTGGGATTTTCACGCACAACCATCACTAGGGTTTACAGAGAATGGTCCGAAAAAGAAAAAACATCCAGTGAGCGGCAGTTCTGTGGGCGGAAATGCCTTGTTGATGCCAGAGGTCAGAGGAGAATGGCCAGACTGGTTCGAGCTGATAGAAGGGCAACAGTGACTCAAATAACCACCCGTTACAACCAAGGTGGGCAGAAGAGCATCTCTGAACGCACAGTACGTCGAACTTTGAGGCAGATGGGCTACAGCAGCAGAAGACCACATCGGGTGCCACTCCTTTCAGCTAAGAACAGGAAACTGAGGCTACAATTTGCACAAGCTCATCGAAATTGGACAATAGAAGATTGGAAAAATGTTGCCTGGTCTGATGAGTCTCGATTTCTGCTGCGACAGTCGGATGGTAGGGTCAGAATTTGGCGTCTACAACGTGAAAGCATGGATCCATCCTGCCTTGTATCAACGGTTCAGGCTGGTGGTGGTGGTGTCATGGTGTGGGGAATATTTTCTTGGCACTCTTTGGGCCCCTTGGTACCAATTGAGCATCTTTGCAACGCCACAGCCTACCTGAGTATTGTTGCTGACCATGTCCATCCCTTTATGACCACAATGTACCCAACCCATGATGGCTACTTTCAGCAGGATAATGCGCCATGTCATAAAGCTGGAATCATCTCAGACTGGTTTCTTGAACATGACAATGAGTTCGCTGTACTCAAATGGCCTCCACAGTCACCAGATCTCAATCCAATAGAGCATCTTTGGGATGTGGTGGAACGGGAGATTCGCATCATGGATGTGCAGCCGACAAATCTGCGGCAACTGTGTGATGCCATCATGTCAATATGGACCAAACTCCCTGAGGAATGCTTCCAGCACCTTGTTGAATCTATGCCACGAAGAATTGAGGCAGTTCTGAAGGCAAAAGGGGGTCCAACCCGTTACTAGCATGGGGTACCTAATAAAGTGGCCGGTGAGTGTATATATATATATATATATATATATATATATATATATATATATATATATATATATATATATATATATATATATAATGTATATATATATATATATATATATATATATATATATATATATATATATATATATAATGTATATATATGTATATATATGTATATGTATATATATGTATATATATATATGTGTGTATATATATATATGTATATATATATATATATATATATATATATATATATATATATATATATATATATATATATATATATATACACATAGAATGTAGATGTTCATGAAACATGTGTTCTCAGTGCCTTTATTTTTATGTATTGAAGTATGTGGTGCTAATGATTACACTTTGTTACATTTAAATGTCTTTTAAGGCAATCTTACACATTAGTAAAGACATCTACCAGGTTTATTTGTTTACATTTATATTCCCAGCTACCAGATTTTTGTCTAATCTTTTGAAATGATCAATAATTCTCCAGGCTCTCTTAACGTGTTTTAAAGGTGTTTAAATCTGACTTCTGTGTTTAAATCTGCATTCGGATATCGAGGCAATTTGTTGCCAGCAGCAGTTATTCACAAGCTGAAAATTGGGCCCCATAAGGGATGCCCAGAGGTTACATAATAGCTGATAAATGTGTGATGCAGATCTAGATTTTACTTTTAATAGCCATTTGAGACCCAGCTAAGATCCATATAGGGGGCCCCACTGGTCTTGCGGGAGTTTTCCTCTCCACTGTTGCTTCATGCATGCTCAGTATGAGGGATTGCTGCAAAGCCATCAACAATGCAGACGACTGTCCAAAGGAAACTTTCTGACCAACCTGGAGGATTTGATGGAATCTGACATTGGAAAGAGCCTTGAGATGATGTGTATCATGAATTGGCGCTATATAAATAAAATTGAATTGAACTAAGTAGACGTGGAGAAGAAGACTTGCTGAAGTCCAAAGCAAACATCAAAATGAAGAATTAAGGAGATCTTAAAGGACTTTGAATGTGGTACATTTGTTGTTGCTGATTTGCTGATCTACTGGGATTTTCCCACAAAAAACCCATCTCTCTAGTCATAATGGTCTGAAAGAAAGAGAAAATACCTGCTGAGCAGTCACCAGTCGTGAGACCAAAATGTCTATTTCATTTCAGAGGAATAAGTACCATAAGACTGATTGCAGGCGAAAGAAAGAAAGCAGTTGCTTTAATAACACTTGATTACAACCAGGACATGCAAAATAGCATCCCTGATTGATTGCACAACACATCAAACCTCAAAGCCGATTGGCTCCAGCAGCAGGAGACCACAGCAGGTATCACTCCTGTCAGCTAAGATCAGGAAACAGCGGCTACAATTCACACAGGCAGAATGAACCGGGGGAATTTAAACCTGCCTGGTCTGGCTGCAGCATTCAGCTGGTCGGGTCAGGATTTGGTGTGAGCAACATGAAGCCACGGATCCATCAAAAGTTCAGGCTGGTGGTGGTAGTGTGATGGTGTGGGGGGTGTTCGGTTGGCCTCTATTTGTCTGAGAGAACGCTGAATGACTTTGAGAAGATGTCTTGAAAGTTGAATAAGAAGTTATGCTTTACAGAAAAGACCCACAGCCTTGTTTTATCAGTTTGTTTACTCTGCTGCGTCCCATAATGCAACGCGTCCCTGGCTACAGGAAGGTGCTTGGATCAGGGTTACAGCTGACACCCGGGCCCCGTTTCAGACAAAATGGCCGATCCACCCTGAGTGGAAAGCTGCTACTCTGAGTAGTTCTGCCTCACGCTGCCATACTCTGAGTTCTCTGTTTCACAATAGGTGATTTCCACCAGGTAACTAAACTCAGCGTCCAATCACCCCTGAGTTAACGTGATTCAACATGGCAAAAACAGGAAATAACAAGCATGGAAGCGGAATTAGAAATAAAGGAGAATATTAAACCATAACTAACAAAAGAAACGACACTGTTGATGCAGAAAAAGTGAGTCAGCGGCAGAGAATTGCTGAAAAAATACATGAATGGAAAATTAAAGCTGGAAGTCTCAAAATGTTATGCAGAATAAAGAATTGCTTTCATTCTGTTTAGTCCAAATAAAGTCAGATTGCTTGGATAATCACTGATAAAAACCAGGGGAAATATATGAATGGAAACTAAAATATATGAATGGAAAATTACAGCTGGAAGTTTCAAAATTTCTTTTATTAATCTTGTGGGTCTCTGACTGTGGAACATCTTTAAACTATAACTGAGTGCAACAGTAACATTCCTGACAGCGCGACATACAGCTGCCTCTGAAAGATTTCCTGCGTCTGCTTCATTACTAAAAAGCTGCTGTTGGCATAAAAACGAAGATCAGCACAAAGAAATTGTTCAGAACTCAGAGCGTCCCTCGTTGTGTTAGAAAAGCGATGTGTGGGTGAGAATATTGAGATAAATCTTTGACAGTGGCAAAAAACGTTAACACTTGAAAACATATTAATCCAGGAATGATCAGACATTTAATTGTGGTCTGATCAGCCTACAGAGATTTCTGTGGAGTATTTGCTCTCCAGCATGCAGGCTCCTCCAGAAAAGGACTCGCCTTTTCTGACACTTCCTTATGCAGATCTCGGCTAAAACGAAGGAAAAACTCAGAGTTAGCCCAAACAGCTCTGCTCGGTAGCAGGGTCGTTTCTCATTTGTTGTCATTTAACTCAGGGACGAGGCTTCTGAGCTTTCTGAAACAGAAAAGCTAAGGTATGCAGGAATTTACCCCAGAAATCACTCTGAATATCCACTGACCCTAGACTGACCCTACTCTGATTGATGTTTTCACATCTGGGCAAACCAACCGCACCAAGGGAGGAATCCGAGCCGGAGTTTGTTTTAAACGGACCAAACATCCCAGGTGTGAAAACAGCTTTTATCTATTTCATATTTTTCTGTTTAGGACCTTGATTCAAAGGTGGTCTTGTTTAGTTGTATGCTATTGGTTAAATAATGAAATGTCGCTAAAGTAATTTGATACTTAACTGAAAATGAGTGAAAAAGTCCTAATAAAGTCAGAACGCCTGGACAAAAAGAAGAGATTGAATTGGACCATGACAGGTGGGGAGGAAAATGTAAATAGGGTGGCAGCTCTTTCCATATCTCAGAGGGTAATTGTATTAATCTGAGGGTCTGTGTGTGTTTGTGATCAATACTGGGATGTAACCTCCTGCAGGTGCTGATGGGAGAATCTCATTAGCTGTTGTAATGGATGAGGAGAGCAGCAGGTACCCGGCTGCTTCACCCAGCTCCACGCTGACATCATGCCGCCGCCGCCCACCGAAGCTTAGTTCATTGCGCTGAACAATCAGCACTGATCCTATGCTGGTCACAAAACAAACATGCCTTTAATTAGCGCGGATGTTCAGACTGGCTTTATCAATTTCATGTTGAAGTTGAACATTAAACCCATTTGGCTGAGCGCTATTAAATGCAAGCACTGAGCTAATCCAGCCCGTAAACAGCAATAAACGACTAGAGCATCTGGAATCATCAAAGCTGTCCATTGCAGAAGTATTCTGACCCGTAGTCTGCCAGCTCTGGTCCTGCAGAGACACACTGGCACTCACAGAGCAGTGTGGAGCGCTGGATTAGGGTTAGGATTAATTTATTTACTTATACACAACCTGTGGCCATGACGTCCAGAGGAAACTGGAGCGGCTTGCAGCCGATGTGACGGTGCAGAGATGATGGTCAGCTTACATCTGGGTAATACAAACATATACATACATATATATATATATATATATGTATGTATATGTATACATATATATATGTATACATATATATACATATATATATATATATATGTATGATATATGTATGATGATGTGATTCACTCAGTCATTTGTAATAAAAGTTATTTTTTTATCTAATTTCCTCATTTTTTATCATATTCTCTTTAAAATCGCAGAATTTTCGCTATTTTTCATGTAAATCCTTGGTAGCGTTGGATAGTGAAGCCGGTGAGGCCGCAGCGAGCTTGGCTTCCCCTGGGATTGCACAATCCCATGTTAACTGCGCTGGCTTCCATTCTGTGATGCATCTTCCTGTCTCTAGATCATAAATTCAATTGTTCAAACAGATATGAACTGATTTTCCACAATTTAATATATGTGGATTACGAATTGTGTTTTGGTCATCATACTGTGTGCAGGTAACATGTTTTCGTGCTGCTGGGTGATCATAACTAACCTGACTCTAGCCAGATTGATATCGCTGCGCCTAGCTTCACTCACATCCATCTGGGACATCTCCCATAGAGAGTGATTTCTCCAACCAATTTTATTGTCCACCGGTTTTATTTCATTCCTCAAAGTTTTCGTTGCCTAATTAACTAAAAAAAAAAAGTAATTATTATCCTGCGCACGTTACCATGACGGCTGAGGTTCACTTCCTGTGTGACATCACATCACACATTCGCTGACTGAATGGAGAGAGAGCGGTGTCTCTACTAGAGCTACACATCTTAAATAAGAGGTAAATTACAATCCATTGTTAAGTAAAACGCGCATTCCAAACACAATATCAATAGCTATATTTGTCAAACTAAAGGAACGAAATAACCGTTCCGGGAACAGTATTTTTTTTGTTCGGGAACGTCAATTTATTGGTGGAACTCATAACCGGAAACGTTATAATTCCGTTTCTGTTCGGAACCAACCGATTGGGGAAAAAAAATCGGTTCAAAGCCCAGGTCAAGACTCTATTTTCTATTCATTTCACAACGTATGGTGGTGAATAAGTGTGACTTTTCATGGAAAACACAAAATTGTTTGGGTGACCCCAAACTTTTGAACGGTAGTGTATATAGGTAAAAGCCAGTAAATTAGAATATTTAGAAAAACTTGATTTATTTCAGTAATTGCATTCAAAAGGTGTAACTTGTACATTATATTTATTCATTGCACACAGACTGATGCATTCAAATGTTTATTTCATTTAATTTTGATGATTTGAAGTGGCAACAAATGAAAATCCAAAATTCCGTGTGTCACAAAATTAGAATATTGTCTAAGGGTTAAATTTTGAAGACACCTGGTGCCACAAACTAATCAGCTGATTAACTCAAAACACCTGCAAAGGGCTTTAAATGGTCTCTCAGTCCAGTTCTGAAGCCTACACAAACATGGGGAAGACTTCAGATTTGACAGCTGTCCAAAAGGCGACCATCGACACATTGCACAAGGAGGGAAAGACACAAAAAGGTTATTGCTGAAGAGGCTGGCTGTTCAGCAATAGCTGGAAAGAGCTGGACTGCTGCTGAGTGGTCCAAAGTCATGTTTTCTGACGAAAGCAAATTTTGCATTTCCTTTGGAAATCGAGGTCCCAGAGTCTGGAGGAAGACAGGAGAGGCACAGGATCCACGTTGCCTGAAGTCTAGTGTAAAGTTTCCACCATCAGTGATGGTTTGGGGTGCCATGTCATCTGCTGGTGTCGGTCCACTCTGTTTCCTGAGATCCAGGGTCAACGCAGCCGTCTACCAGCAAGTTTTAGAGCACTTCATGCTTCCTGCTGCTGACCTGCTCTATGGAGATGGAGATTTCAGGTTCCAACAGGACTTGGCGCCTGCACACAGCGCAAAATCTACCCATGCCTGGTTTACGGACCATGGTATTTCTGTTCTAAATTGGCCAGCCAACTCCCCTGACCTTAGCCCCATAGAAAATCTGTGAGGTATTGTGAAAAGGAAGATGCAGAATGCCAGACCCAACAACGCAGAAGAGTTGAAGGCAACTATCAGAGCAACCTGGGCTCTCATAACACCTGAGCAGTGCCAGAAACTCATCGACTCCATGCCACGCTGCATTAATGCAGTAATTGAGGCAAAAGGAGCTCCAACCAAGTATTGAGTATTGTACATGCTCATATTTTTCATTTTCATACTTTTCAGTTGGCCAACATTTCTAAAAAATCCCTTTTTTGTATTAGCCTTAAGTAATATTCTAATTTTGTGACACACGGAATTTTGGATTTTCATTTGTTGCCACTTCAAATCATCAAAATTAAATGAAATAAACATTTGAATGCATCAGTCTGTGTGCAATGAATAAATATAATGTACAAGTTACACCTTTTGAATACATTTACTGAAATAAATCAAGTTTTTGTAAATATTCTAATTTACTGGCTTTTACCTGTACATCACAGACTTGTTATCAGGGCATCAACCCTCCAGAACACTCAGGTCTTCTGGCTCCAGCCTGCTCTGCAGAACCAGAACCAGAACCAGACATGGAGAAGCAGCATTTAGTTCCTATGCTCCACTTATCTGGAACAAACTCCCAGAAAACTGTAAAAGTGCTGAAAGCCTGAGTTCCTTTAAATCAAGATTAAAACACATTTGTTTAGGATTTTAACTGTTCTAGTTAAACTGTTTTACTGAAACATCACTAGTTCAACTTTGTAGTCCAACTGTTTTTAAAATCATTCATATTCGCTTTTAGTTTCCATATTCCCAGGTTTTATTCTGTTTCAATTTTCTACATTTTATTCCAACTTACTTTTATTATGTTTAATTTCCCTATATTTTAATCATGTAAAGCACTTTGGGTTGTCTTTGTACTGAAATGTGCTACACAAATAAATTTGCCTAGTAGAGAAACAGCTAAGCAGATAAACTCTGAACCAGTATTCAAATTATTCTGATTCTTTTTCCACAACCTCAGAGAAAACCAAACCCTTTCCTTCAGCTAAAAGGAAATGAACTGGAACTGTGAGACACCGGGGCCAGCACAGCAAATATGTGCTTTTTGTGGGACACACTGAGATCACATTTAACTCTTTTTTTTATGTCATTTTGGATTTTAAATAGTTTTATTCCCATGTCATTTGCTTCAGTCAATGACTGAGATCTCCAAGTCGACTATCATTGCAGCATTTTTTTTTTTAAAACACCATCTCTTTCAGAGTCTTACAACATCCTGCCTTAAGGTATTTATTTTTAATTTTTAAGAGTTTGTCTTTATGCAAGGGCTCCATACACACAGGCATATATCAAATGATTTCTCTTTAATGTTGAGGAAGAGGAGAAAGGCTTTAAAGATGCTTTTTGTGGGTTAATGCGCTGACTCATCGCTCTCCTGTGGGCTGCAGGTCTGAGGTTGTCTCCAAAAGCTTTGCCTTTTACTTTAGCATGACTCAAAGCATTGTTTAAACATTTAGAAATAAGAAATCTGTGTTGACCGTGAGCTAATGCGAACCCTCTGAACATCAGAAACAACTTCACAAAGATCCTCGAAGCTGCACACAGTCAAGTAATACAGTCAGAGCTCTCCGTGGAGCTGCCTCGCTGCCAGTCTTTATGTTTGTACCTATTTAGAGCTTATCTGTCAGCTGATGTTAATCAATAAGGGCCAATTACCCAACCCTGTGCCACCTTGACTTAAGCTAACGATGCGAAAGCCACATTTTGAGGTGCGGCATGACCTAATCACTCGTACTCTCTGTGCCGCTTTAAACAGATCAAACTACATAAACTGTTTAAATTCAACAGCAGTTCAGGGTTTTTGTTCTTATTATCAATGAAAAGTATCTTCTCAAAGGTCTGGAAGACTAAAAACAAAAGGGGGAGTTTCAGTGGCCCTCAAATGTGTACAAAACCGCTGTGAAAATTCCTGTTTCCTGCGATGTAAATCACTTTGGTCATTATAAATCCTTTCAAATGTCATATTTTATCCGCTAAATTCTACTGAAAAACAAACAAATGTGTTAGAGGGAAGAAAAGCTGCAATGGTTGCATTAATTCAATTCAATTCAATTCAATTTTATTTATATAGTGCCAATTCATGAAACATGTCATCTCGAGGCACTTTACAAAGTCAAGTTCAATCATATTATACAGATTGGGTCAGATTATACAGATTGGTCAAAAATGTCCTATATAAGGAAACCAGTTGATTGCATCAAAGTCCCGACAAGCACCATTCACTCCTGGAGAAGCGTAGAGCCACAGGGAGAGTCGTCTGCATTGTACATGGCTTTGCTGCAATCCCTCATACTGAGCAAGCATGAAGCGACAGTGGGAAGAAAAACCACCCATTAGCGGGGAAAAAAAAACCTCCGGCAGAACCGGGCTCAGTATGAACGGTCATCTGCCTCGACCGACTGGGGTTACAGAAGACAGAGCAGAGACACAACAAGAGAGACAAAAAGCACAGAAGCACACATTGATCCAGTAATCTGTTCTACATTAGATGGTAATAGTGGTGATCTGTCTTCCCTGGATGATGTCACAGTTAACAGAACATCAGACCAGGTGTACCTACTATGAAGATAAAAGAGAGAGAACAGAAAGTTAAAGCAGAAATGACAACACGTAATGCATAATTGAAGAACAGTAGAACTCTATAGAGTGAGAGAATTAGATCCTGATGTCCTCCAGCAGCCTAAGCCTATAGCAGCAAAACTATAAAGGTAGCTCAGAGTAACATGAGCCACTCTAGTTATAAGCTTTGTCAAAAAGGAAGGTTTTAAGATTAGTCTTAAAAGTAGACAGGGTGTCTGCCTCACGGACCAAAACTGGGAGTTGGTTCCACAGGAGAGGAGCCTGATAGCTAAAGGATCTGCCTCCCATTCTACTTTTAGAGACTCTAGGAACCACCAGCAGACCTGCAGTCTGAGAGCGAAGTGCTCTGTTAGGAACATACGGGGTAATCAGAGCTCTGATATATGATGGAGCTTGATTATTAAGGGCTTTATACGTTAGAAGAAGAATTTTAAATTCTATTCTTGATTTAACAGGAAGCCAATGAAGGGAAGCTAAAATAGGATAAATATGATCCCTCTTGTTGATTTTCATCAGGACTCTTGCTGCAGCATTTTGGATCAGCTGAAGACTTTGAACTGTATTTTGTGGACTTCCTGATAGTAAAGAATTACAATAGTCCAGCCTTGAAGTAAAAAATGCATGGACTAGTTTTTCAGCATCACTCCTGGACAGAATGTTTCTAATTTTGGCGATATTCCGGAGGTGAAAAAAGGAAACTCTGGAAACCTGTTTAATATGGGATTTAAATGACATGTCTTGGTCAAAAATAACACCAAGATTTTTTACTTTATTACCAGAGGCCAAGTTAATGCCATCCAGATTAAGTGATTGGTTAAGAAGTTTATTTTTTGAGGACTCTGGCCCAAAGATTACAACTTCTGTCTTGTCAGAATTTAGATGCAGGAAATTTAAAGTCATCCAGCTTTTGATGTCATCAAGACATGACTGCAGTCGAAGTAATTGATTGGATTCATCAGGATTTATGGATAAATATAGCTGAGTGTCATCAGCATAACAGTGGAAATTAATCCCATGCTGTCTGATAATTTTGCCGATCAGAAGCATATATATAGTAAATAGAATTGGTCCAAGGACTGAACCCTGTGGTACTCCACAGGTGACCCTAGAGTTTAAAGAAGATTTATTATTAACATGAACAAACTGGAATCTGTCCGACAGATAAGATTTAAACCAGCCTAATGCTTTCCCCTTAACCCCTACAGTATGTTCAAGTCTTTGTAGGAGAATATTGTGATCAACTGTGTCAAATGCAGCACTGAGATCTAACAGGACAAGTACAGACACAAGTCCATTATCTGAGGCCATGAGAATATCATTAGTGACCTTCACCAGAGCCGTTTCAGTGCTATGATGAGCTCTGAAGCCTGACTGAAACTCCTCAAGTAGGTCATTACTTTGTAAATGTTCACAAAGTTGATTAGCAACTACTTTCTCAAGAATTTTAGATCAGAAAAGAAGATTAGATATAGGTCTGTAGTTTACTAGCTCATCTTGATCAAGAGAAGGTTTCTTAAGTAAAGGTTTAATAACAGCTACTTTAAAAACCTGTGGTACATATCCATTTACTAAGGATAGATTAATCATGTCTAAAATAGGACCACTGATCAAAGGGAATACCTCCTTAAACAACTTGGTTGGGATTGGGTCTAACATACAGGTAGAAGGTTTAGATGAAGCTAAGATTTTAGATAGCTCAGAAAGCTCTACTGCTTCTAAACAGTTCAGACACAGCGCAGGTTCTAAAGATTCCTCCAATGCTGCCTTACTTACTGGGGATGAGGTAATCATGTTTGGGAGGATTCCAATTATTTTATTTTTAATGGAATCAATTTTATTTATGAAGAATCCCATAAAATCATTACTACTAAGAGCTAAGGGAATGGATGGATCAGCAGAGCTGTGGCTCTGAGTAAGTTTGGCAACTGTACTAAAGAGAAATCTAGGATTATTTTTATTCTCTTCAATTAATGATGAAAAATATGCTGCTCTAACTCTGCGAAGGGTCTTGTTATACAACAATAGACTGTCTCTCCAGATTAGGTAGGATTCCTCTTGGTGTGTAGAGCGCCATTTTCTCTCCAATTTCCTAACATTGTGCTTCAAGGAACGCAGCTCTGAATTAGTGTACACATCGTTAAACTGATGCCTTGTTAATACAACTTTAGATGTTCAGCAAAAGTCTCACTATCCCAGATCTTTATATTTGTCCACAAATGTTCTCCAGGTCCATCTGGTCCATCGGATGAGGAGGATATGCAGCCGTCTTCAGGTCACCCCCACAGATCTGAAATCAGATTTAGTTGTGGACTCTGGCTCAGCTTTTCCTCTCTTGCTGATCTGGATGCGTGACGAAACTCTTTGTGATGTTGAAAAATAAGACCCTCCTTCATGGTCAGCTTTCTGGCAGACACCTGAAGGTTGTGGGTCAAACCCGGCTGGTGTGTGGAGCGAAGTAGAGCTTTGCTGAACGCACCTTACACACCCCCTGTTGCCGTTGCACTTCAAACAAAGTCAGAGACAACCCCAGTTTTCATTAGAGGAATCAGATCCGGTTTCCGTCCACAGCTCTCTGTCCGTCTCTGTCAGGAGGACAGAGTAGCTGGACTACACTGCCCTGTTTCTAACATAAGGCCAAAATAAACGTAACTTTTATACTGAATTAACTTACTAGGTTTATTGTTGCTAGCGCGTACTCCAGGCTGCCTTACATGAATGCACTTCTAGTTTAGACATTACAGTCAGGCAGTCTGGTAGACAGCTCAGGGGTCCTCAGGTAGTGACACAGTGTACCGTAATGCTCCTAATATCCATTGAGCGGAGCGGCTTTGTTGCTAACCTTTAATCAGATATAAGGCGCACCGTTAATTTTTGAGAAGATTTAAGGATGTTTAGTGCACCGTATAGTCTGAAAAATACGGTAAAAACTGTTAGGTCCAGTTCTGCCTTTACTTTCCTATAATTATACTTTGTTAATGTATGTCTTTGCTGTCTGTGGTGTGTTTGTAGAGATGTTAAGGTGAAGATGACCTCAAGAACTAAAACTTGAACTTGTTGGATACTAACACTAAAGTAATAAGTAAAAGTAATAAAGTATAAAATAATAGCGCTTCAGTAGAAGACAACCATACTTGTCCTGTTTCCACTCGTCTTCTAATTAAGCCTAAGACCGTCTCATCATCTACACCAACGCATTACAATGAAATCAGTCAACCCAGCCAGAATACTGCAGGAAATCATAAAATGTGTTGATCTTCTGAAGGATCGGTGGAGAATGTCGGCGCATTATGAGCCTTTAAGTGTTGAATCTGAACTCTGGAAGTAAAAGCAGCTTTTATTGCGATGAACCGGGTGTCGTCCTGGATCGCTGCAGTCATTGCCTGTAATATCTGCTCCTGTTATATTGAAGCACAGAGCCAAGTGTTCACAGCTCTTAGGTTATATTTAAATTCAATCATGGGAGAGGAATTTAATTACACCTCCAAAGGGTTTTATTTCACTGTAACAGATTAAACCAGATTTAAACAATTACCTGGGCTCATGTTGCAGTCCACACTGCTCAGGCTGCTGTGGAGAAATCTCATCTTTTGTTTATGCCGAAGCTGTTTTTGGCCCCTGGAAACATGCAGGCATCACTGCAGGCGCCTCCTTTCTCCATTCCCATCATGTCCTCCTCTCGTTATTTCCGGTGCAAAAATTATAGCTTACATCACCATTTCGCTGCCTTGCTCAGGAGCTCTCAAGCTGTTTTAACGAGTATGTCCCTGCAAATGTAGCAGAGCGCCGACGCGTCCAGTTCAACCCACAGTTTCCTAAACTACTCCCCCTCTGATAATATGGAAAATAAACGTTGGACGTCTGCTGCATATGTGCGCAGAATGGAAAATTTGAGCATGAAGAAAACAGATGTTCACTGCAGCAGTTCCTCATATGCGCCATTATTTATCACTGTTCAGAGAAGCTGGCTTCCTACATGTGCCAGGGCAGATTTAAAGGCCTACAAAAGGGAAGATGGGAACCCTAAATGCTTGATTGACTCTACTGTTTGACTTTGCACTCTGAGCTACTTGCACATTTTTTCCAATGCAGGTAAAACTGCAAATGGCTAATAAAAGTGAATCTAAAAAGAATCTGAATCAAGAATGGCTCATGTTGAGGTCTGAACTTTGACTAGGCCACTGCAGGGCCTCGGTTCTTCTGTCTTTCAGGCGCTCTGTTGTAGATGTACTGCTGGGTTTGAGATAACAGTTGTGGTGAAGGTGCCGAGCTTCACCTCTGACAGACGGGTTTTATGGTTGACTAAACAGCGCTCGGTCCTATGGCTGTAAAACCAGCCCAGACCATCATCCCTCCACCGCCGTGCTTGACATCTGGCGTGAGGACTTTTACTGATTTACTGTGTTTGCCGTTCTCCATACTTTGCATTATGGTCAAACATTAGTTTCAACTTTTGTTACTTAAGTCGTGCAGCTTTACAGTCGTGACTCGTGCTCTCATCTTATTTTAGTAAAAAGAGGCTTTAACCCGTCCAAACAGGTCACACCTGTTGAGTCTTTTTATAATCGATGTGCCTTATGCCGGGCGTACACTGTACAATATTTTACAGCTCAAACCGCAGCGTTTAAAAGTTCACAGCTCACCATAACTGTTCTTACTGTACGTCTAAAAACCGCACGTCGGACTCGTCTATCCGGAAGCCAAAGGTAAACAGTAGAAGAAGAAAAAGGTGGAAGTGTCGATGCTCTCTGCTAAATATGAGGCTCACTAGAACGAAACGCGCTGCTTTGGTAATTCTACGAGTTGCTCCTCCGTAGTTTGACTCCATGTCACACGTACCGCCGCCATGATTTTCTCCACTCCTGTGTTTTCGTCTGAGAAGAAGAAGAATTCCCTTGTCTGCACATGCTCAGTGCGCGAGGTTGGGGGAAATCGGCTCGTAGCTCTGCTTCACCAGCAGGAGGCGCTCACCATCACGTCAGGAGGGCCGACTGAATGTCAGACATGTTTGATTTTCATCCGACCGTCTGATTCCTGATGGGGAGGTGGTGGTGAGAGGCTGATTGCCCCTCGTTAGCCCCTGGATGCCCGATGCAGCTGAAACTCGGCCTGATCCAAACAATCCTCGCACGACTGAAGAATCGGCCCAAAAAGGGCAAAACATCTTTATTCACATTTCTTGTACTTGCTCTGATCTCTGTGCGGTTTGACCGTTGGTTGAGTTTGCTTGGATGTTCCCTCCTTAAAAAACTTGCCTTGGATTTTTTTCTACTTATTAATAATCTTTCTCTGTAGGATGATGGACCTTAAATAGTTTGAAAACGGCCTTAGCAGATTGATGAGCAGCAACAGCTGCTCCTCTGAGGGTATTTGCTGTCTGTGCTCGTTGGTTGTTGGGTTATTCAGGCTGTTGATCCAGAAGCAGCACCCTGGTACTACTCTCCCTAAATCCCACAGAAAGTGGAGTGTTTTTGTAAATACTGATAGATAAAACCCTGGTATTTAGACGGTACGTGCTTTTCTTTAGCTGGGCTGTGCCCTTCATGCATATTAAGTGATTTTATTGATCAGACAAAGGTTCACAACAAATCTGCTGAGTGAAGCGTTTTCCCCGGTGTGGGCGTGTTTTTAATGTACGGGTGCTGTGACCTGTGAGCGGTGCATGGAGCGGCGACATCCTGATGAACACGCCACCAGCTGGGACGCCACCTGGAAAATACAAGCCTGACCGATAACACATTCACACCAGAGTTTCTCTCAGGTGAAGGAAGGAGGAGCTTAAAGCCACATATGTGAATCATCTCTACTATTTACTGTTATTTTTCATGTTGCCGTAGATCTGCACCGAAGAGTCACGTCTCTGGATGCATTTCACTCTGAACCTCAGTCAGTCTGCAACATCTCCACATAAACGCTGTGTGGCAACCAGTAATGCGATAATGGCCGATAACGTAATCATTTTGCCAATTTTAAATGTAATAAAGCCGACAATCTAATAAAGTTTCTCATCCAATAAAGTAAAACCATTGTGCAAATAACATAAACGGCTTGTTATGTTATTGCAGCTCATTGTACACTGATAACTATATTAAAAAATCATTTCAAACTGCAGCTGATAATACAGTAATACATAAATGAAGAACACATAGGACATGAGACAATCTTTATTTACATTTTATTTTAAAACAGTGCGGACAGTAATTTCTACCCTAGAAAAGAGGGCTGGGCGACATGGACAAAATATAATATCAAGATAGTTCATAGTATTCAGGCGGTAACGATAAATCCAACGATATAGCAAAGTCATAAAAAAAGGAAATGGTTGTTAACAGGTTGCCTTGAAATATTCCATTAAACTAAAATGATA
Source organism: Fundulus diaphanus (assembly GCA_037039145.1). Classification (NCBI taxonomy): domain Eukaryota; kingdom Metazoa; phylum Chordata; class Actinopteri; order Cyprinodontiformes; family Fundulidae; genus Fundulus; species Fundulus diaphanus. Next base: position 5,048,712 of record CM073124.1, on the reverse strand, counting down.
TTACACAGGTAATGTTTACTGGGATCACTTCATTAAATATTCAGTTTCAAAGTATGAAAATAAAATTCACCATCTGTTTATTGGATTGAAAAATTAGTATAACAAACTAAAATCCACCACAAATTCTAAAGTGCAGTTTACTTAGAAACACTGACTTTGCATATAAAGAAGATTTCTCAAATAATTTGAGCAAAAATGTGACAATCAACACAAATATGCTACCTTTAACGGGGGTAAACTTCCAAAGCATTTAACAAATGCTGAAAATAGTTGAACTGCTGCCTGAAAAAACTACCGATCAGTGGCAGAACACAACCGTCTAGCTGGTGGTTACAACTTGTTACAGTTTCTGGTTCTTACTCAAAAACACCCAGGTACTTATTATCACCATCGCAATATGTTAATATAATAGCATTTAAACGGATGCTTTTAATGCCACACCAATATATGGTGTCACTAATAACTTTTGAAACTGGTGGCAGAAACGTGGTCTGCCCACTGTTGCTTTTATTATAGATAAAATGGAGAAAATTATTACTTTATTGTTGGATTTAGTTTCACGTGTCGGTACATTCAGCAAAGACAATCCTGTGATCCCCTGAACTGAAGCTCTGATCCTCTTTCCGTAGATCTGGAGAGTTTTATGCAGAACGGTAACGCAACAATAAGCAAACGCACGTCCAGCAGTGAGCAAACAGTGGCAGCCTGAAAGCAGAGGGCGGCTCAGGGAAGCAACGCTGTGACTGACAGGTTTACAGGTATAATGTGTCTGACGGGATCATGTGAAGCGTGGCTCCAGACCTGAGCTGCACGACATCAGGAAAACATGAAAACATGGACCTGCGACGCTGCTGCAGAACAATGCGATCACGATTGATCCTTATTAACTTAAATTATTATTATTATTAACTCCAAACATCCTAGCATGGGCCCTGGGGACAGTGCCAGCCCAACCCGCAGGCCGTATACTTCAATGGCACACAGGATATGCATGCGTGGCACTTAAATCGGCGTATCCTGTCAAATATTGCACCCGAGCAGCTCTTTGCTGCAGCTATACTGCAAAGGAAGACATTTGTGGTCTGTCTGGAACTGTCTGAGGGAAGCTTCCTTGAATTTTAATTTCTGTGTTTTGCATGAAGTTGAATTAAATACCATAAAACAGATGCATGACAAAAAAATCCAAAAGAACATGTTGATTTATGCGTACCCGTACGTACATGATGGGCATTCAGATGCATCCCAGTGGCATCCCAGAGGGAAACAGAGCGAGAACCTGCAGACACCTCGTCGACCTGCTCTGCATGTGGTGCACGCGGTAATGTTCCTGGAACCTTATGACTGGTTCGTGGTGTATCTGTGTATGTTTGCCGTTTAATGGTGGAGGCTAGCATCAAGGCTTCAAGGGGAAATGTAAGATTTAATATTTGAGCCTATCGTAACGGCCTTTATTTTGTGGTTTCCATGGCGTTGAATGAGGAAGAGAGCAACAGCGAGAGAAAAGAAAACTTGAGACACCTGCATGACGTCTGGTCATTATATCATCGGAGCCGTGCGGCTACGCTGACCTTTTAAATGAATGCTTCGCCTCCTCCCGTTATTTGTGGACGTGTTTTATCATAGCTTTCATTCTGTTTTTTTTAAAAGGAGAAAAAGTCATGTAGAGATTATATGCAGACCTGAAGGACAGAAGGTGGAAGCATTAAATTATTTCTAAATACCGGCTCTGATAATTCAGATGAATAACCACTTTGCTTTTCTACATTCAACAGATGCTTTTTTAACACAGAGAGTACAGGAAGGAAAGAGAAACGAGCTATTTATATTGGAACTGAATTTTATGGAGAAAGTTTACTTTAATTTGATCTGTTTATTTCCACCAAATGTAGATTTTTCTGACAGCAGCAGTAGAGAAGCAGAAGGTTGGAGCAGAAAATCCATCATAGGATTAAAATAAGAGCATCACTGCATCAACAACTCAACATACTTTTCTCTCTGCTTCCTTAAAGCAGTCTGCTAGCATCTCTGGAGTGTTTATCTCCATTTCATTCCTGTTTTCCATCCCAAATTTTCATGTAAATCTTGTCCGTTGTGGCGCCCTGTTTCCCCTGAGCTCAGCTTTGCGTCGGCTACAAGCTGAAAGATTTATTGCAGCTATTTGTTCCTTTTAACACTCCCTGTCTCTGCCTCTGTGTGCGTGTCCATCACTGTTGCTCCGTCATGCCTCAACAATTATTTATCTAAACGAATGCTTTCTCTCTTTTTCCCCCTTTGCATGTTTTATTCCTGTGAGATTGCTTCTCATTGACCTCTGGTGCGACGCGTTCTCCGCTTTTGCCTTTCTGAATCTCGCTTCATTTTCAGCTCAAAGCTACCTTTGTCAGTCTGTGCTTGTGATAAATCTTGAAATCGGTTTAAGGTTTCCTCCATTAATCTTAACCCAGAAAGAGCAGGAAAACAAAAGCGAGGTTACCAGGCTTTAATCCTGGACATGTAGGACACTTTTTTGGTCTTGATTTTGGTGTTTTGGTCTTTAAAATTTATTTTCCAGTGTTGTTGTGTCATGATGCATTGATCTGTATCCGTCAGGCTGCTCGCATCATGCTCTGATCGCTGTGCAGCTTTTAATGACACTAACAGAGACTTATTAACGTCTATCTCACAGCCTGATGCTGCCAGGTAGAAAATGCCATCTGGTATTGATTTGAGTGTGATGCATTATGAGAGCAGAGCCCATTTAAGAGTCCAAACCTTCCTTTTAAAATTCAGGCACAGAGCCGGGTTCTCTTATCCTGACCGCCTCATGGTCAAGAGCTTTTGTTTAACTGATCACCGAAATACACGGGAGGCTCCAATGTCTGGTTGGGAATTAAATTAAGGTACGACATCCATAATCATGAAGGCGAAGCTGCATGTTATAAAAGATGGACTTGACTAAGTGGAAGAATGCACACTGCAGCGGTAATAAAGTGATTCAGAGGAGATGTGGCCATCCATAAAGAGTCTAAACTAACATGCCATCCTCACTGAAGCACATCTTTCAAAATGAAAGTAGTTTTATCTGCTCATCAAAATGGAAACAGTATTTTTGATGAGAAAAAGATCATTTGCAATTTTGGATTTAAAAATCAATCTCTGCTGCTCGTGCATTTGCGTGAACCAACAAGTGAATGGAGAAAAAATGACCACGGCTACTTTTTAGGCTATAAACAGCAATAATGAAGTTGTTTTTTTTTATATTACATCTGTATATCTACTGAAGTTTATGACCTAAGAAAGTTAATGATTGAAAACAAATGTTAAGAAATATCAAAGATAAAATAGATAAAATAAAAGTGTCATGACCCAGAAATGTTTGAGTTTTGATCATTTCCTTGTGGTTCATTTTTTTTAATGTCTTGCCATATCCAGTAAAGTTTCCTGGGTTCATTATTGCTGGAAAGCTGTTTGACACATAAGTTGATTCCCCTGATTTTAGTTTTTTAAGTTTGCTATCGTATTCTGTTCTTTGTACTTTCAGATTTATTTCTTAGTCTTTTTCCCTCGGTTATGTAGTTCATTTGGGTCTTAGTTCTGCCACATTGATGTCAATTAGTTTTCCTGCTTTCCCTCTGCTTCAGCTACATATCATCTCTCCATTAACTCAGCTGTATCCAGTGTCATTCTCCACTCTTCCCTCAGTACTTCAGCTCACAAAGTGGATTTTTCTTTGCTGGATCCTCCCGTTAAACTGCTCGTTTCTCTTCCAGTGCTTCATGTCCGTTCCCCTGTAAGTTTTTTAGTTTAGTATTGAAACTATTATTATGCTGATGCCATGTTCCTGTCTGCGATTTGGTTGTTTTCCAACCCTACACAACATGACAGTTAGAGCTGGTGTTTTAGAGCCCCGGGAGATGGTCAGACGGCTGCTTTGTATTTTATTGGTCTGTTTGTTATAGTGATGCTGCTAATGTGTCGAATCTTTGTTGGAATTTCTGCTGATTCCTAAAAGGATTTATAAAAATAATATATTTGTTTAAAGTGTCCTAACTAATGCGTTTAGAACACCAAAGCAGATATTTTAACCAACCAGCCATTTTCTGTTTGTGCACGTGTCATCTGCATGGAACAAGAAAACATTTTTATGCGACCTGTAAAATACCTTTAAAACACCCTTTAGTGCCTTTGTGTAAACATAGCTGACAGGGATTTTTTTTTTAGGAAACGGTCCCATTGCAGCTTATATTGTTTATGTCTGTACTGAGGATACAGCAGAACAGCAATGGCCCCAATTTCACAGGGTTTCTATGGCTCCATCCGAATACCCTTATAGAGCAAGTACTCTTTAGCCAAAGCGGACTGCGTCAGTGGTCCCATCGTTGTGTCATTACGTACGCTTTAAAGTTATTTAATGTTTAATAAATAACTGTCTGTTAGGTATTGTCCAGTGAATATCAGCCAAACAGCTGAAATCAGGACAATGGTTGAAAGGAATGATTCGAGCACTGGCGATCTTTTAACAGCAAATTCTTCACACATAGAATAAATGAGTGAGAACTTCTCTTCAAGTTCAAGAATAAATTAACAGAAATAAAATGAACATCCAGAGATCATCATTATATAATGCGGTTTATCTGAATTAACACTATATTTCTATCAACAAATCCTCTCTACCAGGCTAGTGAAACTTAACTAACCTACTAACCAAAATTAAGATAAGAAGAAGCTAAGGAGCTATGTACACACAAAAGATAAACATAAGTGTTGAAAATCATCAGAATGATTCAGTGAATCCTGGTTCACCGCAGATCCAAATTAGAGAACTAAAGTTAATCTTAAAGAATATGGAATGACGTTAAATTAGCTTAATTAATTTAGAACAACATTGGATATGTGTTTCAACCTATTCACAATGCAAATCCTGAGTTATATAAAACATTATTTGATGAAATAACAATTTAAAGAATGATTTGCTCAGTAAAAATCAGTAACCTTCAGGAAACTTGATTTTTATTAATGTAATTATTTCTCCAGAAAATACTTGTTAATCTGGATGCTGTAGCGGACAATGACTGGAAATGACGCGTGTTGGAGTCGTGTTTACATTGGAGTTCAATTAAGTTACACAAAACACCATTAAATCAACATTAATCTTTCCTATTAATGCTAAAATAACGCTCACAGCACTAGTAAACGATGGCAGAGCAAAAAAAAAAAAAAAAGTTTAAAACAAGACGTAGTTTTACTCTGTGGTAGCCGTGAGCTATTAAGAGGCGCTAACTAGTGCTATGCTAGCAGGTGTTCGCCGCTAATTTAAAAAGACTTTTTAGCTCTATTGGTCGTAATGAGCGGACTGGACAACACAAACATTAATCTCCCATCGGTGTATAAAACCTTTATGGAAATAAAGTTTGTTATAACCGTAAAACACAGTGAAACACATCAGAATAATATGGTTTCAAGGAAGCTAGCGAGAGCTAGCCTGTTAGCTCGGTTAAACCTTGAAACACAGTGAAACACATTAAGAGTGAACCATTTTAAACTTTCCCTGTCAAACTGCCAAACCTCAATCTTTGTCTGGTTGTGGTGACAGGGCATCTGGTTTCAGTGAATTAGTCCAGGGTGAAACTGGTTCTCTGGCCAGGGGCAAGGAATCGGCTGGCTCAGGGGGAAAAGGACTTTACTCAGCTTGGTCGACCCTGCAGATGTTTGTGAGTCTCCAAACCTCATACGGGCCCATGGTGCCTTGTCTCCCCAGTGGAGAACTCCCCTCCTCGAGGGTCCACAGACAAAAAGGAAGATAAATCCTAGGGGGTTTGGTACATAGCAGTGTTGGCACCCCCTGCTGTGGTGGGCAGTCCCCTGGGGGCCTGTAAAAGTCTCACATTTAAGTGACTTTAAACTTACAGTTTGATTTTATAACGCCATGATAAATGCTGTCTGAATAGTGCAGTCAGTGAGGAAGGAGGTAAGAAAAGTAGCTTGCATGCTCCCTCCCGTGGCTAGTTTTGCCTAGGAACCCTGCGATGTCTCTTACTGGCACTAAGAACCCTTAAGGTATCTCACAATCCTTTGCATGACATGACCTATCTGTCACGAACCAGAGACAGAGGACCCAGTATTCAGCCAGACAAGAGAGGTTTTAAGCAAAAAAAACAGGATTTATTAATAAACAGGGACAGGCAAGGCTCAATGGTCAAAAAGGCAGTCCAAAATCCGGTACACGAAAGGCAGTCCAAAACAGGCAAAGGTACAGACAAGGATGAGGCAAACTCAGAAAATCCCAAGGCAGATCCAGGTCAGAAAAACAGGTAAGCAATCATACATTGCAAGAAAATCAGGTTCAGGGATCAGGCTGGCTCAGAATCAAAAAGGCAATAGGGTCGGTATCAACAGTGCTATCATAAATACAACACTGGATAAGACTCACCAAGTGGCTTGAAAAGAACAATGATCTGGCAGAGTGCAGGAGACAGAGGCAGATATAAGTAGGGGAGTGAGCAGGTGAACAGAGTGAAACTAATTACAAGAATGGGTGGAGCTGATCAGGGGAGACAAAATGGCTGCAACTAAACTGAAGCTGATTGGATGGTAACTGGTGAAGGGGAGTGAGAGCAAGACAAAAGAATGCTGGCAGGTGAACTGAATAAGGGCTGGTGACAGAAGTGAACAGAGCAGGCCAGAAGAAACTGATAACAGGAAACAAAGTACAAAATCAAACCACATTAAAACCCAAACTATTCCATTAACCAAAACTAGTACAGAACCTAAACCTAAGACAGAATCGATTACATAAAAGAATCACTAAACCAAAACAGAACATACGCAAATAATAAAAACCCAAATCATGACACTATCAGCACAGCAGAAGAGAGCGAGCACTTTGTAGTTCAAGTTGAGAAGGCTGGAGGCCCAGATTTGACTCGCATCATCCATGTACGTTTTCGTTACATCATGACGTTGGAGTTAAATACTGTTCAAAATCAGGACTCCTTTCCTCTCTACGGTAGAGTTCTGACTGTTGACCCCATGAAGGGTCATGGAACAGGAGCTAGGAGCTGTAATTAAGGGCATTCGGATGGAGCCTATATCTGGTGAGATTTTTTCTGACCCTGTTGATGCTAATAACCAGAAGGAACAGAAGGAACAACCAAAACATTAAAACCCGTACCTTTAATTCTTACTGGACTTGGTCTTGGTGACAGTTCGTAAACTCCTGACCTAAACTGCACATGACCTCAGATGGTTTTGAACGATGGTGATTTGTTTATCAACTAGATTTACAAAAAAAAAATCAGTTTTTGACAAAATGCCAAGGCAGAACGAGAAGGGTAATCAACACAGAGAAGTTGTTGCTGCTGCCTGTCAACCTGGGAGGAGATTTAGGGTTATTTCCAAACTATTTGAAGTCCATCATCCTACATCTTCCTCCAGTTACCGTGTTAACTGCTAAAGCTCAGGACACTTTGATTGAGAATAAGACTGGACAAGGCCAGCTTGTTTGGAAGCATTGCAGAAGAAAGTCAGTTTTATCTAAAGGTAATATGGCAGCTTTGCAAACCTGCAGCTAAGCTGAACCACAAGACTTCTGGAATGAGGTATTTTGGACAGATGAAAGCAAAGTAGTATTTGAACATGAAGCACAGCGCCGTGTTTGGTAAAAACTAAACACATTTGAGCATTAATCCCTCAAATCAACTGTCAGGCACGGTGGAGGAGATGTGATGATATGGGCTGGGTTTGCAGCTGCAGGAAGAAAGCAGTTCATTGCAGTGGCTCAGTCAAATATTAAGCTGAAGCAATGTTATAAACTTTGAGTCAGACAGAAAACTACTGACATTTACTGCTGCTAGAAGCAGGTCTACAAGCTGCTGAATCAAGGGGTGTACTTTCGTTTTCCATTTTAGCCTCATTTTTTTTGGTTAATGTCAATGAAATCTGCTGTGTGTTTTTGCACAGTTAATGGTTGATGTACACATAATTTATTTTTGTCTAAATAATGAAATATATGGGTAAATACAATACTCTTTTCCTCCTGTCTTTTAAGATTAGCGCTGCAGTCTTAGCACCGACACTAATGATGTTCTCCGATTGATGAATCAAAGGGTCAGACTGTGAAAAAAATCAATTATTCCTCCAAGAAAATACTGAGACGGCCTTACATTGACCTGCAGGCACCAGCCAGGAAGATTTATGAGGCTGATAACGATCAAACCTCTCCTTATAATGACATAAGAGAGCCCGCAAGCAATCAAGAAACGATCCATAACCTGGCAAGGGTACAATATTTATTAATACATAATAAATGGGACATTTCCAGGGTGACACTTGTTGTCAGACAGGAAAAGAAAAGTAATGAAGCCATCAGTTGCTGATGAATGTCTAATTACGGATACGTTTCTCATCATTTGTGTGCAGAAAATGAGAGAAGATGTAATTTTCCTTTAATGCTAACGGTGCAGAGAAAGAGTCCCGTCTTCTCAGAGGGTTGGAGATGAAGTTATATCGTTACAAATGGTGGAATAAAACTTCAGATTTATGTACCTTGGCATTGTTTATTTAGTCTTTATTTAAGACTTTGTTCATTTCTGCATGTGTCTTAATTCTGTGCTCATTTTCCCCAAGTTAAAATTTTGCAATTAACAAAACCATTTAAAGGTGTGCAGCTTCAGTTCACAGCAACAATCTGGAAAAGCCGAGCGGTTTAAGAGTCCTGTTCACCTCTAACTGTTGAACAGTAATTAAAGATAAGAAGCTCCATGTCTGCAGCCATTTCCACACCCTTACGCAGCAGTAAAACACTTCATCCATCACCCTCTGGTGTCTGAGCATTCATGCTGTGTCTCCAGGCCCCCAGCCACCCACGCTTCCTCATGCTGATGCAGGGGTTGCTTGTTTCAGCCACTTTTATGTCTCTAGATCATCGCTTCTTCAAACATCATCAGGATCTGTCAGTTTATATCCCTCACACACAGCCCAGCCACTTGTTTGGGTTTGAACGAATAAATAGGAATATTTCTACCAGCGGCTGCTGTGGGAAACATACCCCTGCTTACTGTTCCTTATCGTCATCTCCTCTGTCTCCTCATTACTACAGCACCGAGAGTTTGGACGGATAAATGTGGAGCTAACGGGTTCCTGAATGGCAGCTGCAGCCGTGTGCTTTAATGAGTCCCACAGCGTTGATGCCCGGCCCGTAAAGCTCTGGGTGAAACCTTTCATCTGCCCTCCTCACACACACCGACCCGTACAGAGACCCTGTGAAGGATCTGCGCTGCGGTGCTGCTGATGTAATGGTGGCCACGCGATGAATGCATTTAATTTATGCTATAAGATCCTGTCTGGTGCAATCTGAATCAGGAACGTGAGGCGGATTAGAAACAGAGTCCAGCTGAGATGAAATGGTTCACTCCTTCTCTGTTCTAAAGCGCAGGTTTGTAAAATCTCAAGAGTTCAGATCTCAGAGTTTCGGAAAAAACTTTCTCCACTGAAGAAGACAGAGGATGCCTCAATTTGGTTGACCGTTAAAGCTCCAACTTACATCAAGTCGGCTTTTGCCATGAAGACAAATTAAATTCAAGTCATGAATGGCCAAGTGGTCAAGAAGCTGCAGATATGTGGAAATCTACAGCTCAGCTTCTTGCTCTGGACCTGCTAAATCTAAAAGGGATGAGCGTCATCTCTCCCCAAAATGTTTGTGAATAATCCAAATACCTCACATTGATTAGCAAAGACCCTCAATCATGTAAAGCACTTTGTGTTGTCCTTGTACTGAAATGCACTATACAAATAGATTTGTTTTGCCTTGCCTTAAATGTATATAGCCACATTATATGCTTATAAAAAAAGACCAAAAAACCTTTGATCATGATAAAATAAAGTTATATACACCAAGCCTCCATCCTGATAAAGTTTTATGATCCTTTTGTGGATAAAAATAGTCCCAGCACCGGAGGCACTTGGCAGATATAAACAAACATGCCGCCATCTAGTGACAGTATCACAGAACTATCATAATGCCGGTTTGCTTAATTAATAAATCAGTATTAAATAATGCCGGGCCGAGCCTGACCCTCTGCAATGCCTCGCAGTAAAGCAGCAGCTCGGTGTGATCGAAGACCAACCGTTATTAATTAAATAAAACAATCTACAGCAACTTTAAGAGCCTCATAGCAGAACATTTACTCACGTCAGTCAACTCTGTGTCACATCTAAACCTCGGCAGGTTAGGGTTAGTTATTAAAAATAAACACAAAAGCCTTTATTTACTAACAAACTGAGCAAAAACAAAGCATAAAACACCAAAATAACAACTAATACGCCAGCAAGACGTGATAATCTTTCATAAAAATTATATGCATGCACTATACTGTATGCAACCAGAGTGAGCTACTGATATATAAATAAATAAAAAATCTAATAACATGGCTATGCCTTTAACTCTTTGTCACAATATATTTGCCATATTTAATGTTACAGTGGTGAACATTTCAATTAAAAGAACTATACCCGATCATGCAAAAATTCAAACCGTGAGTGAGGAGAACAGTTTAGTTTGAACTGTTAGCCCCGCCCCCAACTGTTTTTCCCCAATGAGAAACCCCCGACGTGCACGAGACTAAACACACGCCTCAAACTCGTGCATAAACCTCCGGAGGTAACAGGGCTTCATTTGAAGGACTTTAATTTGTTTTCTTTGACATAAATGGCTACGTCTCAGGTAGATGACACTTAAACATATGTCGTGCTGATTTGTTTGCATTTCCCGTCGTGGATGCACTGGAGGAGCTGCTGCTTAGCAAAGGCTCTACACCTCATTGTGCCGTTGGCAGAGAAATGTCGTCCGGGTTTTCCCCAGTTTGCTGCTTAGTCCTACTAAAAAAAGCACAGACTCATTCAAAATGAGTTAGACAATTGTTGTTATCGAATCATGTCTTTAACTCATGCTCATACATTGCTTAAAAAGCATTTTTCTTAACCAGACAAAGATAAATTCAGGTAAAGTTCCTTTAAAAAAAGATTTAGAACTTTTTTGCAGTCTTTGTAATGCTAAAGCAGTCAAAGCCCTTCAAGCTCAAATATTGCTCTTAGAAACACATCTGTTTTGCAAAGGGCTTCTTCAGAACACCTGTTACATCAAAAGTTGGATTTTTGTCACTAAACCGCTCCACTGATCTGGAACAAACTTCCAGAAAACTGTAAAAGTGCTGAAAGCCTGAGTTCCTTTAAATCAAGATTAAAAACACATTTGTTTAGGATCGCCTTTGACTGTTCTACTGAAACATCATTAGTTCAACTTTTTTAGTCCAACTGTTTTTAATGTTCTATTTTGTTTCTACATTTTATTCCTACTTGCTTTTATTCTGTTTTATTTTCCTATATTTTAATCATGTAAAGCACTTTGCATTGTCTCTGTACTGAAATGTGCTATACAAATAAATTTGCCTTGCCTTGCCTTGCCATAGTAACTGCATTTAATCATATGTTTAAATTTACTCACAGAAGCATAAGCGGAGAAAAAGTTTTGTACAGACAAAAATAGACCTTATTATTATCTGGAATTCGCCGTTGTCACGATAAGAAATTTTTTTCTGTAATGATAAAAGATACGATAAACGCCCCTGAATTACGCACCTTAAGAGCTTGTCAACAAGTTCTGGCCTTGGCCTGTTGATTAACCTGTGATCTGAATCAAGTGTGCTGGAGCAGGAGAACATCTAAAACATGCAGCTAGTTGGAAACCTATAGCTTGAACAGAAGAACGAAGACATGCAGGTAAACAAATCATCAGGGGTCAGATCAGAGAGGAAATTATGAAGTCCGACATTATTTTAGGAAGATGGCACAGGCTACATAACTGATTGCACTGACCTCCAATCAGCGTACCAGTATCATTGGCTGGTGTTAAACATTTCTTTCTTCAGGTTTGGTTTTCCAGTACAATAATAAACTCTACTTGAACATAAATCCGTCCACGGTAACTTGCCTGCAGCTGGATTTTTAAGTCTAGTTCGTTCCTTCATATGCTTTTTTCCTCCTCATTATTTTATAAATAATTTTGCTGTTCTGTCCTGTCGTTGCAGTCTGACTCTACCGTTTGCATTCATATGTTTGAGGTACATTTGTGACTTTGATTGACAGGTGTAGTAAATTAATCTGATTGGATGAAGAATGACACAAAAAGCAATGATTGACCATGGGTGCAGAGAGCTGCACTCCAGGGAGTATCTTTAAGTAGCCAATTAAAGGTAGAATCTGTTTCTGAATACATAATGTATTAACTACTTTCAGGATGGAAGGACCATTTTATCCAACAAAAAAAAGTGTTTCTGAACAGGATAACCAGCTATAGCTTTAAAGAACAGCATGAAGTCACATGGAAACCAAAAGTTGCATTTTACCCTATAGCAATGAAATATTACACTGCAAAATGGGCACTAAAAGTAGGTAAAGTTTTCTTAATGAGAATTTCTACCCCTAAAATAAGATAATTAGACATATCGCACTTGAAATAAAATGATAGAGATAAATTGTTTTTATTTTAAGTGCAAACATCTTATTCCATTGGCAAATAGTCTGATTTACCAGCTCAAATCAATGAAAAATACACTAATTTCAAGAGGATTTTACCTACTTTTAGTTCCCTTTTTGCAGTGTAAAGGGAACATGTCTTCATTTTCACATTGAGATCATTCAGTTGTGATCTATATAAAGTGGAACTGCAACACTTTCTGTTAATTTGCCCCCTTGTTCCCCCTTTTTACTCCTGTTCTGAGGTTCGTCTGAGAGAAACTTGTTATGGTGCTGTCTCTTTAAATTATAGTATGGGACGGTGTAATGAACAACTCATTCAGATTTAGTTATAATAATAACAATAATAATAATAATAAGATTTTATTTGTAATGCACTTTACATTTCCAACAAATCTCAAAGTGCTACAGTCAATAGAAAAAAAGAACAAGGTCATTAAAATGCAGTTAACATACACAAGTAAAAGTGGTAATTGTGCTATTGTGTATTAAATTGGTTAGCCGGACGCCCATGACCTTGTTTTGCATCTCTGATAGAAATGCCGTGATGTAATTGTTAAAATATTTTTTTGCATGACACGTCTTCTTTAAAATTAGGTGGCCTACACAAAATAAACTCAAAATGGAACGAGAATACAGAAAAATCAAAATCCAGGCACGTTTTATGAGAGAACAGATGTGATCATTACTTTTTATTTCATTATTTATGTTTATTGTGTCTACACTTTGATGGGGATGTAACAAGCTGGTAAACCCCCTTCTTACCGCTGCCGTGTCTTTAAAATGATCCTCAGGACGGATTTGGCAGTGAAACAACTTCCAGCCTTTTAATAAACAGAAAAAGTAAACTGTGCAGATCTAATAAATGTTTTATGTATAAATAAATAAAATAAAGTAATCTTACTGAGACGCAATGTCTGATTCTCAAAGTTGATTTGTTCTAGACATAAAACAGAAAGAATGTAAGACAGATAACATCTGTTGTAGGAGAGTCAATATGTGCAATTTTAAAAATACAACAAATGTATAATAACAATAATAATAATCATTCTGTGAATTAACATCACTCTCAGGACATTTTAATGTATTTCTACAAACCTTAACGCATTTGTAAACCCTAGATGTGATACAAACCTTTTACATGGTGGAATCCATATGTGCAAATCTGTAAATCTGCACAGGAAATGAAAGACAGTGACGCCTTAGGATGTAATATAATGTCTACATGTTGTGGAAAAAGTTGTGCACAGTGCAGCCAGTTATAGCCTGGAGCCCTGAGGACTGCAACAGCAGAAAACAGAAAGAAAATGAGGACAAAACCTGCACGCTGTAATTGAAGTAATTAATTGGATGTTTTTACCCCGGTTGTTGTTCTCTGGATGATTAAACGTGGCTGATATTTGCTGCCTGTGGAGACAGGAAACGTGTTGTCCATCCTGGACCGGAGCGCCTCCTCCGCTTTTGTTTCTGGATTCCTGTGCAGCTGCAGGATCATTGAATGTTGTTGTTGTTGTTTGAGACAGAAAAAAAGAAGTGATGTGAGTGAAACGTGGAGCGAGCTCTGGTCTGTGAACCTGGTCTGTGAACCCACCTCTGGTGTTTGTGAAGGTGTCAGGCGGGTCTCCCTTTATTGAGTTACTCTTTATGTATTTCTGTGTGTTTTGGTCTGGGAGGCCACACTGTTGAGATTAATCTGATTCTCTGCAGTCGTACTCCTGGTTCTTCTCTCATTCACTGCTGAACACTTGTTTGTCCTGTGGAGATGTGTGGCTGGTGTGTGGATTCAGGCAGCAAAATAACAACATGAGGAGACGAGATGTGGACTTTGTGTAGAGCTGAACGGAAAAAAAACCCCAAAAAAACATTTGTTCCTTTCTTGTCACAGTTTGCAATGTATTTAAACAGCTTTCCCAAAGTAAATCATGTGTTTGGTTTCGGTTCCCAAAGTAATTTTCTTGTTTAACGGTTGCTTCAACGCCCTCTTGACCTGATCTGAACACATGGCATCTTTTTTTAAGAAGATTAAATAGATGATCCTTGCAGAGTTTTGGGGCAAATGAAGATCATACTCCTGATTACATGTTCTAGAAGCGGGGAGTTCCCCAACTGTCTGGGTGTGGTGGGGGTTTATTATGTTGCTTAATGGCATAGCAAAGTGTGGGGGCAGCAGTTGTAGCTTATTTGGGATGTTTATTAGTTTTCAGAGATTTTAAACCGAAACCGGACACAATGGTCTCAGGCCGAGGCCACAAATTCATGATGTAGACACCAGACTAGATAAATATTGTTATTGAATTATTGTCCAGCCGTAAGATTAAATGATTTTTCAGGTCAATATACAGCCCTTAGTGCTTATAGGTCAGGGTCAGATCTGTCGCTGAATGGGTCATGTGACCTGGATCCATTTTAGGTCACCAACAAAACAGATGGATGGATACAGGTGTAGATGATGGATGGATGGATGGATATGGATGTAGCTGATGAATGGATGGATGGGTGATTTGAGTATTTTAACAACAGAAATAAAAGCTGATCTAAATCAAGTGGCAGAAAAGCTGATCTGTAGCTTCTTTTCAGTCACAACAATTTAACTTCTAATCAAAATTCTTGCTCTCTTCAGGGGTTTTATTGGTCTTCTCTGTGGGACAGACACGTTCTCCGTGTTCTTCAGAACATGTCAGAATAAATAAAAGCCCCAGAAGCATGAATCTGGGAGGCTGCTGTGTAATTGTGTGAATTTATTACTCTGTCTGCTTTTCTAGATGAACATCATTATGAGACAAATGTGCTCCTTCTTGGTAATGTTTCTAACTTCCTCTGCTTTTATCGTCACATTCAACATTTTATTGCTCTTTGTGAGTTGCTTTTGTTTGTGATTTTTCAGGCACTTTAAAAAGAACATTTGCTTGAAAAGCACAACAGAGAATCTCGGTGGCAGATCAGATGAACTCATTCAAATGTAAATCTTTATCCTGAGCTAATACTTTCAAACATCTGCCTGTTTCTAATTGCTTTGATGCTCCTTTGGAACCAGTGGAATTCCCCTCGTGTCAGTAGTTTCTGCTTTTGGCCGCCGTCCACAGTCTGTCATCGGGACTGGGAGTTTATGCATTTGAGGAAGCAGCCAGATATTTTCAGTTCATCAAACAGTGTTTGCTCCCACCAACCCAGAGGAGTAAAACATGATTAACATTGTGGATTTTAATTAGTAGAATAATTTCTTACAGACAGAAACATGCCTAAGGGACTGAGGTTTAAAGGAAAAAAAAAATACTACAACAGAGACCCTCGGGTCGCGTCAGTAAATAGAAAAAACGAATTCTACATGTTGGAGGTACGCATGCTATAATAAAATCCAGTTTAGATCAACTGCTCCCCATGTTTGTCTGGTTTTCTTTTATCACTGCGCAGCGTGAGATTTTTATTTCATAAAAATATTCAATTTGCTCCTGGCTCTCTGACACTTTGGAGCAGCGTGCCTTAAAACGCTTTTATATGTGTCTGAGAGACACTAGTTGAGCCAAAACAAGGTTTAAGCCCTCAAGCCCAGAGGGTCTTAGGTGCAATTTCCGCCTGAAATTGCATATCTGAACTAAATCAAGTACAGCAACAAGGTTATGAAGGGAAAATGTAAAAGTTAGTATTATGTGACACAATGGCATCAAAGAATATTTTTCAGCTGGAACCACTATTGCAAATGTCACCATGTCTGATTTATAAGTGATTAAACAAAGAAAAAAAAATCAAACATTTTGAGCCTCGCCTAAATCTTTTCCATCCATAAAAAGCTATCAATAAAAACAAAGGTGCAGCAGAAAATGTGCAAAAACTTTCACAGTAAAAATGTAGTTGTCTATGGCTCACTGTCTGGTTCACCTGGAGAGTGCCACATGTCATCGCTATCATCAGTAGGCGGAAGGGTAGCTTGACGCGCCCGCCTTGGGATTGGCCTGGTTGAACTGCTTTTTTTTGGGGGGGGGGGGGGGGGGGGGGAGGGCAGAGGCAACCATGCGTTTCACTGCCTTGGAGCAGTCTGTAGCCGACGGGCAGGTGACTGATACTCCTCATCTTCTGCTGCACTGTTGTCACTGGGGAAACAAAGACTTATTTTGAAGATTAGATTTGGCTGTGTTTATCTGAATGGCTGGCCAAAACTAAAGCTGCATCTGACACAGATTAACAATAAGGGTAGGAATACAATGCTAATCATGTAACGACATATTTATTTTGTAACCACAACAGTATGCAGAATAGACTTCTCACCTTGAAGAAGAGGAGAACTCAACTGAAGTGGTTGGTTTCATGGTCCTTTCTGTACCAGATGGTCCTGCTTCCTCCTTGCTGTAATAACATAGAGATAGGTAAGTTCACTGCCAGGTTTTCAGATAATGAGATGATACATTATTCCCTACTGTTCTCCAAAATACAGTAGAACAACAAAATAAGTGTCGGTAAACAGCAGTTGTATTGGAAAAGTGTAAATAATATAACCGCTTCATGAAATGCTTTTAGATCATCCAACATACATTACAGGTAAATCTTCTTTGGTCTACAGGAACAGGAGGAGAGGGATAGTAACTAAACTTTCTGATTACAAAACAATAACTTATTTCTTACTGCTCCAAAAATAACACCAATTAACACTGGTATAGAACAGCAGTTGTACTGAGAAAGTGTAAATTATATAAACACTTCATATAAGGCTTTGTAGACCATCCAACTTACAGTAAAAGTTATTTTGTTGCTGGAGCAGGAGGACGGCGAAGCTAATCACAACACGATACATTATTACCTACAACTCTCCAAAAATAGCAAAATACCATAAAACAACACCACTTTTATTGGAAAGTATAAATGCTATCACCACTTCATAAAACACCTTTTAGATCATCCAGCCGACAGTAAAAGTAACGCTAGCTTTGTGCTGCGCAGCAGCGGGGGCAGTGATTCAATTTTATTTATATAGCGCCAATTCATGAAACATGTCATCTCAAGGCACTTTACAAAGTTAAGTTCAATCATATTATACAGATTGGGTCAGATTATACAGATTGGTCAAAAATTACCTATATAAGGGAACAAGTTGATTGCATCAAAGTCCCGACAAGCAGCATTCACTCCTGGGGAACCGTAGAGCCACAGGGAGAGTCGTCTGCATTGTCCATGGCTTTGCAGCAATCCCTCATACTGAGCAAGCATAAAGCGACAGTGGAAAGAAAAACTCCCCATTAACGGGAAGGAAAACCTCCGGCAGAACCAGGCTCAGTATGAACGGTCATCTGCCTCGACCGACTGGGGTTACAGAAGACAGAGCAGAGACACAACAAGAGAGACAAAAAGCACAGAAGCACACATTGATCTAGTAATCTGTTCTACATTAGATGGTAATAGTCGGTGATCTGTCTTCTTTGGATGATGTCACAGTCAACAGAACGCCAGACCAGGTGTACCTACTGTGAAGATAAAAGAGAGAGAACAGAAAGTTAAAGCAGAAATGACAACACGTAATGCATAATTGAAGAACAGTAGAACTCTATAGAGTGAGAAAATTAGATCCTGATGTCCTCCAGTAGCCTAAGCCTACAGCAGTAAAACTATAAAGGTAGCTCAGAGTAACATGAGCCACTCTGACTAGAAGCTTTGTCAAAAAGGAAGGTTTTAAGATTAGTCTTAAAAGTAGACAGGGTGTCTGCCTCACGGACCAAAACTGGGAGTTGGTTCCACAGGAGAGGAGCCTGATAGCTAAAGGATCTGCCTCCCATTCTACTTTTAGAGACTCTAGGAACCACCAGCAGACCTGCAGTCTGAGAGCGAAGTGCTCTGTTAGGAACATACGGAGTAATCAGAGCTCTGATATATGATGGAGCTTGATTATTAAGGGCTTTATACGTTAGAAGAAGAATTTTAAATTCTATTCTTGATTTAACAGGAAGTCAGTGAAGGGAAGCTAAAATTGGAGAAATATGATCCCTCTTGTTGATTTTCATCAGAACTCTTGCTGCAGCATTTTGGATCAGCTGAAGACTTCGAACTGCATTTTGTGGACTTCCTGATAGTAAAGAATTGCAATAGTCCAGCCTTGAAGTAACAAATGCATGGACTAGTTTTTCAGCATCACTCCTGGACAGAATGTTTCTAATTTAGGCGATATTCCGGAGGTGAAAAAAGGAAACTCTGGAAACCTGTTTAATATGGGATTTAAATGACATGTCTTGGTCAAAAATAACACCAAGGTTTTTTACTTTATTACCAGAGGCCAAGTTAATGCCACCCAGATTAAGTGATTGGTTAAGAAGTTTATTTTTTGAGGACTCTGGCCCAAAGATTACAACTTCTGTCTTGTCAGAATTTAAGTGCAGGAAATTTAAAGTCATCCAGCTTTTGATGTCATCAAGACATGACTGCAGTCGAAGTAATTGATTGGATTCATCAGGATTTATGGATAGATATAGCTGAGTGTCATCAGCATAACAGTGGAAATTAATCCCATGCTGTCTGATAATTTTGCCGATCGGAAGCATATATATAGTAAAGAGAATTGGTCCAAGGACTGAACCCTGTGGTACTCCACAGGTGACCCTAGAGTTTGAAGAAGATTTATTATTAACATGAATAAATGGCATCTCCTGTGTTTAAAGTGCTGTAAAACCAAAAATATGTATGAAAAAAAATGTATGACCTGTTTTAGAAACTTTAAAGCCTTTTTTTAGAAGGATTTAGAAGTTACACTTTTTGACCTAACCTTAAAGCTGGACATAAATGGGGCGTAGCCCCGCCCATAGCAGCCAATCCCGGTACCGGTATGGACAGGCTTAAAGGGTTAAATTAGAAATTTATATAGTGTATAAATAATGTCATTACTACCTACACCAATTAGGCATAACATTACCACCATGGTGGAAGACATTTAAAACAACTGCTGGCCTGACCAGCTCTTTTCTACTAGACAAGGTACATTTTTAGGATTTTAACTGTGTTTTTTGTATCTAATATACGTTTTTGTGGGTCAGAGATTGCAGATGGGAATTAGCTCTGAGAGCTAGAAATTGTATAAAGTTTTTGCTCCTGCACATGTTTCCTGTTCAACAAACTAAACTAGGTAACTAGTGAAGTTGAGCAAGCTGTGCACTGCTGGCAGCACAACCCTTTCCTCAGGAGGGAGGGCTTTGTGCCAACTGGGCACTCTTGGGTTTACGTTTCTTCCCTGAAGCTGAACCGCTCGCCTTCCTGCCACCACAACACCCTCAGCTACATTTTCTTGCATATGGGGCTGATTTAATGCAAAGTGAGGCTGTTTGTATGCTTCCTATGGAGGTGACAGTTGAAGGCAGTGGTGTCAAACACATTTGGCCCTCTTCTATGGCATTAATATTTTATAGCCCACTTTACGTTTACATAAAGTTTCAAAACGCTACAGTCAATAACACAATCTGTATAATATGAACAGGAACAATAAAATGCAGATATAAGACACAAGTAGAAGCCTTTTTTAAAGCTTGTCACAGTCTGTGGAGCCCCTGGATGCGGAGGCAGAGCGGCCTACAGCCGAGGGGCAGCAGGGAGAGGCCCGGTGACCGACGGCGCCGGGTCGAGTCCTGGCAGGGTAGAGAAGCTGGGTGTCGGCGGAGCAGAGAGAGCGGGAGGGACGGGAAGGGTGAGGAGGTCTTTTAAGTAAGACGGCGTATCACCGCCTGGAGACGGGGGAGTGAGAACGGGGTGATGTCTTGGTGTTTACGCGCTCTCATCAGGACCCGATTATCACTCTGCTAATCCTGTTAGCATCCACAGCTTCACCTGGGCTGAAAGCTTGACTGGCAGCTCATTATATTAGTTATTGTGAGGGTTAGTCTAATTATTGTGTTTCCAGGCTGGCTGATGATGTCCTCCATGTTTCTGTCAGGATGGGAAATCTCTGCTGACGATGGAAGTTCGGGACCTTTTGGTCTGGCGTGTAAAGTTTAGCTTCAAATTGTCGTTTTTTTCCTCTGCTGCCTCATCCTTTTACCAACTTTCCTGTCGTTTCTCAAGTCAGAGCTTTCTTTTCAACGCTTCCGTCACATTGCTTCTAAAAAATAAGAGATATGCCAGCTTGCACTTTTATCCCAGCTGTTATTTAAGGCTCTGGATACTTGTTAGATGCTAATAATTGCATCAATGCGGGCAGATTTCAGCTCATGCTCAGCGCATAAAAACCCCACTGATCAATAATCCAATCTTTACAGTATGGTCTTGTGAGAAGAAGAGGCTTGTTGTTATTTCAGGCACGTCTCAGTGAGAAGGGGAGTCGGACAGACAAAGAGCTGAAGCCTCATCTCATCAGCTCCTGAGCGAGACTTTCAAATTCCCACGCCTTGTAGGGCTGCACGCTGCCGTCTTTACGCCCGGCTCGCCCCGGCAGGGCCCGTAGAGCCGGTTCTATTCTGCAGCAACGAAAGAAGCAGCACGATTATTACAACTTAAATAAACCATGCCCCGACGGTTGAAGGGATGAAAGGGGTCTCTGCTGATAAAAACCCAAGCAGAGAATTTAATTTTCGCCGCCCACCTCTCTGTGGGCCGCGTTAACTGGCACTAAATCCAACGTACAATTAAGTTATCCGTAGAAATATTGGCTTGTGAAACCTCTAATGATTTTCTGTGGAGATAGAACCCCAAACAAGTTCTTCATTGATCTGTTTGCCTGTTTGTTGCAGGAGTTTCAATTTGATATCGAAAGGAAGCCGAGCAGAAACACCTTCAGGTGAAATGCAGGCGCAGACGCGTGTGTTTGCTGTTGAACGTTAGCTTTTCTCGGTCAGGTGCACAGATTTGTAGTCGACAAACAGTTATTTAGCAAATCAGAAGACTAAATGGCTTGTTTTCTGTACTAATTAGATTTGCTTCTCTCTTTCAGGGCAGGTGAAGCAACACAGGTCCATGAGTCTGATTTGGGTGAGTAGAACTGTCCAGATGCCTAACTAACTTGTTTGTACATAAATCATGCATTCTCGCACAAAGCCGGCCTGCCGGCTGAGAAGCGGTGAGGATCAGAGGGTTTATGCATGAACAACTGTTTCAGAAACACACACATAGGGTGAGAGTCTCAGCTCAGAGTCACAGAGAGGCTGCTTTGTTTCTGGAGCCAGCTCTCATCTGGCCTCATCCCTCCTCTCTGAATACTAAACGACTCGCTGCTGTTGTCCGCCGGCCTGGAGACCGAGAGCTGCGCCAAGCGATCTGTGTGTTGGTGTGCTGCTGTATGTTTTTGTGTGTGTGTGTGTGTTTGTGTGTGTTTGTGTGTGTTTGTGTGTGTCGCTGGTCCCATTTCAACCGACTGTTTCCTCCAGCGGCGTTTTTAAAGATCCGTCGATCACAGGGCGATACCAATTTACGATTTTGGGAAAGCTCAGACTCACAGATTATGATTTTCCTTTAACTATTGACATAAAACTCTTAATTTTCCTAATTTTCTGTTAAATCACACATTTCATCGTGTTTGTAGCAAAGGAGCAGTAGTTTTGCTTTTAAAACCTGCTCCAAAATGTCCTTAAATTACGGCGGTGCTTTGAGACTTTTGTAATTATTTCACATTTATGGTGCAGAGACTCAGAGCAGCTTTCTGTGTGCGGACAGCAGGGCTTCTCTGGTGAAACTACGATGTTCTTTGGTGCTCAGATGTCAGGTTTCTACGTTTTCTGGCCTTAAATGTAACGAGAACTTGTGACTCGGAAAATGTGAAACATTCCTTCTCAGCATCTCTCTGCGTTCCTGTCTGTGTCGCTCAGAGTTTATGTCCTGCGTGATAAATTAAACTCTATAACTGCTGTTCTGTCAGGCTTATAAACATAAACTAGGCTAGCCAACTTTATCTATAAAACGCTTTAAAAACTGAACAAAGCGCTGAACGTATAGAATTGATTGAACTAAAAGACGAAAAAAATGATAATTAAAACTGAAAACATGCAATAAAAGCGGACATAAACTACTTACACCATAAGACAGTATAAAAGTAAAAGCAGCAGCAGTAAAGCGCCACACAAACATGGACATCAAAACTTAATTAAGAACCAAAGAAAGTCTGAAGGGGAGATTTAAAAACAGCAGACCTGAACAGACCTTTCTAAATAGTCCGCTTTAATGTTCTGTTGTTTATGAAAGATACAGTTCGGTTTTTATTAGGGCTGACATCAATATCTGATGTTAACATTTCTGGCCAATAACTGATATTTACCAATATTATATTTATTATACATATTTCCCTGGCCCTACAGAAGGCGCAGTCGTCTCACCGTCTGCATGAGCTGAGGTTGGTGCAGACCTCAGCAGGGATGAGGCCGAGTCATCATGACGGACAGATTTAACGAGAAACTGAGAAACTTACAGAATACCTACATCCAGCATCCATGGAGCAACAACATGGAAACGTGGAAGTTTCCAGCAACGAATAAACAGAAACAGGAAGCTGAATACTGCGGGGAAGAAATCACCTGGGGAAGAAACTGAGGACAGACAACACAGAGAATCTAAACATACATGAATAAGAACAATTACACAAACAAACTGTGGATCTGGACAAACAGCCAGTTGTCTATTTACTAAATCATAATTTCATGAGGTAAAGAGATTTGGACCTGACCGACCAGTCTTTAAAATCCAGCAGCAGTCAGGTCACGGTGGACGGGTTTATTTCTAAGTAAACATATTTATCATCAGCCACTGCTGGTGACCAGGGGTCCGTTCTTCATACGTCGCTAACTCAGTTAGCAGGATTTCATTGTTGACGATTTGGCATGATCTTGGATCGTTTGGTTCTTCGAAAGACATCCTGCACTTGTTGTCATAGCAACATGTGCGCCAGCTTAAGCCTGCTCGAGAGCAGGCTTATTTTGTGTAAACAAGATTAGATCACGGCTGTATAAGCGGAGGAGATAGGGAAGTCTGTCGTAGCCATGTCCATTTTTACGACTGCAACCTGTTGCGGAAGGTGCAAGAATAATTTGCAGTTTTTCGAATTAATCGCGTATTGCGCAATAGACAGGATCCTTGAGCGCAGCGCGACAGTAGAGAGATTTTCTTGGTGGCTGTTATAAACAGACAAACACATCATTTAACAGTGGCTTTTAAAGAGGAAAAAGTGGTGTTGGAGCCATAAATCTAAAATATTTAAGTTATTTGTATGATGGTTTGCTTTTTATTTTTATCCTATTCAGTAAGAAGATTTGTTCGGGCTATTTTATTGTGAAGTTTAGTTTTACTTTGAAAGGCTTGCTTCCTGTCGAGCCGTATATTGGATTAGAAAAAACTATGGATGGATTATCTAGCCACGGAGCAATACAGTTTTACCGTGTAAACTGTGGATGACTTGGAAAAGGAAGAACTTCATTTTTTTATAGATAAATAATTTTTTGTTAAAAATCCCAGTTTGCACATGTCCTTTACTTCCCGTGTCTAAGGAATGACACTGAAATTTGGATCTCTTGACATAACAAGTGCCTTTTTAAAATACAGTATAATAATTAAAGGCTACCATTTTGTAGAATATTCTTGTATTTCACTTTTACTTGTCCCCATGTTCTAGTGGGTCCTGTGGAGGCTCTGACATAAATGAACAAAGTAAATATGAGATTATTAAAATGCTAAAATTCATACTGTAGAAAGTGATAGAAACATCTACCATGGACAGTATTTACGCATTAATTTGTCTGCTGCTTTTTGCCAGCCCTCTCTCCTGGCTTTAGTAGACTTTGAGGTGTTTTAATTAATGACTCAAATTCGGCATATCCTTGCATTAAAAGCTCTTGTTCTGCTTGGGAGAAAAACTGTGGGCGTTCTTTGGCCATGCTGAACAGCCAATAGCAGCGTTGCTGATCAATGTTTCTACTATCGATACATTTCCCCTTTTAAACAAACGCATGAACGCACAGTTATCTCAGATAACTCAATCCAGTGATACTAATCGTAAACAACAGGTGTGTTCGAAGAACCCAATTAGCCGGATCATGATTAGCCGGATGAAATCATCTTGGATGTCTCATTTGATCTCGGATGTTTTAAGCAACGTACGAAGAACGGACCCCAGTTCTGTGGTTTTAAGCTTGCACTGCAAAAACAGAACTAAAAATAAATAAAGATTTATTGAAATGAGTGCGTTTGTCCTGGATTTGAGCAGCTAAATAAGATTATCTGCTAATGGAACGAGTATTTTGACCCCTAAAATAAGATAATTAGATAAACTGCACTTGAAATAAGATGATAGAGACGAGTTGTTCCTGTTTTAAGCGCAGAAATCTTATTCCGTTGGCAAACCATCTTATTTACCTGCTCAAATCAAGGATAAACGCACTCATTTCAAAAGAAATTTTGTTATTTTTAGCTCCATTTTTGCAGTGTGAAACCTCTCATTCTTTAACCTCCGTATTCATTCTTCACATTTCCACTTGATTCCTAACCTCCTGTTTGCAGAAATCAAACCGGCAACCCTACAGATCCAGCGTCCTCCTTTCTCCTCTGAGTGTTAGCGCGCCAAAATCCAATTAGATTTGTCATATGCAGAACAAACCAGACTGACGCACGCCGCCTGCGCTTACTGCGATGAAATGAAAGTGAATCGATGATTCTTCATCAGGAGGCGACGGCGGCGGCCCTCATATGTGTGAAAACGCCGCTGGAGGGGCCGTCTGCCATTTTAGGCACAGCTTCTGCTTTCTGATTCCACTTCAGAAAGACTTTTTTTACTTTAATGCTTTGGAACAACATGAAAACTGCCTGCTAATATAAAACAAGTAAGTCCATTAAAACACATCAGCTTACTGGAAGATAAGCGGTTCCCAGAGAAGCAGTTAAACGGTTTAGATGTTGAAAGCGATGATAGTTAGACGGATTTAAATCTCTTCAGAGCCGGGACTCAGCTGGCTGTATAACGAGCCTTTTAACGCGTCGTTGTGTCTCAGGTTTATAGTCTCAGCTTCGCCGACTTCATGTCTTGTTTCATGCCCGTCTAACCGTCAGCTGGTGCAACGAGAACACGGTCTGTGTCCGTAGAAGGTTCTGTTTATGTGGTCTGCAGCTCTGCCTGGATACAGAGGTGGGAGGAGTGTGGGTGGGCGGTAAATGGCTCTCTGAGAGCGGACCAAAGGGGAACTGAGGATCACCGAGTGTGTTTGAGGAGGCACGGTGATCCACAGAGATCCCTCTCTCTGGATTTGTGAGGGTCACATGTCTTCCTAATTCGCTGCTATCCACTGTGATCTCCGGCTGGAACGTGTGCGTGGCTTTCCTCTCAGTTAACGCCTCCTCATGAAGCACAGGACGAAGCACACGTTGGGTTTTATCACCACTTAGCCTCCCAACCTGAGTGAAAGCATCCTCAGACGGTACGTGTGTAAGTATGAAACCAGACAAACTGCCTGCTGTCAAACTGTCAACGTTCAGGGATTCAGGGCTTAGTAAAAAATATGCTGTTGAAACGTAAGCTGTTATTTTTACCTTTAAAAAGGTCAACGTTTCAGTCAGAGAGACCACTGATGTGTCTCTCTGACTGAAACGTTGACCTTTTTCTTTCTGACCCAATGGGTAAAGGAGTGCGGAGAGTTGAGTTTCTTTAAACACCTCATATTTTAAATGTGAACTGCAGCAGACACTTTTCAGGTTTGTTCTTTTCACCCTGAGATCCAAGTAATGTCAGAAACGCCTGGTTCTGGATGGGTCCAGTGTGCGTTATGTAAATCTAACCAGAGCCCTTCTCACGGAAAAAGCCCAAAGCACTCGAGTAGTTCCATCAATATTCAGAAGTACCAAAAAAAATTATGTTTTTGGTTTTTTATTTCAAACTTCTCCAAACGCATATTTTATGCCTATATTTTCACGGATGTTGACTTTCAGTTCACCTTTAAGTACCAAGTAATGCTTTTAAACATTTATATAGTGAAAAGGATAGATAGATAGATAGATAGATAGATAGACAGACAGACAGACAGACAGACAGACAGACAGACAGACAGACAGACAGACAGACAGACAGACAGACAGACAGACAGACAGACAGACAGACAGACAGACAGACAGATAGACAGATAGATAGATAGATAGATAGATAGATAGATAGATAGATAGATAGATAGATAGATAGATAGATTTTGCCAAATACACACTCAAGTGTACATGTATATCTATACATTACATACATAGCATGTGTATGCACACACATTTCTGCATAATAATAATAATAATATTGAAAGTAACAGTAAACAAATGACCAAAAATATCTTCAATGATGTAATGATGTACAGAGTTGCGGTTCTAGTTGAGAATTTGCATATACTATACATACAAGTATGTATGCACACACTTGCACCCATTTCTTGCTGATGCTCATTCCCTGGGTAACAGGATGGATTATTTATATCTGTACGTAATGAATGTACGGCCAGAAGTTTTTGACAGGTTGCTAAGCAACGTCTCCTACCAGCGCGGTGCTGCCGGTGCGCTAGCAATGCGGTAACGGGTAGCTAGCATCCCTCCATCCACACAACAAAGCGACGGACCGGCTGAGAGACCCAGGCCAGCCGACGGCGTTGCCAGGTTTCTCTCACAAAGCTTCTGTTGGACACGTTCTCTGTAATTTAGTGCGGTAGTTTACCTTTTGTCCACTTTGTAGGAGAACAGCCAGCATGTTAGGCGATATAAGGCATTATCTGAGCGGCTCTTCATCATCCAGTCCCTGCCACTGTCTCCCGTCCATTGTGGGAGGTAGAATAGGTGAAATACTTTCCTGCAGCTCCTTTGGCCTCTCTGAGAAAGGCATCTGTCTTGTTATTACACATTCACCAGATCAGGAACGGTCATCTCAGCCGTCCATAATGCAGGATCTCTGAGGTGAAGCAGGTGATCGCTCTCTGATCCATTCTGCTGTCAGGCCTCCATCTGCTCTGTGACTGGTGTCTGTGGTGGCCGACCAGCGACTTTGGGTATATATATATATATATATATATATATATATATATATATATATATATATATATATATATATATATATAGATAGATAGATAGATAGATAGATAGATAGATAGATTATCATTATTATATGCAGAAATGTGTTTGCATACACACGCTGTGTATGTAATGTATAGATATACATGTACACTTGAGTGTGTATTTGGCAAATTTCTGTGATTTTTCTAGTGTCGAAACTGAAGCTCTGTGGAGCTTAAATTGGTTCATTAATTTATCTCTATTGTAAATCTATGTCAGATTTAAAGGCTAATGCACAGACACAGCATAAAAGTATATGGCATTTAACATTTTAAAAGTCTTAAGCCCCCCTGAACATGAGAAAATCATCGTTGTTCGATGCTGTAGCGCACGTATTCCCTAGTTACTGGAGGAAAGTAAGGAATACCAATATGGCGGCTGGTGGCTTCACAGCGACGTGTACTACCAACGGCCAATCAGCAATCCAGTGAATAAATAGAGATCAGTGGATAAAACCCAAAGCTAAAAGTAGGAGTGACTACATGGAGGCTGAAGGGACGCCGGTGGACAGACACTGGAGCAGATAAAAGCTACTCTGGCCATCAGTGCCTGTCTAACTGGTCGAGCGGCCATGGAAGTGGGACCCAGACGGCAGCTGAAAAACAAAGCAATGTGACGTCTGTGGAAGCTTCTCGATTTTTTATTTTAATATTTTGTAGCCAGCACTGTAACCAAACGGATCCAATCAACACCCAACAACTAACGACAAACAGCTTAAATACAAATTAACCTAAATCAGGAGAAACTATTATTAGGGTTACATTAAATGAAAATAGAAAATACAACACTATTTACACTAGACAAAGAACAAACAAAACAATACATTTACAAACTAATGCAAACTGAAAACATTTTAAACCCATTCCAATAGTTACTTAAAAATCTATTGCAACAGAAAAATCCACTCTGGCCAGTCTTTGTCTGGCTCTTAGTTTGAGCCATACCCGGAACCAATAAACTGTGTGCAAATCCCTGGGGACGGTTTTGCCTGCGCACCTGAGAGTGACACGCCAGCATGAGGTCCCGCCACTGCAGGTGAAACCACACCCATAAAACAAACTCCAACCAAAGAAAACAAACAAAAAAGAGAAACCGTTGATGCGCTGTGTAACCGTTTACCATTAATGCATTTCTAAAACAACAATATTCAAGTTAACATGTAACGCTGGCTCATCGTTACAGTGCCACATAATAAGCTAACTGCTGCTTGGACCGTATCAAACTGCTCTCACTCAGACTTTTAGACGTTAAATTAAGACAGTGTGTAATTTTAATCCTTTCAACAACACAGTGCATGAAGTGCAGTATTGCCTTAGAGCTCATTTATTTATCAGTTTTAATGAATTAATCGCATATCATTGCTCTTGCACAGGGTAGATGTTTATGTACATCTTTCTATTCTTCTCAGGGCGTTTTCACTGTTTTTTCAAGAACTTTGGATTTTCACTCATATTTAGTCAAGTTCATGATAGTTCTAGTTTTTATTTAAAAAAAATTATTAGTGAATAATCAAGACATCGATACTCTTCTAAACTCAGGGGATGAAGCAGTTTTATCTTAACCCTATACCTTCAAAAAGTATAATTTCTGATACAATTGTTTCTGAGACTTCTGCCTCTTCAACAAAGTCAGTGTTTTTCTGAACATACAATTTACAACATGCAAATTAATATATTTTACACCCTATATAGCAATGCGGAAAACATGAGGAATTTTATTTTTATTTTTTGGTCTAACGTAACAATTACATTACAAAGAAAATTTGAAAGCCTGACGTTTTGTTTTTTATTTTTTTAAAGCAACCAAAAAAGACTTTTTTTTTTAAAATGTGAAGTTTCCTCACAATTACCTGGATCAGGCTTTAAAGGGTTAAGCAAAGATCTTCTTGTTTGAAATAAGATTTTAGTTTTTTTTACTGAATCTTTTAATCTGTCGATCTTTGTTGTCATGATCAGACGCAGAGAACTGAACTGAAAACGATGGAAAAAGATTGAAGCCAAAGTCCAAAGAAAAGCCTTCAGGTTGAGAAGGGAAATGCGATTCCTTCGCTGTAACGTCTAAAAACCAGCGTGTTCGTCTTTCCAGACTGACGTTGGGTAATTCTTCCTTCACAGATCAGATCCTCCTGCTGATCATTAAACGTCTGATTAACTCACACCATCATGGTGGCCTGACTTTCACATTAAACAGCAGCAGTGCCGTCGCCCCAGGCCTCTCGCTTTGGCTGCTGACAGGACGGCTGATGTAGAGCGTGATTTCCAGGGAGCGGAGGCGCTGCTATTGGAAAATGTGCCGGGCGTGCACGGAGGGAAGTCTGGGCTGGGGCAGAGGGAAGGCCGAGCCGTTGTAATTAGAAAGGGAGGCTTTAGTTGGGAGATGGATGGCTCTCATTCACACACAGACAGCCGTGGGGAGAGGGAGGTGAATGCCTGCATGCCTTTGCTGGTTTCCTGGGTGTTTCAGCGTTGCTGTGTACACATAAAGTCGGGTCTTGTATGTGTTTGATTAGGCCGGCTGTAAAGTCACGCGGCTTATTTCCATTTCATTTTAACCTGATTGGGTGGGATGAGGCAGCTGCTGCTCTGCAGCTGGAACACTTGAATAATTTAAAGGAAAGAGACGTCGGCCTCTTTTGGGATTTGGCACCACAAGTTAAGCTGCGATGATGAAAAGGTTTTTAAATTAAGTGTTTTATAATTTCCCAGAAAAGCTAATCACCCCTGGGCCCATAAACACCAACTTTCCTTTTTTTATCTTTTTTTTTTTTGTCTTTGTTCGGTTTCAGGCTCATTTCAGAGCCCAGCTTCTGCTTGACCACAAAGTCTGTGTGACAAAAATCAGGTCACAAGCGTCTGCAGGCGCACGATTCCCAGAAAAACAGCTAAATGTCTATTTAAAAGATAAATCCAAATACATTTACAAATCTCTTTTTGAGTCATAAAATTAAAGCTCTTTACACCAGACCAGCGTTCACCCAGTCACACTCACAAACCATTCATGTGCAACCTCGGGTTAAGTGCCTTGCCCAGGGGCACATCACCATTTGACGGGAGGAATATTCTAATAGCCGTACGACTCTCTACCTGCTAAACCACAATCACCCCGTCGCCAAATTCACAGCAAAGACTCAACAAACGAACAAAAAAATTCAATTTTCAATTTTATTCATATAGCACCAATCCACAACACGTCATCTCAAGGCTCTTTACAAAGTCAGACTCCATCAAATCCTCCAGGTTGGTCAGAAAGTTTCCTCTCTAAGGAAACCCAGCAGGTTGCATCAAGTCTCTCCAAGCAGCATTCACTCCTCCTGAAAGAGCGTAGAGCCACAGTGGACAGTCGTCTGCATTGTTGATGGCTTTGCAGCAATCCCTCATACTGAGCATGCATGAAGCGACAGTGGAGAGGAAAACTCCCCTTTAACAGGGAGGAGAACCTCCAGCAGAACCAGAACCAGGCTCAGTGTAAAAAAAAGACCATAAGCAGAAAAAGAATAGGACAGACTTTGTTTCTAAGGAACTTTCAGGACTGATTCCCTAAAGATTTGCATCGTTTTTGCATCCAGAAAATAGGAGATAACCAGAATTATTAGATGTCTCTAATTTTCACAAAGAGATCGTTGCACAGGACTACTTTTAAAATCCCATCGCCACTGATTTTCTGACCCTCCGCCTCTTCCTGCTGTCTGTCTCAGCCTCCCACACCTGCACTGTTTGCAACCAGTCCACCACTTTATTTGATGCGCCGCACGATAAACATTTATCTGCTGAATGTTTTATTGCAGTCGACCAAGAGCAGAATAAATGACATACATTCGGACACAATCTCTCTGTCAGGTTAGATGGGGTTTGAGACAGAGCTGATTGAGTTCCTTCAACACAAAAATATTAATAAAATAAATAAGCAATAAATTATACCGCCCGGGGAGAACAGGACAGTTCACAGGCAAGACTGGGAGGAGAACCGCAGGACGAGGCAGCTGAACCCGAGAAAAGAAACGGGCAGATTATCTACCTTCTGGCAGACCAGATTACACAGGAACCAAAATACATTAAATGAGTAAGAAACCACACCTGAAGGAATGAGCTGAGAAAGCAACACCGCGTATCTCTCTAAATCTCTGAACTGGCTGTCAGACCAGTGCATAAAACCCTGTTGCTGCTGTTTAAACTCCAGAACAGAAACTTTATGAGAGAGAAGATGCAAACAAGCGGTGCTTCACATCCAGAGGTTTTTTTTTTAGACGGTATGCAATCATAACCAGCTCTGTAAACGAGACCTTTTCCTCGTTAAGCAGTGTGCTTGGAACTCACCGGACTTTTATCTTCAACTAATAAGGACTAAAGTAAATTAATTAACTCTTCTCCCAGCCTGCGCAGTCTGTACCTGTCTGGGTACGTCCACTTCTATTAAGATGAAGAAAACAAACAATCCAAGCATGGATTCTCCTGGATAAAATATGTTGTTTTTCGTGGAACGCCTCAGTACTCCATCTGCTAGGATCTTAGGTTTGAAGCGAGAAAACGATTTTTCTCTTTCTCATTTTTGTTCCTCTGGTTTGTGGCGAAGGGATTTAGTTTGTGGAGTGAGGAGAACAACAACCAACCAACCGCGAAAAGAGAACAATTCACCTTAAGCTGGCCAAAGGTTTTTGTTATGTGAGCACCAGCACGTCATTGCTGCTATTTGCTTTGTGAATGAGAAGCTGGTGCAGAGCAGATGGCTTCTGCACCGTGTGAAGCGTGACTAGTCTCCACATTTTCATTATTTGTCACTGAGGGACTAAAATAACCCATAAGGTGTTTTTATATTTATTTACTTCAAATACACACGTCATGTAAAATAAACATCCGTTTTCTGCACCTGCGTACCTGTGCAGGGTCGCTGTGGGTCGGGCTGGTGCCTTTTTCCAGTTCTCAATTTTGAGCATAAACACCCAGAAACATGTTATAAGGACGTTATTTCCCCCTTTTAAGATCAATTTCTCCTACTGATGCATGTATTCTTGCTGTATAAACCTAACCACTGACAACACTGATCGCTCCGAGTTCTGGAGGACAATTTAAAGCCTACAAAATGAGCCAGCGTTCAGTCTGCCTCAGAAATCGGAGCATAGTGACTATTATTGCTGATAAAAAGGATGTTTCAAATGTATTTAATGTTTACTTCAAAAAGGCTGGTCACATCGTTGACTCAACACATGTTGCTTCAGCCTGAGTAAATCAACAGTTAATCAAGCCAATAAATCTGTTGCTAACCATTATATTATTAATTATCTTATTAATGTCTTACACCTCTGCTATTATCTGATGTTTTGTGTGCTTTGCAAACATTCAATTCAATTCAATTCAATTCAATTTTATTTATATAGCGCCAATTCATGAAACATGTCATCTCGAGGCACTTTACAAAGTCAAAATTAATCATATTATACAGATTGGTCAAAAATTTCCTATATAAGGGAACCAGTTGATTGCATCAAAGTCCCGACAAGCAGCATTCACTCCTGGAGAAGCGTAGAGCCACAGGGAGAGTCGTCTGCATTGTACATGGCTTTGCTGCAATCCCTCATACTGAGCAAGCATAAAGCGACAGTGGAAAGAAAAACCACCCATTAGCGGGAAGGAAAAACCTCCAGCAGAACCAGAACCAGGCTCAGTATGAACGGTCATCTGCCTCGACCGACTGGGGTTACAGAAGACAGAGCAGAGACACAACAAGAGAGACAAAAAGCACAGAAGCACACATTGATCCAGGAATCTGTTCTACATTAGATGGTAATAGCGGGTGATCTGTCTTCTGTGGATGATGTCTCAGATAACAGAACACCAGACCAGATGTACCTACTATGAAGAAAAAAAGAGAGAGAACAAAAAGTTAGAAGCAGAAATAATGACAAGCAATACATAATTGAAGAACAGTAGAACTCGATAGAGTGAGAAAAATAGATCCTGATGTCCTCCAGTAGCCTAAGCCCATAGAAGCACATCCCCATAGGTAGATCAGGGCAAGATCAGCCACTCTAGTTATAAGATTTGTCAAAAAAGGAAAGTTTTAAGATTAGTCTTAAAAGTAGACAGGGTGTCTGCCTCACGGACCAAAACTGGGAGTTGGTTCCACAGGAGAGGAGCCTGATAGCTAAAGGATCTGCCTCCCATTCTACTTTTAGAGACTCTAGGAACCACCAGCAGACCTGCAGTCTGAGAGCGAAGTGCTCTGTTAGGAACATACGGGGTAATCAGAGCTCTGATATATGATGGAGCTTGATTATTAAGGGCTTTATACGTTAGAAGAAGAATTTTAAATTCTATTCTTGATTTAACAGGAAGCCAATGAAGGGAAGCTAAAATTGGAGAAATATGATCCCTCTTGTTGATTTTCATCAGAACTCTTGCTGCAGCATTTTGGATCAGCTGAAGACTTTGAACTGCATTTTGTGGACTTCCTGATAGTAAAGAATTACAATAGTCCAGCCTTGAAGTAACAAATGCATGGACTAGTTTTTCAGCATCACCCCTGGACAGAATGTTTCTAATTTTGGCGATATTCCTGAGGTGAAAAAAGGAAACTCTGGAAACCTGTTTAATATGGGATTTAAATGACATGTCTTGGTCAAAAATAACACCAAGATTTTTTACTTTATTACCAGAGGCCAAGTTAATGCCATCCAGATTAAGTGATTGGTTAAGAAGTTTATTTTTTGAGGACTCTGGTCCAAAGATTACAACTTCGGTCTTGTCAGAATTTAGATGCAGGAAATTTAAAGTCATCCAGCTTTTGATGTCATCAAGACATGACTGCAGTCGAAGTAACTGATTGGATTCATCAGGATTTATGGATAGATATAGCTGAGTGTCATCAGCATAACAGTGGAAATTAATCCCATGCTGTCTGATAATTTTGCCAATCGGAAGCATATATATAGTAAAGAGAATTGGTCCAAGGACTGAACCCTGTGGTACTCCACAGGTGACCCTAGAGTTTGAGGAATATTTATTATTAACATGAACAAACTGGAATCTGTCCAACAGATAAGATTTAAACCAGCCTAATGCTTTCCCCTTAATCCCTACAGAATGCTCAAGTCTTTGTAGGAGAATATTGTGATCAACTGTGTCAAATGCAGCACTGAGATCTAACAGGACAAGTATAGACACAAGTCCATTATCTGAGGCCATGAGAATATCATTAGTGACCTTAACCAGAGCCGTTTCAGTGCTATGATGAGCCATTATATCTCAAGAACGTCTGCAGGGCCAGACGGACTTTCCTTAAATTAGCTGCTCCAATTGTTACACAACGCATGACTGATGTTTTTAATTTGTACATTTCCTGCTCTATGGAAACAGGCCTTTGTGATGCCGTTATTTTAATGAGGTGATCCCAAAGTTATGAACAACAATCTTTCAGTTCTAGTGTTTGAGCCATTGGTGTCTATTCAGTTCAAACAGATACTTTAAGCAAACAACATCCTAATAATTTTCTACCTGGCTTCAGGGCTTCAGGACAATCACAACAACTTTAAACGTAATAGACGATGTTAAAACTGGTCTGGAAGGTTAAAATGATTGTTTTATGACCTGTCTAAGGCATCTGACACTGTGAACCACTGTCACCTAATCAATATCATATATTGGGGGAAAAAAAGAAAAAAAATCAATATCATATAAAAACTTTGCTTTGGTCCAAAGATGGTTAATTGGATTAAAAGCTACTTAAAACGCATTCAGTTTGGCTCCATATTGTTGGATCTGGTCACAGTGAACAAGAGGGTCCCACAAGGGTCTATTTTTGGGCCTCTGCTCTTTTTACTCTATATTAATCCAATCTGTGACCAGCATAATTTCTCCTATAACCACATATATGTAGATGCCATTGTTTTATACTCACCAGCGCCCTCTCTAGATGCATCACACTCACATTTCCGACCAATTTCATCTCCTTGCAGAAGGCTCTCCATGATTCAAAATTAGCCCTGAATGCTAACAAAACCAAAGTAATGTTGTTTTCTAGTAATGGGGCAGCAACTGTTCCTCCAATCAAACATTAGATTCCAGGTTTGACATCGTAGAGGTTGCACACACATACCCTTTACGTCAAATATTCTTGGTAAATTCACGGACCAGTTTTGGTTTTGCCTACTTTTAAGACTAATCTTAAAACTTTCCTTTTAGACAAAGCTTCAAGTTAGAGTGGCTTAGGTTACCCTGAGCTATCTCTGTAGTTATGCTGCTATAGGCTTAGGCAACTGGAGGATATCAGGGTCTATTTCTCTCCAATCTGCATTGTTTGTTGTTATTTCAGCTTTTAACTTTTTGTTCTCTGTCATTTTTCTCTTCATAGAAGGTACACCTGGTCTGGCGTTCTGTTAGCTGTGACATCATCAGGGGAGGCAGATCATCCTCTATTACCATCTAACATAGAAAGTACTCCTGGATCAATGTGAGCTTCTGGTCTTTCTGTGTCTCTGCTCTGTCTTCTCTAAGCCCCAGTGGGTCGAGGCAGATGAGCGTTCACACTGAGCCTGGTTCTGGTTCTGCTGGAGGTTCTCCTCCCTGTTAAAGGGGAGTTTTCCTCTCCACTGTCGCTTCATGCATGCTCAGTATGAGGGATTGCTGCAAAGCCATCAACAATGCAGACGACTGTCCACTGTGGCTCTACGCTCTTTCAGGAGGAGTGAATGCTGCTTGGAGAGACTTGATGCAACCTGCTGGGTTTCCTTAGAGAGGAAACTTTCTGACCAACCTGGAGGATCTGATGGAGTTAGACTTTGTAAAGAGCCTTGAGATGATATGTTTTATGAATTGGTGCTATATAAATAAAACTGAATTGAATTGAATTTGGCCTTATAAAAATCCTAACGTTAACATCACATTACATACCTGATAAAAAATAGTCTTTTGTACATATTCGACCCGTAAGCGACTTGTAGCAAGCTCGTTTTAATCACAGTTGAACTCCATTTATAGTTTTGACTGTCCATCTATTTTAGTGAAGCTGCTCTAAGGCATAAAACCGGCTCACCTTTTAGGACCCACCACTGTACATTGCTGGATTTATTTCACTCAATATACGCAGAATGAAGCGTCAATATATTTTCATATAGAAAGCCATTTTAGGGAAACTGCCGTCATATATTTGCTCCGAGTTCACTGCACTCCAGACCGCACACACTCTGCAGTTTAAGGCGCCGTTTTGCAGAGTCAGGAAAGATGAGCCTGTCTTATTTGGGCTCACGGTGCGGGAGCGATCTGCAGCTCAGGTGGAGGTTGGAGTCTCATTTCTTTAACTAGTTTTCAACTAAAACCAACACATCTTGCACCTGTAACATCTAAGTGTTTTATTTTTATGTTTTATTGCATTATACCTTGTTGTTATTGTCAATAATCAAATAATACTTGTAAGCGACCAGACTTAAACGAGGACAAAAGGGGTTCCAAAAATTGGAAAAAACAATTTAATTTAATAATGTCAAAAATGGTCAACAAAAGGGTCAAACCTCAATACAGAATAACTCAAATAACAAATAACATGGATTTGGGCCAAACTCAACTGAACAATAAAATAACGCAAACAAACTGACCTCCAGACAAAGAGCACAGGCTGCTTAAATAGAGGTGGAATAACCTAAACTTTCCACATGAGGGAGGCTCATCATAACACAATAAAATATAAACACAAAAACTAACAAACAAATAAAGCAAAATCATCTTCAACTTAGCACAAATAAGTGAATATTAAAATAAAATAGCTAAATAAAGTTAAAGTTAGTGGTATGTTCCTGATTCGCCCCTCCAGCTGATTTATGTTTGCTGAACCTCAAAAAACAAGAACAAGTGTAAGTAAACCATTCAGACAGATGTTAACTAAAATGTGCACCCATTAGAAAATATACGTCTAAATAAAATAATTTGATCTTAATTTATGTGTAGTGTAATCTGGAACCAACAAATGTAAATTATGAAGAAACAAAACATTTGGTGGTGGTGGAATCATCCACCACGATACTGTTGGTGCTTCTTTGTAAAGCATTTCTTTCCTGGGGAAATAAAGTTTAAATAAAATAAATAGGCAGAGTCAGCCATCAGCTCATCACCTATTCTCTGAACGCTTCTGTTAGCTACGTATTCTCTGACCGGAGCGGACATTTATCACAGCTTTCTGCAGTCTGAAAGCTCTGAAAGCGCGTCGAGCTGAGGAGGAGCTTTTCTCATTTTAAATTCATTAATCAGTAAACAGCACGCAATGTCACGTCTCTGATATTAATGTCCTTTAGCAACGCTTCTGCCTCAAGCTGAGGTGGACTTTAATGAGGTTGGTTACGCACAAACACAAACATGTGTAAGGCTTACACAAGAGAAATGCTTTCAACAGGCAAGGATAGTTTGAATGCAGCCATCCATCAAATCCCCCGTGCACATAGTTTACATGCAGAATGCAAACATGGTGCAGATATGGCTTAGGAGATGTTGCTTTTAAGCTTAACGCTTCATTAGACAGCCATGCCTGGTAAAATCCTAAAGAGAATGCTGCTTTGAGCACAGAGCTACTTGTCTTATTTAAACACACAAAGATTCAAAGAATCTTTGAATCTTTAGCACCTCTGTAGGCTACTAGCATGTGGTCGCTCTTATTTAAGGGGCGCTCTAGGTCACATGACTCTCTGAGTCACGGATCCGCGCCTCTCAAGTTACATAGCCGGGTTTTGAGAAGGGCAGCCCTCACAGACCATCAATACACGCCGAGTGCTGCATATTGACATGGAAAATCGAATACCGTATTTTTCGGACCGGATCATAAGGTGCATTAAATATTCTCCCCAAGTGTGTAATATCACTCCTTCACGTCCACAGCTCTCTATCCGTCTCTGTCAGGAGGACAGAGTAGCTGGACTACGCTGCCCTGTTTCTAACATGAGGCCAAAATAAACTTTTATATTGAATTAACTAACTAGGTTTATTGTTGCTAGCGCGTACGCCGGGCGCGGGCTGCCTAACATGAATGCACTTCTAGTTTAGACATTACAGTCAGGCAGTCTGGTAGACAGCTCAGGGGTCCTCAGGTAGTGAGTGACACAGTGTGCCGTAATGCTCCTAATATCCATTGAGCGGAGCGGCTTTGTTGCTAACCAAAGTCGTACTTACACATTTTAACAGGTTTATGAGCGCATTGTACCACATAAAATCGGTCAATAAGCACAACGGTAATCATAGATAAGGTGCACCATAAATTTTTGACAAAATTTAAGGATTTGAAATGTGCCTTATAGTCCAAAAAATACGGTAAAATATCTCAAATTAGGCTAATATGTGAGTCAAAAGTTACGTATTGGTGCTTTAAAAGTTTAAGAAAAACCTTTAAAAGAAGGCTCTTTTGACTCATTCCCACAAACCTTGTTTTATGTTTTTATTTCAGAACATAATGAATCATTTTGGCTGAGCGGTAGAAGGTCCTGGGTTTGAATCCCGGTCTGGGGTTCTCCCCCATGCATGAGTGGGTTCTCTCTGGGTACCCCAGGTTCCTCCTGGTGAACAGTTAGGTGAACTGGTCTCTCTAAATTACCATTAGGTATGATGAACTGGCGACCTGTTCAGGGTGTAACCCGTTTCAGCGGGTAGAGATAATGGATGGATAAATTTGAGAAAGAAAAGTTCTCTACAATATAATTCTTGTAGTCTTGAGGGGATTCAGCTACGCACTGCTACAAGAATGCTTTATAACATAATTTATTTTTCTTTGAGAAAAACATCTGCTCATATATTCATAAAATCCACTTTGTACAAATAAAGCAGAAACAAGATCTACAGTCAGTTTACACCAAATCAATCCTCTCAGTAGCGCCGAGTGTTTCTACACAACATCAATGTGGGGATCTTAAAAGGAGTCCCACAAAGCGATTCGTACTGCTGATTATGATCTCTACAGTTTTTGGCTTTGTAGTAGAAAACATTTTGCTAAAAGAGAGGCTGGGATTTTGAAGTCATGCTTGGTGTGTTCTTATTTGTCCATGGTTAGGGTTAGGGGGGGAAAAAGAGAGATTTGTGATTTTACATAAAAAAGGATCTTGCACTGAGATTTAATATCACTGGCTTTGGACACAGTTGTGGTCGGTGAAGGGAGAAATGAGAAGTACGGTGTCCACAGCTAAAGCATCGGGCCCTGCCGGAGTCTACGTGTTGTTGGTCAGAGTCGGTGTGATGAATTCATTCTTCCCTTAAGACACGAATGCAGGCAGAAGTGGAGCAAACATAAAGATGTTTAATAATACAAAAAGCAATGTAAAAACACGTAGTTTAAAGGGACAGTGCGTAACTAATTTGGCTTAAATACAAATTCTGGCAAAGTCTAATAA
Source organism: Fundulus diaphanus (assembly GCA_037039145.1). Taxonomy (NCBI): domain Eukaryota; kingdom Metazoa; phylum Chordata; class Actinopteri; order Cyprinodontiformes; family Fundulidae; genus Fundulus; species Fundulus diaphanus. Next base: position 5,008,841 of record CM073124.1, on the reverse strand, counting down.
CCTCACATCAAAAATGAAAGCGTTCTCATAACTTAGAATCAGTGGTTTATAAATACATAGATGTCGGTGCACCCACTGGGAGGCGCCATGTTGCGTCGCTATTTCTGATTTCAGTAGCCGAAAGAGGACAAACCTGTCGGCCGTGTTTTCCCCTCTCTGTCTCCTATATGAGGTAGTGCTGTCAGTGGAGGAGGAGTATAAACAAGCAAAGACGACCGTAGATCATTCTATTTCTGTTGAAATGGAGGACCATCCATACTCTTTGCTCAGCGAGAGGGAAGAGAAGGTAACCAAGAAAAGAAAAAGAAGTAATAACCGGGAGAAAATGAGAGTCTATATCGGTGCAGCTATTATTACCAGGTGGAGAAAATTCATGAGGAAGCGGGGATTTAAAACGGATGCAGAGGTTGCAGCTCTCTGCTGGACAGGTAAGTTAATTCAATATAACACCTGTTAAAATATCACCCCTTGACGCTGGTGATCCTCCCCGAGTTCGTTGATAAGAGAGAACAAAAGCAGCAGAGTCAGTGAATGCAAACCAAGCAAACATTTAATATATGGAACCAAGTACAAAGATATCTTTGGAGATCAGCACTTACAGAGATGGCTCTCTGTTCATCTTGTCTCCCTCTCAGGGAGTATTTGTGTACGCGGAGGGATATTTGAGCCAGCCGGTTCACATTCCATAGCAGCAGCGTGAGCAGGTCTCTTTACTCGTGTTTTCAGAGCCCAAACAAGCGACTGCATGTTCAGAAATGAACACAAAAACCACGACTTTAGAAAAAACACTGGCAAAAAACATTTCACACAATGACCGTAGCTATTAGCAGTAGCTTGGTACCAAAATACATGGAGGACATAATTGTTGACTCTACGGCTTCTGTAGTAGTTATTACTCACTTAACGGCGAGGTAGTTTGTAATTCAGTTAGTGCACCACTAGATGGTGCATGATCCCTCTTGTTGAAAATCAACAAGAGGGATCATATTTCTCCAATTTTAGCTTCCCTTCATTGGCTTCCTGTTAAATCAAGAATAGAATTTAAAATTCTTCTTCTAACGTATAAAGCCCTTAATAATCAAGCTCCATCATATATCAGAGCTCTGATTACTCCGTATGTTCCTAACAGAGCACTTCGCTCTCAGACTGCTGGTCTGCTGGTGGTTCCTAGAGTCTCTAAAAGTAGAATGGGAGGCAGATCCTTTAGCTATCAGGCTCCTCTCCTGTGGAACCAACTCCCAGTTTTGGTCCGTGAGGCAGACACCCTATCTATTTTTAAGACTAATCTTAAAACATTCCTTTTTGACAAAGCTTATAGTTAGAGTGGCTCATGTTACCCTGAGCTACCTCTATAGTTATGCTGCTATAGGCTTAGGCTACTGGAGGACATCAGGGTCTAATTTTCTCACTCTACTGATTTCTACTGTTCTTCATTCTACGGTTCTCCAGTTTTGCATTGTATTACATTGAAATGACTGTCGTCATTTCAGCTTTTAACTTTTTGCTCTCTCTCTTTTTCTTCATAGTAGGTACACCTGGTCTGGCGTTCTGTTAACTTTGACATCATCCAGAGAAGACGGCTCACCCGTTACTACCATCTAATGTAGAACAGATTACTAGATCAATGTGTGCTTCTGTGCTTTTTTGTCTCTCTTGTTGTGTCTCTGCTCTGTCTTCTGTAACCCCAGTCGGTCGAGGCAGATGACCGTTCATACTGAGCCCGGTTCTGCCGGAGTTTTTTTTTTCCCGTTAATGGGTGGTTTTTCTTCCCACTGTCGCTTCATGCTTGCTCAGTATGAGGGATTGCAGCAAAACCATGTACAATGCAGACGACTCTCCCTGTGGCTCTACGGTTCTCCAGGAGTGAATGCTGCTTGTCAAGACTTTGATGCAATCAACTGGTTTCCTTATATAGGACATTTTGACCAATCTGTATAATCTGACCCAATCTGTATAATATGATTGAACTTGATTTTGTAAAGTGCCTTGAGATGACATGTTTCATGATTTGGCGCTATATAAATAAAATTGAATTGAATTGAATTGAATGGTGCCCCAGTGTGTTAGATTTATTGCTTCAAAGGAGCAATAAGCCATTTTTCAGCACTGTCTGTAGACCAAAACAAGAGGTGTATCAAGCCACGCCTCCCTCTACACCCCCTTCTCCCCCATTGGCTCGTATGAGCCTTTTTACAAAGGATAAAAACACAGCAAAACAGCATCACCTTTCAGAGGAACATGTCTAGAGAAGAAGTAAGTAACTCATGACTTTATAATGCTGTTAGCAAGAGAACATTTTGCTCCAATGGCCGTGCTCTCTGCCATTTTGTGCCTGGGAGTGGCATTTTGTTGAAGGGGGCACCCTGGATTTACAAAGTGCCAAACGCATACAAGAAGCTGTTCCTTTTTAAGGGTCTTAAGCTCCAGCCCTAGCTGCAAGCAGGGTAGTGTAAGACACTGGAATGGCCTGAAAATTTTGAAGAACAGAGTGGAAGCAGCTGAGAGTGTAATCAGAGAACAAAGAGACTCAAAACTAACAGGAACTGGGAAACAGAAAGAAAACAGGAAGTAAAGAGAAACTAAATACAAGAAATGTATCTCCTCACACATAATAAATACATTCAACAAATGACACAAAGGTATTATTTGCATGATTTCAGAACTCACGACACTATCAGCCATTAAACATGTGTTCACAGCACTTAGCAACAGTTTCTGACCGGTCCAAATTTTCACATTTCATTTAAAGTTTATAACCTTTAAAGTGAGTTCTATGTCCACTCTGAAGGTATACGCGGCATAAGAGAAGCTCAGAAATCAGACCTTTAGCAAACACGTCACACTGAGCGAGACTTGGACAAAAGCTGAGGATGAATTTGTTCTCGGCACCTCGAGAACACGAACACATTTTTACAGTTATCATGCGGTATGTAACAGACTCCATGCGTTTATCACATCTTTGAAAAAGGAAATTATGGGCGTGACACAGAAGCAGAAAAAAAACGGGACCCACGTGCAAAGGCCTAAGTCCTCGACGCGGTCGAGTCTGGGGACCTTTGCCACAAGTCATTCCCCGTCTGTCTTCATCCATTTCCTGTCCAGTAACCGTCAAATAAAGGCCTCCAGAGCATTGGAAATAAAAATGAGTTATTATCCACCACAGATGTTTGGTTAAGGAAAATATCAAGTAAGGAAATCATGTCACGAAAAAGTTTGAAAAAAGCTTAAAAGCTAGTTTTTGGTAACTAATCATCTTGTTAGCAACTAGCAGCTGGAAGCAGAGTCCAGCTCAAATTCATAAAGATTAAATTGTTCCAATCAGTAGCAGATCAAGACTGAGACATTTCTGACTGGATCTGAGGATGAACAGAACCGCCCTGAACACCCTGTGCTTCAGTCTGAGAGGACTGCAGGCACTTATTTTAACAAAATCCACAGATTATTCCTGCTTACACCGTCAGAAAAACCTTTCAGCACACAGCAATAACGCTTGTTACAGAAGCGCCAACCTTCATTAAATCAATTTCAGAAAACAGACCTTGATCGGGAGTTTTGCAAATTACTGTAAATGTCATCTAATTGAGCCATGTCATATCTTGGGTTAATTTAGCTACAAAGTGTTCAGGGGGAAAGCTCTAAGGTAAAGAAACGCGTTTTCGTTGAATCTCTTTGTCAACAAATCACCCAGGGAGACTGAGGCAACGCTATAATTCAGTCTCAGCGCCTATTACGCCACCCTGCAGATCCATTCCTTCTTATTTATTCATGTTAGAGCTTGACAATATCATTACAAATAAAAAAAACAATAACAGCACATCCATTCAGATTTTTCTGCCTATATAGTTCCGTGAAAAATAATTTTTGTCTCGTTCCAGCCGAGTGTGGAAGAACACAGAAATATTTCAGCTTGGATCAAGATGAAACTGACTTGAATTGGGAATGGAGCAGCACACATTTACTCTTTACTGTTTCTGTTCACGTATTTCCAACTCAGAGACGGACTAGGCTGACAAATGCATTTCTCTGTCTGTTTTAGAGGAAAAGCAAAAGTCATTACCTCCAAAGACGGTCTTCTAAAATCACCAAAAAAAAACTAAAGGACTGCTGGCTAATGACATTTCTGGCCTTTTTGCAGAGCTTTCACTTAAACCTGTATTTTAGATGTAGCCCTGCTGATTTATAACAGGTTGTAATGAGGGAACGGCTTCAGGAAGTAAACATACAATAAAGTGAAGCAAGGTTTTTAAAATAATATTCAGATAATTAACAACACTATTGGTAACTAATTTTCTTTCAGCTGTGTGCCACGTGAGTTTTTTGTTTTTTTCTGAAACTTATTTTATATTTCTGTAGCAGTAAGAAGACCCCAAAGGATTTATGAGTAAAAACAGGACCGTTTTAAAGTAATAGTCTAATGTGGTATCCAGGGCTGACCCAAGGTTGCATGGAGCCCCATGCCTCTTTTTTTCCAATTTCTTCCTCAAAATAGCATCCTTAAATCTAATCGCGCTTTATTCAGCGATTACAAACTTCATTTCAATAGTTGTGATTTAATCTTAGACAACCTGTGGATACCAAATTAGCTATTTTTAACAAAAGTGAACTTACAATAATGAACCAAGAAAAAAAGCAAAGGCGGTTCAGTTCTTCCAGCAGTACTGGGAGCTGCTGGGCTTAAGGGGTTAAGTAGAATTTTATTTGAGGGCCCTCTGTTAGGATAAGAAATACCTTTATTGCCCCACAATGGGGAAATTCAGGATCAGCACCACCGCTAGCAGGCAGCCCACGTACTTTGCATAGGGCTCCAAACAATTCAACTTTGTTTATATAGCGCCAATTTACAACACGCTGTCTCAACTAGAGATGCACCAATCCAGTTTTTTCCAATCCGATAAGATACCGATACCTGGGCGGAGCCTATATCGGCCGGTACGATCCGATACTACTGTAATGACTGAACCGTATACCTCACCATGTGACTGAAGGCATCAGGCTTGACATAAAGGTTTAAAAAAAAAAAAAAAAAAAAAAGGTCTGCGGTCTCTTTAGCATGGTGTTTTAGGAGGTGCTTATTTAAGTTTGTGTTGTTGAGTCTGAAATGTTTCCAAATGGCAGACTGGGCTCGGTCAGGTATTTGCTACATGATGCTGTCGTTGCTCATCCCTAGCCGCTGTGTCACGAAATAACTGCCGTTGCAGACATAGAATTGAAGTGATGAGATCGCTGTTACTATATTGTTGTGTATGATATTAATATAAAACATTTAATGACGGGATCGGACTACGGGATCGACGTCATTCATCCGATATCCCATCCAGCTAACTAGTCTATATCAGACCAGGTGTACCTTCTATGAAGAGAAAAATGACAGAGATCATAAAGTTAAAAGCTGAAATAAAAACAAACAATACAGATTGGAGAGCAGTAGGAGAACTCAGCAGAGTGAGAGAAATAGACCCTGATGTCCTCTAGCAGCCCCCCTGTGGTGCCTTTCTTAGCACGCCTATCTTCATACATTTGTTGATTAAGTAAAGTAGGATACTTCAATTAAATTTTATTTATATAGCACCAATTCATGACACATGTCATCTCAAGGCACTTTCCAAAGTCAAATTCAATCAGAGTATACAGATCGGTAAAAAGAAATTACTAAGTTAAAATTACTGTCAAAAGAAATGAGGAGTATCTGTAATCTAGTACACATGCAAACTGGTGTGGTGAAAAAGTAATCACCTGTTTTTATTTTATTTTATTTTTTAATCGGCTTCTCTGCATATCTTCGTTCCACATCCTCAAGGTAGCCGGACAGCTTTACGGGTCGAAGCCTCCAGTTAATATCCTTTAGTCTGAGGTCTAAGGCAACACACGTTAAGTCAGAGGAGACGTGTGGGCCCAAAATTACCATCGTATCACAATGATAGTATTTTAATTATTAACGTATGAGGAGAAATATCTTCAGGGTGTTTTTTTGTTGTTGTCTGTCTGTCATGATTTTGTATTGGATGAACCCGGACAGAGCACGCACACACAGAGCTGGTTTAAGAGAGTTTATTGCAACAGTGGATGGTGATGATATGAAGAACCAGAGTCAGTACCAGACGGGAATGTAGGATGCAGGAGCTGGCAAGCAGGACCAGGAACACGACAGAGAGGGTACTTGGAGTCCAGAGTAGCAGCAGGATCCCCAGCACGGCAGAGAAGGAACCAGAGCACAGTAGCAGGATCCACAGCTTGGCAGGAAGAATACTTGCTGGTCAGAGTCACAACAGGATTATAGCTTGGCTGGATGAATACTGGTAGGCCAGGATGACAGCAGGATAACAGCTGGGCAGGATGAATACTAGTAGACCAGAACCACAGCAGGATTAGCAGCAAGGCAGGGTGAATACTTGCAGGTTTGAGTCACAACAGGATAGAAGCTCCTCCTGAGGTTCAGAGGGGAGACAGGATAGATCCAGCAGCAGGCAGAGACTAACATGGAAGAACTGAGGCAGGAAGCAAACAGCTAGCAGGAGCAGACCAGGCAGACAGGCGAGGAGTGAGTGTCTTCTGATGACGGACCGGCAGAGAAGTGAAGGTAGAGGCTGTAGGAAGTAGGAAGGCTGGCAGGTGAAGTGAGTCTGGCTAATTAGTCACTGACAGGTGTGACTAACTGCAGCGGGAGTGAAGGAAAGGCTGAGTGGGAGTGGTAGGAGGAAACTGAAAACTAACCATAAATAAAGACAGAACCTAACTAAACCCAGACATGGAGGAAGAACTGAAAAATAGTAAATAAAAACCAGATCAAATCTGAACCCTGACACTGTCAGTTTAGCTTCTGAGGATGACATAAACATATGAGATTTGTAAAACTTTTGGACTTAAGTAAACCTAAAAGCCTGAATATGCAGCCAGCTGATGTCAAATCAAATAATTAAGACTCCTTCTATTGCTTCTAGGTTAATGCTCACTTCTTCTATCTTGCTGAACACTGTCCAAGAAGGTGGGAGCAGGGGTCCCGGCACCCATGATAGGTAGATCCACCCAAAGTGGGGTGCAGCTTAGAGATGAACGATTCTTCAGCGTAAAACGACGACCAGATTTACGACTCTAAAGGTCCCTGGTTCGTTCCTGGGTTTCGGCACCATTTGTTGTACTATTGACCTGTTCACGGTCTCCCCTGGTTCTTTTATCTGGTAATGTGGTGTTTCTATTGTAGACTTCTGTAGTAATAAAAAGACTCTTCAAACCGTAACTATATTTTACTTTATATTTAATCTAAAAGGCAGAGGAATGTTTACAGATTCAGTACTGGGTTCTCATAACAACACAACGCAACCGGTACCTGAGAACCCCGTTTGTTCTCTCACACAGACCTTAAATAAAAAGCATTTGTCCACCCATTCAGGGGCGTGTAGCAGTATATCAGTGTTCTGTTCATCACATTGGTGGAGAAGATCATGTGTCCTTGCTGACACATTTTACCATAAACATTCTGTCCAATCCCAGGTATGTCAGCCTCTGGCCTCCAGAGTCCGTTTATCTGTAATTTCCATGATAACCAATTTTTCAGTCCAGTCTCTGTAATTTCATAATCTCCAACATCCTACAGCTGCATCCCGCAGCAGCAAGATGATGTCAAAAGTGGGAAAAAAGCTTCATGGGACAATTTGTTTAGACAAGCTATCTGCTGAAAATACTGCATGAGACAAACACCTTGGCAGCTTGGCAGACTTGTCCACTGTCCCCTAATCTATCCACCAGAACAGGTTAAGATGTAAACTGATATGAAGTCACATTGCTGGCTTTGCATCTTCTTCGTTGCCTTTGCCTTATCTCTGGGCTGACTTCTGCAGATTTTATGTAAGCAGATGCAAAAATACTGTAGGTAAAGACTGCACCCTTCTGCTGGTCTGCCCCCCCCCCCCCCCCTCCTTTGTGAACCCCACCTAAGCGAAAATACCATCCAGCTTCCATTTCCAACAATTTGTAGGTTTGGAACAACAAAATAATCTTTTCAGCAGACGCCTATGGAAATCAAACTTTGTGTAAACACAGTGATTTAAAGCAAAGACTTCATCGCCACTGTGCTCATATTAAACCCGGTCTCCTCTCTAATGATACCACGGTCCGGTTCCTCTTTCTGGTTTCTGAGCCACATCATTTTTGATTGGCGCTGTGACCCACCAGCTTTAATTTCTGAGCTAAAGAGTCTGGATGGGTCTATTTCTGTTACAAATCTCATGGGCTTTGTTAGCCTAAATTTGTCTCATCTATGGTACCTTCGCCCCGATTGGGGGTCTCTCGTATTTTCTGACTGACATTTAGTGGAACATCCCGCTTTGTGTACACATTTCAAAGGTCATGTTGCGTTTTCAGATGTGGCAGATATTTGGATGATTTCTGACAGATAGCTGGCTGAGTGCCTCCACCCGAGCCTGGCGCTCAGCAGGGACCGACCCAAACACCCTGCTATTATATCCCAACACTGCAGCAGCCTGTTCGGCTCTCTGATCTGATTTAATCCATTGTGCTGGTCTGAAACAGAGCAGACTGCGAGTGTTGCAAACCAATATGTTGCTGGCAGCAGCTTATTTACAGGCGGCCATCACTCCGATCATCTCCTCTGCCGAGGCTTTTGGTCTGAAACATTTTCTTTAGGTTGAAGTTGACGACCAGGAGGGGAGTTAAAGAAAAGCCAGAAGAATTTTGTTTATGATACATGAGATGCATTACAGCTCTTGGTGCTTTTGAGCTCAAATGTCCATATCTGTGGTTTAAGAGTAAATCAGTTAAAATAAAAGTGAATTTAAGATGAGTAAAATGTAGCGATCAGAAGGATTCCCTCCTTTCAACCTACAGCAGCCATTTATAAATGGTTGAAACTGACCAAACGTGTTTTACATCAATGTTATGTCCTGGATCTTTAATTAGCCACATTATTTTTAATGTTTAGGCTTGAAATATGTCACATCTTGAACCTGTGCCACATTATAGTTAATTAAGAATAAGAATTCCTTCATTGGCCCATAATGGGGAAATTGGGGTGTGACAGTGGCAACACACAGACAGCTACGCACAACAATTAGCAACGAAAAGAAGAAGAAAAAAGGACAAACCAGTCTGATCTAAAATTAGCTCTAAAGAAACACCAAGAGTAGAAGATAAAAGTAAATATTAAATATTGCACAGTGGAAAATATTTAACAGTGGCAAAAAGAGCTCCAGCCTATTTTCACAACACATGATAATAAAATGTGTAATAAGCATGAACGGGCAACAGCATCCCTAAGTAGCTAAGGCGTGTGCAAGTTGCCTTAGCATCTGGGAACAGTGTCAACAATTAGGTTCAGCAGGCCAAGGTGAGGCAGTGAGTTTATGGTGAACGTTGGAGAGCGGGATAGATTAAAATGTGGGAGCAACCAGCCAATGCAAAAGACTGACAGGAGCCGCCTCGAGGTCTATGGCGCCCTCAGTCACTTGCCACAAAGGAAGCAGAGGGACAAATGAAGAGCTGCTGGGACAGCTACAGTCTTCAGAAGGGGGAAAATAAACTCCATATAATCAAATCTATTCACCTCAACAGTTACCCAGCAGGCAGAAGATGGGATCCAGCTGTGGTGACTGCAGTCTGTGACTGGAGCTCCCCCTACTGGAGAGAGCAGGTACACCGCCAGAGAAAGCCAGAGAAGGAGGAGAAAGGATGAAAGCTGATTAACCCACAGATTAAACAGGACAGACCTCGGCTAATAGGGAGATTTGGTTGCATTCTAAAACTTATGATGAATCTGTTCATAATTAGAATTTACAGGCTTGTGTATAAGCGCTAACAGATGAACATATCACCGATAAACACAGGGTAACACAGGGATGATACATGCTGAGAGGCACAGATCAGAATTATGTGATTGATTATTAATCACTGTTTTGTTTTATAAACCTTTCACCAATTTTTTTCCGGAATTTTTAAAAATAAAGATGACCTAAATAAAAAGCTGACATTTTGAGCTAGCTTTAGCATCTGATATTAATTATTAACACAGATATTAATAAAAAAGAAAACCTGCAGACTCCATGAAAGCAGCTCTGAGACTTCCAAAAAGCCGCCAACTTCTCCACATCCAGCATGTTCTGTAACAGCTGGAGGTTGGAAGCTCACATGGATAAACACAACTTTGCTGCAGCTACTCCAATTAGCCTTCCTGTTAGCTTCTGAAAATCTCGCTCTCCTGCAGTCCTGCTGAACCACAGACCTGCCTTAATAAGTCATAAAAAATAGTTTCCATTCAACCTTCTTCCATCTTTGTGCTTCATCAGACCTCGTTTTCAAACACTTCACTGATTCTGCAAAGAGCCGAATCCTTCAGTCAGTAGCAGAGTCCACACCGAGGATTGTTGTTTTCTGCACAAAGCTGCTAGTGCAGAGCATGGGGCGTTCAATGTTCTCGGGAAAAATGGAGTTTTGAGTTTGCAACCAGGTGGTCGACCTATTATGTCAATAAATTGTCCAATTCTGGCTTATTTCTCTGAACATCTTGGTTAATAATAAAAAATATGTGGCTGGACAAACTGCAGTAGCCTATGAGCTACAGGTCACAGCGAGTCTGATGCTTTTCATAAAAATTTTAAATTGGATTTTTTTTTTTATGAATTTATTGAAGGTAAAGTTTCACCCATTCACAGTTAAATGTTGTTTTTGTTTCCATAAAGAATTAAATTATCGTATTGGTCTATTCACATCTGGTTTGTGTTATAAACCGTTTGCAAAATCAAAAAACTTCACAAATTAAAGTATGATAACAAATATTTACGCTTCCTTTGGTAATGCTAACTGCTAAAGATTGTAAATCACCGTCACGAGAAAAAGAAGCTCGGACTCTGGGGCGAATCACTCCTGGAGAGATTTTGGAGCAATCTTCAACGTTTCCCTCTTGTGAACAATCGTTCCCTCTTCAGAAAGATGAACTTTAAAAACTTTAAAATGACCTGATAACCCATCCCAGACTGATGGGCAGCAGCAGCCACCTCTGCGCCTCGGTGACAAAACGACGGTGACGACCAGGTCCATTTCCTGATTAATCTAAACCCTCTGCAGTCCAACATGGATTCATCTTAGGACGGTTTAAAGTGGTTCTCTCTTGCTGCCCAGATGCTTTGTTCGTTTTCTTCAAGGATTACAGACGGATCGTACGTTCTCTGTGAAGAACTTTGAAAGAGGAAATGTGTCAACAGCTTAATGTGAATAATTTTATCTAGGTGACCTGATGTACGGCTGATGAACAATTTTAGAAGTGATAGACGGTGGTATATGACGCTAAATGTAGCCGCTGATCATTTATCTCCTGTGTTTTCATCAACACTTCCAAGCTTCTCTGTCAGTCAGCAGCACCTGATAGATCCTCCTCTTTAATGACGTGGATCTTTCCTCATCCTCGCCGCCTTCCCTCCATATTTCCCCTCTCTTTCTCTCTTCCAGCTGGAGATAAATCCACTCTCAGATCGATGTCGGCGACCTCTTCTGCGTCTAAACTGTTCAAATTAACCTTTCAGGTTGACTTTTTATTTATATCTCATCAGTTTCAGCCCTTAAAGACCTCGGGCAGGAATGTTTTCAGTTAATTTATTGCAGTCTCACTCCAATGTTTAGTCACATTCGGCAGCTTTGACCAACAGTTTTGTCCACATTTATCTTCAGCCGGTCAGCTGTCGGTTCCTTTCCCACGGACAGACGCAGCCTCCGCTGTCTGCAGCAGACTTTGTCAGACATTTCTGTATGTATGTTTAAAAAGAACAACAATAAACCATAATAATAAGAATATGGAATACACAAAACCAAACTTTAAGAGCGGGATTTTTTTTCAGTAAAATGATGTTTAGTGGAGAAGTTAAGATTAGTTCAAACCTTCTTTGTTTCCCAGTCTATGTGCAGAGCCTGACAACACCCCCCTGCACTCGTACACCATAAAAATATGTTTTTAATATCCTCCCAAAACATGGAGCCACGGGACCATTAAGGCAGTTTTGTCCGTTGCCGTGTGGTTCGGTTCTGGCACAAATCAGGACGGGTCCAAACTGCAACAATTCAATTTTATTTATTTATTTCTATAGCGCCAATTCATGATACATGTCATCTCAAGGCTCTTTCCAAAGTCAGACTCCATCAGATCCTCCAGGTTGGTCAGAAAGTTTCCTCTCTAAGGAAACCCAGCAGGTTGCATCAAGTCTCTCCAAGCAGCATTCACTCCTCCTGAAAGAGCGTAGAGCCACAGTGGACAGTCGTCTGCATTGTTGATGGCTTTGCAGCAATCCCTCATACTGAGCATGCATGAAGCGACAGTGGAGAGGAAAACTCCCCTTTAACAGGGAGGAGAACCTCCAGCAGAACCAGAACCAGGCTCAGTGTGAACGCTCATCTGCCTCGACCCACTGGGGCTTAGAGAAGACAGAGCAGAGACACAGAAAGCTCAGAAGCTCACATTGATCCAGGAGTACTTTCTATGTTAGATGGTAATAGAGGATGATCTGCCTCCCCTGATGATGTCACAGCTAACAGAACACCAGACCAGGTGTACCTTCTATGAAGAGAAAAATGACAGAGAAAAAACTATCAGCCCTGCAGGAAAGATGTCCCTTGCTGACTATCCCTTCATTCGGGACTTGTGCTGCTCCAGGGTCAGGAAACGGGCCTGCAGAGCCTGAACATCCTGGAAAACAAACGAGTTAAGACGTTTACGTTCAGGTTGGCGCTGGAACCAGCCGCCACAGAGACGGCTTGTTCCCACAGGCTGTCTGATGAACACGACGAGCGCCTTAACACCAGAGCAGTCTGGATATTTGCTCTATTCTAACCCGTCACATACAGTTCATACATTATTTCTCTACTCTAGAATATGTATATTTATTTTTAACGCCTGCTTAATGTGTGAAACTAAGGTTATATTATCTTTTTTCCTCATAAAATAAACATATCTACTTGTTGAGGGAGAATGTGTCAATGATGTGTCACTTGGATGTCTTTCTACTTTCGTTTTGTCTGCCACATTCAACCACTGGCACCTTAATCTTAACCCAAGTTAAGATTAAGATTAGTTCAGATTGTAATAAATGTGTTGGTGATTTTTTTTTGTGTGTGCGTGCAAGCCTGCTTTTGGTTAGTCTGTTTGAAAAACAGTCAGCCACAAACTTTGTAATTGTGGAGAACCTGCTGTGTGATCAGCAGATCATCTCACTGATGGAAGGAGGACACTGAATCGTTCAGGAAACAGATGCTGCAGACCCCAAATTCCAGCCAACACAAGATGTGTTGATGTTTATTTAAAACAAAATAGTTTAAGGTAGTTAGGCGGACAACAATTCAATATCTGAGGGAAAGGCAAGGGTCATACACACTGAGGCAGAAGTCAGCAAACAAATGGTTCAGGGCACAGGTCAGAAATCAGAAGCTTAGCAGAAGTTGAACAAGGTCAAGACGGGGAAGGAAAAGGAGGCAGAAACAAGGAAGAAACCAGAAGATCAGAGTAAAAAACACTGGACGTCTACTAGCAGGAGCTTTCAATAATCTGGCAAAGATCTGTAGGCAGGAGGGCGTTTAAATGGAGCAGAGAACAGGTGCGTGGCATGAGGCTGATTACAGCGAGGAGGTGGGAGGCAGAATGGAGACATCATCTGTATCCTGACCAAGAAACACCAGCATGAGGCGGAGAGGATTACTGGGTTTACCCTCTGGATCTGGGGATGGATGGATAAATCGATGGATGGATGGATGGATGGATGGATGGTGGATGATAAATAAATAGATGGATGGATGGATGGATGATAAATAAATAGATGGATGGATGGATGGATGATAAATAAATGGATGGATGGATGGATGGATGATAAATAAATGGATGGATGAATGGATGGATGGATGATAAATAAATGGATGGATGGATGGATGGATGGATGGATGGATGGATGATAAATAAATAGATGGATGGATGGATGGATGGATGATAAATAATTAGATGGATGGATGGATGGATGGATGGATGATAAATAAATGGATGGATGAATGGATGGATGGATGATAAATAAATGGATGGATGAATGGATGGATGGATGGATGGATGATAAATAAATGGATGGATGGATGGATGGATGGATGATAAATAAATAGATGGATGGATGGATGGATGGATGATAAATAAATAGATGGATGGATGGATGGATGATAAATAAATGGATGGATGGATGGATGGATGGATGATAAATAAATAGATGGATGGATGGATGGATGATAAATAAATGGATGGATGGATGGATGGATGGATGGATGGATGGATGGATGATAAATAAATAGATGGATGGATGGATGATAAATAATTAGATGGATGGATGGATGGATGATAAATAAATGAATGGATGGATGGATGATAAATAAATGGATGGATGGATGATAAATAATTAGATGGATGGATGGATGGATGGATGATAAATAAATAGATGGATGGATGGATGATAAATAATTAGATGGATGGATGGATGGATGATAAATAAATGGATGGATGAATGGATGGATGGATGATAAATAAATGGATGGATGAATGGATGGATGGATGGATGGATGGATGATAAATAAATGGATGGATGGATGGATGGATGGATGGATGATAAATAAATAGATGGATGGATGGATGGATGGATGGATGATAAATAAATGGATGGATGGATGGATGGATGGATGGATGATAAATAAATGGATGGATGGATGGATGGATGATAAATAAATAGATGGATGGATGGATGGATGGATGGATGGATGGATGGATGGATGGTGGATGATAAATAAATAGATGGATGGGTGGATGGATGGATGATAAATAAATGGATGGATGAATGGATGGATGGATGGATGATAAATAAATAGATGGATGGATGGATGGATGATAAATAAATAGATGGATGGATGGATGGATGATAAATAAATGGATGGATGGATGGATGGATGGATGGATGATAAATAAATGGATGAATGGATGGATGGATGGATGGATGGATGGATGATAAATAGATGGATGGATGGATGGATGGATAGAGGGATGATAAATAGATGGATGGATGAATGGATGGATGGATGGATGGATGATAAATAGATGGATGAATGGATGGATAGAGGGATGATAAATAGATGGATGGATGGATGGATAGAGGGATGATAAATAGATGGATGGATGAATGGATGGATGGATGGATGGATGATAAATAGATGGATGAATGGATGGATAGAGGGATGATAAATAGATGGATGGATGATAAATAAATGGATGGATGAATGGATGGATGGATGATAAATAGATGGATGAATGGATGGATAGAGGGATGATAAATAGATGGATGGATGATGAACACCTGGTTTGTTTCTACCTGAAACAGTCGATATGTTCTCTGAGGATTTTGTTTTAACTTTAAATCTGTAGGGAAGCCGTTTCTGAAACAACAGTTTCTGACTTTATAAAAGTCCTGATTTCCAGTTTTTCTGTCTTTATCCTCCCAGCACAGAGATAAACGTTGTTGTGTCGCTCCAGCCCAACGCTGGCTTTAAAACTCTGCTGGTAAGCAGAAGGCCCGTTCCCGTCCGACCGCTGGACTCCAGCGTCAGAACATGTGAAACCTTTCTGTTGGGATGTCATCACCTGGTTACAGAACCGGTTCCTGATCAGCCGTCCCACGCCAACGTTTGTTTAACTAGGAGATCAATAAGCAAGCGGAGCGTCTTGACTCTTCCTGCTTGAACTGGGGTGCAGGGTGAGAGGGATTTGGAACAGCGGGGCCAGATTCATATACTGACGTGCAAATAAACCAGGTCCTGCTTGGCCAGCGCCGACATGTCCTTAACGAAGGGATCACAAGTTGGTGCACTTTGACATTTCCAGCAGAGAGGAGATATAGAAGTTCTCAGCTGTAATGAAGACCTCTGCTGCCCTCAGATCTACTGATATATTACCAAAGGAACATTGACGAAGCAGTTTTTTACCTTTCAAACTGCAGGATGTCACAGAGAGGTTTTCTCTAGTTTAGGTATCAGAGACCGTAGAAGTAAGAAAATAAATCCATCACAACCATTTCAGTACCAGACAGGACTGAGCGAGATTAGGGGCTTTATTTAGCCAGAAGGCGCTGATGGGGCCACTGCAACGGCCGATTCTTTCCTTTCAGTCATTGTGCTGCAGAGTTTTGGATCATTGTTCTGCTGATGGCCCAGTTTGCACTGAGCTCCAGTTGTCAGACTGAGGAATAGTTTAATAAACAGAGAACAGAGAAGTTTGTGGTCAACAATGACCCCAGATGCCCAAAAGGACCCCCAGAGCAAAGGTGCCCAAGAGGGGCCAACACAGGGAGAGCTTTGAACCCTAACCCCTGTTCCTGGGGAGAGCAGAAGGGCCAGGTCCCATTTAGACTGGCAGCTGTCTTTCATGTCTGCTACTTCTAAAAAATAAAAAGAGTTCTCACTGAAGAAGTTCAAGTAGTTTGGAAATTATTTGGTCCATCACAGAGACACACAAGCATGCACACACTCACACCTGAGGGCAATTTACAGAGAGCAGTCATGTTTTTGTGCTGTGGGAGGAAGCTGGGAGTACCCAGAGAGAACACTCAGCTGTGCAGGGAGAACATGCAGACTCCATGCAGACAGACCGCTGGCAGCCATCTGAATGCAAGACTTTCTTGCTGCAAGGCAACAGTGCTACCGACTGGTTTCACACTACCAGTTATTCAATATTATGTATAATCATCATTTCAGAAGTCAACGCCTCCCTGTAAGAGGTCCTGTCCACCTGCGGCAGAACCTGTGCTGCTTCTCCGCTCAGCTTGTCTCACTGCTGTGCTTTGGGTCCTGAGCAGAAGTGGGCGGCTTTCTGCAGAGCTGAGACACTTGTGTGTTTAAATGCCGTCATCTCAGGGCCTGTGCACGTGTCTGTGTGTTTCTGAGCCTGCCACTGCCGAAGCCCATAAACAGCAGCAGCAGCGGCGGCGGCGGCGCGCTCATCACCCACGCACATGAAACCCACACACACACACGCAGAAGTAACGCTGCATGCAGAGACAGAAAGGCAGAGGAGGTGACAGATTACCGCGAAGGAGGAAGTAGTGGGTGTAAATTATTCAGGAGTGTGAGAGAGAGAAAGGAACGAGGCTGTGTGGTGACACTTTTCCCTTCTCTTTCCTCAAGACAGGATGGAAAAGCATCACATGCTGCCAAATGTGCAGATTCTCTGTATCCATGCCTCCATCCACTGATCTCTCTGTGCACCCCCCCCCCCCTCGCCTCTTTTCTCGTATTTTATCAATAATTTACAACAATTTTCCTAGGCACAAATAAATAGATTGTCTGCAGCATCAACCTACGCGTTCCTTTGCTCTGATGACAACCGATTAAAAAGCCTGTTTGAATTAGTAAAATACAAACTTCACATCTGTAGAGAAGAGATGCACAACAGTCATGCATTCTTTTTCTTCTTCCTACGTCTTAAGATTGAAAACTATTTTTAACAACCAGCTTTAAAATGTGCCTGGGTGCACAAATGTCACCAAATACGGAACAATTTGAAGCAGGAAAGCCACAATTGCTTCATTTATAGAAGCAATTGCTTTAAGAGTGGCACTGATCTGTCTGTGCACACATCCCTCGCCTCTTTTCTTGTATTTTACCAATAATTTACAACAATTTTCATAAACACAAATAAATAAATTATCTGCAGCATCAACCTACACGTTTCTTTGCTCTGATGACGGCCCATTAAAAAGCCTGTTTGAATTAGTAAAATACAAACTTCACATCTGTAGAGAAGAGATGCACAACAGTCATGCATTCTTTTTCTTCTTCCTACGTCTTTAGATTGAAAACAATTTTAACAAAACAGCTTCAAAATGTGCCTGGGTGCACAACCGTCGCCTAACACGGCACAATTTGAAGCAACAATTGCTTCATGTATAGACAATGGAGGGAAATTACCCTTTTCTAGTCCTGCAGACCATCCAAAGCACTTTTACACAACGAGTTTCATTCACTCCTCCACACTCAGTGTTCACATTCCCCATCGATGCACAGCTTGTTAAGAGTGGCAGATGGAAGCTGGAATCAAACCCACAGCTTTCTGATTACAAGACGACTGCTGCTCCCTCTGAGCCGCAGCCATAGCTCGCTGTTCGGAGGCAGACAACCCGTCTCAGATCCGTGAAAAAGAAACATGTTGATGATCGCCAAGGACGTTTTGGAGGGACTGCATCCTTTTGGATTTGGCATAAAAGCAGCACAATGTGTTAGAGAATCAGAAAAGCTGCAGGCTCCATGTTTGAATGCCATAGCGTACAAAGGTTCAGGAAGCTGAAAACATGGCTACCAGAACTGAGACGTCTGGAAGAGGCTGAAACGTCTTCAAGAAGTACAAGAAGCCCAGTTTCTTTTGATTCTCTTTTTTTAATACCTTGACCTGGATGACAGAGACCCTACACCAACATGGTGGTGGTGCTGTGATGCTCCGGGTGTAATATTCAGCTATCAGCTCGTGACCTTAAGCCAAATTGCTTAATTGGACTATTGGACTACGCAGCAGGGCAACGATCCAAAGCACACTAGCATGTCCACTGGATGGCTCAAAAACACAAAGAAACAAAGAATAAAACAGGAACAAATGAAGGCTTTGGAGCAGTCAAAGTCTGAAATTGTGGCCGGAAACTGTGTCTGAATTGAAACTATTCTGCAAAGCCAAGTGGGTCAAAAATCCTCCACGGGGATGTAAACAGTAATTAAAAGCCATGTTTACATGGTTACATGGACAGAAGTAATTGGAATAAAAAGTGTCATGTAAACAAGCCAATCCGAATATTGTGATCGGATTAAGTTCAATCAGAATGAAATCGTAATCCGAATGGGGGGGGGGGGGGTGGTTTATTCTGATTGATAATCTGATCTACCTGCATATAAACGCTTGTCAGGGTCCAGTTATTCCAAATGTGGCAAACTGACCTGAGTGCGCCCGACGTAAACGTGACGTATTTCTGCGCTGCTGAGTGGCAGAAATAAGTCGGGAAGCAAAACTGTGGATGTTCCCGATAAACCGTTCAGTTAGAAACGTTAAAAGAGCTCTAAATTTTTATTTATTCAGTAACGTTTCAACAATAATTAGAACAACATGAAAGTCCAGCCTGGGCACTCGGTGGACTAACAAACTCGTATAAAACTGTTTTGTTTACTACTTTTTGTTGTTTAGCAATTCTGAATAAAACCAGGTGCACATAAACACACATTATGATCGGATTAAATGATTTTGTGCCCACATAAACGGTACAATCCGATTATTTTTTGTTTTTTTTTTACAATTCAATCTGATCAAGAATTTTGTGCATGTAAACAAAGCTACAGAAACTTATTTCACACAAGGCCAGACTGGTTTAAATAGCTTTCCTCCCTTAAGAAAGGAAATAATCATTTAAAAACTGCTTATTTACTCATATTATCTTTGTCGGATATTAAGATTTGCTTGTTGTGGAACAATATATTTACTGATGAAAATGGAAAATCTGTCAGGAGCGAGGAGATCTGATTGGTCAGTAGGAGGCGGGGTGAGGTCACCGGGATCGACTTAGAGGAAACACGCCGGAGGAGCAGAATGTGGTGCAGGGAGGAAGAGGAGGAAGATGAGGGAAGAGGTCCGGGAAAATAACGGTCCAATAAACCAACAGTGTGGGTGTTGAGCAACTGGAGCGTGATATGATCAGAGAGGAGAGACATCTCCCATGAATGCATGAACACAAGGACAGAGAGAGCAGGAAGGAGGCAACAGAAAGACGAGTGTTTGGATGCAGAGGTGAAAAGAAAGAGTGGCCAACATCCAGAATACAATCAAAAGAGGCCCTGATGGGTTCATCGTAGCGTGACGTTCACCTCCAGCCCGTTTCTCGTCCTGACTGAGGAAGAGCAGGAAGGATGTGAAAGGACAGAGTCCACCATAGAGAAGCTTTACAGGGATCATCACATATTTGAATATTTAGCCTCAGCTGAGTTTCTGTGGGGAGTTGGCCTGCAGCACCACAGCTACAGAAAGCAGCTTAGGTCATTTAGTGAACGTGCATACCTCCATCCATCCACACCTCCATCCATCCATACCTCCATCCATCCACACCTCCATCCATCCACACCTTCATCCATCCACACCTCCATCCACACCTCCATCCATCCATCCACACCTTCATCCATCCACACCTCCATCCACACCTCCATCCATCCATCCACACCTCCATCCATCCATCCACACCTCCATCCACACCTCCATCCATCCATCCACACCTCCATCCACACCTTCATCCATCCATCCATCCATACCTCCATCCATCCACACCTTCATCCATCCATCCATACATCCACACCTCCATCCATACATCCATCCACACCTCCATCCATCCACACCTTCATAGTAAAAGTAATATCATCTTTATTGTCATTGAAACATATATTACAACAAAATGTGTTCTCTGCTTTTAACCCATCACCTTGGGGAGCAGTGGGCTGCCATGTGCGGCGCCCGGGGAGCAATCTGGGGTTAAGGGTCTTGCTCAGGGATCCCCAGTCCCAGAGTGCCAGGACTGGGGATCAAACCGGGTACTTGCATCCTTCTCTGAGTGCAAGCACACTGCTCTAACCACTAGGCCACGACCCCCCTAATCCATCCACACCTCCATACATCTATCCATCCATCCATCCATCCATCCACACCTCCATACATCCATCCATCCATCCATACATACATCCATCCCAGCTGGATAAACATCCTTTAACTAATAAGGAAACAGCTTTGCAAACCAAATTAAAAGGACAACATAGACTTTGATCTATGAAAACGTAAATCTTGGTTATAAATATTGTGATGCAGCAAACATTTAAAATGGATACCATTTTATCATGGTTCAGGTGAACTGGGCAGAAAGTGAGTTAATGATAAGCAAAAACCCAAATCATTGATTGGGACTCACTAAAATGAACGATAAATGAAGAAAATCAGCTTGAAAAGAAAATATTATATAAAGAAGTAAAAATACTTTTGATCCACTACAAATAAATGTCGCCACGATTTCATCATCATTAATATTATTATAGGTTTTGTCTGGAAATAATTGTTTTTTAAGCCATTTCTAGACGGAGACAAAGCTAAAATGATATTTAGCAACCTGGTTCTGTAAGGTAATGATTACTGGAGATAAACGACCCCAGGATTTTACTGACTGGTGGACAGATTATAGAAAATTACCAGAAATCACGGGTTGTTGAAGCAGGTATGAAATGTTCCCATGGAGAATATGAGTTAAGGCGTATTTAAATGAAAAGGTGGCGCAGTAGCCGGTTCCTACTCGTACCCAAAACTTTAACGACATGAAGGAGTGGGAGGAGGAGACGGGCAGAACCGGGTCTGGACAGATGATCAGAAAACCACAAACACAACTTGAACAGGTTATTTGGGGCAAGGCAAATTTATCTGTACAGCACATTTCAGTACAAAGACAATGCAAAGTGGTTTACTTGATTTAAACATAGGAAAATAAAACAGAATAAAAGCAAGTTGGAATAAAATGTAGAAACAAAATAGAACATGGGAGAATAGAAACAAAAAGCAAACATTAAAAACAGTTGGACTACAAACTTAAACTAGTGATGTTTCAGTAAAACAGTTTAACTAGAACAGTTAAAATCCTAATCAAATGTGTTTTAATCTTGATTTAAAGGAACTCAGGCTTTCAGCACTTTTACAGTTTTCTGGAAGTTTGTTCCAGATCAGTGGAGCATAGGAACTAAATGCTGCTTCTCCTTGTCTGGTTCTGGTTCTGGTTCTGGTTCTGCAGAGCAGGCTGGAGCCAGAAGACCTGAGTGGTCTGGAGGGTTGATGCCCTGATAACAAGTCTGTCAGTGTATCAACATCAATGAGGGGATGAAGCCCTCATTAATGTGTTCATCTCAAAGGTTTCTGATTCTTTTCCGGTTCTGTGCGACCTCGCTCCATCTGGACTCCATCTGGACTCCATAGCCTCTGGTCTGATTCACCATAATGGCAGCGAGTGTTTTCACTGTGAATGCGTTTAAATCCCCATCGGTTCCTCCTCCGTAGCTGTGATCCGCCAGCCTCTATTTCCAGCTTAGTGACAGGCGGAGTGTCGGCTGAGTGATCCTCTGATGCGTTCCTCAGGTGGATAAATGTTCCTGATGTGGAGCCGCACTTCATTTAAATGTTTCTGCTGCTGCACAAACTGCAGCTCTGCTCTCTCTGTGAACTCACTCTCATGGCTGCCTGTCAACCCAAGTCGATCCTCTCGCCGTTTTTCACCTGTGGGTCAAACCCGGGTCACAGCGAGCGGCGTGGAGCGAACCACCAGAACAACACAGAATAGACGAAAAGTTTCTCTCTGCAGAAACAGAAACGCTGTTCTCACTTCCCCCTGTGACTCGGAGCTCATTGAATAAATTCACTAAGAGCTCTCCTGTGTTTGCAAACTGAGACTTTATAGCTTTCACAGTTTTATTATTCCAACCTGTCGCTTTAAACCCACAGAATGTGAAATGTTTGCAATTTATTGGGTGAGTCTTCCTAGCCGATATGATGCAAGTTTATCTCCATCTGCAGTTTTCCTCAGCTAGCTGATCTTTATTCATTCACATGTGGGAGGAGGCAGCAGGCAAAATAGACATTTTTCATATCAGAATCCTTTTTCTATTTGCTATTATTTCTGTTTTCGGCTTTTTTTCAAGCTTTTATATACATATATAATACACATTTGTCATACACAAATAAAGTCATTAGTCAAAAACATTTGCAGACAATTACCACCTTGCAAGAAAACTCTAAGCAAAACTGCTGCTGATTGGACCAGACAGCAACATTACTTTCTTCTGCAGTGAAATTTACTTAATGGGCATTTTTGCTCCTATTTGTTAATTGCTCCAGTTGTGGCAGCAGAAAGGCTGATATGCAATCTATCAGGGTTGGAGGACAAGTTGACTGGTCCAGAGGAGTTAGACTTAGCCTGGAGACTGAGAACAAACTGCCAGCTGCCTTTGCTGACCAGCAAAGTTCATATTAAAGCCTCAGCTGTTGCTTCTTTTCTTGCCAGAAAAACCTCCACGTCTTTATCTATCAATAAGGAGACCTCTATATGGAGCGCCACAACATCAACTCAAAATTCAAAGGAAGGCAAGTTTATCCAAAGAGCAACATTCATATACAATACTGTCAATTAGATTTTATTTATATGGCGCTAATTCACAACACATCGTCTCAAGGCACTTTACAAAGTCGAATTCAATAAAATCCTCCAGACAGATTGGTCAAAAGGTTTCCTGTCACAGCTAACAGAACGCCAGACCAGGTGTACCTTCTATGAAGAGAAAAATGACAGAGAACAAAAAGTTAAAAGCTGAAATAACAACAAACAATACAGATTGGAGAACAGTAGGAGAACTCAGCAGAGAGAGAGAAATAGACCCTGATGTCCTCCAGCAGCCTGAGCCTATAGCAGCATCAGTTGTGGGTGTCTGCCAAAAAGTTATGAGTGAAAGCAATAACACAGCCACAGTGGACAGTCGTCTGCATTGTTGATGGCTTTGCAGCAATCCCTCATACTGAGCATGCATGAAGCGACAGTGGAGAGGAAAACTCCCCTTTAACAGGGAGGAGAACCTCCAGCAGAACCAGAACCAGGCTCAGTGTGAACGCTCATCTGCCTCGACCCACTGGGGCTTAGAGAAGACAGAGCAGAGACACAGAAAGCACAGAAGCTCACATTGATCCAGGAGTACTTTCTATGTTTCTGTGTTTTCTATGTCGATCAAAGGTAAGACATTAATATATCAGAAATCTTTAAGCTTTACTTAAAGTAGGACTTATGTCAAACACGTTACAATCAATAACATATCAGAAACAAAAATGTTGCAAAAACTAGTATAAATCAGTATCCAAGGATTATCATGTTCTCTAGGAGCAGTGATGGCCTTCTTCATTCACTCAATGATCCAGCGTACCGTTGATTATTCAGGATATTTGATCAAAAGATGTAAATAAAAGGGGTTTCATTCTTGAAAGGAGCCAACGGTTTCTGCACACCTCCTCAGGTTTTCAGGGATTGTTCCTGAGTTGAGGAGCAGAGGAACTAGACGTTGCCTCGCCTCGTTTGGTTCTGGTCCCAGGAGTAAGCAGCTCTCTGGAAACATGAGGGCTCTACATGGTCCATGCCCAACACCATTTAGTGATTTATTTATTTAGTTTTGTTTAAAAGCAGCAACTTTAGTTTTTGGCTGGGCTGCAGCTAATCTTTTGGTCTGTTGTAGTTGTCTTTTTTTTTTTACAGAGGCCACCATAGATACTTTACCGTCACAATAATCTAACATACTAGAAATTAATTTATGCTCCATTCTTCCTCTGTCCTGCTTGGACAATAAACTCTTCATTCTGTTAAAGAGTTTACTATGACAGTATATATATATATATATATATATATATATATATATATATATATATATATATATATATATATATATATATATATATATATATTATATATATGATATTGATATGGTCCAAATTTTCATATTAGTGAGTTTCTACTTCAGTCACCAGTGAACAGCTTTAGATGTGCTTGCTGTGGGTATTGCCTTATTGAACTCAGTCCCTTTCTCTAATGTCAGGCTTCCCGTTGAAAATCTCCTCAGCCCTGCTGGCTCATATTTGCATTCATCACGTACATCAGTCTTGCTGTCATTGATGTAATCTCCTCATCCTGTGGGAGTTCATAAAGTCCTGCTCTCTGTACGGCACCTAATGCATGTTATGTTATCTCAGCATCCGGTTAATTTTAAATTCTGTCTGCAACAACACGGACCGAGCCTGCAGGCGCTGCAGAGAATCGATCCACCTGTAGAACCAGCAGTAACATCTGGAAAGAACTAAACTTTTTGAATGCATTTATCTGTTCTTCACATGGTTGTGAAGGAGCATTTGATCATGCTTCTTTACAAGGTGCAGCACCTCTGTGGTGTGGTGGGCTAAGCCTCCATCTTTGATCCAGGGGACCTGGGTTTGAATCCTTGTTGGGTCAGGAAGGGAATCAGGTCTACAGGTTCTGCTAAATTTGTGTGTAAGTTGTAACTGCTGTCTGTGGCAGTCCCTGGATGAGGGCTCACTAACTTCTGTGTTTAATTGAGATTTGCAGACTTTTGTTTCTGCACAGCTCTCTTAGGACTTAGCACTTTGATGTGGTTGAGATTCAGGCTTTGACTGGGCCACTGCAACACGATGATCCCGTGTTTGGGCTCCTTGTCCTCTTGCTGACCCAGTACGGGCCAAGCTTTGCTAGAATACTTTGGTTAAGCAGAGGAGTTGGTGTTGCTGTGACTGAAAAACAAGCCCAGACCATCAACCCTCCACCACCGTGCTTGATAGTTGGAATGAGGTGTTTGTGTCTGGTTTTCTGTAAAACGTGCATTAAGGCAGTGTTTCTCAATCCTGGACAACAGGACACACTGTTAGGTGTTTACCTGCTGCAGCGCACCTGTCTCTAACGGGCAATTAAAAGCCACATGATGGTCGCAGAGGAGGTGGTGCAATAATTTTATTCTGTGAAGCAGAGATGCATCTAAAACCTAATGGACCAGGACTGAGAACCTTGGTGTTAAACCTAGAAATCTCTGCTTCAGACTCATCTGTCCAAAGGAGAGGCAACTCAAGCGCTGCCGTGTTAGTTGTTAGAGAGCAGAAGGTTTTCTTCTTCTAAATAAGCTGCATCTGTTCAGGATTTCTCCTACCGCTCTGTCATGACCTTTAACCTTTGACCTGCTGACTGAGGTCTGTAGTGTCTGAGCTGGAGATCTTTGGATCATCTCACAGTCCGACCTTCAGGTTGATTTCCAGGAGCATTTAGTCCTGATATTAGCAGCAGTCCCCAAACGTTTACCCTACAAAATAGTTATGGTCCTCAGATTGTCTGGAAATTGCTTTGTGATTTTTCCCACATTAATATTCATAACCAGTGGCTTCATTGCTCCCATCGTTAGGAGACGCGCTCTCTTAGATTCGCTGTAGTTTCTGTTTAAGAACCCTTCAGGTAAACATGTTTTTAAGTGCACTTTAACGGAAGTTGTCTAATTTGATCCGACCATTTATAAACACTGTGATGAGTTTTTTTTAAATGAAGATAAAGAGGAAGAGGAGTCGGAGGTCAAAGCAGTGAAGGTGATGAGATGCAGTTCTGCTCTGTGTTGAACACTCGAGTAATAAAAGACGGAAAGTCCACAGCCATCAAAGTTTTCTAGGAGTTCAGCTTCATCTGTATAATTGAGGAATGACTGAATGTGTTGCCATCAACCTTTAACTGAGACCTTTACGTCGCAGGAGAGACGAATGAGGAGGCGAGGCAGGAAACGTGATGTTGATTAGAGTCACTCACAAAGGTCTCAGCTCTAATTTAACACGTTTACAGGCGGCCCCGAGGGCAGCGAAGCACTTCGTCATGAGTAAATGACGCGTTCTTTTACTTCTCCTAATATTATCACCAATTACTAAACCAAAACACATGACCAGCGATCGATATTCCTCAATAGTGCCTCTGAAAGGGAGGCCAAACTGTGCAGGTCTCCAGGGAGACCTTAAAAATGCTTCTCGCTGAACTGAGCTCAAACATTTATGCCAAAAAGAATCAAAGAAACTTCAAAGGATAAAAGTGGAAAGCTTCTGGGATTGTTTTCAGGAAGGCTTTATTTTACATTTTTACTTTACATGGTGTGCGCGTAAACCGGCCGGCTGCAACATAACGATGAGCCGAATCCCTGACGATCTAAAGCACAAAGTTGATCCGCTTCACTCCAGTCATCCACACTGAATAACATCTTTTCTATACAGAATGCGAAGGATGCTGGTCGAAGGTCAGAACATTTCTTTATCGGGCCGAGTTCTGATCCTCATCCACAGGCTGAACACGTCCGTGCCACGCTGCACAGTTGGAGCAGTTCACTCCAAAGCAGAGCACATACCGTACTGCGCATGGACAAACTTTTCAGTGGGCCAAACCTCTAAGTATTAAAAATCTTTTCTCAATTGTCTTGTGTGATAATGTGAATCTTTGGGGTTTGTAATGGTTACAATCGGCTTTACTGGCCAAGTTTGAGCACACAGACAAGGAATATGACCTCAGTTCTGCTTTACTCTCAAAGCACAGACATTTTAAATATAAATATACAATTTTGGTGGGAAATAAAGATTTGGGTCCCCTGACTGTTCAGTGTCCATCAGAGAGACAGCCTGTCTCTGTAGCGGCTGGTTTCAGCAAGCAGCGCTGTGTAGCGCCGCCCTGAAGGTAAACATCTGAACTGTCTGTGTCTGCAGAGATGTTAGTGCTCCTTTCCTGACCCCAGACCTGTAAAAGTCCTGGATGGAGCAAAGGTCAGCCCTGATGATCCTCTCTGCAGAAATGGTTGTTGCCGTTTGGACCAGAGTGGGTTCTGACCACACCAGTGGATCAACCGATCCACTTCCTGTCCGTTTTCAAACCGTAATCATCAGGTTTAAACCTAAAGTTGGTTATACTGGGTAAAATCGTCCTATTCATTGGTTGTCCCACATGTAACGCCAGTGTGCGCGCTCGTTCCTTCATCGTTTCCGCTTGCTGGCTGCGCTCTTCTAGTGTTTATGTACCCTGTTAGCTTAGCGGCTAGGTTATTAGTTAGCTTTGGTGTTAGCCGTTCATTGTAGTTCCGCTGCTCTCACCGTAGACTTTGAACATGGATGAGAGTCACAAGAAGAGAACCGTTTATGTTTATGAGAAGAAGAGGAAGGCCTCAGTAAAAAGAAATAAGACCAGAGTGGATTTGGGAGATTTATTTCACCTGATCCCCCTGAAGAGCGGGTAGGACAGTCTTGTGCATGCGCAGTTGTTCAAAAAGGGACTTGGGAAACTTCCAGAAAAATTGCTGACCTTAGCTTTAACAGTGACAATTGAAAAACATCACAGTTTTAGGAATTTATCTAAATATTACACGCGTTTCATCTTTTGAATGGAATTACTAAATTAACTTTCATGTTGTTCTTATTTATTGATGTGCATTTATGTGCAATTAAAGGAGCTATATGTAAGATGTTTACAGTAAGATCAACCTAAATCATTCTCATTGGTCACCTGTGACAGTAGTAACATTAACCATTGAAAATCCGTCCTCTCCATCAACAATGTCTTAGTCACATTTTTCTCCTTCCAAAATTTGAGGTACAGTCCGGAACAACTGGGGTGTACCCACAGACATGTATACATAGACGCCCCGTCGTCGGGTGAGAGGCGTACCGACAGAGCGGCCATCTTAGGTCAGACCAAGCTGCAGTCAGACAGAATACAAGTCAATTCAGGAAAATGTACTTTATGTTTTCAGACACTCTGAATCCGGTGAATTCTCACCCGATTTCCAGATAAATCAACTGACTGAAAACGTCACCCTTTAGGGGCTACATGGGACCAATTGATTGAATTAAATTATTGTCTAACTTAATAAATAATTTAGATTTTGTATTGAAAGTAAGCAAACTTCCAGAGCTCCGTCCCAGGAAGCCCGACTTTTACTCCGCTTATGGGTGCGCAAATAAAAGTGCACTAGGAACCAGATCCTGGGGAATTACCTTCCATAAGTAAGATTTTATGATAGATAATCCTCATGCTTTACAGTTACAGTTTTCCGGCATAAACACAATATGTGCTAATGGGTAGCAGGGATGGAAGTAGAGAAAAGTACATTAAACACCAAAAACAAACATGGTTTTGCTATGACTTTGTAATGTATTTGATTATAAGATACGTTATTAAGTTTTTTGTTGATTTTTGTATTATATCATTTTTAAATGCTTTTATGAGCACCTTTGCTCTCACTTGTCTGTATATAGTTTTGCTCCTACGTAGGTAAGTGCTGTTGTCTGTAGATCGGTGTCTGTGTATATATGTATATATATATATATATATATATATATATATATATATATATATATATATATATATATATATATATATATATATATATTGTAAGAAAGAGAGAGAGAGATTTGTGTGTGTGTAATTTGTGTGTATATTAGATTAATATGTAACTGCAAAATATGTAAGTGTGTGTACATTTTTCATCCAGTTTGACTTCAGTTTAAATAGTTTTGGTTCTGAATAAATATGTGTAATCTGTCTGAAAGGTCACCAGCATTGTGAACATATGATTTAAATTAAATCTGAGCTGCCTCCTATTCATTTTGACAGCAGATGTCTGATCTGTGGTCTGACCCAAGATGGCCGCCCTGTAGGCACGTCAGTCTAGCGGCCGGCAGCGTACAATGGGGCGTCTATGTATATGATGTCTTTGGGTGTACCCAATAGCTCGTGTTTACTTCCTGGTTCCTCAGCCAATCATATGAGAGTTCCCAGGGTTCCCAGCACAGAGCGCAGCATTTGGTATTTTATTTTGGCATGGACCTGTCCTGTGGAAGTAAAAACTCTGTGGGGTTTTACAGCTGCAGGACTGCTGGGTAAATGGCAGGTCACCGTGTGTGTTTTTTGGATTTTAACCCGTTGGTGTCATTATTACTTATAGTTCCATTAATATTTACCAGACTTTTCGTCTTGATCCACACATCAATTAGTCTATCAGGAGCCAACGTGCGGCTCTGCGTCTGTTCAAGGACACTTTGACTCATACTCTGAAATGTAAATATGAACTATGGTTGTTTCGCTCTTTGCATGTCAATAAGATCTTCTGCAGCGCTGCATAGATGCACAAAACATCAGAATACCAAGAAAACCTCTTTACCAGAGTGGAAAATATAACAGAACATCATCCTGGACCTTCCTTTGACCCTCACTTTTTGTCTTGTCAGTATTAATATTTCAGTTACTAATGCTGCATAAATAAATGGGCATCTGTGTTTTATTTTGAATAACACTGTATCTTTGTGTAATTAGTTTATGTAATATTACACATATTGTTAAGAAGAATAAATTAGTCTGTGATAGTTCTTTGCATTTGTTATCAGTTGGCTCATTTCTTTTTATTACTGCACCTTTAAACAACCCAGAGCAAATGAGGCAGAGAAGAGGGAGGCTCACCTATGAACTTATTGTGTAGATGTGTTATATTTTCAAAGTTTATTGCATAAAACCTTTTTCTGTCAGCAGAGAATTGGACCGGCTGCAGGATTGAAAAGTAATATAGTGATAAATTTTGTTTTAATGTTTTAGCTACTCCAGGAATAAATGCTGTGATTTTCACTGAACCAAGCACCATATAATTTTCACATCTTGATGCAAATCCAGCTAGAAGCTCCCAGAGAGGTTTCTATTGAGGGCCCTGCTGATGCTGATTAGAGTAAACCTCATTTCTTGCTGAGTGAATATAACAATAAAGAGTTCTTATCGTCATTTTGTAACCGTAATGAGATTTTTAATCATTTTAAAAGTGATTAGCCGTAGCATACAATCATTCCATTCTGGATCAGCATTCAGGTTTTACTGCTAGCTTCAGCCAGAGTTATGCCACCTCTTCCACATCTGCGCACACAGCTCCAGGCTCCACAGCTGCTCTGAAATGAGCTGCATCCTTTTACCGCAGCGCTGTTTGAGTAACGAACGATACAGGCTGACAGCCCTGGACTGCCATACCCTCCATGCCTGCGTTCCACCTCTCGTAATTGCACAGCTGAGGTGCTGCATGTGCGCAAATAACAGTTATTTTCCGGCTTCTTTTTCTTTTCACTCATTGTCAGGTCATGGTGGAGCGGGTGGGTATAATAAAGCGGCCCGTTTTGTTCAACCTTCCCAGTGGCTTGCAGCTAGTGCCTGGCCAGCGGCCCGAGTAACGGCCAGTTTGTAGTCCGACCAATCAAATTGCACGATAAAGGAGCCGCAGGTCCGTGGGAATGTTGTTTTTTTCTACCAAATGTGTGGCGCAGATCCAGGGGCAGTTTGATAGACATGAGAGCACACAGAGCAGCCATGATATTTGATCTGACTTTGGATCAGATAAACAACCGGCCATAAGATCTGACTCTAGAGTCATCAACAATGCCCGGCTCGGGGGGGGGGGGGGGCTGGGCATAGCCATTTTTAGGGTGTCTTAAGACTCCCCGTGCACCACCCTCCTGCTGCCATTGTCACTGATTCAGGGAACTTCACACTGGACTTTAAGCAACATGGATCCTTTGTCTCTTCACTCTTCTTTCAGACTCTTCAAATGAAACATTTTATCTGAAAAGAGGACTTTGAACCTCTGAGCAACAGTCCGGTTCTTGTTCTCATTTCAGACCTTCTGCTGTTGTCTCCGGTTCAGCAACAACTAGGCACTAAGAACGCAACAGTTGCATCCCATGTGTAGGATTTGTCTGTGTGTAGTGGCTAAAGTTATCTGGGACGGTGTCGCCTGCTGACCCAGACAGAGACACCGTTTAGAGGCTCAGGAAACCTTTGCATGTGTCTGGGGTTAACTAGCTGAGTACGTTGTGACACCATGAGTTTCCAGTAATTAACTTTTTCCCAGTATTCTAATTTTCTATTTTATCTCTCCACCATAATCATCATCATTACAAGACATTAGGGCTGGAAATATCTGCCCTGTACGTGACGGGGCCCTTTAAATCCCAGCCTCAGATATTCAGCTGTTGTTTGCATGTTCTCCAGGGACTCCGGCTTCCTCCCACACTTCACAAACATGACTTTTAGGTTAAGTGGTGTTTCTTAATTGCCCTTTGGTGTGAGTGTGTTGCCCTGTGAAGGTACCAGTATCCTGTCCAGGGTGCACCCCGCCTCCCAGTCATTGCTGGAGACAGGCACCAGCCCCCTCCACCGTCTTGCAAGAATAAACAAGGAAAGACGATGGGACACTCTCTTTACTTTACAAAATGGTTTTATCCTTAAGTTGATAAGAAATGTGTAGTTTGCTGAGGACCCAAATGCAGACTGGACACATGGCAGCTGCACCGAAATCTAAAAACTCAGAAAATAGGAAGGGATCACAGTCTAGAAAGGAACAACAAAGAAATGAGATGGATGATGGCAGAGATGATGAAACAACAGAAAGATCTGGGGATGAGGTAAAGAAACCGTAGAGTTCAACGTTCTGTAAAGATGGATGAGAACCAGGTGGGATCAGAAGAAGGTAATGCGGGGAGGAACCTGAGCAGGGAAACAGGGGGAAGGTGACTAATAGCCACAGAGGAGAAAACTAAGGATATAAAAAGGATCTTGCTAAGTAAAGCTAAGGACTAAACAAGGGAGAAAACTTCCAAAATACAGAAAGCAGAACCAAGCTTGGAGTAAGAAACTCAGCATAAAGGGATGAGCTGGTGTCGAGCATCAGCGATGGCAACAGTCAACGGCCAAATACCCAAACAAGTTCAAATCAAAGCGCAGAGACAGAAATAACACCTGAAGGATGAACTCAGGGAATCTGGGCTACCAGACAGTCAGGAAAACCCAGGTTGTAAGTGAACATCACATTTGTAAAGACGCTCTTCCAGTAATTAATAATTTAAACATTTAGCTTCAAATGTTTGAATCTGCTGCACTGAATATTCTGGGTTTAAAAAAATAAATAATCTGAAACTGTTTGGGGAAGAAAGCCCCAGAACCTGCAGCGTGCCTCCAGAACATCATGGCAGAGGGCATCCTGCGTTTATCTGCAGATTCTATCAGCCTCGGTGCTTCTGTCTCCTGCTGCTTCCCTGCATCCCTCCATCTGTTATCGTCGGACGCCGTGCTGGAAAACACTCCGTCACGTTTCCCCTGGAGCAGGCGTGTTTGTGATGTTTGTGGTGTTTATCCGTGACCCCTCTGAGCGGATGATGGTGCCTCTGATTAACTGACATGTAAACAGATGAGGGCTGATCACTGACCTACATCTCCGCCCCCCTGACTCCAATCTTTGCGCCCTTGAACTCCTGTGGAATATGCTGACGGCAGCGTCTCGATCTGTTGCCTCTGTCTTATGAAACGTCACGGTGGTTTAAATGCTTCTGCTCATTTCTTAGCTGGAAACATGTAAAGGCTTCTTATTCGGTTCTCTCCGTCTTCCTGCAGCCTGCCGATGAGTAGGAGCTCTATGCGGATCGAGAGTTAAAGACAGAGCGCCTCAGACCGGTGGTGAGTCCCTTTTCTTTACCTTCTGCACAAACTTCATCCCATGGTGAAGGGGAAGCATCCGAAATGTCAGAGGTTTATCTTAAGATCCTCCTCAGTTACACCCGGTGATTTACAGATTAAGCTGTCAAATTATTATTATTTTGTTTTTGTGTGAAATATTTTAAAATCAATACAGATTACAGGAAGAACATATAAAATGATCATAGTTTCAGCGTTTGTCCAAAGGTAGCATAGTTGGCGTTATTTAGTAACGGTGTTATATCTTCAGTAACGGAGTAATCTAATTACTTTTTTTTCCTTTCGGGAACGTTTAATATAACGCTGCCCTTATTATAACTCAATCAATTAAAGAGATTTTTTTTAATTAAAAATAAATAAATAAATACAATAAATAAATAAAAATAAAATAAATTTAAATAAAAAAATATGCAACTTTTCTTAAAAGCAAACTCTGAGCTTCTGGAGAGTTTGTTCTGATGCAGGAGAAAAGTGGAGGAATGATGGCGTTACGCCCAGACTTTTATCGTTCCGTTCACATGCGACCGACGGAGCAACTACGTTCTTATTTTATTTAATGAGAACAGTTCCACGTTCTGCGTGACTTCTCCGGACGTCACCGTCGACAGATCTGCTCTCTGTCGTTCTCCGTCAAATTACGGAAACATTTTCTGGTCCGTTCTGGTCAAGCTCCACAAACAGGAAAAAGAACGTCAACAACCTGCGGTTTGTCAAAGTTAAACAGTGTAAACGTGTCATTTAAATTCTTTGACACTTTAGATCATAAATAGTAACTGCATACTTCCTTTGTCTAGTAACTAGTTACTTTGAAAGTTCCGTAACTAAGTTAATTCACCCTTTTTAGTAACTTTTTTAAAGTAACTTGTCAAACACTGATCATGACAAAAGTCATTAAATTAAATAACAGAATATAAAAAATACTTAAATTAGAAATCAATAGAGTAAATTTAGATAAATAGAAATTTACATTTATTAAAATTTATGATGGCTCAGGGTTTATTCACCTTTCACCCATTTCATCCTGCTTCCATTTTGTTACTGTTAACAAACCTTTTCATAACCATCTACTTAATCTACTGAGAACTTAAGTAGTTCTCAGTAGATTGTTTCATACGGAGCCCTAGAGGGGTCATCGCAAAAATTTTTGCATGTTGGGAGAATGTGCACTCGTTTTACTACATTGTGCTCTTGTTTAACTATATTGTGCACTCGTTTTACTAAATCGTGTGCACATTTTACTAAATTGAGCTCTCATTTTAAGCATAGTAAAACGAGGGCACAATTTATTAAACGAGAGCACAATTTAGTGAACATGGTTATAGAACATTGTGTGCACGATCTACTTAAACGTGGGCACAATATGTAAAACATGCACTCAATATTGTCTTGACACATAAACATGAGCACGTTATAGTATATTCGAGATCTCGATCTACCAAAACGCACCCACGAATAATTAAAACGTGTGCTCGAATAAATTGTGTGCTCAATTAAAGGAAACGTGCTCACAAATGATCACGACCTGAAAAAAAATATCACTTAAAGTGAGCTCTCCCGGGCTCCGTAGTTTCATGAATTGGCGCTATATAAATAAAATCGAATTGAAAAAATCAAATTGAAAGTATAAAATCTCAGTTATAATTTATTTTGATCGTGCATAATTTTCTTAAAACCCTTTTATTGCATCACATCTTCAATTACTTTGTTTGTGATATTGATTTTGCCCATTGGATACTGAAATAATAATAAGAAAAATTATTGTTATTATTATTATTATTATTATTACTATTACTATTATTGTTGTTGTTGTTGTTTTTGTTGGTGTTGGTGGTGGTGGTATTAATAATAGTAACAAAAACTATAAGAAAAACTAAAAGTAAATAAAATAACAATAATAATTAAAATTTCCAGAATAACTTATTGTGGTAACTCAGCAGACAGCGCTGCCATATTTCATGTTGCAGAAAAAATAAAACTTGAATGCATGTTTTTTGGTTTCTGAACTGAGGCTCTCCTGAAGTTCGGCTTGCACTGAGAGGAATTAAAATTGCAGTCGCTGCAAGTCTTCATTCCGTACTCTGAACTGGAGAGGTTAGTAATCTGAACCGGCACTGAAGAGTAAAGCCTTTCTGAACCATTTTTCACTCCTGTTTTGTTTTGCTCTAAAATAAATCTTTAAGAAATATTGTCTTGAAGCTGGGGAAATTAGAGAAATGTAAATGATGAGATAATTTGTCAGAAAAACAATGACCAGTGGGCACGGCTGGGGTCTAAAGCGATGCATTCTGGGTAAGTGTGATGGAAACGGCTCATTAGACGCAGTCAGCAGGAGTTC
Source organism: Fundulus diaphanus (assembly GCA_037039145.1). Taxonomy (NCBI): domain Eukaryota; kingdom Metazoa; phylum Chordata; class Actinopteri; order Cyprinodontiformes; family Fundulidae; genus Fundulus; species Fundulus diaphanus. The sequence continues at coordinate 4,973,339 of CM073124.1, read as the reverse complement.
AGCCATGTTGGGATGAATTAGGAGCTGTTTGTTGGTCGGTGGGGTCGGGTGCTTGCTTGGGTGCGGGGACCGACTTTCATGAATGACTGCAGAATATGTGCAGATTTTAGTTATTTCTGTGTTGTTAATTCAGATCTTCCTAACTCTATAAAAATATTTATAGATGTTTTTATAGAGGCCGTTCCAAACTCTGTCTCCATTGACCACAGTAACCATCCTGCTCCACCATGAAAATCCACTTAGCTGCAGGTTTTTAACCCTCAAACGCTAAGTTCTGATCTTCCGTCACTCGTCATCTGCTCCCATATCGGACATATTTAAAGTATGTTTGGACTCTACGACACTTACTGATCAGGTTTATGTGCGGCTGGATGGTGAATAGGACCATGAAGCAACAATTAGCCGTCGCCATTAGCCAAACCGACGTCATCATAACAGGTTGTGTTGAAGAAACTGTGTTTGTGTAAATGATAGGGGGACCTGCCAGATGTGACCCTGACAGATGTTTTTATGGATGCTGTCTGCGTGCGTTTGGGTCTCCTTTCATAAAACACCCATCGTCTTTTCTCTTGCATCTTTATCGGGCATCTGGGAACCACTTTTTGTAACGCTCTCATCCAGGTCAGAGCTTGAAATCATATCTACAAAAAGCATCTTTATTTTCTAAGTGCACTTAAAGCCTCTTCCTGTTTGCTTTCTATGTTTCTTTTCCCAAGCACTGGTAATACTGACCGCTGTTGAACCTCCGTCAGTTCTTTAATTTAATAAGTTCAGAAATGACCAGATCGCTGTGGTCCTTGGGCAAAACCTAAGCCTCAAACAAGAGGGAGAGAAATCTTAAAAAGTGAGCAGCAGAACCTTCTGGCGATCAGACATCCTGTTTTTCTGAGTTTACACTGTTTTATCCAGGAGATGTGGCAGTTTTAAAAGAAAATGTTAAAGCAGGAACATGATAAAAGTGAATTAGAGTTTGGATGAGTGCACTGTAGAGGGCATCAGGAGGAGGGAACATTATGTGGAAATAGTGACGCAACACGTCAGGACATTAAGCAGGAAGCTACAGCTTGGGCACAAACACTTCCTCCATATGGATAACAGTAGCTGCGTTAGGTGTCACCATCTTGCTTTCTGATAGTTCAAAGCTCCAGATGGCACAATAATATTAATATTTGCTGATCTCACCCGGTGCAAAATTCTTTTTAGGCTCAAAAAGGACAAGTAAACACTATCAGGAGGAGCTATTAGTGTGTGTAGTTTCATTGGAAGATGAATATATTGGTTTTTGTGTGGGTTTTATAGTCCTAGTATGTGACTAGGCCCCTTTAGGCCTGTTGAAGTTGCCATGACTCTGATGACTGAGAGACTCTGCAAGCATAATCAGAATTTAGTAATCCCATGACTGGCTTTAAAATGAAAATGGGTTTTCTAAATTCATCGCCACCCTCCCCTTTAAAGGAGCCGTGGCTATCAGGTCACAGTCATTTAAATGCGCTTTATTTTGTGTTCACATTTTAAAGCTTTTAATGCAGAAGATGAGTTATATTTGCCAAACCATTGCATATCATTAAGTGTTTTTGTTTAAATGCAGGGTTCTATGTGAACTGCAGTTTTTTTTTTTAATTGCAGATAGTTTAACAGGTGTAAATACCGTCTGACTGAGTGTAGATTCCAGTTTTTTATTTACTCAGGCATCTGTTTTGTGACTGCAAAAAGGCTTAAAGCCAATGACAGTTGATTAGTTTTTGTAAAAAGCTGAGATTTTGTATAATAGACATGGGTGGAGTTGTGTAAACCAATTATTTTGCCTTTCAGGCTTCAAGTAAGTCCGGCAGAACCAACAGCATGTTGACAGAATCCATTTAGAGGCAGAAATTCAGCCGGAGAATCGATCAATAGCGAGGTGGCTCGTGTTCCTCTGCTTTGTAAACAGACGTGGAGTTTTAGCTGAAATGGAAACAGTGTCTGCAGTTCTGCTGATGAGACCCATCGGTCATGTTTTCTGACAGGATTATGAGCCTTTATTTCTGCTTCGGCTGGCCGAGCAGCTAATCAGTCCAGTTGGATTACTTTTAGAAAACTTCGAGTTCTTTCCCCTCAGGCTGATCCAAATTTTATTGAAATCAGAGACGAGAAACTTGCGTCTCTACTTAGCCAACCCTAGACCCCGGCCCGATCTGGTGTTGTGAGGATCTGGGCTACTTTAATGAAGTGTCCTGTTGTAAAACATCTTAAATGCTAGATCTAATGGTCGCTGCTCTCCTGTCGAAATAACAAAACGTCACAGATAGTCATGTAAAATAAAAGTAGCTTTCCCTATGACTGTGTGATTATAATGCAGATTTATACAAAACAGAACGTTGAGCAATATAAAGTAAAAACTGAAGAAAATACCGTTTACATTTTTGGTAAAATGTTTGTCAAAATGCAATTTGCATTGAGGGGGAAAAAATGGGACACCCTCATATTTATTTTGTCTTAAAGTGACTGAAGTCACCCTGCGCTAAAAAGAGCTTTCTAAAAACAGCAGAGGAACAGTTTATTCCCAGATCCGTTCTCACTTTGTCCGACATAATAAAGACGCTAATCACTGACTGATGGAAAAGATGAAGCAGGAGCAGCAGATTTGGTAGCGCCGTTAGCCTAGCGCTGCCTTAGCCAGGCTGCAGATCTTGATGTTGGCATGTCCGCCACCTGGTGGTAGAGCATCGGTATTACAGCGTTTTGAATCAAATCCTGCAGATGGATGCAGAAAAATATCCGTTTAAGGCCCAGTCCACACGGATATCTGGGGAAACGAGTAACTTTTTTGCGTTTTGGCCTTTCATCCACACCAAAACTCTCACTTAAAACGATTATATCTGAAAACTTTGGCCAAAGTGGAGATTTCTCTAAACTAAACTTTTGAGCTTGCCTGTTGACATGACAAAAGTGACTTTTAGGGTCAAGCGCATCACAGTCCGTGACAAATGATGTGGTGCTGACGTCACACGTGCAAACAATATTATTTTTAAGCGCTCTCGGGGAGAGATTTGTTTTTATAAAGACCCGACTGCGTGTGTACAAGGCCTGTACTGAAGCTGGAACTTCAGTTTCATGTTGGCTACAGCTTCATTGTTCACCTTCTGGGCTAAGCGTTGATATCCAGGTAAGCCAAATAGGCTAACATCTGCTGGCATAACCTGATCGTATTTTCCTCTTTGAACTGGAGAATGTTATTTAGACAGCAGCAGTGAGCTGTTGGATAAAGAGCTGCAGGCCACAAGCTGAACACCCGCGCCTCCTCAGCAGGGTCTCAAGCTCTACTAATCATTTTCAAGGACATAAAATAAAATCCAGTTATAGTCATTCAGGACTGGCAAATTTGCCTCACGCTTCATGTTAATTTCCCTACAGTGCTGCAGCTTTACATCCAGAGCTGTGGATGTGATTTCAGCTCATACTAAATCTAAGGCAGTTTCTTCTGTCATCAACCTCAGTTTTTCCCCCTATGTAAAAATGGACATTGATTTAGTTATAAGATAGGAAGATATAGAGTGCAGATTTAGATATAAACATAACATTTATACGTAGATATGATATAGAAATATTTAACATTTATATTCAGCATTTCCTGTGAGAAAAATACACGTTTAAGAAAGCTAAATAACAGAAACGTGACAGTAAAAGTCTTTGCTAAATTTTACATGATAAAGATAGCTGTGAGAGCGAAAGGTACGGTTAGAGCTGCTGACAAATGATCCGTGATTTGGGAACACGGGTGCGGACAAAGAGACAGAAGGAGGAGCTGAAGATGTCAGATTTACCAGAATAATCAGACGCAAAGCTCAGGTTGAGCAGCTTGAAGGCAATCTACGCTGAGATGGTCTCTGGACATTAGCAGAGGACAAAGACTACAGAGAGGTTTAACGGAGGGTCTGAAATGTTGAAGGCACACTAGCAACAAACGCTTATTTAAAAAGCTTCATCTCACCCCTGAACCACAGTTCATTCTGAGTCAACCATTTTAATTCAGCAGCACAACATTCATGCAAGAGATTGATGCCTTTCCACTGAATGAGAACCATTACGTTTAATAAAGTTCTCTCTCAAGATGGCGTTTTATTAGAACTTAGCTCCATATGGAGATGCAGCAGATGTGTTCATCTGGCTCTCAGTAACCAAACAAGAAGCAGAAAAATTTAACTTATACTTAATAAAATAGCAACGTTTTCAAAGAGAGGTATTTCTAACTGCTAATAAATAGGAATCCCTTGACAGGTTGTATAAATGGGTCTCATTAAAACAACTGCGATTACAACAGCAATAATCTATAGCTCAAATTAAAAATTGTCTCTCCATGTAATGCACCAACAGAATCTGGAGACCTGATAATTCAGCCGACATTGAGAATGACCGTTTTAAATGGTTTATTAATAACAAACTGACTGGAGCACACACTGGATCCACAGAGAGGAGAAGAGCCGGGTTAGAGGTTGGGAACAACTCAGTGGAAGTGATAGTGTGCTGAATAAAAGCCACTAGCCTTCTCAGATGCCTGGAGGTAGCATTGGCTCTGACGACTGATCCCAACGGCTCCGTCTGGGTGATTCGGATCACTGACTGATCCGAATCACGTTAGTTTGCAGGGTAAAGGCTGACGGGGAAACCGTAGTCAGTTCTGGGGTCACAGTGAGTCAGTCCCAGGAAGAGGTTTCCAGAAGGTCGAGTCTGGGATCCAGGCGAGATAATCAGCAACGAGAGGCAGGAGAATCCAGGCAAGAGGTCGATGTCCAGAACACCGAAGCCAACAGGAGAAATCACAGGAACGAGACAGGTCGAGATCAGGAAGGCAATCAAGGAACGCTGGATGGTCTACTCACACGAAAGCTTTCAAGAATCTGGCAGCTACATGCTGGGAGAGGCCGGAATATATATTGCTCCTCCCAGGTGCAGCAACTCCGCTTAATTGGAGCCACCGCAGGTGTACCTGCTCAGACCTTGATTACCGCGCAGCACAGGGAGCAGGAGTGTGATGGCATGCAGACTGCAAAACGGGCCTTTTCAGGTTGGATCAGACAGAATCGTTACATAAAATGTTACGATTTCTAAAATGTTTTGGAGTCACAAGTCCTTAAATTGGCCTAAAGTGGTTAAACAAGACAAGAACCAACAGTTTTTCCAAAGGACATAAAAAATCTCATTTAAAAGCACTAAAAATGAAGATGAGAATGAAAACTTTGGAGTGGCTTTAATTTTTTTTTTTTTATGTTTGTCCACCAGACAGTGATACTCTTTGTCCCATTCAAGCAAGGAGCAAAATTTGACTGTTCACTGCAAAATGTCTTAGAGTGAGGAGGATTTGGCATGTTTTAATGTGTGTAACCCAAAAACTCAACTATACTGCTCAGCTCTAAGCATTTTCCTAACAAATGTTAATACCATAGCTAAGAATAAGTTACTTAGAAGGACGACCTCTGGTCCGGTTCTGTAGGAACCGATGGAAGTACAGCGTAGAAGAGGCTCTCTGTACAACTGGGTCTTCCAGCGTTTCTTGGTAATCCATCCCACCATCGTAGAACGATGCATGAAAACAGGGGATGGCGGGTCCAAAGTGCTGCCTGGAGGCCGTTTGTGGCCTCTGTACGGATTTTGCAGATGGAAACTTTTTACTTTTAATTGGGGCAAAATTAATACAGACAAGTTAAAATCTTACAATTAAATGTTAGGCGCAGCACTGAACTTGTGTCTTCTAATAACTGCACCTTTTACACATGATCGATCCAACGACTTTTACCCAAGTGGAGACTTTGGTGCACTAAAATCTGATTAGACTTTATTAATATTGGCTAAAAAAACAGGTAAAATACATTCAACAACAGTTGAGTGGTGCAGATGCTGTCCGCCAACCGGAGTGACCGAGTCAGGACACGAGGATTTAGAAGGGCTTTACAGAAATCACGGTGGGAGATGAATGTAGACGCCACCAAGACCAGATAGTGATAAAAAACTGATTATTGAGACTGCTGTAGGTCGAGGATGAATCACCAGCGTCTGAGACAGGAACCACTTCTCACAATCTGAAAACAGGCTGGGAAGGTGAGTGAAGGCTCCTGTTGGCGGGTCACATGGCAGGTGAAGCCCAATGTGATCCAGAGTAAGATCAGGGCAGCTTAAAGGATCTTACTCATGGGACTGGCACAAGGTCAGAACCGTGATGGCAGAGTCAAGCAGGATGGTCAGGGGGAATAACCAGAGTCCGGAGTCCCAGAGCAGATCCAGGATCAGAGCCAGGTGATCAGAGATGCAGGGAAAATCCAAAACAGAATCCGGAGGCAGAGCACAGAAGCAGGTCAGAGATCCAGACAGCACAACAATCAGGCCCGACAGGCTCAGAGAATCAGGAGGCAGAAACAGGTCAGTAACAGGTAGACAGGATACAGAACGCTGGATTAAACTCACCGGTGGCTGGTAATAATCTGGCACCAGTGACTGGTCTGAGAGCTGGTTATATAGTCAGAGGTGCAGGTGGATTAGGTGAAGGCTGATGAGAATGGGGCGGAGCTGCACAGGTGTGTCAGATGGTGAATCAGACCAGCACTGGTGCCAAGATCATGACATTCTGAGCTGTTTGACACGGATTCTCCTGCTGGATGCTTCAGGTCGGCTGATCAGAGCCGTCTAAACAGAAGCTCAGAGGGGACAAAGCTTTTAGCATTGCTGCTCCCACATTACGGAATAATCTCCCTTTAGAAATCAGTATGTGTGATACATCTCCCACTTTAGGGCGAAAAATGCTCCAACTACTCTTTTGAGCATATTACTGCGTAATTGCTCCTGTCTGTCTTCGTCCTCGGTCTGTCTTGTGTGTAACTTGCTGTTGTGAGCGACCCTAATGTCCTGTTTCTGTCTGGTCTGTTTGGTCTTGTGTTTTTATCTTTTTTTTTATTTAATGTTAACATCAACCTGTCCAGGGACTACAGATGGAAATTAGCCAATGGATACAATCTGGCATATTTACATATGATATATACGTTCATTAATATGCACTGTCCCTCTTGAAATTAATAAATAAATGAATCAAATAAAGACGGACCGCTTTACTGTCCACTTTTAAAACTCTTCTAAAAAAACAAATTTTTATCCCTTGGTTTTTGGCACAGCCTGAGACCTTTTGTTTTTGCAGCTGCACTTTAAAGTGCTTTATACATAGGACTGGATGATATAGAAAAAAAACATATTGATAAAATAGAAATAATATTGATATTATGTTTTCCAGACATTTGCATGTATTTCAAATTGTCACGTGAGCTAAACAGCTTGTGAAGAAGTGCACAATGAAGCGTAAGACAAGGTGAGAACCCTGCAAATCTGAATCTTCAGTTCTCCCCACCGATGTGCACAGATATATAATCAACAGCTATAAAGAAAGAGTAATTCTCTGAGTAAAGAGTGATTCAGCAGCAGCTAAATCTGCCTTTACATCAGAATTCAAAGGATAAAACACCTTCAGAGAGGAGAATTGTGCTTCCATTTCTCTTTTATATGGCCTAACTGTGACATAAGTCATCTCAGGGCACGTTTCCCTCTAAAGAGCAGGTTTCTTCCTCTGCTGCTTCCTTCCGCTCATTTTCCTTTCATGCCCTATTTAGTGTACACACCGATCCCACAACTGCTCAGACACCGTCAGCCATTCAGCCGGAGCTCTTAGTAACTCAATGAAAGCAGCGGCTCGGTTCCCATGAGGCACGGGCTGCTGGTATACAGCGAGGACTGCGGTATGGAGTTATGTAATGACCGCTGAGCGTCATCGGGGCTTCATTACTGAAAAAGCAGCATTTTCTTACTGGATCGATGTTAAAAACGTAGCTCCCAGATAACGTAGCGCATTTAAACCAGTGGAAACCAGTGGAGACTGGGTATAATTGATTCACAGAGGACACGTTAAAGCGTGGGCTGTTTACTTCCTGCTTTATGAATTCAATAAATCAGTCTGACAGACAGCAGGGGCTCCGACAGGTCGTTGCTGCAGGCGGGAATCACTCAGGAACGCTGAGTTCATATTCCAGATCTCCTCAGGGGGGTTCCTCAGTGAGAGGACCTCTGGTGCTGGGTTTGACTTTCTGAACGCTCGAGCAGCTGAAACGTCTGAGCTGGGCGGCAGGAACACAGGAACGACTCTGTCCTCAAACCCAGCTAAAGCAGTGAGGGTTAGACACAGATATTTAAATTGGACCGGATCCCGGCGCTGTGATGACACCGTCCATGGCACCATGCCGTTTATCAGCAGTGGGCGACGGATGGTGGCGACGTCTGGCTGAAGGAAGCAGGAGAGCAGAGGAAAGAGGAGAGGAGGTGTTTCACTGAGGAAGTAAGCACAGGCCGGTTCTTGAGGTTCTGTGGGTCGGCGCCGCCGACTTTAACCACAAGTTAACTTTTGATGAGAACAAATGAAGTACAAAACGTCCCACTCGCCTGACTTTTATTTAAAACCTGCAAATTTCAAGTGGTTTTGCTGATTACTACGGTAATTCGTAACCAGCAGTCTCATTTGTAGAAGACATTAGAGCTGCTTCTCTCTCAGGAGCTCCACATAATTAATAATTAATGCAGCGAAACAGAAGGTCCCGTCATAACTAATGTCTGACCGCGGGTTGCTCCTCCAGAGCAGCTGGGTGGACGCTGAGAGACGGGGGTGGGAAGATAAACTGCTGTTCAGGAGAGAGCTACATCAGAGTCGCCAGATCTCAGATTCAGGCTGAGGAAATTATATTTCAGAGTCAGTAAACTAAACCATGAGTCAGGATGCACCAAAATCAGGTATCTGTCACATAAGAAATACCTTTATTGTCCCACAATGGGGGAAATTTGGGCTTGACGGTGGCAAACACACACAGACTCGTACTCATATTGATAAAAATGTTCTGATATCAAAGGACCTGATGTTATCCCAGCCCAGTCAGAGACAGAAACTCAGCTTAGAACTGGAAGAGGAAGAGCAAGAAAACTGGGAAGAAGATAAAGGAGGAGAAGAAGATCAGGAGGAAGAAAGTTTTTCAGTGGCCTGCAAGTTATGCCTCAGCAAAGTGTTTGAGGTGAGGATCAAAGTCCAGCCCTTTCAACACTAAACATTTGATAAACATCTAACGTCCAACCTGACGCCGAGTTCAAGACGTTTTCTACCAGCATCAGCGAACCGCGGCAGCTCGCTCTGCAGAGAAGCGGGTAAAGATGTCCATGCAGAGGAGATAACAGTTACCCAGCATGATGCCCTCAGACCAGCCGGGGTCCGTTTTAATGTCCCTCATCTTCACCGCTGGGACCCGGTGTCCCTCAGCGGTTTACCTTCACCTTGGACAGACAGAGATGTTACCGGGCAGAGCGTCGTCCTGGACGCTCAACGGGTTGGAACTGCTGAAAGTGTCAGGCTGTTTGTTCACAGTCAAAAGGTGCAGCTCAGGTTAAAATATAATGATTGCAGCAGTAAACGTGTTTTTATCCATGCAAAATATACTAAAACTTAATTATAACGGCAAATCAAAGATTTTCATTCAGCGTCATGGCGTTATTAGTTCTCATCTCAGTACTCTGCAGACGCTACCTGTACTCGGTTTAACTAAATGTTGCATCGGTGCATCCCTCCTTCAGAAAGGTGGTGCTCCTCAGCCCAGCAGATGTTTGTTCTCCTACATCTGGAGGAAGGCGCCGCGTCACTGTTCTCATCTGGAGAGCTCAGGGCAAGTTCGTCTCATTGTATATTTTTATTAGATCTGACTAAATATACTAAATGGGTTTGCAGTTAAGATAAATCTTCTTTTCTCATCTGAAGTCTTTTGTCTCAACTTGATCCTGCATGTTTCCGTAGATTAGTTGAGGATTTTCAAACAGCCACACTCTACGTTCAGCGTTGTCGTCCCTGCAGCATGGTGCTGCCGCCACCATCTGTCTCTGTGGCGACGTGTTCAGAGCGCTGTTGGGTGGTGGTTTTCTGTCGCTCGTAATGTTTTGCTTTAGTCTAGAGCTCATCTGAGCAGAAATTGTTCTTCCACTGTGTTCCTTACATGATTTGGAGGTAAACTTTGAATAGAATTTGGTTACTTCAGCTTCGTTCGTCTTGCCGCTTGTTCTTAAAAGCCAGATTTGTGGAGCAGACAACTTATAGCTGGAATTTCAACTCTCCCTCCTGAGCCGTGGGTCTCTGCAGCTCCTCCAGAGCCACCACGGTCCTCCTGCTTCTCTGATCAATGCTCTCCTGGTCCAGCCTGTCAGTCCAGGTGGACGTCCCTGTCCTGGTAGGTCTGCAGGTGGTCCATCCTCTCTCCAGGGCCGGATGATGATCAGAGCTCTGGGATGTTGCTGTAGAACCTGACCTGCTGTAAACTGGACCAGAACCTCCTCCCTGACCCGTCTGCTGGGTTCCTTGCTCTTCATGATGCTGGAAGTTCTCTAATGTTCTCTAAAGAACCTCAGAGGCCAGCTGAGATTAAATTGCAGGCTGAGGTCATTTTGTTGCACTGATTTTATTTCCAGCTGCTATCATGTAATATTTTGTTCCACCTTATCATCATGAAGTGCTCTGTGTTGGTAAGATGCACAGAAGTCTACGGTATTAATGTAAGTTTAAAATGAATACTTTTGCAAGGAAAACTAATATATATAATTCCCACTGTTCTCCTGGTGATGAATGCTAGCAGGAAAAAGCAGCGAGGCCTTGCTGAAGGGTCAAATACCCAGGATTCCTCTCCAAGCACATCGCATCCCGTGCATCTTCTCCAGGTCAGCTCAGTCAGCTGAACAGCCTCCTCAGCACCCACTATACTTCTTAAACTCACTTAACATTTTAGTTTAATTTGGGTCTGGTTATTCAATCTTGACTCTGTTTGAATTCATGAATTTCCGAATGATTTCAAACTTAGAATAAGAGAAGAATAAGTGTCATTTTTATGTTGTTCAATTACTCCTACCTGGGTAAAAGGGTCAAATTCCCCTTTTAAAGTAAACTTCTGATTTACGATGCAGGCAACAAATCCCTACTTCAAATTAAATAATTCATCAGCACCCAGGCTGTCTTTAGTTAAGCAGGTCTGAGGGAAACCCAAGCAGAAGCTCCTTAAAAAGCGTTCCTGCAGCTGTTTCTGGTCTTTTATTTCCAAGATATTTTATTTTAAAAGTAGGGTCGGCGACTTTTCCAGAAGTCATAACTACATGAGCGCGTCAGAATGACGACATGTGGGAGAACCAGTAGATAAGGAGATAAACCCAGAGCCTGAGGGACAGAGGGGGGTGAGAGCAGGAACAGAACTCTGACCAGTCCCTCTCAGTCGGACCAAACGGCAGAGATTGGTCAGAGTTTTTACAGGCCTGCAGCTCCCACAGAGAATCATTTTTAACCTCCTTTTTCTGAATACATAATGTATTGATTACTGTCAGGATGGAGGGACCATTTCACCCAGTATAACAAAAAGTGTTTCTGAACAGGATTACCAACTATAGCTTTAGGTCCTTCTTAACATCTAAATCTCTAATTCAATCACATGCCTCCATATCCTTCCCACCCATGAAGTTTGCAGCCTGCAGCAGCCTGAATAAAAAGCCGTTTCCACTCCACAGTAGCAGATTTTTACGTCGAACCTACCCAACAGTCTTATCCACCGGCTCTCTTCACTTTTATCAATAATTCACAGATACTGGAAATATTCCTCCATACTCGGCTCCACTTGGTTAATCCTCTTCTGTTTACGACTGGCTTTAATGCAGCACGTCCTCTCTCTCATTGATGCACTCAGTGGAGAGTCTGTGGAAGTGTTTTTGCTGACTGAAAGAAATAAATGATAGAAGAGGTGGGAGCCACACTGCATCTTTATTTGTCCAAAGTTGGAGATCAATATAAAACTGGCTTTTGAATTCTGTTGCAGTTTATAATTGACCTCTTGCATGGTGCAAACTTGTGTTAATGCAACATCGCTGCTCATGCATGTGTTGCATAGATTTCTCTGAATGTATGTGTACCAGCCCAGAGCTGCTAAGCAGCAACTCTGTTGTTTGCCCTGCACAATAACCCAGAAACTGAGTTTCTTTTGCTATTATTTATTTTCAACCACAAAAATGAATGTTCTGGAGAAAATCCAAAAACTCCCCTAATTCTAAATCGTTTTAAATAAACTTCATTCCTGAAGCTTAAATTACTTTCATAGTTTCTGGTTTAATTTGCAATGAATCAAGAAACACAGTGAAAGCTCATCTCAGTGACAATTAAAATCTAGAACCAGAACCAAAGTGTTCCTCTGTCTTGTTATCAAGACAGAGTGAGATTTCTAGTCGCAGCAGGTTCATCCTTACGATAATCCCCATGCCATGAGGGATTCTGGCTGGGATAGTAAAAGTGAAGCAAGTGATGATAATCTTCAAGAAATTGCAACAAATCCATTAAAATTCCTGGTTAAAGTTCAGAATCTGGCAGGTTTCTTTGCACACTAGCCACATTTGCCCTTTGTGAGGGATGCACAGATATGAAAACTTGGTTCGATATTGATATCCAAACCAATATTATATATATATATATATATATATATATATATATATATATATATATATATATATATATATATATATATATACAAAATTATCCTTCGACAGTATGAAAACGCGACCTCACCACTGACATTGGTTCTCTGCTTCAGTTAAATCCCCCACAATCCTGTGCTGCATCACTATCACATGACCAAACTACACCACATACCTCCCCCCTTCCCCCTAAAAAGCCACAAACTGCAACGATATGCATATAAACATTGCTTGTTAACATCGCCCCAGTTTTGCTCGTGGGATTGGCACCTGTATGTTAACACCTGAATAACATCGGCTGACGCTGATGACGTGTGTGCTTATGCACGCACAAATCCAGATAAATTCACTTAAATGAACGCCATCCCTCTTTGGGGTGCAGTGTGGTTAGAAAACCTCCCGCTGCTGTCGGTGGGAGTCTTGCCGTTTCTGCAGGTCGAAGCAGACTTTCTGTCTAGGCTTCAGCTACTAGTACAAGGCCAACATTTTCTTTAAACAACTTTTTAACTGTAGATCGTCGATGATGGGATCTGACCATTAAAGACGGCTCAGTGCGCTTCATAAACAACATCCATTTGTTTGTTGTCCCCAAATTATTCAGAAATCTGACGTATAGCTTCACAGTTTTGCTGCAGTTGTTCAGAACACAGAAAAACACCAATTAAGGGGAAATACGATTAAAAACTACAAGAACAAAACTATAGAATAACACAAATAACAGTTTACAGTGACATGCTGACAGAGGTGGTAGTAACTAGTTACATTTACTCAGTTACATTTGCTTCAGTAACCTTTTGAGCAAAATGTACTTTTAGTAGTTTTATTGCACTGTACTTCTTACTTTTACTTGAGTCATATTATTATTACTCAAGTATCGCTGCTATTACTTGAGTAAAACTTCTGGCTCCTCTACCTGCTGTGAGTAACGTCATGAATAAAGAACAAACTTGTTTTAACCAAAAATTCACCAGAGAGACAAAAACCTGGAGTTTATGTTAAAGTGAGACTTCTTAATTGTACCCAAGCTTTGTTATTTTAATGTTATTTTCTATCTGCTCATTATTGAGCCATTTGGAGGTCAGATGAACGGACAGTAAACAGTAGATTTTGTTATTAGAAGTACTTTGTATTTTTCTAACATACTGTATATACATTAACTACTGTAAATATTGCTTTCAAGTTTAATGTTGAAAAAAGTGCTTGGAAAAGTGTTTCTTTTGTCTTTAAAATACCAGAATTTGCACGTAACCTTATATATTTGTTTGTCGGATTACATAATTTTTAAATATTAAATCATCAATTACTGTGATGAGTTACTTGGTACTCGAGTCGCCTTCTTACTGGATACTTTTTTACTCTTACTTGAGTAATTTCTTGGCTGACTACTTTTTACTTTTACTTGAGAACAATTTTTGGCTACTCTACCCACCTCTTCCTGCTGATGTGTAGATGATAATCTATAAAGCTGGCTTATACCTCTGGTTTGTATCTGTCCACCATCGCCTTATGCTTGCTCAGGGTTAGGAATTGCTGGAAGGTCAGTGATTGGATGAAATCAGCTGGGCCTCCACAGACAACCTATTACCAAAAATCACTTTATAATCAACTCGGACTGAACTTTGTTGCAGTTAGGATCAAACTGGAGTATGTAAATGGATTTGAATCTGCAGAGGTTGATGTTGATGGTGATGATGATGATGATGATGATAGTAGCTCAGATGAAGACGATGGCACTGATGGAGGTGGAGGAGAGGTTGAACACTGCTTGGGTGAAGATGGAGACGGCATGGATGCTTTGGAGTAGAAGGTGATGTCAATGAGGGATGCCCTGAAGAAGATGATGAAGATTGTGATGCAAACTAAAAATGTACCAAATCAAACCCAAAGTCCTATAGATCCATAGCCCGGGTGCCATTCCAAACTTAGTCCCGCCCACAACGTTTTTGGTCGGGAAGTTCGGTCTGGCATTGCTCTGGCGGGCCAATCAAATTGTCAGGGTGGGCTTTATACGATGATGGACAGATGATCAACAGTAACGTAATCAACCACGTCACCAAAGCGCGCTTGGGTTGAATTCGTTTCGTGAAAGAAGAACTGAAATAGGCATCACGGCGATGCAACTCGGCGTGAACGACGAGGTGGATATAGCCAGCGGTCGTTGCCAGCTCCTTTTTCGGAAGCCCGGAACCCTGGCTGCTGAACAACAAGTGGAGGGATATGCTAGGCTCCGATGTTTTTCAAGCCAACGTTATGGGTATCGTCGTGGACGAAGTTCATCTAACTTACAAATGGTAAGAGATCATCTGACTGTCTGACTTAGTAAATAACTCGCAATGTCGTGATATGAATCCCATGTTGTAAACATAGTAGGTAACGTTGTACGTTCGCTAATTCAGACTATTCAACTATGCGTCGCTTAACATACGGCGCACACTCCGTTGCTCTTATTGGTTGTAGGTCTATCCAATTGAGTGCAGAGGAATTTTTTTTCCTAGTTCGTTCGAAACACGCCCCATAATCACAGCTCTATGGAGCAGTATCAGACTCAAATTCTGACTAGAATTGAGTATGACCATGTCAGGCTAATAGATCCAGGCACACGCCTGAAGAATGAAGGTTAAATATAATATCACCGTGTGAGCAGAGCCACATGAAACAAAATAGGATCTCCATCGGTTAATCTCTGTTAAATAAGAAATAAATACAAATTCATAACCAAATTTGGAAAAAAATCCAACATGAGTTAATAAAATCTGAAAACAGAAAACATCTCCTGCTCTATTTTTTTTTTTTTTTACTTATTCAGAGATAAAAATCTAAAATCTACTCTCCGTTTCTGCTTATTTTTTAATTACCTCAATAAAGAAATAAATAACCTGTTTTGGCGCTGTCTGTGCTCCATATGGGAACTTGATGAAGATGCAGGTGCGCGTGTGTTTGGGCGCTTCGTGTGCGGCTGTCCTGCTGAATCACAGATGTCCCCATTTGTAAATGCGCCAATTAGTGGCGACGTCATCGTACACAAATTATCCTGCAAAACGCCACAAACACGACCATAAAACCGAGATTTCACAGAGCAACACGGGCCAGTGGAGGAAAAAAGTCTGGTTATTGGGTCTCTGTGAGCGCTCGGACTCATCCCCGCAACCTCCTGGCGTGTTGGCCTCGCTGCTCAGAGGCTGCGGCGGACGTTGGCGCCCAGTCTGAACCGGGAACCGTGGAAAGCTCCAGCACGGACGTCACCGCTGTGGACTCTGTGCTGCTCCTACGCACTTCCAGAAAAGAAAAACAAAGAAGAGCTTCTGCAGATGAATAGCTTCAGTTTGGCAGCCTGCTGACTCACCAGCTCCTTTTTAAATATTAGCCTCCGTCAGTCGCTCAGAGCTGGACTGCTGCTGCTCTCCTTTCTGTCAGCTGAATCCTTACAGCCGTGTGTCTTTGTGCTCCTTTCTGGACTCGCTTCATGATCAGTCCCTCCTAGAAATTAGCGGCATTAAGATCTACAGCTGGGAACGCCTGGCTGCTGTATCTGGGCCAGCTGGCTCTGGCTGCTGCTTCACAGCAATCCCTCATCGAATTATCCCTAACTCTGTAACCGAGACGAGGGAACGGGACCGAGACACGAGGAGGTTTTTTATGTCATCTATTCCTAGTCACCCAAAAGAAGGTTAAATCTTTTAATTATAAAAGTAATGACTGTGAGCTGAATCAGCCATCAGCTTCTGCAGACGCCTTTACTGTAGTTGCAGAGACGCCACGCCGGGTGGTTTTAGGATCCATTCAGACGATCCAGACGTTTTTCACTCCTAACGGTCGACGAGATAAAATCTGCTTTGGATGCATAGTTTGAAAGAGTCTCGCCTCTGTTATCAGGGGTGTAACGGTACACAGAAAGTCATGGTTTGGTACGTTTTTATGGCTGGTGAAGATTCTCAGTCATTCAGGTCATGATCAATCCAAAACAGGTTAAAAAAATAAAACAACTGGACTTCTCAAGTCAAAATGTCTGGACTAGTGTGGAGTTGGAGCTCCTCACTCTTCCAGACATTTTGAATTGAGAAAGCTTCCTGGATGGGGAGCGAAACGTCTTCAGCGTCAGAATAGAAGTCCATTTGTTTTATTATTCAACCTTTTGTTTTTTGGTATGCTTCAGTTAAGAAAAATAACTCAAAGTGTGATTTATTTTATTTATTTATTTTTACTTCAGGTACAGTTGGGACTCGGCTTCACACCGACTACGTTCCCGGTGCGCTCCGTCCGTTCACCGCAGCAACTCACACTGGATCCGTTCATGCATCCAGACAGCCCCGTCCCCCTCCCTCCTTTATTTTGAAATATCACCGGATTAGCATTACACTTCCTGCGTCTGACTTCCTGTCTGGTTCGTCTGATTTTGATGCATTTCTCTCCATCATCCGTCACAAATAGACTCGATCCGTATTTCTGACGGACAACAGAGGAGGTTTTCTCATGCCGTAGCGCCACCATGCTGCTGCGAAATGCCTCGTTGACTAGAAAAGCTTTTATTTGTGACCTAACAGAGAACACACGGATGAAGGAGTGTGTGTGAATGAGGGGTGATGCAATCATCTGAATGTACACTGAGGAGAAGCGATGGGTGGAATCAGATGAGACTAAAAACACCGTTGCAGTGATCAGTTCTACTAAAGATAAACATGGATTAGTTTTTCCAGATCCTGCTGAGACATCAGTCCTTAAATCCTGGAAATGTTCTCCAGGTGCTAGAAGGTCCACTTTGTAATTGTCTTTAGATGGAGGTTCAGGTCTGAGTCCATCACTACTCCCAGATTTCGGGCCTGATCAGTGATTCCTAGCTGAAGCAGCAGAAGCTGTGAGCTAAGTTATGATCTCTCCCCTATTGGTCCAAAGATTACTACTTAATTTTGTGGTGACAAAGTTCTGGTTCGGTCCACCTTTCTTTCTCCACTGTAGCTGCACGAGGAACCTTAATGGTCCCAAATATAGTGCAGTGGCAGCTGGGTGTCCTCCCTTCCTTGTTTAGGTGTCGCCTTTTTTAAGTTGTCCAGCAGAACGTTTGGTTTTCTACTTAGTTCCTCGCAGACGACACCACCGCGGTGGGACTCATCTGGAGGGAGGATGAGTGTGACCACAGGGACGAGGAAGAGCGTCGGTCTGTGTGAGGCGAAGAAAACAACCTTCTGCTCAACACGCCTCCAAAACCAAGGAGGCTGTGGTTTATTTCAGGGGAAATAACGCCTCTGACCATTAGCGGGGATGCGAGGACACGGTCCTTTAAAGATGTGAACTAACATAATTTGTTATTGCAATTTCTTTCCCTCTGAGATTAACGCAGTATTTTCCATACATTTATTTGCATTTCCGCAACACAACACTAAGATCAGATCCTGATCTACAGCCATAGATTTAGCATAAAGATCAGCAGAACCCAACTCACCTTTGCTTTGCATAGGAACATTTTCTTTAGATGCCATATTTTGTTAAGACCCAGTCAGCCGTGAAATATCGACAGGCAACCGTGCTTTTGTAAAGGTTTCACACTTCCTCCGCTGTACGAAGACGGAAAACTCTGGAAGCCTGTCAGTTGGCGAAATGCGTTGAAAAGTGTCTGCAGAGACTTCATTTTCTCCTTGTATCGATTAAGTTCACGGGGATTTAATGGAGAACGATCCATTCTCGTCATACAGGAAGGGAAGCGTTCGGTACTCAAGGTATTTGTTGTTTTTATGCGTTTTAAGCGTGGCGCACGGACTGGATGGCACTTTTTTTATCTCGTTGTACTTGTTACAAATGACAATTAAAGGATATTTTATTCTATAAATAATGTCCGGGTAGAAACCGACGCTGTTTTCGTTAAGCACACGCGTTTAGGCCCAAAACGGCTTTACTGGATGTTTTCGGTAGGAATACGTCTCATTACATCCTTAACTGTTATTCATGTGACTGTGGTGGTATTAAACAACCCTAAAGGAGACTCTGACAGTGTCTCTGTTAGCATGCACCCACCCAAATTAGGGCGGCCCACTCTGGTGGGAATCGCTTCCTCAGCAGGCAGCGCTGAGGTCTTTAGTCTTTTGGGGATCTGGGGCCTTTTTTCCTTCTCGCCGTTGGTTCTTCTCGCTGCCGGAAGCTTGTGTGAGCGCCTGCCCAGGTTTGTCCTGCGCTTAGAGGATGAGGTGAGGCGCTTTGGCCTTCAGGAGTCGAGGCTGCGTGCTCCCTCCTGCTGAGGAGAAACATGCATATTAAAGTCGGGCGTACACTGTACGGGTTTTTGCCATTTTCGGGACGATTCTTCAGTCGTGCGAGAATTTTTTGGATTGGGCCGAGTTTCAGCTGCGTCCTGCGTCGTGTAGCATCCAGGGGCTAACGAGGGGCGATCAGCCTCTCACCACCACCTCCCCATCAGGAACCAGACGGTCGGATGCAAATCAAACATGTCTGACATCCAGTCGGCCCTCCTGAGGTGATGGTGAGCGCCTCCTGCTGGTGAAGCAGAGCTACGAGCCGATTTCCACCAACCTCGCGCACTGAGCATGTGCAGACAAGGGAATTATTCTCCTTCTCAGAGGAAAACACAGCAGTGGAGAGAAGCATGACGGCGGTACGTGTGACATGGAGTCAAACTACGGAGGAGCAACTTGTAGAACTACCAAGGCAGCGCGTTTCGTTCTAGTGAGCCTCAGATTTAACAGAGAGCATCGACACTTCCGCCTTTTTCTTCTTCTACTGTTTACGTTTGGCTTCCGGATAGACGAGTCCGAGTAGCGCCATCTCTCTAAGGGGCTGAGTTGGACGTGAGCAGTCAGATCACATCAGAGCGTCGGGCCGTAGAGAACAGAGATGGTGAGCTGTGAACTTTTAAACTGAAACTGAAGTTTCATCGTACGGTTTGAGCTGTAGCTGAATACAACGACTGAAAATATCGTACAGTGTACGCCCGGTTTAAAAGAAAGTTTCAGTTGCAATGATTTTAGGGATTGTTAGCTGTACTGACAAGTGTTTTTGTTAAAAAAAAACTATTATTTCTTAATATGATATTTATGCTGCCAAAGAATAAAAGGTAATTAAATCAAAGATTGTGCTTTTTGGCTAAGTCTCTCAGTGTGAGATTGTGTTTCTGCAGCCACATATTCTCCAGGGTTTCCAGTAAATCTGTGCTGGTTTGATTGCACTCACAGAAGTGGTGCAGGAGGAGGAAGACTGCCGCAGGGTTTCAAACACGGTTAGAGCTGCAGAGATTGTTTGGTGGAGGAGTCAGAGTGGAGATCCAGACACACACAGCACTACATGCTGCAAACCGCTGTTAGGAACCAGGTTTGGTGATCCCAAAACTTTACTCTGCTTCATTTTGGCTGAACATCTGTCCCCTACCTCAGGCTGCACAATAAGATGGCAGAATATGCTGCACTGTTTTAGCATAATCTATTTTGGGGCTGTTAAAATTATTGCTATTTGTGTAATTTTTGATTCTTTTTTTTTTTTTACTTTGCCGGGATAAAATAAATTGACGCAGCAAATAATTTGAAAAGTGGTCCCCCTGCATTGCTGTACAGGTGCTGGTCACATAATTAGAATATTATGAAAAAGTTGATTTTCTTTTCAGTAATTCCATTCAAAAGGGGTAAAAGATTGAACATATTATCCTGCAGAGAAGAAAAAGAGGCTGGATTACAAAGAGCAGACTGAGAAAAAGGTCAGGATAGTTTTCAAAGGATAGTGTTCTTGTTCCAGGCGGGTCTCCTGCTGTTCCTGGCTGCAGCCGTCTTTTCTCTCTTTTCTCTCTTTTCTCTGAGCACTCCCGCCTAAAAACAAACAAAAAAAAAAGACGTACTTTATCTCTCAAAGTTTGGATGAAATTGGCTGTGAGCCATTCGGAGGACAATTTGTGACAAATTGCAGCCAGTTTGCAAGGCTGTGTGTTTCAAAAAGGATGGAAAGGGGCGTAAAGAGCGCTCGAGAATAGAAGCACTCAGACAGAAAACCCTCCTCTATCCTCAGAGGTGTCTCTGTGCTGCAGCTCACACCGGCTTCTTTTCAAAGACCTTTTGGGCTATTGGTACTTCAGCAGCTCTGACCGGCAGCTGGACCTCCAGTCGCCGCTCCAGTCTGCAGAGGTTCAACTTTCACTGATGGGTTTCTCCGTTCTTCACCAACGTTCTCAAACTGACCGCGGTGGAAGTCGTTCTGGAAATAAACGTCATCATTCCAGATCAGGAAGATAAAGTGTGATTTTTTTTTTATTGGAAATCTTGTTGTATGGCGGTGCTGTTGGCTTGCAGCTAGAAGGTCCTGGGTTGAAATCCTGGCTCTGGGGATTTCTTCATGGAGTTTGCATGTTCTCCGTGTGCATTAGTGGGTTCTCTCCAGGAACTCTAGCTTCCTCCCACAGTCCAAAAATATGACTGCTAGGTGAACTGGTTTCTCTAAATTGCCCTTAGATGTGTGTGATTGTTGGTCCTGTGTGTCTCTGTGAAGGACTGGCGACGTGTCCAGAGACTGGTCGGTCTCTCTATGCCCGCATCGATAAGCAGATAAAGGCGATTTAGTTCTTGTCTCCGATTTTAGGCTAAAGCGACGGTTCTGGTGGACTTTAACAAAAAAAATATGCCGGGAATTAGATTTTTCAGTTCTTCGTATCTAACTAGTCATCTTTGAATCTAATAAAGTTCCCCAGACAAGAACTGTAAGGTTATTCTGGTTTAAACGGTTGTAAGAATCATGGCTTTCACTCTTTCTCATCCAGAACCTGAGTTTTTAAAAAGGTTCTACAGAACCAAACAGCAGTCAGTGTCGCTTTGTAACCTGATTAAATTGCTGCATGTCACTATAATAAGTCTAAGAGACATTAAATAATTTATAAAAAGTCAAAATGCAGGGTCCAGTTCTGCTTCAGCTTTCATGCTTTCACCGATGGTCTCACATTTTCTTCAGGTTCCCTCTGATATACGGTAAACTTCATTCTATAATGGCCAGCTAGCCAGGCCCTGCTGCAGCAAAGCATCCCCAAACCATGACTCTTCCACCTCTATGCCTTACAGGTGGTGTGAGGTTTTCTTCCTACATTGTGTCCTGGTGTTCAAATAACTTAGTCTGAGGCTCATCTGTCCATCTGACAAACTTTAGTTTTCTTGGAGAGCAAATCTTTGCATATCTCCCATGAAAGTGGAACTCGTGTCGTCTGTTGCTGATTTTTAAAATCTAAACTAGGACCAACCTAGTGTAGCTCCTGTAATTAAAATGGGTTTTGGACTTCTTTTAGTGGTCTAGCGGTCTGCTCTCATGGTTAACAACCTTGTGTTGAGTGTCCTCCATTTGTGGAGTATTTTTCATACAATGAACTGATTTATTTAAAAAAATTATCTTTTTAACCTCATAACTCATAATCTGCTACAATCTTCTCTCAGAAGGCGTCTGGTGCCTCTTTAGAACTCACATTGACATTTAAAGGAGCTGTAAGTAATACTGACACCTTGTGGCTCTAATCAGTACTACAGCTTTCCAATCGCAACAATCTAATATGCCGTTTTTAAACGGTGTGTTGCTGTTGTGAATTTTTACTTCCATGGAACAGGTCTATGATGTTATATTCTGTTCTATTTCTGGTCCGTTTCTCTTACCGGCTTCCATGTCTGTAGGCTGCTCCTCTTTTGCCAACATAAAATACCAAACGCTGCGCTCTGTTTTGGGAACCCTGAGAACTCTCATATGATTGGCTCAGGAACCAGGAAGTGAACACGGGCTACACTTTGAACCGAAGTAGTTCTGGACCGTACCTCTAGGTTTGAAAGGAGAAAATCTTGACTAAGACATTGTTAATGGAGAGGAATGATTGTTTATAGGGAATGTTACTTCCATTCTGGGTGATAAATGAGAATGATTTATTTTACAGTAAATATCTTACTTATAGCTCCTTTAATCTGACTTCAACAGACAGAAGCACATTAAAAAATGTAAACATGTAAAACATGTGGTTTAGCCAGGTAACAGTTATAAATTTAAAGTATATAGACGTCTGTGATGTAGCCCACGCCTGTGTAACGGTACAACAGAACCAAAGCGGTGTCACTGGGACGGAGGTGTCATAAAATGTGATGTAAAGACAGATGATGTTAATTTCAAAGTGTTGTCAACCATGAAAAAGCCAAACGCTCACCTCAGCCTTCTTCAACGAGGCAGTAAACGGGGAACACCTGCGTGTCCTGACAGGTCCTCCCTGCTGGTTTTCTGGAGAATGAAATGTTGCAGCCAGCGTTTAGTGACGGCGACACCTGGAACCTGCACAACGGGACAGGTGCACAGGTAACCTGCTGCGACGCAGGAGGACAGGGGCTTCCAACCAAGAGTAGCATCGTCCTCTTCAGTCACTGCAGCTGATAATCACAGCCATCTGCTGATTTCTCTATTTAATTCTGGTTTGGCTCCAGCAGCATTTATTTCTAAGATCATTTCTGGAGAGAAGCTCAGCTTTGAGACGCAGAGAGAGAAGTTAGCAGAGGAATGGAGGGTGCCGTAAACTGTCAAAACTGTATTGTTTCTTGTACTGAAGCGCCGCTGCCATTTTTAAATGATTTTGACGCAATAAATGATGAGCTGTTTTTTTTTATCATTTAAACTGATGAGGCGTTGACAGATTTATTGTTGGGATGAAATAAGATGACTGGTTCTAAAGGTTACACTTCTGACAAGAGGGTGTTTAAAAAAGGTTTGCAGATCTTTGGCCTGGAGGCTCAGCATCTTATCAGTGCCTCTGATGCAGAAAATGAATTGTTAGTCAGGTATTACAGAGCTGCCTCAGGCAGAACGCGGTCATCACACAAAATGAGCGCACCATCCGTCAGTGCCAAGGTTTTATAGATCCGAACATAATAAATACACCTGATTTATCATTATTCATTAAACTGAGGTAAATACAACCTCAGACGTGGTGCATTCCACAAAGAAATTGGGTTCAAAAATGTTTTTCCCCTTACAAATGTCTACTTTTTCTGCTTCTTTGAGGCTTAATTTAATGCTTGATGAAACAAAATGTAATGAACTAGACAGAAGACCCAAAATTTTCAGCCAGAAACACAGAAGTAGGACTTAAACAGTTTATTCTGAACTCTGGACTTCAGGAGTGCATCCGCCGAGGACCAGGGATAACTATGAAGGGAGACGTAGGTTAGTGGCTTGAAGTTCAATAAGGAGATGCATGAAGTCAAAAAAGCCACTAACCTTTTCAGCGTCCTTCCTTCAGCAGGGGTCGGCAGTTTTAGCAGAGCAGACTGCTCCTTTAACAGATAGTGATGTGGAGCACAGAAGCAGGCTTGAGGTCCTGGAAGCCTCACTCAGGCTTAATATTCAGGGGACTTGGCAAGAGGCAGAAGTCATGGGGCAGAAACAGGGTCGTTGTCCAAAAGGCAGAGAATTCCGACGAGGGCTAGGCAAAAAGGGAAAATCCGTGAGGCGATGGCGTGGTCAAAAACTTGGTCAGGTACGTGAAGTGCTGGATACTGCTGGCTTGTCGGCTTGCAATTATCTGGCCCTGTCTGCCTGCCACAGGCTGACTTATAACTGCTTGCGAGCAGCTGAGAGGCATGCTGCTGATTGCACTGCAGCAGCTGGACTTGATTGCTCACAGGGAGAGCAGAGCAGGCAGACAGGCCAGAATCATAACACAAAAATAAAGTGCGTGAATACAAAAAGTAGTAAATGCGGGGAACCCCTGAATGAACAGATCTACTACAGCAAGAACACGTGGCTGACGGCAACCGTCCCTCATGAGGAGCGTTTCCCTGGACGCCACGCCGTAACACGACCAGACTGAGAAACCCGTTTATTTCTGAGAAACCCGTTTATTTCCGCTGCTGTCAGCTGGCTGAACCCGACAACGTGAAGATGAACTCTGACCTTTTCCTCTAACGCCGCTGTCGTGTGCTCGCTTAATAAAAAAAAGTAAGGATGGAGAACGGGGGGGAGACGTGAAGAAGCGGCCCGTAGACAGAACCCCCCACCGAATCAGAACTAAAGGAGCGCGTTAAGCTCTTCAGACTGAGGACTGCTTGATGTCTAGAAATTCAATATGGAGAGAAATCATCTAAAGGAAGTTCATGGTGTGCATATGTATGGTGGGGGGGGGGGGGGGTGCTCTGCTGGGACCCCGGTCTGCTCCTGCTGATGAATGACCACTTTCGGTCTGATCAATCACCCCCCCCCCCCCCCCCATTAACTCGTTATGCTGAGGCTGTGCTCTGATTGACAACTCCGAACAGAGTCTCCTTGGGGCATCCGGTCCACCCCCCCCCCCCCCCCACCTCCTCCATCCTCCCTGTTATTTATTACCCTTCCTCCTCTCTCCTTTACTCCCTCCACCTTCAGCTTGTTTCTCATCGGTCCTTTCTTCAGCTCTAAAGGTTTTTTTCTTTTCGTTTATATTAAATCTGGAAAAGGTTTCAGCTTAGAGTCTGGACTGATTACAGAAAATCCCCATGAGAAGGAAACTTAGCGCAGGTTAAATAACTCCAGCTTAGAGAAACGTTTGAATAAAATCACCCAAGATAAAAATGGCGTTCACACCCATGATGTCACCTTACATGCTGTGTGGTTGGTGGTGTAGATCCGTTTCTGTCGGGGAGTTTTCTGACACTTTTGCTTCAGAACAGGTTGCAGGCGAAGACGGACCTTTATTTTGTAGTTTATGTGTTAAACGCTCCAGGACTGGATGTGTTTTACTTTAATCCACAGAGATAAGCAGACCTTACATCAGGCAAGGCAGGTTTACTGTTAGAACGTGATTTAGTGGTAATTTAATCTGTTGGGCAAATTCACAAAGCTTTCTGTCTTTGCTAAATGTGTGCTTCCCAGGGTTGGAAATCAAATTTTCAAACGGCATACAAAGACACATCTGAGCTAATAGTGTGTTTTTGCTCCAGAACAGTTTGTGTCTATTTAAATGATAAATTATGGAAAACCTGGACCGCAAAATATCATTATTGTTATTTTTATTAGACGTTTATTTGTCGTTGCACGCTGTTGTCAATGAAACCGTGTTGGTTCCCAGATCGAGAAATAAAACGGAAAAAGACAAAATAAAAATAACGTAAATAAGTTATGGATTAAAATCCAATAAAATAAGAACAAAGTAATTCAGTTCCACTGAGCCACAGTGGACAGTCGTCTGCATTGTTGATGGCTTTGCAGCAATCCCTCATACTGAGCATGCATGAAGCGACAGTGGAGAGGAAAACTCCCCTTTAACAGGGAGGAGAACCTCCAGCAGAACCAGAACCAGGCTCAGTGTGAACGCTCATCTGCCTCGACCCACTGGGGCTTAGAGAAGACAGAGCAGAGACACAGAAAGCTCAGAAGCTCACATTGACCCAGGAGTACTTTCTATGTTAGGAGTCTTTGTGGTCCGGGCGGATATGAACAAGTCGTGGGTGAGAATATCCACTGCTAAAGAAACTAAAGGAACAGATTTATTCAGAGTCTAAAATCAAGTCAGTTAAGCTTGTGGGTCGTTGTTGGGGTCGGTTCAGCAGTAGAGGAGGTTGTTAACCAGTGTCGTTGTTCTGGTGTTCAGGACATTAACAGCAGGTCCACTAAAGAGGCGAGCCCAAAAACAGGAGCGGTTCTGCAGGTGCTACAGTCCTTCCTCGTTTACAGGAGTTTAGCAGTTCAGCATTTCACCAGCATCAGAGTCAGTACTGGTACCAGGAGGCGGTACCTGGACCCTGCAGAGGTCTCACAGGCGGTCCAACTCCACCAGGACGGTCCATCAATACGTTACTAGAAGGTTTGCCGTGTCTCCCAGCACCGTCTCTGGACCAGGAGACTCCAGGAGACTGGCAGCTACTCTAGGAGAGCTGGAGCGGGCCGTCAGAGGTCCTCAACCCATCAGCAGGACCGGTACCGGCTCCTTTGTGCAAGGAGGAACAAGATGGGTTCTGTCAGAACCATCCAAACTGACCTCCAGCGGACCTCTGGCATGAATGTGGCCATTAGAACCAGACTTAATGAGGGCCGACGGCCTCCAGTAGGTTCTGTGCTCACGGCCCGGTACCATGGAGCTGGACTGGGATGTACCAGAGAACACCAGAACTGTCAGGTCTGGTTCTGGTGCACGCTGACGTCCGGCTTCATGAGCAGAAGAGCCTGCAGGCGGATCCTGGAGGAGGGAGGAACTGATACCACTGACTGACCTCCAAGCTTTCCTGACCTAAACCCAACAGAACCGCTCCGGGACGTCATGTTCAGATCCATCTGATGCCACCAGAGCCTCGTCCTGTTTTACCTCAGGTCCCAACGTCCCTAATCCAGCCCCAGGATCATAGATCTGCACTAAAGGAACATTCCTTCACTAGTGCCATGGGAGCCCAGGGAACAATCCGTGATCTCAGGGGGCGACGGTGTCAGGCATGCATACAAGCACCTGGGGGGGGGGGGGGGTTATGTGAACTAGAGTCATGACTCTAGGAATGACATTTCAGCAGGTTGCAGCTGCCTGCTGCTGTGACTTCAGATTAAGCCCCCTGATGGTTGATCAGTTTTATTTCCATCCCATGACGCGGCTTCCTGCTGCTCCCAACACATCACAGAGGATATCCAGCAGGATTTTACACTCAACTACAGATCTGATGTGTTTTCAGAGAGTTCCTGTAACTGTGTTTGAGCTTTACGTGTGTGTGCATTTCAGTCAGAGCCAAAAGTGCCGCAGCTCTCTCGGGCGGTGAGGACGGCACAGGGGATTGTGGGATACCGTCTGCAAGAACTCGGTTAATGCTGCACGAGTCCAGAGACCCACCCACCGGGGCAATGCACTGTTTGCTCCTCTCCCATCAGGCAAACGTTTGACGAACATCAAATCCAAAACTAACAGACTCAAAAACAGGTTCTTGGCTAAAGCTGTGAGGGCTATCGCCCCCTGCTGAGAGGGCTGAGTCTGTTCCACGTCACAATAACTCAGCTGGGAACGCATATCTGCACAGTCTGATTTATCGGGA
Organism: Fundulus diaphanus; assembly: GCA_037039145.1. Taxonomy (NCBI): domain Eukaryota; kingdom Metazoa; phylum Chordata; class Actinopteri; order Cyprinodontiformes; family Fundulidae; genus Fundulus; species Fundulus diaphanus. The sequence goes on along the minus strand of CM073124.1, from coordinate 4,945,818 downwards.
ACGTTTCATTGCTCAGTTCTCTATATGAAGGTTTAAGGTTGCTGCACAGGATTTACTGCAGGCATGAATGTATCATCAAATGAATAATTCATGCAACACAGTAATTCATATCGTTCAAAAAGGACTGACTTTCAGAGCTCGGTACGAGTTTTAGTAGACCCTAAAGACTATTCTGCACGCTTGGGCTTCTCAGGAAGTGTGGTTGGTCAGTGCAGCCAGCCGACTGACCTGATCTCTATTAAATAAATAGATAAATAAACCAAATGTCTGTATCTGCCTGCATCCTGAACCTGTATCTGTCTCAAAAAGAAATGTCACCACAGTAACACGCGGTGACAATAAGAGTTTCTTAATTCTTTGCTTCTGCTTTTTATTTCCAGCTGCTTTGTGAACTTAGTGCAGAAATAAATGCATAACATGCAAAGAGCTGAGAAAACAACATGTTTTCTGCTTTTCCACCTGGGGGCAGATTTCTTAATACTTTCTCAGCTCGTTCCTGTCATGTGTCTCATGTAAACTTTAGATAAAACAACAATGTAACCTCTGTGCACCGTAAACCGCACCACTGCTTTTACCCATTATCTTCCTGGGTTTGTTCAATCTCAGTCTTCCTCTAATTCAAGGTCACCAGATCGTCTCTTCAACTTTGTCTGCTTTAAACTGACAGGAGAGATTTTTAATTACAGCGGTCCTAATGTCATTTATCAAATCTAAAACTCAAACCGCCGAGGAGACAATCCACACCAGCAGAAACAAGGTCAGGATTTTATGAGAGTATAATTCAGATTTAAGAGCTGGAGGCTTCGGTTTATTACCATTACAGAAAGAAACGCTGCCGCTGAGCTGCTGACCTTCAGCCAGATAAAGAAATCTCCTTTCAAGAGAAACAAAGTGGCTGAACGGTTTCAGCTTCCAGCGGTAGACTGGACGCCCCACCCAGAGAAACCCCAGGAAAGGAGCTTTTAGGCTGTCGACTGGTCCAGGTTCAGTTTGCGTTGCAGCTTTTCGACGCCAAAGATCGGCTGATTTGTTTAAAATCAGAGAGTCGAGGGAAAAGACGACAGGAGCGTCTCTGCCTCCAGGATTGTTTCCTGCCTGTCGAGTCTGCAGCAGCAGACAGCAAACATGGAGGATAAACGTGTTTGCTGGTTCAACGCCTCACAGAATTCAAACACTGAGCCCACGAGGTGTGACGTTAGATGTGTGGCAACCCTGTGTGGTCAGCGGGGGGGGTCCAGGGTTTGAAATCTGTGGCTTCATTACAGCAGGAGGCGGATTTTAAATCAGTCTGACGACGCCTGACGCTTTATGTAAATATGTAAAAGTCCCCAAAATAAGAATAATATAGACACACGTCTGCAGATGCATGACTGCAGTCATCAGTGGTGTTCTGAAACTAAAGATGTTTTGGGTTTTTTTGCTCTGTATGCCGTTAGAATCAGACTTCACTGAACCGGCTGAACCGCTCTGATTTCTGCTCCGTCTTCATCACATCTCTGCAGTTTTTTTTTCTTCAAAAGGAAATAAAAGATGTGTTTTCTGTCTCGTTGCAGGTGAGCTCGTTGCGCCACTCTCAGCTCTACCCAGATCCCATCCCAGCCTAATCCCATCATCCTCATTCCCCCCCCATCCTCTCGCTGCTCGTGGGAACCCGGTACAAGCATGTCTCCCTTCACCTCTCCTGCCCCCTTCCTCCTCCTCTTCCTCGTGCTCCTCTCCCCGCTGCCTCCCTGCCAGCCGGAGTCGCACCGCAGCGAGCCCAGCGTTGACCCCGGCCTGAGGGAAGCCCTGCCGTCCTCCCTCCCTTCCTCCTTCCCTCCGTCCCTGGCTTACGGCAACAGCACGGCTCCCGACGTGAAGGACAAATGTGACCAGGAGACGGTGTGCAGGCCGGGGATCCTGCTGCCCGTCTGGAAGCCCGACCAGCCCGAGCTCGGCTATCAGGTGGCCAGAGCCGTGGTCTACTTCGCTTCTCTCATGTACATGTTCCTGGGAGTGTCCATCATCGCTGACCGCTTCATGGCGTCCATCGAGGTCATCACATCTCAGGTGAGAGGAGAGCACAGAGCCAGCTGACTTAAACCGCTTTTGCTGCTAAGCGAATTAATCCTGTGAAAACCGTCAGTGCTTTTCGTAGATGTTTAAAACTATAGAACTGTCTAATTTCTCACTTTAACTGTGAACTAATATTATCAACAGCTTTTTTTTATTTTTTGTTTCTGGTGCTTTTTAAATTATTTCAGTCCAGGACTTGAACAAGGCGCCATGTTGTCCCATGTCTGCGTAAAAATGAGGAAAGTGGACAAATTGAGAACAAAAAGAAGATGTTTGGGGCCAAAACAGTTTCTGAAAGTTTTGTTTTTATTCAGTTGAAGAGGATTTTGTCTCATCCATGCATTGATTTCTTCTAAGCATTTCCTCAGAGCTTGAATGGGTTCATAGTCACCTGGTGACATGGTGATGTAGAGCCGTGTGTCGTCTGCATAGTTATGGTCATTAACAATGACAAGGAAGAAAAAAACTAGTCTACTCTAAAATTAACTCAAAGAAACACTAACAGTAGAAGATAAAAAAAATACCACAGTAAATAAATAGTAGAAACAGTAGAAAAAAACTATTTAACAGTGGAAAAGACTCCAGCCTGTTTACATAACACACAATATCACGATATGCAAAGTGCATGATGGTGCAGCTGCATCCCGAAGTAGCTAAGGCGTGTGCAAGTTATTTAGCATGTGGGGACGGTGTAAACGATTAATAATCGGATCAGAACCTGTGCAACATTAGCATGATATATATAAAGTCTAGCAGCAGCAGGGAGGAAGGAGCTGTGGAAACGCTCCTTTGAGCATCACCCTAACCCATGAGGAAGAAGACGCTGTGGTCTTGTCGACACCAAAGTTTAGCATAAATTGTCTAATTCACGAGTTGGAACTGGGTTTAAATGCCAAACTGGAAGCTTCAAATCTCGTCACGATCCTGGTTCTGGTTCTGCTGCCGTTTTTTTTGTTTTTGTCTTGTTAAAAGGGAATCTTCCTCTCCTCTGTCGCCACATACTTGATCAGATGGAGAAATTGCTGAAAAGTTAGTGACTCAATGTCATCAGCTGGACTTCTTAATTATATTTTTACCATTTTGCTGTTTATTGGCTGTATTATATTACAGCAAGTGTTGAACTGACCTGAATGTACCTGGATCTGAATGTGAATTTGGATTTTATACAATCAGAAATCCTTTGGACGTGTTCGTAAAGTCCATTGATATGACATTTATTGTCATTTATATTGCATCGTCTATATTGGAGAGTTTGGGATACGTCTCCAAATCAACATGAAATAGTTAATATCCTGAAGGCCGTCATCCTCTGAAACGTAACTGTTATAGACTTAAGGGCTGTTTCTGTAAAAACCTTTTTGTCCATGTTTTTAAAGTTAAAATTATTTCCACAGACACCTTTCAGTTGTAAAAAAGGAATCTGACCCTAATAATTAATCTGTTCTTGGTTACCAGGTCCTGACTCTGGAAATGTCATGTACTGTGGAGTTTCAGCAGAACCAAAACCCAGAAGCAGCATGACAAAAACAAAGATTTAACGTAAAAATGCAGACTAAAAGCTGGCATCCGAACACGAAATGGCAAAACAGCAGAGCAACGAGGAGCATGTAAAAAACGAACGGAAGCAGCGATGAGAAATGAAAACCAGGGAGTTTAAATGCAGAGGGACCTGATGGGAAAAGGGTGAAAGTAATCAGGAGATGTGGAAACTAGGGCTGGACCACAAATAATATCTCCCTATTTTTAGGCTGAATGCCGATAAATAATAAACAATACTTATCTCGATGTGTTTTCTTTTTATAAAGTAATTATCAAAAGGCATCTCTGAATCGAAGCTTCCTCCCAAATGTCTCCCAGGCACATGTGTTAACAAACACCTGTAGACAAATTTGAGAAAAAGCTGAAAATAATGCATAAAAGATTATAACGCAACAGAGACCACCTCCATATAATCGATATAGTCTCATCCTATTTCTCTTTTTTTTTTTTATCTGGATATTTTAAAAATCTGGATATATTGCCCCGCCCTACCTGAGAGCAATGAGGACAGGTGAACCGAAGGGAAACATGTGGGAGGAATCTAACACGAAAAATACAAAATGTGCAAAGAATGATCTAAGAATATAATCCACAAAAGTGTGGACTAAAATGGGAGCAGCTATCACGTATAAACAGAAGAAAACTGAGAATAATAAGGGAATAACTAAAGTAAAACCCGAGGAACTTAGCAGCAAAGACATCGTCAAAATCCAAAAACACCTGGAGATCGTGACAAGAAATGCAGAAAAGCAGCTGGATGTTGCTACTGAGATCTCCTCATCATGAGTCCTCCTCCTGTTCTCCACCGTTCACTTCTCACCAGGAACAGAAGCAACTTGTGCTCATAGATCTATTAGCTGACACTCGTCTGGGAATTGCTTTCAGATATTTTTGCCAAACTGCATTAAACACCTTTTTTCCTGAAGCAAAAACAACATTATCGTGTTTGTTCAGGAAGAGTCTGAGGGCAGGGTGGCTGGACTTTGACCTTCAGCTCGGTCTGGCCCTGTCCAGCTCATCGCCTGAGCTCGGTAGATACGGGAAGACGGAACGAATTGAGCTTGGATTGGCCATTATGGAAATGCTGTCAGATAAGTGGGAGGCGAGGGGAAAGAGACGATAAGAGCCGGGGCAGCTGAGAGGGAAGGCAGGACAGGGACGACTCTGCCTCCGTTCTCCTCAAGGTCAGAGTGAATTAAAGTCCGCTCTGATTCCCCACGACACGTCTGTGCGGCGGACACCTCAGGTCCGTTCAGCAGGCCTCCGCTCAGCTCTGCGTGTTTGGGTCCAGCTCTTAGAGATATTGTGTTGTTATTTTAACCCGTGTGTCCTACCCTGACCCCTGAAAACACAAACTCAGGAATTTATCTAAATTATTTTACACCAGGGAGGCTGTCTGATCCCCTTCAACGACCCGACACAGTAATTATATGAACTCTTGTCATATAAGCGCTAATAAAAGTCGGTAATTAATGTTGTTTTGTTAAATATTTGACCTTTTGCTCAATGGCTCTGATAAATTATACCGTTGCTTCTATGGCAGCCTTTAAACTGGATGTTCATTTTAGGTTAAAGTCTTTTTTCAACATTGATGCTTGGATTAGTTATTTAGATAAATGTTAAAATTAACTATTTCCATCACAGATTTTATTTACATTGTGGTTTTCATATTTTGAGTTTCCTTAGAACAGTTTTTAACCAACCTGTCTACATAAATTGGCGCCATATAAATAAACTGAACCGAATTCAGAACAAACGTGTGTGGCCAAAATTAGTGCAGATTCTGATTTAATAAAAGCTTACCAAACTTTTAAAATATTGAGCCGTTGAAATTCACTTTCCTTTCCTTTTCGATGGCAAGGCAAATTTATTTGTATAGCACATTTCAGTACAGAGACAATGCAAAGTGCTTTACATGATTAAAATACAGGAAAAAACAGAATAAAAGCAAGTAGGAATAAAATGTAGAAACAAAATAGAACATTAAAAAAAGTTGGACTAAAAAAATTGAACTAATGATGTTTCAGTAAAACAGTTTAACTAGAACAGTCAAAGTTAATCCTAAACAAATGTGTTTTTAATCTTCATTTAAAGGAACTCAGGCTTTCAGCACTTTTACAGTTTTCTGGGAGTTTGTTCCAGATCAGTGGAGCATAGGAACTAAATGCTGCTTCTCCATGTCTGGTTCTGGTTCTGGTTCTGCAGAGCAGGCTGGAGCCAGAAGACCTGAGTGGTCTGGAGGGTTGATGCTCTGATAACAAGTCTGTGATGTATTTAGGTGCTAATTCAGGGATTTATAGACTAACAGAAGGATTTTAAAGTCTATTCTCTGAGATCCAGGGAGCCAGTGGAAGGACTTCAGAACCGGGTCCATGTTCTCTACGTTCTTAGTCTTAGTGGAAGGACTTCAGAACCGGGTCCATGTTCTCTACGTTCTTAGTCTTAGTGAGGACTTCAGAACCGGGTCCATGTTCTCTACGTTCTTAGTCTTAGTGAAGACTTCAGAACCGGGTCCATGTTCTCTACGTTCTTAGTCTTAGTGAGGACTTCAGAACCGGGTCCCTGTTCTCTACGTTCTTAGTCTTAGTGAGGACTTCAGAACCGGGTCCATGTTCTCTACGTTCTTAGTCTTAGTGAGGACTTCAGAACCGGGTCCATGTTCTCTACGTTCTTAGTCTTAGTGAGGACTTCAGAACCAGGTCCACGTTCTCTACGTTCTTAGTCTTAGTGAGGACTTCAGAACCGGGTCCATGTTCTCTACGTTCTTAGTCTTAGTGAAGACTTCAGAACCGGGTCCATGTTCTCTACGTTCTTAGTCTTAGTGAGGACTTCAGAACCGGGTCCATGTTCTCTACGTTCTTAGTCTTAGTGAGGACGCGGGCAGCAGCGTTCTGGATCAGCTGCAGCTGTCCGATCCACTTTTTAGGCAGACCTGTGAAAACACCGTTGCAGTGATCAGTTCTACTAAAGATAAACGCATGGATTAGTTTTTCCAGATCCTGCTGAGACATCAGTCCTTTAATCCTGGAAATGTTCTCCAGGTGCTAGAAGGTCCACTTTGTAATTTTCTTTAGATGGGTTAGTCAGCAAGGGACATCTTTCCTGCAGGGCTGATTGTTTTTTCTCTCTCTTTTTTCTCTTCATAGAAGGTACACCTGGTCTGGCGTTCTGTTAGCTGTGACATCATCAGGGGAGGCAGATCATCCTCTATTACCATCTAACATAGAAAGTACTCCTGGATCAATGTGAGCTTCTGAGCTTTCTGTGTCTCTGCTCTGTCTTCTCTAAGCCCCAGTGGGTCGAGGCAGATGAGCGTTCACACTGAGCCTGGTTCTGGTTCTGCTGGAGGTTCTCCTCCCTGTTAAAGGGGAGTTTTCCTCTCCACTGTCGCTTCATGCATGCTCAGTATGAGGGATTGCTGCAAAGCCATCAACAATGCAGACGACTGTCCACTGTGGCTCTACGCTCTTTCAGGAGGAGTGAATGCTGCTTGGAGAGACTTGATGCAACCTGCTGGGTTTCCTTAGAGAGGAAAGTTTCTGACCAACCTGGAGGATCTGATGGAATCTGACTTTGGAAAGATCCTTGAGATGATGAGATGTTAATTGGAGCTATATAAATAAAATTGAACTGAATTGAATTGAAAAATTAATATTAGAAATAATTTCAGAATTTTAGGCGGTCCGGCTCACCCTGAGCTCCACGGTCTCATTTTGAAATAAAAGTTGCTACATCTAAAAGTTATCTATATGTTGAGACAGCTATGGGGGGGAAAGTGAATGAATAAATCAGGTACTGGATAAACTTTGCACGGACGATTCAGGTGGAGACTGAGTGGACCTTCCAGATCCACACGTTTCCTGCAGTCTGTGTCTGTTGCTGTTTTCCACCTAAACCTGACTGTAAACTCTTTAAAACTATTAAATCAGTGCATATCTGACGCAACATAAAGTTGCAAAAAAGAATGTTTTTATTGGTAATCAAACTCAGGATCTGCTGCATCAAACTAATACATTAAACATTAAAAGCGCTGACTTTTATGCTGTCAGTAATGTGTTGGGGGGGTCTCAGCCGTACAGTATCTTGCACTTTATTTGCTGTTTTTATGATGTTCTTCCAGCGATCGGTGATGTTGGTTAGTTATATTTTATCGCCACTTTCCTCCCCCTTTTATTGACACAATCAGATGTCCATGTAATCGGGGGGGGGGGGGTTATGCCCAGGGGTTTCTAATTAGCTTTGACTAGAAACCTGAGCACCTGTTTCTGACGTCTGTGTGAAATTATGTGTTTTTCTAAAACATCAGTGAGCTTTTCTGCTACAATTCAAAACCCATTTGAGGGACAGAATAAAGACAGGAAGTCAGGTTTAAAAGCTTTGAACAGAACTTCATGTCCAAACAAGACTGGGGGAGATGCATCTAAAGCTTAAACTTCTGTTTCTCTAATCTTGTGACAGTTTCAGGCTTTTTTTGCTGCAAATCTGAAAAAAACAGCTGATAAAATAAATTCTTATAATTAACGAAACTCCCTGAGATCCTGCGAGTTTCCTTGTTTGCTCTTTAGATAGCTTTACTCTCTCGGGTCGGTGTAGGTGATGGGCGTGTGTGTGTTTTGCAGGAGAAGGAGGTGACCATCACCATGCCTAACGGGGAAACATCAGTGGCGACGGTTCGAATCTGGAACGAAACTGTCTCCAATCTGACCCTCATGGCTCTGGGCTCCAGCGCTCCAGAGATCCTGCTGTCCGTCATCGAGGTAAACACCAGTCCGGCCCGGTCCCTCTTTCTGCTGTCTGTACGGTCAAATTGATCTTTTCTGGGAACTGAAGTTCATCACATTCAAAGATATTACAAACTTTTTTTTGTAATTCTGAGTATCCTCCACGTCTGTGCAGGTGTGTGGTCACAACTTTGAGGCCGGTCAGCTCGGACCGGGTACCATCGTTGGCAGCGCCGCCTTCAACATGTTTGTGATCATCGGGATCTGCGTATGGACCATCCCCAAGGACCAGTCGCGCAAGATCAAACACCTCAGGGTGTTCTTCATCACCGCCTTCTGGAGCATCTTCGCCTACATCTGGCTCTTCCTCATCCTGTCTGTCATATCGCCGAGCGTCGTGGAGGTGAGGCCGCCTGTTCGGAGGAGGAGGAGGAAAACCAGGCATGACTGGTACCCAGAGGGGGGACCAGATAGTCATACACATGTATCGCAGTGTCCCGCTCCACCGGCCAGCCCAACAACACTGATCTGGTTCAGTTAAAAGTTGTTTTTCACAGTCGGTAACTTTCATTTCAGTACAGCGTGAGTTAGTCGACCCAGTGGGTCGAGGCAGATGACCGTTCATACTGAGCCTGGTTCTGCTGCAGGTTTTTCCTTCCCGTTAATGGGTGTTTTTTCTTTCCACTGTCGCTTCATGCTTGCTCAGTATGAGGGATTGCAGCAAAGCCATGTACAATGCAGACGACTCTCCCTGTAGCTCTACGCTTCTCCAGGAGTGAATGCTGCTTGTCGGGACTTTGAAGCAATCAACTGGTTCCCTTATATAGGAACATTTTTGACCAATCTGTATAATATGATTGATTTTGACTTTGTAAAGTGCCTTGAGATGACATGTTTCATGAATTGGCGCTATATAAATAAAATTGAATTGAATTGAATTGAATTAATCAAGGAGTTCCACAAGGCTACCATCTACAACCACTGATCTACAGTTCAGTAAAGATGTTTGAATCAACTCTTGATTACTTATTCTCAGTGCAACTCAAACATGCATAAAGGGCAGTTGGAAGTTCGAAAAATATTCGGCAGCGTCCCACACGGACAAGTCTGATGTCCTCCGGAGAAGCGTTTATGCCCAGACGAGACAAAGATTGAGTTCCTACAATATAAGGATTAAGTTTAAGCAAGGCAGGGTTGGGGATTTAAAGGAACTATACCTGATCTAGGGCTGGACGTTATAGAAAAAAAAAACATATCAATAAAATAGAAATCATATTGATCGATATCGATAAATATCAACAAATTCAAAACATATACTTTAAGTGCAGCCCCGGCCATTTTGTGCTGTTGCTTAGCAACCTATTTTTAGATAAAGACACAAACAATGAATTCAAACTCAACCCTTTATTCAAAAAACTTTTTACCAAAACTGCAAGTTTTTAAAAAAGAAAAAATTGCTCTCTGAACTCTTTGAAGGGGGCGGAGCTTGGTTCCTGGGTCTGCGTTGTGATTGGCTGGGAGGATGTAATGACGTAATATTAACCTACATGCCTAAAGCTCGTGCTCAGTCCTCCACAGGAAGCAAGGCTTCATCGAGGGACTTTTCTTGATTTTTTTTTACATAAACGGCTTCATCTCAGGTGGATTATATTTAATTATATATATTATACTCATATACTCACTGGATGAGAGGCTTCTTAGCAGCAGCTCTGCACCTCGTTGTCCCGGGTTGTCCCCAGTTCATTGCTTATTCCTACTAAAAAAAAAAGCCTGGACACTATTTGATATTATCAAATTGTGTCTTTTAACTGATAATGTGTAAAAAGCATTTTTCTTAACCAGCCCGAAATAAATTCAGGTATAGTTCCTTTAAACTGATACTATCAGGATGTTTGGCTGGTTGGCTTACATGCGTGATGCAAAAAGTGGATGGGAAAATGAATTTCATCAACAGCCAGATGGTTGAAACTTGGACATATTTAGACTTTCAAACAGGATCTTGGACAGTGATCCCACCACCTGCGTGGGTCACTGATTTGTATAGGAGGATGGGCCTCCATGTCCTTTAAAAACAGCAGCGCTCCAACTGCAGAACTGACAAAGGCTCCTGGAAAGTCCGTCTGCCTCCAATTTAAACCTGTTTGCAGGTGTAAAAACTTCCCAAAGCTGCAACGTCTTGAAATCTCCTGAGCTGTGCCTAAAAGTTATGTCTGTGCCAGGATACCAGCTACATTCAATTAACTGCACTGATTGCACCAAGAGTAGTGGTCAAATATCCACCCAGAAATGAAATCTAACAGCTGCAGGGAGGATCTGCGATGACGGCGCTTTGTGCATCCAGGATGCAGCAGTCTGTCTCTGAAGGAGCTCTGCAGCCCCGTAGCAGCTCTATGCATGGGGTGGGAGACACTGTCCAACAGTGATGTTGCTTTTGCTGCAGTCCTCCTGTGTCCCACCACCTGCGCTGGGTCCAGAAGGTTTCCTAGAGGTCCTCTCAGCTGTGCGTAGGCTGCTGCAGGGCTGCACAACAGAAGATGGCCGATGCCGCCACAGAGTCCAAAACGTTCTTCAGGAGCACAAAAAGATCTCAGCCTCCTTAGCAGGTAGCGTCCGCTCCGACCATTCCCGTCACCTAGAACTGCTACTGTCCAGAAACGTGTCTCATGGGTTAGCCGGTTACTCTAAACCGGCCTACGGTGTGGGTCGTTAGTCCTTTGTGTCTCTGCGTTGGTCTGTGATGGACTGGCAACCTTTTTGCCCACTGACTGCTGGACAACCCTGAGATAAGCGTGTATCGTTGGATGCTTGCTCTCATCCTCTGTGTGCTCCGTGTTCAGGTCTGGGAGGCCCTGGTGACGCTGCTGTTCTTCCCGGTTTGCGTCCTCCTGGCTTGGATTGCCGACCGCCGCCTGCTCTTCTACAAATACATGGGCAAGCGGTACCGTGCCGACAAGCGCCACGGCATCGTTGTGGAGACCGAGGGGGACCTGACCCCCACCAAAGGTGGCATGGAGATGATAATGGATGGCAAGCTGCCGGCCCGGGGGAGCGCTGTGGTTCCCGCTGAGAACGGCGGCGGCACTCAGGACGGCCCGGCGGGCGCCAGGGGCAACCTGCCCAACTCAAACAGCACGACCGTGAACGTGGAGAGCAACCGGGAGCTGGACGAGAGCCGCAAAGAGGTGAGTGGGCGAAGAGGAGGATGGCCAAGCGTCTTCCTCCTGTGGACCCAGATGTCTGAACCGCGTGTCGTCTCCTGCAGATGATTCGCATCCTCAAGGAGTTGAAGCAGAAATATCCGGACAAAGAGCTGGACCAGCTGATGGAGCTGGCCAATTATTACGCCCTGCTGCACCAACAGAAGAGCCGCGCCTTCTACCGCATACAGGTCAGCATCGTCGCATTTAATCAGCTACAGATTCTTTTTAAAAACGCCTTCTGGCTTGAATTAGGGCCAAAGGGTTGAGGAAGGCCTCCGTATTTACCTCCTCTCTGCCTCCCCAAGGCGACCCGGATGATGATCGGAGCCGGGAACGTCCTGAAGAGGCACGCCGCCGACAGCGCTCGCCGCGTGGTGGTGGTGGACGAGGAGGTGGTGGTGGAGGACGACCTGGCCGTCTGCAGCCACATCTCCTTCGAGAGCGCCCACAGCCAGTGCATGGAGAACTGCGGCGTCCTCACGCTGGCCGTGGTCTGCCAAGGTAGTACGGCCAGAGATGAGCTCAAAGCTTTCCCTTCTTCAAGTTTTTCCTCATACTTAAACTGACGTTTCGTGCCTTTGATCAGTTTGATTAAAATTGTTTTTGTGTCTTTGAAGAAAAACACGACTTTTGTAAAGTTTGACGTGTCAGAAAGTGGAAGAACTTCCAGCAGATGTCTGCAGGCATAACCTGAGTACCGCATAAGGGATTTAAACCTTCCAATCGCTTTGTTTACCAGCATAATTTGGCTTTGTCCGTATTCCAGTCGTTGCTGGGACTTCAGACTTGTCGGAGATTTTTAGTGTTGGTCCTCAGCTTTTCAGGCATCTCAGAGGAGTTCTGGTCCGTTCTTCTCCACAGAAACTCTCTGACTCCTTTGTTATTTCTTCAGTTTGATAACCTTCAGTCTCCTTAATAACAATCATTATAACCATCTTTATTAATCATTGCAACCTTTGCACATTGAAACCATCGCTCAGGAAGCAGCGAGCCTCCACTGAGCAATCCGGGACTTTCACTCCATCACCATGTTGGTGGTGACTGTGGTCTTAACTGCCTTCAGATAATTAAACTGCTTCTCCTGTGCCATTTTGGGCCGGTCCCTCTCCATCTCATGACCACGTTAGCCAACGGAGCCACCGGCAGCTGGCCCTTCTCTTACTCGTCTCTCTTGTTTCCTTTAATTAAAATAAAGCCATTTATCTGTTGTTCTTGTGTTCGCGGCGTTTAGGAGGTCTGGGGGAGAACACCTTCTACGTGGACTACAGAACTGAAGACGGTTCTGCCAACGCCGGGTCCGATTATGATTACAGCGAGGGAACACTGGTGTTCAAACCTGGAGACACTCGGAAAGAGATCAAGGTGAGTTCAGTGGGAGCGGGACCAGACGGAGAGGTCCTGCTGAGACAGAAACAGCTGAAAGGATAAAAACCTGAGGCTAAAACAATGAGACATTAGAGATGAAAAACTGGATCATCGGGTCCACAAAGCAGACGATCAATGTTTCCTCCTGGATAATAAAAAGAAGCGAATCTCTGTGGTTGAAAAGGAGGAGTTGTCTCTCTGGCTCCTCCTGATGAACATCGATTGTTATCTGAAAGGCAGAGCAATTAAAGCGCTAAAGCCTCGTTCTCATTGACCTTAGAATATTTGCCTGTTTCTGTCCTGCTTTCATTCTGGTTTCTGCAGCTGTTTCCTTCCAGGCCGCCAAATATGACCTGCACAATGTTGGCAGAGATGCTAACAGGTCTGCTATAAAAAGAAAATAAGATAAGATAAGCTCTTCCATTCAGGCTTTTTCTCCTGTTGCATTTTCTCACAAATAATATCTAATACCCTAATATCATTTCCCCTCTGCTGTACATGCTTCTGTATTTAACACACATGACTGCCATGGTGAAAGTTTGTAAGACCTTTATTTGTCTGATTTTATAGTTCTGTATTCTTTGCTGCTTTCGGATGACGCAGTTCACTAAAAAAAAAAAACGAAGCCTGTCACTTTATATTTCATCCAGTCAGAACCTTTCAGGCAGCAAAGCAAAGAAGAGGGATTAAAGCAGCAACAGCAAACTAAGAAGCTTAAAGATGCTCTTTCCTAGTAAAATAAAATCAGATTAGCTTGTTTTAAAACATAAATCAGTCAATAGAAATGTATCCTTTTCCTCATTACCACCAGTTTTAGAGTCTAAAGTAGTAAACATGCTAATCTTGTGAAAGGACTGTAACTGCTGGTTGCAAAGATCAGTTCCTTTTTTCCTGAGAAGATTCATGTGATCCAGCCGAGCCCAGAAACCTGTTGGTAGATTAAAATGTATATAATATTCCCTCTAGTTCACCTTTTTTTGTCCAGAAAGTACAGGCCTTCTAAGTGTGACAACAGCGCCCCCTGCTGTTTGGTCTGTACCTGCAGTCTGATGAATACGTACTACTAATAAACTCCGACAAAGTAGAAAACTTAACGCAACTGAAGTTTATCTTTATTATTAGGGGCTTGATATTGTTTTTGCGATATGAAGTAGCTAGATAAAAGTTGACTGCGGTTTGAGTCGGGCTAAAAGCCTTTTACATTGTTGATATTATGTAGTTAAAGTGTGGCAATGTTGAAACATTCTAGTTGTTAGAAACCATTGTTATATTTTATCAATTTTAAAAGGCATTCTGGGTAATCATCACAGCAACAGCTTTAATGCATCTAAACAGAAAACGACAGAAGTCAAATCTTTGACCCATTTTGTTGGGATGTTGGGGCCTGAAAATGTTTCATTCTTCAAAGGGGAGAGGGGGGGGGCGCTCCAGAAAATATCTGAGAACCACTGCTCTGGAGGAGGAGTATTACTTTGGCTTTTTGGTCTTAAAGTTGTATGAAAAGCTGCTAAATCTGACTCAACGCTGGAAGCGTGCTGCGGCATCCTCGGTGCACAAAGGAGCGTTATCGCAGATCCTTCCTCCCAGCAGCCGTTAGATTTTATAACCATAACAGCTCCCAACAAACTCAATAAGATGTTTAAATTCCTTCTGTTGATTGGACTTTTTCCATAATTTTGTTAATAGCATTTTACTGTTTTTATGCAAAAGATATCTATGCACATTTTGTAAATTCTTTAGGTTATCATCTTGAATAGAAACGTAGAAAATTATCCTATTCAGTTGCACATTTCTTAGAGTTTGCTACAGTAGGTAAAATATTCTTGAAGTTAGTGTATTTGCCCTTAATTTGAGCAGGTAAATAAAATTATCTGCCAGTGGAACGAGTAGTTTTACCCCTAAAATAAGATAATTAGATATGCTGTTGTTCAAATAAGATGATGAAGATGAGTTTATCCTATTTTAAGTGCAAACATCTTATTCCTTCGACAGATTAAACTTGCTGCTCAAATCAAGGACAAATACACTCATTTCAAGATTATTTACTTTTTGTTCCCTTTTTGCAGCATATTCTAATAAGTATAGAGATCTTTAAAATGTTCTTGTGTTGTCTAGTTCCCTCTTAGTGCACAGTCTCCTCATCTTGTTATTTTGTGTTACGTTTTGATGGATATCTGCATGCTTCCATTCATGTCTTTTTCCTGCTCTTACATCTGAATGTTCCCACTCAGGGATTAAAAGGGAGGTTTCTGTTCTTTTCTATGTTTAGGTGACTAAAAATCACCAATATTTTTGCGGGTTCTCTAAGGCTGAAGGTATTGGCGGACTTCTCTCTCCAGGTTGGGCATCAGCCTTGGCCTCATGCGATGCTAGGATGGAGCTGGAGATGGGGTCCTCTCTGCAGTCCTGCAGCTTTGATCAGTCATGGTGAAGCAGGAGCTGAGCCAAAAAGCAAAAAAAAACTCATCTATGATCATGATTTATTAAACAAACCCAGGATACGCGCAGCTGAAATGAACTCTCCGTCCTCTGTAGGGTGGCTGGGTCTCATCTTTAGACATGAAGTGACGAGGCTCTGAGGAGACCTGCTCCTCTTTTTGCTCTCTTTTACTTTTACTTTTTACTAAGAATATCTTTATCCAATATTAAATCTTACCTGAGCAAAAAAGCAAAAACAGAAGAAACCTATAGGGGACAGTTTTTTTTTTACCTTTTATACCTTTTATATTCTCTTGTGCTTACGTTGAAGTTTGTGCAATAAAACGCCATTTTTAACAGTCCCAGTTATTTGAGGATGTAGCCACTGGCTTCCGTTGTAATAAAGAAGACCTATAAGCCCCTTACAAATTAAAGCGCTAAACATAAACCCTGATTCATCGTTCCATGTGCAGAATGCCTGCGTTGTAAACACAGAGTGGGCTTTCCATCATGGAGGTGTGCACACGCTGCTGAGGGCTGCAGAAAAGCCCGCAGGGCGGAAGTTGTGCGAGATGATCAAAGCGATAGTAAAGAGGAGACGGCGTGATTCATGATGAGCGTCCCAGCAGGGGAGACGGAGAGACGCAGGAGGGAAGAAGAAGAGAGAGAGAATGGAAAAAATGAAGCTTACAGAAAATGGACACAAACCTTTAAGTTTAACTGAAGCTCTGAACCTACGGCATGACCAAGTATGATATTTTATTATGATTTGTCTTTTTGGTTTACAATATTATGAAAAACACATTAGTGTAGGTCCACTGTTACGTTAAAGCGCAGGTCAGGCAGCATTATAATAACGTTTTATCTGTTTTAACAGTTTCTGACCTGTGCAACAGAATGCATCCAGTTAAAGTGGCTCAGATCAAAACTAATCGGTTTCCTTTTGGCATCGAATTATCCGATCGACTCTAATAGGCGAGCAAACACCCGACTCGGCTCTGGTTGAGTCTCTGGCGGTATTTAATGCTCCTGACATTCATCGGGTTTCAGCTGGAGCTGCTCGTTATCCGGCTGAGCAGATCGGACCTCGCCGGTTCTGGGGATGAATCTGTGCACAGACGCTGCTCTGTTAGGGAGTCTGCTGGGTGGGCTTCACCAGGAAGTCAGGAGCACTTTCATTATAACCCAGTTTAAGCCGACAAAGATTTTCTGAGGCAGCAGAGTCGCGTGGATTGATTGGATCAATAGATTTATCTTTTTGCTCGAATTGTTCATAAAATTCAGAAACGGAAGAGTTGAAGTAATCCAATCAGTTACTTCGACTGCAGTCATGTCTTGATGACATCAAAAGCTGGATGACTTTAAATTTCCTGCATCTAAATTCTGACAAGACAGAAGTTGTAATCTTTGGGCCAGAGTCCTCAAAAAATAAACTTCTTAATCAATCACTTAATCTGGATGACATTAACTTGGCCTCTGGTAATAAAGTAAAAAATCTTGGTGTTATTTTTTACCAAGACATGTCATTTAAATCCCATATTAAACAGGTTTCCAGAGTTTCCTTTTTTCACCTCAGGAATATCGCCAAAATTAGAAACATTCTGTCTAGGAGTGATGCTGAAAAACTAGTCCATGCATTTGTTACTTCAAGGCTGGACTATTGTAATTCTTTACTATCAGGAAGTCCACAAAATGCAGTTCAAAGTCTTCAGCTGATCCAAAATGCTGCAGCAAGAGTTCTGATGAAAATCAACAAGAGGGATCATATTTCTCCTATTTTAGCTTCCCTTCATTGGCTTCCTGTTAAATCAAGAATAGAATTTAAAATTCTTCTTCTAACGTATAAAGCCCTTAATAACCAAGCTCCATCATATATCAGAGCTCTGATTACCCCGTATGTTCCTAACAGAGCACTTCGCTCTCAGACTGCAGGTCTGCTGGTGGTTCCTAGAGTCTCTAAAAGTAGAATGGGAGGCAGATCCTTTAGCTATCAGGCTCCTCTCCTGTGGAATCAACTCCCAGTTTTGGTCCGTGAGGCAGACACCCCGTCTACTTTTAAGACTAATCTTAAAACTTTCCTTTTTGACAAAGCTTATAACTAGAGTGGCTCATGTTACTCTGAGCTACCTCTATAGTTATGCTGCTATAGGCTTAGGCTACTGGAGGACATCAGGGTCTATTTCTCTCTGCTGAGTTCTCCTACTGCTCTCCAATCTGAATTGTTTGTTGTTATTTCAGCTTTTAACTTTTTGTTCTCTCTCCTTTTCTCTATATATATATTTTCTGTATATATACATATACATATATTATATTACATCTAACATAGAAAGTACTCCTGGATCAATGTGAGCTTCTGTGCTTTCTGTGTCTCTGCTCTGTCTTCTCTAAGCCCCAGTGGGTCGAGGCAGATGAGCGTTCACACTGAGCCTGGTTCTGGTTCTGCTGGAGGTTCTCCTCCCTGTTAAAGGGGAGTTTTCCTCTCCACTGTCGCTTCATGCATGCTCAGTATGAGGGATTGCTGCAAAGCCATCAACAATGCAGACGACTGTCCACTGTGGCTCTACGCTCTTTCAGGAGGAGTGAATGCTGCTTGGAGAGACTTGATGCAACCTGCTGGGTTTCCTTAGAGAGGAAACTTTCTGACCAACCTGGAGGATCTGATGGAGTCTGACTTTGGAAAGAGCCTTGAGATGATGTGAACTGGTGCTAAATAAATAAAATTTTATTGAATTAATGTCTGCTTCCTGTCTAACAGCATGGACAAAGTGTTGCTTTTCAACTGTAAAAACTGACACACATCCTGGACACAAACTGTATAAACTTTTACTTTCATCTTAAAGCTACGAAGCGCTGTTTCAACCTCCACAGAGATAGACCCCCCCCCCCCCCCCCCCCGCACACACACTGTCTCTCTGATGAACACTGGGACCCAAATCCATCTAATCCTGTTTCCTGATTGAAAATTTATATATTCACATGTACAATAAAGATATTTATATTTTTTTGTATATTGTTCTTAAAATGTCTCAATTGAGAGCAAAGTAGAGCCGAAGTCAAATGGATTATTGTATGAAGCAACTTGGCCATTAGAACTGGTTCTGGTTCTGGTTCTGGTTCTGGTTCTGACGTTCTGTCGCTGCTAAACTAGCAGCATCGTTACAAGGAAACTTCAGCCTGGAAATATAAAATTAACAACTATTCCTGTTCCGTTCATTCAGACGTTTAACATAATTGTTTGCTTACCATATGTTGCCTTATTCACTATGTTGTAATTTATAGCCTAGATATAAACATTTTTAGTGTTTATAACAGAACAATATATAATGGAGTGGACAACATGAAGACTGGGGTAAATAGACGTTAAAGGCATACTATGCAACATTTTTCAGTTAATTAATGTGTTCCATACCGTTTTGGATGATTAAATGAGTCATTTCAGGTTGAACTAAGGTTTTCTTGGCCGCCCTGGTGGTCTGTGGGGGAAATACCGCACTTGCAATTGCAGGAGCCCTCGGCCCGCACCCACAGGCTCAGAATCTCGTGCAAGATCGCGAGAGTCGGTCTTGCTTTACGGCGAGAACTGCTACACGCCCCCAGTGAAACATAGACATATATAAAGATATATTATATTATGTCTATGCAGCGAAAGGCTTGCTCGTTGCTAGCGCAGTGGCGATATCTGTGCAGTTATCATGGCAGAACCAGCGATAAAACAGTGAAAGCCCATGTCGGAGCAGGCAAGAAAGAGGAAAAGGGCTGTGGACAGAGAGAGGAGTCGTACACGGGTGAACATCAGGCAAGCTTTTTCCGAATGGCGAGAGCTAAAAGAAAGAGAAGGCTGCAAGGCTGACGCGGACCTCGCGTTTCTGCAGATGCGATTGTAAGTAACATTGTAGGGTTTCCCTCACGCTACCGCCTCCCAACAAAAAAAAAAAAAAAAACTAACTCCATATGCGCGCAAAGCTTGTCTCCCCCCGCTCCGCTCCGCCGGACATCGGCGTAAAGCTTGTCTCTCTCTCTCTCTCCCCCCCCCCCGCCCCCCCCCCCCCCCGAAAGTTTTTTCGACTTTTGTATTCGTTGTGTTCGCCTGTCTGCTAAGCTAAAAACAACCGCGCCTGGCTTGACGGAGAAACCAGTAGAACAGCTGAGCATATTTACGACAGTGCACTTTTACTTTCGCCCTCTGGGGGGAGCCTCGCTGGAAAATCAACCCCGGTTGCATAGTATACCTTTAACTTAGTCATTACAAAGACACAAAAGCAAAACTTCACTTTAACAGGTTTTAATTTCTGTTGTTTTTCTTAGAGCATAACGGCCTGTTTATATTTCTAATTAGTTAATATTGCATTTGATGAGGTTTCAAAATAATATGAATTAGCAGATGTTTGGATGGTAAATTAGATGTTAAATGATAATTCTAAAAGATAATAGCTTAATGTCTATGTAATAATTTAGGCCTGAGGGAAAACCGTCCAGGTTTGGGTCCAGATGTCATGGATTTGATGAGAAAATATTTAATTCAGTCGTTTGAGACTTAAAAGCCATGATTTAGCATCTCTGCTTTGTCTACCTACCTGCTCAGAGATCCTTTAGCAGTTTGTGGAGGGTTTGCTTCAGAATCCAGATACTTTAACCAAGAAATATCCAAGCTGACAAGAAATTCTGGGACAAAATCATTTAACTATGCAACTAACGTGGAAGATTGAAAACCTCCTGTAAGACTTTAGAGGACTGAAAACAATAAAATAACAGTTTCTACAGTCCTGCTTAACCCTCCGCCTCCGTGTGCCTGCAGGTCGGTATAATCGACGACGAGATATTCGAGGAAGACGAGCACTTCTTCGTCCGTCTGCTCAACCTAAGAGTCGGCGATGCCGAGGGGATGTTCGAGAGCGACGAGGTGGGCAGCGCGCCCAAAGCCCGGCTGGTCGAGCCCCTGATGGCCACCGTGACCATCCTGGACGACGACCACGCCGGCATCTTCACGTTCAGCGAGCGCATGGTGCGCGTGAGCGAGAGCGTGGGCACCATGGAGGTGACGGTGGTGCGAAACTCAGGCGCTCGAGGCACCGTCATCCTGCCGTACCACACCGAGCCGGGCAGCGCCAAGGAGGGCGAGGACTACGAGGAGTCGCGTGGAGAGCTGGAGTTCACCAACGACCAAACCACGTGAGTCCAATGAGGTGTTGTCGTGAGATTAGCAGGGGGAGGAGCCTCCGCAGGCTCTGCTTCCTGCTGCAGAAGATCAGCTGCTTTGCTGCTTTTGTTGTTAACACTTATACCTAACGCTGGTGAAGATTCTCAGTCATCCAGGTCATGGTCATTCCAAAAAAAGTAAAAAACAAAACAACTGGACTATTTTCCGAAGTTTGAAGACGTTTTGCTTTCTATCCAGGAAGGTCCACCCCTTAGTAATGGGAAGTGGTTAAAGTCATTGTAAACCATCAATCTGCTGTCTTAATGACTTTAACGACTTCCCATTACTAAGGGGTGGACCTGTTTCTGTTTAATCTGCATGTTATCTAAGCCATTACAAGGCCTTTGTTGGGCAGTAGTATAAAGCTTGATGCTCCACATTACTCCAGACTTTTTGAATTGAGAAAACTTCCTGGATAGGAAGCGAAACGTCTTCAAACTTCGGAAAATAGTCCAGTTGTTTTGTTTTTTACTTTTTTTGGAATTTATACCTAACAGCCATGCGTCTAGATACGTCTAAAATAAACACACAGGGTGTTAGTGTTTGCTCAGGAAAGCTTTGTTTTGGTGTTTAATTTCTTACCTGAATGCACAGTAGTGCAGTTAGCAGCACTGTTGCCTTGTAGCAAGAAGGTCCTGGGTTCAAATCCTGGCCTGAGGTCTCTCTGCATGGTGTCCCCGTGGGTTTTCTCCGGGTACTCCAGCTGCCTCCAGCAACTTACTCTAAGTTGCCCTCAGGTGCGTGGTTGTGTGTCTCTGTGTTGCTCTGTGATGGACTGGCAACCTGTCCAGTAACTACGGGGTAAGATAACTGTCAATATAAATGTATGCGTAGGTGTCTGAATTTGTAAATGTAAGACAATAAACGTGAATGAATTTAAAAATTGTATTTGTTCCTGGTTGTCAACTCATACGTATACGTGTGACATCACACGTTTCATCGGTGAGAATACAAGTTTAGAAGTTACAACTTTGTATGGATCACAAATTGACGAGTACGAATCTACAACCCCATGAAGACGTGTGACAACAGTTTCATCTGCGAGAAAGCAAGTGTTGTTTTCTTCTTCTTTCTCTTCTTCTTCTTTAATGGTGGTTGGAGAAAAACATACAGGTGCATTACTGCCACCAACTGGTAGGGAGTGTAAAACAGCTTCATGGGGTTGTAGATTCATACTCGTACGTTTGTGATCCGTAACTGTAAATTTGATTCGTAATCATAAATTAGTGATTCGTAATCGTAAATTTGTGGTTCATATTTGTGCTGTAACTCTGTAACTTGTATTCGTAACTTCTAAACTTGTATTCTCACGAGTTGACAACCAGGGACAAATACAAATCTTAAATTTATTCACGTTTATTGACTTACATTTACAAATTCAGACACCTACGCCTACATTTATATTGACACTTGTCTTGCCCCATAAGTAACCGCTGGAGATGGACACCGTGCATAGATGAGTGGGTATAGATGATAGATGGATGGAGATAATTATGTATTCATTGTTCCAATATATATATAAAAATAACATTTGTTTTCTATCATTTAAACTTCCCTATTAGACATTTTCATCCCCACAACACTGACATCCAGGTTTTACAACCTGAGTTATTGCTTTGGGTTTTTCCTGCTTCATCTTTCCTGTCTGTTCTGAGCCTCCTCTTCACCGCTCCCTGTCCTTTGCTCAGCCCCACGCCGACTCTGTCCTAACCTTGGTGGCTGCCAGGCAGCCGTCCCATCCATTATTTATCAAAGCTGACTCGAGGGAAGTCCCTGCACAGTTAGGGAGAATCCTCCCAGAGATTGTGACTTTATGCTGCATGGTGGCTGATTGATGACAGAGCACATCCTGGATAACCTCAGTGCACCATTTTACCCTCACATTCACATAAAAACACTGTGATATTCTCATGAATGAATACTACAGTTAAATAGCGGGTTTCCAGTGTGAGATCGTAGCAGTGCAATAAAATATGAATTCATTTCAAGGTCTTTGGTCCTCATACATATCTCAGTGAAAGTGAGGATTTTCTAACTCTTGAAAGGTCAAAAAAACACTCAGATTTATTTTTAAAAAGCTGCCTGAAGCAGATGAATCTTTTCTGGCAGCAGATCAGATCAAGTCTCGTTAATTAATCAGAATCTCATCAGTGGGTCGAGCTCCTCCTTGGAAAGAACCGTGAGATGACGTGTATCATAATTAGGCGTTATATAAATAAAATTGAATTGAATTGAGTCTTTGATCTGTTTCGAACTCCTTCTTTCCTTCCTTTCTTTTTTCTTCCGCCGTCTCCAGCAATCTGCTGTCTGTGGAGACACTTCCCGTCTTGCCATCCTCACTTCGCCCTGACTTCCTCTCCTCTAATAGCGGGTCGTCAGCCGCTCGTGTCGTTCAAACATCCGACTTCATTACAAGATAATAAGTCGTCGGAGATGATCCTGCCTCTTTGCACACTCTTACCTGCCAACCATAGACCAGTAGAGAGCCAAAAGTGTCCGTGTGCAGTTATTGGAACGTCTCCTTTTTGCTGCTTTTTTGTTCTCTCTCCATTTGGACTCAGTTATTGATTCGGTGTCTTCGCTCTGATCTCCGCGGCGGCTGCCTCTGATCACAGGCAGCAGGAGATGGAGCAGCTGGACAAGGTTCACCCCCGTAACGAGGGCGGCCTGCAGCGAAGCCTCCTCTGGTGGTGAAAGGTCTTTACGGCATGATGTGGGTCTGACGCTTTGTGTTTGTGCTCGTGTGCAGTCAGACCCTCCTGGTGAGGATAATCGATGATGAAGAGTATGAGAAGCACGAGAACTTCTTCATCGTGCTGGAGGAGCCCCGCTGGTTAAAGAGAGGAATCTCAGGTGAGTCGATACGGATTTAATTGGGTTTGCTGCTAATTGGGAGCTCCAAGCTTAAACTTAAGTTTGTCATCAAAGTGTTTTTAATGTTCGCACATTAAACACACTTCACCTGCTTTGAGAAGCAACTTCCTGGTTGTCTTGCAGTTTAAAATCAGGCTGTAATAAGGTCTGACGGGTCGTTTTTCACACAGTTTTAGTGTTGCTTGATGTTAGTTCCTTTTTGAGAAAAACTGTGGAGACTCTCGTGGTTTTATAGTTTCCTTCCAAGCAGCTAAACGTTCTCCACATCCTTTAAAGCGGCCTTCATCCTCAGTTCTTCACGCTTCCAGACTTTGGCAGCTTTGTTCCTGGTTCTTTCTTCCCGACCATGAGAACGTGTTGAACAGTTAGTTTAAAGTCGAGGACTAAAGATCACGATGCTTCAGGCCATGATCTCTCCCTCACAATACCTTTATTACTGCTGCATAGCTGTGGAGGCCGACAGTGAAAAGAGCTGCAAAGTAGCTATGAAAAACAGAAGTGTGCCACACAATAACTCCAAACCTAAGCTACATAACTATAAGAACTATAGAAATGAATTACATGAACTAATTTAAGCTATAAAAATACTTATATACAACTACAGGCACAACTATTTCCAAAAAAAAAGGCATTTTCCAGTGGTCCACTAATCACCTGTCCTGCTGCGGCTGTACTGCAGTGACATCATCATATAACGACTCTCTGTAATAATATTAATATTATTAATTGGCCACTTCTTTAAATATGAATCAACCTTATCTTTTCCAGTTTAAGAATTAATTGTAATAACTGGTATATTTGATATGAGTATATTAAAGGTGAATTATTTTGCTGATTGTGTGGCGCCCCCTGGAGGCCATGACGCCCTTAGCATTTGCCTCAAAGGTCCCAAATGGCTCAAATTACAGTGGCTTGCAAAAGTATTCGCACCCCTTGAACTTTTCCACGTACTCTCACATTACCACCACCATGATACATTTATTTTAGGGGAATTTTATCTGACAGACCAACACAAAGTGTTTACAGTTGTGAAGCAGAAAGGAAATTATACATGATTTTATTTTTTTTTTACAAATAAAAAAACTGAAAAAGGGCATAGTGCAAAAGTATTCAGCCCCCCTGATTAAATACTTTGTGGAACCACCTTTTGCTGTAATTACCACTGCAAGTCTTTTAGGGTACGTCTCTACCAGCTTTCAGCAGCTAGTGACTGAAACTTTTGCCCGTTTTTCTTTGCCAGACATCTCAAGCTCAGTCAGATCAGATGGAGAGCGTTTGGGAACAGCAGTTTTCAGACCTAGCCACAAATTCTCGATTGGGTTTAGGTTTGGACTTTGACTAGGCCATTCTAACATGAATATGTTTTAAACCATTCCATCATAGTCCTGGCTTTGTGTTTAGAGTTGTCGTCCTGCTGGGAGGTGAACCTCCGCCCCAGGCTTAAGTCTTTTTCAGACTCCAGCAGGTTTTCTTACCCTATATTTGGCTCCATCCATCTTCCCTGTCCCTGCTGAAGAGAAGCACCCCCACAGCATGATGCTGCCACCACCATGTCTGACGCTGGGGACGGTGTGTTCACTTTGCATGTTGGCCAAAATGTTACATTTTGTTCTCGTCTGACCAAACCACCTTCTTCCACATGTTTGCTGTGTCCCCAAAATGGCTTCTAGTAAGCTGAAAACGGGACTTCTTGTGGTTTTCTTTCCATAATGTCTTTCTTTTTGCCAGTTTTCCATAAACACCACCTTTGTGCACAACTAATAGCCGTCCTGTGGACAGATTCCCCCACCTGAGCTGTGGATCTCTGCAGTTCCTCCAGAGTCCCCATGGGCCTCTTAGCTGCATCTCTGATCAGCGCTGTCCTTGTTGGGCCTGTAGGTTTAGGTGGACGGCCTCGTCTTGGTTCATTGCTGTGCCGTACTCTCTCCATTTCCAGATGATGGATTGAACGATGATGCGTGAGATGTTCAAAGCTCAGGAGATCTTTTTATAGCCTGAGCTGCTTCAAACTTCTCCAAGACTTCATCCCCACCTGTCTGGTGAGCTCCTTGGACTCCATGATGCGGTTTGCAACCAGTTGCACTCAGAGAAAAGGAGATCACATACTTCTGCACACCAAACTTTTCAGTTTTATATTTTGAAAAATGTTTAAATTATGTATAATTTTCTTTCTACTTCACAACTGTGTACATCTTTGTGTCGGTCTTTCACTTAAGATTCCAGTAAAATATATATACATATGTTTGTGGTTGCAATGTGACAAAATGTGGACAAGTTGAAGGGGTGTGAATACTCTTGAAGGCCACTGTGTTTGGTGGCGTGTTCGGTGTCAGTCCAACCTGGGTTCAGCCCTTTGAGTTCGGAGCATTTTACTGATTCAGGGTTCAGAGTTGCGTAAAAACCTCTGAAAACGCTCAAACTCCACAGAAAACCCTTGAAAAACCCAGAGCACTAAAAGTTTTCACTCCCTGTAGGGATCCACTTCACCAGCACCCGACTGGCCATTCAGTTTTAATATTTTCTTTTACAGCAAAAACATGTTTCAGATACTTTAGTTTCTTCTTGGGATTCGAGGAGTTCTGAAAGAAATCCTTTGATCAGTCTGTAAACATAAGAGGAAAGACTTTCTCAGCTACTTTCAGGGTTTTAAATGTATCTTCCTGTTGAATCGTGTAGTCTCGTTTCTTTAACTAGAACTGATGACTGTTCTGTTTGTTTCGTCCTCAGCTCTGCTGCTCAACCAAGGTAAGACCGTCTGATTTTTCCTCCTGCCTCAAACTGAAGGTCTGAAACTACTGACTGCTGTGAAACTGCTTCATTGCATGTCTTTTTATTATTTAAAACAATCTCACCCCACATAAAGCTGATCAGATTTGTCAGGAAATCTGTGTTTGGTGTAATCTTCTAATTATTTCCGAATTAACCCTGTTATTTTTAAAAAGACTGTCAGCACATAATGAAAGCTGCAGATTAGATTTACTCCATCTCCTCTGTCATATTCTGTGTCCACCACGGCCCAAAGATATTCCACATTTAATCACATAAAACTCTCTTAAATATGCAATTATCAGCAGAGCAGCAGATTTGCCTCAGATTAAAGGGGTTAGATGGTGAATTCAGCTCTGTTTGCTCCTTTGCCTGCATGTTAAATCCTCACACCATGCATTTTTGTTTAAGCTTTGGATTTTTCGTGCCGTCTCTCAGGTTTTCCAGGACTTTTCTCAATTTTTTGTGCTGTTAGCTGCGTCTCTAAACCTCTGCATTGTGACAGGGATGCGGATTTATTGCATCAGAACAAACCAGTATGAAGCTCAGCATCAAGCAGCTTGGAGTTTAAGGTCTATAAATTAGTCAGAGAAGATAATTACCAGCAACAGCCTCAAAAAGGCTGAATTGGAAATATCTTTCAGGTCAGGATTAGTGTAGGAAAAAGCAAAGTAGTAAAACCAAGGGATGAATGATAGATCAGCCAAACGTATCAATTTTTAAACATATCGGTCCCATTAATAGAACTGGGCGGATATTAATGATCAATGTTTATTTCCAACTTGCTGTCGTTTCTGTTCCTGGAGGAGAGTGCCAAGTGCTTTACATGATTAAAACAGGAAATTAAAACAGAATAAAAGCAAGTTGGAATAAAATGTAGAAACAAAATAAAACATGGAAAAATAGAAACTAAAAGCAAACATTAAAAACAGTTGGACGACAAAGTTAAGCTAACAATGTTTCAGTAAAACAGTTTAACTAGAACAGTCAAAGATAATCCTAAATAAATGTGTTTATAATCTTGATTTAAAGGAACTCAGGCTTTCAGCACTTTTACAGTTTTCTGGAAGTTTGTTCCAGATCAGTGGAGCATAGGAACTAAATGCTGCTTCTCCATGTCTGGTTCTGGTTCTGGTTCTGCAGAGCAGGCTGGAGCCAGAAGACCTGAGTGGTCTGGAGGGTTGATGCTCTGATAACAAGTCTGTGATGTATTTAGGTGCTAATTCAGGGATTTATAGACTAACAGAAGGATTTTAAAGTCTATTCTCTGAGATCCAGGGAGCCAGTGGAAGGACTTCAGAACCGGGTCCATGTTCTCTACGTTCTTAGTCTTAGTGGAAGGACTTCAGAACCGGGTCCATGTTCTCTACGTTCTTAGTCTTAGTGAGGACTTCAGAACCGGGTCCATGTTCTCTACGTTCTTAGTCTTAGTGAGGACTTCAGAACCGGGTCCATGTTCTCTACGTTCTTAGTCTTAGTGGAAGGACTTCAGAACCGGGTCCATGTTCTCTACGTTCTTAGTCTTAGTGAGGACTTCAGAACCGGGTCCATGTTCTCTACGTTCTTAGTCTTAGTGGAAGGACTTCAGAACCGGGTCCATGTTCTCTACGTTCTTAGTCTTAGTGAGGACTTCAGAACCGGGTCCATGTTCTCTACGTTCTTAGTCTTAGTGGAAGGACTTCAGAACCAGGTCCATGTTCTCTACGTTCTTGGTCTTAGTGAGGACGCGGGCAGCAGCGTTCTGGATCAGCTGCAGCTGTCTGATCCACTTTTTAGGCAGACCTGTGAAAACACCGTTGCAGTGATCAGTTCTACTAAAGATAAACATGGATTAGTTTTTAGATCCTGCTGAGACATCAGTCCTTTAATCCTGGAAATGTTCTCCAGGTGCTAGAAGGTCCACTTTGTAATTGTCTTTAGATGGAGGTTCAGGTCTGAGTCCATCACTACACCCAGATTTTGGGCCTGATCAGTGGTTCCTAGCTGAAGCAGCTGAAGCTGTGTGCTAACTTCTGATCTCTCCTCTTTTGGTCCAAAGATTATTACTTCAGTTTTGCTTTTATTCAATTGAAGAAAAATTTGGCACATCCACGCATTGATTTCTTCTAGGCATTTACTCAACTTGTTCATAGTCACCTGGTGACATGGTGATGTAGAGCTGTGTGTCGTCTGCATAGTGATGATAGCTGATGTTGTTTTTATGATCTGAGCAAGAGGGAGCATGTAGATATTGAAGAGGAGGGGACCCTTGGGGAACCCCACATGTGATTTTTGTAGTCTCTGATGTAAAGTTACCTACTAAAAGTCCCTGTTCTTCAAATTCTTCACCGTAGGGAAATGAGTCCTTGCAGCTGTTCCTTTATTCAGGCGTCCCATCAGCAACAAATTACAACTATTTTCCAACCCTGTATCTGCATGAACTAACAGCTTGGAAAGTTTATTTCCAAATTGTGTGACACAAAAAGTTGTTAAATTTTCTAAATTCATGGCTCCTGCACCAAACTCTGAAAAGTATTGAGCTTTATCTGACCATTTCCCTGATCTGGATAGAAAAATGTTTAATTTTTCTATACTTTTTTTGAGTCTTTAGGGTTTTCTTTGACAAAAATCTACAAATTTATACCCTGCTACCTCCTCCCTCGCTGACATCTGTGGATGCTTTCTGAACTGTTGGCCGGCTGATAACATCAAGGACAATGGCCTCTGGAGAGTGTTCACGGAAATATAAACACTTTCACCCAAACAGTCACACATAACTGATGCTCATATAAACTAATGTACTTACACGCGACTGATGTCAAATGTTTACCTTCTGCTATATGTGTCTCGTCTTATTTGTGCTTTTTGTGCTAGAGGTTTTTGATATCTCAAACTGTATCCTGTTATAGGATAAAGTATGAGGTATATTTTTTTCCTCCCACCTTCCTTTGTTGAAAATCTATCTTTTCCACAGTTTCTAAGGCAGCGCCCTGTTGGTACTGTGTAATGCGGTTCCTTGGCAGCAAGGCCTCAGTAAATCGTCTCCCCTAAAATGTTTGTGATGTTTTGTCTTGGCGGTCGTACTGAAACAGCAATTTCTCTCTGGGATTATTAAAGTATGTCTGATTCTGATTAATGGTTAATGAATACAGTGGTTTTCATATTGATTTATATTTAAATTAACATGCTCCTTATGATCTGCCAAATCACACCGTGATTTTAACATTTCACTCATGAGTTGAGAACTCATGAGAATTGGTTTTTGTCTTATTGAATGAAACAACAAAAAATAAAAAAAATGATAAAAATTAAAAGGGCCATTTCACTAAATGGACTTTAAGACACCTTCAGTTCAGTGGAACATTGGGGAGGTTTTACAAACCATATAAAGCTACAGACAATCTTAAAACCAAAATTATGCCTTAAAGAATTTCCATTAGTTGTACCATCCTTATTTGTCAGATATATATTAACAGACTTTGAAGTAGAGCTGGTCTAATTTCATCTAGATGCCAAAAACGCTGTGAAATTACATCTTAAAACACTGCAGGAAAGGACGGCAGATTCAGCGCTGTGTTCCATGATTTGTAAATCCTACTAATCAGACCAACGTTGAAGCCGTTCACGGTAAATATGTTCCAAAAAATGCAGAATAAAGAAAGTATGAACAGAACCTGACTTTGATCAGTGTTAAATTAAACAGATAAACCAACACACTAGAAAATCCATTTTATATAAACTAAATGTAATTTATTTTTATACATAAAATCACAAATAAAGGCTCACTAATGATGTTAATTTATTGGACAGAAAAGATTTAAATCAATCCTTCAATGATCCAGTAAGTGTCATGAATTGGAGGCAAGGGACCCAGAATTCAGCCAGGCCAGCAGAGGTTCGGTAAAATAATATTTATTAACAAAATCCAAAAACCAAAAAGGGCAGAGAAACAAACAGTCCAGTTGGGCAGGAACAGACAGAAATAGGGTGGCTCAGATCTCTGGGGAACAAGTGGTCAAAAATCCAAAAGCAAACCAATAAACAAACTTGCAGAGGAGACTCACCTATACTCAAACAGACGACCTGGCACTGATGTCTGGTCTCAACAGTTTATATGGAGGTGGAAGCAGGTGAAACCGGTGAGAAGTGATTGCAGCAGGGGTGGAGTTAGGCAGGTGTGCAGAATAAGTAATTAGACAAGACATCAGTGCTGAGGCTCAAAACAAGAACAGATCAGACAAATATAAATAGCTGACAAGACAAGTGGACAGAAACAAACTACACACACACGATCTAATAAAGAACAAAACAACCCTGAAGTACAAACCTAAAACAGAAAATAAAGCTAAGACTAAAACTGATGACAAAACAGGATAAACTAACAGTAAACAAGAACCTAGACAAGACAAAACTCAAAGCAACCAGAGAACCTAAGGAAGGAGGGCAAAATACCTTAAACATAAACCAGAACGTGACAGTAAGGACAACCAACACTAGATTAATATTTGCTTTTAGTTTACATTTTCCTATGTTTTAATTTGTTTAAATTTTCCTACATTTTATTCCAACTATTTCTTTTACTTGCTTTTATTCTGTTATTATTTCCCAATTTGCATTGTCCTTGTACTGAAATATTCTATACAAATAAATCTGCCTTACCTAGATGGTCTATCTATCCAGCAGAATGTAAACGTAATGTGTTCATTTCCAGTGTTCTGATTGGACGATCAGAGCTTGGGGCCGTAGTATTTGTGCCCCACAGCTGAGAGCGTACTGGGCATGCTCACTGAGATTTCACACGTTCATTAGTTAAACAAACGTTGGTGGACCCCAATATGAAGGCCCCTCAGGAGGATGTAGCTACTGAGCTTAGATACATAGACACAAATGTTTATTACATAATTTATTGTCAAGGAAATCTGTCTTTTTGACAGTATTGCTTTATTCAGAACGATCTTGTCCCACTGATTATTGCAAACATAGAGCTCCACAGCGACATCTGGTGGGGTCTGGCCCCACTGGGCCCAAACGCAGAGACGCCACAGAGTATGAAATATATTAACATGCATAAACATGTAGGAACCCTGTGAATAAACCAGACACAAACATCTAGTTGTGGCAGGGCTCCTACAGTGATACGTTCTGGTAAAACTCCAGTGAGTGATCAGCGTTCATGGCCTAACGAATGACATTTAAGTATAAATGTGAAAAAGCCTCAGTTACAAACTAAAGTCAGCGGCGAATAAAGAGAAGGGCCACTTTTAAAACCTGCAGCAGCAGCAGCAGTCTGTGCTGAATCCCAAACAGCTGCTTAGGAAGTCTGAATAAACACAAACGAGAAGATGCCCTGCTGCATATTCAGCCGGATGAAAGCTGCTCTGATCTCCTCTTACTGACAATTAGAGGATTCAAACGGAAACATTTTAACGTTGCCACCGGCCCCGGCAAGCGCTAACACAACCCCGTGGTAGGAAAGTCAAACTATAACTGACCTCCAAGACTTATTGAATAAGGAAACGGTGAAGAGGTCGGTGACGTTCCAGCACTTTATTGAGAAACAGAGCAGATTACGTAGATGAAAGTAATCACACCCCACGGTCCGGCTGCAGCCTTCGTCTGCCTGTTTCTGTCCAGCCTTCGTTCTCGCCTCTTACTAATACCTGACGGCAGCCTCGCCCTGGGACAAAACAAAGAACTGGAATTCAGCCAGACAAGCAGAGAACGTTTTAGACAGTTCAGTAATTAAGCAGGCAATGGTCAGAACTGGAAGACAGGCAGGGGGAGAGAAAAGGATAATCGGAGTTCAACAGTCCAGAAACCAGTCCAAAGTCGGGCCGGGCGATCCGATGTGCAAGAATGTCCAGAGCAGAATCCGAGAGCAGAGTCGTAGCGTCATTACAGGTCCATAACCGGCAGGCCTTCAGATCCGACAAGGTCCAGGCAAGCTCGGAAAAACATGTGACAAGCAGGGATCGAATTACGGGCAGGCAGGCAAAAACGTTAGATAAGACTCACCGGAAGGTTTGTAATAATCTGGCACCGAAGAGTGGACTGAGGCAGCTATAAATAGAGGAGTGAACAGGTGACCGAACAGGAGTTGAAAACTAATTACTGCCAACAGGTGGAACTGATCTAAGGAAGGGTGGTGACTGGAAATGGAACGAACTGATTGGTTGGTGACTAGTGACAGGAAAACTGATTGGGTAGTGGCTGAGAGAAGAACAGAAACTGGCTGATTACTGGCTGGTGACAGAGGAGTGACAGATTAAATAAAGGGAAGTCCAAAACTAAAAACTAAAGCCAAACTATGACATCTATCCCAGACAATCATTATCCTGCTCAGTAAATACGCCAGCATTGGCCTTGGCAATCAGCAGATAGTAGAGCTGATGTGTAGTTCTCGTGTCTCCAGTGCTCACATGTCCTGAAGTGGCGTCAGGTCATGGTGACTTTAGGATAATAACCCAATAACAGGTTGAAAAACTTTTTTTTCTGGGCAAAGAAAGTCGACTTTTATTCCTGCAGTGTGAAATAAATGCAGGTCGGCTGAGAGCGACCTTCTTTAGCTCCTGATCTCTTTCCCTTTACTCTCTGATTGGCTCTGGGCTGTTTCCCAGACGTGAGCTCCGGTTGGCTGGATGAGAACCAGAACCAGGAAGTGGGCCGAGGGCTGACAGATCATAGATATCCATAATAAAGGCTAGGGCCGTTTCTCAATATGCGTTCTTGAGCGTTCTTGTGTGCTCGTGTGCTCGTGACACGTCATCAGCCTCAGCCCGAGCACTGTTCCAATACCGAGAACGCCAAATCGAGAACGCGCCGAATTCCCCGGATGTTGTTCTCGCCCGCCCTCTTTATCGAGCATGCATCAGAGCAGACTTGTGCGTTCTTCAGACTGACCGCTTGCCCACAATGCACCGCGGCAAGATAATTTTTAGGCTTTTTAGAAATTAAAAATGTTGTTTTAAATTTTTTTTCAATAACATTTATTGTGGTGTAGTATATAAATAGTTTTGAATGTTAAAGAAATGCTAAAGAACTGTGCGTCTCATGACGTCACAAGTACGCTTCTGTTCCAATACACCATACGTGCTGCGTGCTCGCGTTCTTGTCAAGTCCGATCTTCCTGTGTTCTCGCCAAGACCGGACTTGACGAGAACGCGAGTCCGTACTCGCGTTCTCGTGAATTGAGAAACGGCCTAGATGTCTCGTCCGCGCTGCTGGCCAATGGGGGTCGACGTCCGCACGTGGCGGCCATCTTGCCACAGGCAGCTCGCTCATTCGTAACATTGCGTTTCAACGGCGCATGTACTTAAATAACCATAACTTCCTCAATTGTCTAACGATTCTCAAACTGTTTGGTTTGTTAAACAAAAGTCAGACATGTAGTTATGACACTGCACACTTATGAATAATTATAACCATGGAATTTCATATGAAAAGAACATTGAATAGAACAAACAGGTGCAATAAATATACACACGCACAAGGTATTTATGTTAAATCAATATATGCTATTAAAACTCAGTGTACAGAATGACAACATGATATATATATATATATATATATATATATATATATATATATAGACACTTTTATTTGGGTGTGATTAATTATTTCACAGTCCTAATTTATTTATATTTACATACACACTTTTATAATATGAATATTACTGTTATAATAAAATATGAAATACTGACAAAAAAAGCTTATTATGTGGCAACCTCTTGGTGTAGAAGCATAATCCAGGTTTCAAATTAAAGGTAACACTTTGAAGTTTCATGTAGACTATTCGGATTATATATCAGAAGTAATTACACAAAAGTTCCTATTTTAAACCATTATAAAAGTGACATTTATTTGCTATTAAAATTGGTACAATAGTCCCCTTCACAAGTATATATAGATGTAGCATGTTGAAATCCCCATCTACACTACTGTGATGGTATACACATGGAAGACAGAGATTTAAAAAATGACCCAAAAGCTTGGCTAATGCCCTTTGAAAAGGACGGTTTTATTGAGCTTCTGTTGCATGTTGTTGCTCTGTAAGCTAAGGTTAGTTATTTTGGCAATGTGGTGCAGCCTTAACTTAAAAAACAAGGACACAACCAACGTTAACAGCGTATGGTGGTGGCTGTCTATGCCATACTGTGTTTCTCCGATGTGCTCTCTGAGCACAAACACATCCTCTGACCCTATCCTCTTCCTTACAATGTACACGACCTCTAGCACTTTGATGGGCTGTGATCGTCTGGTACATGAGGTCTGACGAATGACCCACTCTGCTGCCCTGACTACCATCACTGTGCCTTCTGATGGAATCACCAGACCTCCATTGTTTTTTAACTTCAGCAGGTGGTAGCTCTGGTCCTTGATGGCAGATGCAGCATCTGTTACCAAGCTGGCACGGCAGACAACACAGGACAGCTTTTTCAGAGCCCGTCGCACAACAAATCCTGAAATAAGAGTTGGTATATTAAAATAATTTATAATAACCATGGGGAAATTAAGGGAACATTTATCTTTTTGGACCATTGTGAGATTGATTTCCCTCAAATTTACACCAAAGATTAATTGTCATACAATCGTTATTGGTGTCAGTAAAACCTATATAATTGACCAGTGGTCTCAGCCTTGATAACTTGCGCAAGTAGCCGTGATGCACAACTATGCTGCATGATTAAGTCATTTTTCGACAAGAAAATCTGCAATTTCGACATGTTCAAGCATCAAGAATTATAGCCACGTTCATAACGTTTGTAAGAAACCAAACTGTTTGTAAATCCGTCAAGAATTCAATGAGATAAGAGTATTTGTGTTCGTGCTGATCACTCACCTTACATTAGGTACCACAGAGCACGCCAGAAAGCTTGCCTGAGGCAAGATGGCCGCCGGTGATGACGTTTGAGACTCCGCCGTAAGACATCTAGCCTTTATTATGGATATCTATGTGACAGATGGCCTGCGTGGCTGGGAGCGTGTGAGCGCAGCCGGCAGCGCTCTGGGCTGAAACAGTTGCTGCTTCTTGCTCTGCTCAGCAGGCGCCTTCCCTCCAGGCTCTGTTCCCTCTCAGTCTGGCTGGTTTGTTGCCGCAGTAGTTTCCTTTTAACTCGTGACTCTTCCCAGATTTGCGGCGCTTCTGTGGCTTTTGCTGCGTCGGATTCTCAAACCAAAACGCTGCGCAGGAGCAGGAGCTGGAGGATGGGTTCAGACGGCGGAACGGTTCATTTAATTAGCGCTTGGATTCAGATTTGTTGAAGGTTTTCTGTGTTTCAGTGATGGAGGTTCCACTGACTCAACCTGAGCCCAATCACTTCAGGCTTTGATGAGTTATTTAAAACTTTATTAGAAAACATAGTTGTTGACAAATTAACAATCCATCCTGCCATCCATCCATTAATCATTAATCCATCATCCATCATTCATCCATCCATCATTTATCTATCCATCATCCATCCATCCATCAATAGAACAATAGAAATTATTTAGTAGCTCTAACATCACCTGCTTAGTGATTTGAGGCAGAGGAACTAAACAATCATCTTAGAAAATGAGGGGAAAGTGTTGAGGATTAAAGGACTTCATGACTCAGTTTTAATGAATCTTTAATCAAATGTTTGTTTCTGACAATTTGTAAAATTCTGTCATTATTTCAAGATTAAATCTAGATCTAGATCGATACATGAACAAGACTGAGAGGAGCAGTCTGACTACGTGCTGCTTGGTCCTTTCTGGATATCTGAGCATGGCAGAGATCAACCACCTAACTTTTATTTATTATTTTTGTTTATTTTGGAGCCAAGCTGAAGAACCTGGAGGTGGTCCTAGTTTCCCTTTATTCCATCCACTTTAAATGCGTTTCGCCGTCTTTGTTTCGAATCAAACTGGAAAACTAAACAATAAAATGTCTGAATTTCAGCTGGATTTACACCAGTTGATAAATGTAGTTTCTCATCTTTTCTAAAATAAAAAATAATAACTTTGATTTGCTGACATAGAGTGAACATAACAAGGCGTTAAGTTATTCTGGTCTAAAGGAGGTAGAGCAGGATCGTTGTCCCTCTCTGCAGAGCCGTCCCTGGATTCTGCTGCATTGCTCTCAGTCTGCTGATCTCTCACAGATAAAAACACACATTACATCTTCCACATCTTCCTCTATCTCCCTCTCTCATGCTCAGACTGATGCCGCCGGTCCCCAGGGACGCCACCCGGGTCTCAGCCCCCAGTCTGTTGTTGATTCTGGATCCTGGGGGGAAGAGAAAGGCGTTTTTTTAATTTCGTCTCATTGTTTCTGTGTTTTTTCTCTCTGTCCCACAGAGGCAGCGGAGGGGCAGCTGAGTTCTGAGGAAGAGGAGGCCCGGCGGATCGCTGAGATGGGGAAGCCCATCCTGGGCGAGCACAGCCGCATGGAGGTGGTCATCGAGGAGTCGTACGAGTTCAAGGTGCACATTCACTCATTTCCTTCTTCTGCACCTCTGTAGGCTGCGTGTCGCCTGAGTTTAGATGGTTTAAATGTTTGATTAAAGCAGGAAATTGTTAAAAAAGTTTCTGCTTTAACTAAACCAGAAATGATTTTTTAATTAATTTAATTTATAAAAAATTGTACGATGAAACCTCAGGGTTTAAAAGTTCACAGCTCCCCATCTCTGTTCTCTACGGCCCGATGCTCTGATGCGATCTGACGCTGTACGTCTAAAACGTCCGACTCAGCGTCGTAGAGAGATGGCGCTACTCGGACTTGTCTACCCGGAAGCCAAATGTAAACAGTAGAAGAAGAAAAAGGCGGAAGTGTTGATGCTCTCTGGTAAATATGAGGCTCACTAGAACGAAACGCGCTGCCCGCGGTACGTGTGACTCCATGTCACACGTTCCGCCGCCATGCTTCTCTCCACTCCTGTGCTTTCCTCTGACAAGAAGAATAAAAAGAATTCCCTTGTCTGCACATGCTCAGTGTGTGAGGTTGGGGGAAATCGGCTCGTAGCTCTGCTTCACCAGCAGGAGGCGCTCACCATCACCTCAGGAGGGCCGACTGGATGTCAGACATGTTTGATTTTCATCCAACTGTACGATTCCTGATGTGGAGGTGGTCATGAGAGAGGCTGAACGCCCCTCGTTACCCGCTGGATGCTACATGCAGGACGCACCATGCAGCTGAAATGAAGCCCGATCCAAAAAATTGTCGCACGACGGAAGAATCGGCCTAAAAAGAGCAAAAAATATGTACGGTGTACGCCCGGCTTTAGACAAAAGGATCTGAAATGGAAAACTCTGTGGTCACCTGGACATGTTTCATAATCCACCTTTTGTTCCGTTTCCCTCCACTGGACCAATACCGCCCCCCCACCCCCACCGTGGCTCTGAATTATTGAAGATGCATTAGTTGCCCTCTGTACTCCCAGCGGCTCGTTGGAGGCTGCACCTCTGCAGGTCTCCGCTACAGAAGCAACCCGCATCCCGCCCCCCCCCCCCCCCCCCCCCTGCAGCTCTACAACTACTTTACAGTTCACACACATTACAGATGATCATTACAGCTTTCCCTTCTAGAAAAGTAGATGTAAGCATCTACAACTTAACTAACGCCTCGGCCTAATCTCCTAAAAAGCTCTGGCTCTGACAAACCAAGCGCACCCTCCGCTGCCTCCATGGGATCCGCTTTGACGACCAGGTCTGTTGTGTTTTGCAGAGGTTTCTTTCAGAGATGGAACCAGTCGTGTGAAAGCGTTGCCTGGAGATAATAATCCAGGCCTCTCCGCCATGCCGCTCGTCTTCTACGACGCAAACCAAAGACTTGATTTTTAAACCATTCTTCTCGGCTTTTAAACGCGTTAACGGCCTTTCTGTCCTCGGCGGACAGCTTTCTGTTGGCGGAACCAGAAACTGGAGACCCGGCCGTTAAATGTTAGACAGGCTTCTTTGGCTGTTTTTAAGTATTTCCAGTAGCTTTTAACCCTGTGAGAAAGTTTGTTTCTGCTTTATTTCACTACAGTCTTTGTGGTGCATCACTTTCTGCTTTTTGTCCTGTTTTATTATTATTATTATTATTATTATCGGTGTCTCGGTCTGACCTGTTTTAGTCCAGCTTGGTTTTTTTATTTGCTTACAAATGGAATGAATTTTGATGAGACTAAGGCGCTGGTAGTAAAATATATTTAACAACTGATCATAAATAAGGGTGAGCTGCTCTATAAAAGCAGCCGTTCCAACAGTTTGCTTGCTGTGGAGAGTTTAGCTGTGACTCCAGCCTATGTTGGGACAGAAAGACATCAGCAATGACCTCAGAAAAGCAGCGAACGGCTCTCCTTTAAGGACTACTTTACTGTTCTGAAGTAAATGTCTGTATTCTGTTAGCACCTCTTCTGTCTGAAACTGTGACGTTCTCACCCTCATCTCTGCTCACGCCTGAATCCACGAGGAATCGTCAAAGCGAGATTAACGAGTTTCTGCTGCAGGAGCCAACGTAGCAGCAGCGGGCCTCACCTGAGCTTCTGTCACCTGTCCCTGAGCGTCTCTGATCAAGTGTGTTCTGATTGGCAGAGCACCGTCGACAAGCTCATTAAGAAGACCAACCTGGCGCTGGTGATCGGCACGCACTCCTGGAGGGAGCAGTTCGTGGAGGCCGTCACCGTCAGCGCAGGTGAGCTCTGTTCGGACCGGTTACGGCTGCCTTGTGCCCGTTGAGCCTCCCTGAACAACCGCGGTAAGGGTGACGGATGTGACCGTTTATCATTCAGGATCGCCATCAGGTCCGTTTGGCGCTGACCGGTCCAAGTTAAGCTGTAAAACGTCTGGTTATCAGTCTGGATCTGTGGTGCTCGCACAGCTCTCTTCAGAAACATGCGCTCTTAAAGCCACTGCTCTGTTCTTAATGAATAATGCTGATTTTAACGCCACTTTCGTCTTTTTTTATCTGAACCAGTCTGGAGTCAAGATGTTTTGTCTTCCTTAAATTAACCCTTTCATTTAAATTTCACAACCTGGTCCTGTTTCTGCTCAGGGAGAAAAATCAGACGTCGTTACAGAGGCCTCTGCTGCCACCTGGCTGTGGCAGCTCTCTAACAAAAAAAAACCTGGTCTCTTTTTAGATTTCCAGGACTTTTTATAAAAAAAAAAAAACCTCTCTGGATACTGCTCCTACCGTGCAGCCACTAACATCATCAACATTAGGTGAACATTTTTAGCATCTGTGATGATAAACATCACCTGGATAAATAAGCAGTTAAAGCAGTTTAGAGACATATTGATACAGTATGCATCAGTACAGCATGATATACAATATTATAATGCACTCTCAGAATCTGGAGACCCGGTAATTCAACCAACACAATGAGTAAACGTTTTAAAAAGCTTATTTTCAATAAACTGGTGTAGCTGGAACAGGAAACGACCGGAACTCGTATCAGGATCTCCGCAGAGAGGAGAATAAGGTTAGTGGAGTAACTCAGTGAGGGTGAAAACACACCAAATAAACGGCACTAACCTTCTCAGGAGGTAGTGCTGGCTCTGGGGGATTGATCCTGACGGCTCCGTCTGGAAGATCTGAATCACAGGGCAAGAGTTAGCGGGGACGTCGTTGGTAGTTCAGGGGTCATGCACAGGGCAGAGGTTTCTGTCCACAGGGCAGAGGTTTCCAGAAGAGAATCGGTAACAGGAGGTGCACGCACCGTGCAAAGGTATCCAAGCAGGGCAGAGAAAAGGGAAAGGCTTGGGTCGTACACGGCAGGCAGGAGAATCCAGAAGGGGCCGAGACAGGAGGTCAATGTCCAGTGATCAGAAGCCAGCAGGAGTATCTGACAGAGGAAAAACTGGAACAAGACGGGTCAGTAACAGGAGATCAGAACAAGGATCGCTGGGTGGTCTACTCACACAAAGGCATTCAAGAATCTGGCGCTTACACACTAACCTGACAAAAGCCAGATGTATGTTGCTCCGCTTAGCTCCACTCACTTAGCTACGATGCTTTTTAAATTTTACGTTGGCCACCTTTTTACATACATTTACAAGGCCACATTTAAAAATAAAACTAACTGGGGCCTCAAATAACATAATGTTTCATCGTTTTTAGTGTTGTTTAAGTAGATAATTGATGTCACCTCCTTTTGTCCTGGAGCCTGGGGAACCAGGAAGTAAACACAGGCTACACTGAACTGAAGTAGTTCCGGACCGTACCTCTAGGTCTGAAAGGAGAAAAATGTGCAAAGACATTGTTGATGGAGAGGACTGATTGTTTATAGGGAATGTTACTTCCATCCTGGGTGAGAAATGAGAATGATTTAGGTTGATTTTGCAGTAAATTCCTTACTTATAGCTCTTTTAAAATAAGACTAAAGCAAAGACAAGCCTATCAGAGCTGAATTATTCATGTTTTTAACGCCCCTCACCTCTCCGCACTCCTCCAGGTGACGGCGACGACGACGAGGAAGGCCGTGAGGAGCGTCTCCCATCATGTTACGACTACGTTATGCATTTCCTCACCGTC
Organism: Fundulus diaphanus; assembly: GCA_037039145.1. Lineage (NCBI taxonomy): Eukaryota > Metazoa > Chordata > Actinopteri > Cyprinodontiformes > Fundulidae > Fundulus > Fundulus diaphanus. The sequence goes on along the minus strand of CM073124.1, from coordinate 4,905,225 downwards.
TTCTGGAAGGTTCTGTTTGCCTTCGTCCCACCCACAGAGTACTGGAACGGCTGGGCCTGCTTCATCGTGTCCATCAGTGCCATCGGGTTCCTCACCGCCATCATCGGGGACTTGGCGTCCCACTTCGGCTGCACTGTGGGGCTGCTGGACAGCGTGACCGCTGTGGTGTTTGTGGCTCTGGGAACCTCAATCCCAGGTGGGTTTGAAATGTCCTCTGTGTCATTTTTTATGGTTTACTTTGTGTCTTCTTTTCATCTTTGCTTTCCTTGTTTGACTTTGTGGTTGCAAAAGTAGTTCAAACTTGTCATGTTAGGTCCTTTTTTTATATATATTTGTTTCCTGTCAGTGGTTTGTGTTTTTTTTTTTATTGGTTTTCAGTTTTTTATTTTGTGCATCTCTTGGCTCTTTCCAAAGTCAACTCTATAGAGTCATCCAGACAGATTGGTCAGAACGTTTCCTCTCTATTACCCCGTTTACACTACCCTTTTTTAACCGTGATAACCTGAGATAACTTTCGAGTGTAAATGGATCGCAAACTGAACTGAACCGAGCCAGACACAGCCGGACCGTGCTAAATGCAGAAGAGTTCGATGGGTGGGCTTGGCCCGGTTTTTCTGTGACCTGGTTCTCTAATAACAAAGAACGCATGAGCAGACCGCGTCATCTCCTTACAGTCAGCTGACATTTCAGACATTCATAAAAATACCAGCTTCCCTACCGTGGCACACAGTTTGCCGTGATGATTCTGCTTAGCAGTGTGATGAACCTCAGCGTCTGTCGTTGTTTCCTGCGTCTGTAAATCCTAATTAGACGTTCGTTTGTCTTATCCACGTCCCAAAAGCCGACTCTGTCAAGTAAATTCACCAAAGGTTGCCTTCTTCGCCTGACTCTCCCCAAACAACGAAATATCACAGTTATAACCAAGCATAACTTCCTGAATGTTACGGGTGCCGCCATTTTTATTTGCTTGATTCCCTCCTTCAATCCTAGAGAGCAGTAGTACCGCAGATCGTCACTAGGAGGCGAGCAACCGTGCTAGCGTGTTGTGTAAATGGTCGTAAGAACCAAGCTCGGCACGGTTAACTGATCCAAGCTCGGACCGATATCGGCATGGATCGGTTTAACAAGGGTAGTGTAAATGGGGCTTAGGAAACCCAGCAGGTTGCATCAAGTCTCTCCAAGCAGCATTCACTCCTCCTGAAAGAGCGTAGAGCCACAGTGGACAGTCGTCTGCATTGCTGATGGCTTTGCAGCAATCCCTCATACTGAGCAAGCATGAAGCGACAGTGGAGAGGAAAACTCCCCTTTAACAGGGAGGAGAACCTCCAGCAGAACCAGAACCAGGCTCAGTGTGAACGCTCATCTGCCTCGACCCACTGGGGGTTAGAGAAGACAGAGCAGAGACACAGAAAGCACAGAAGCTCACATTGACCCAGGAGTACTTTCTAGACCAGGGGTCACCAACATAGGGCCCACGGACATGTGGTGCCCATGAGACTGTTCTAAACAAAGCACCATCCACACATGAGCTGCATCTAATACTTTATTTTATTCCATTAGTCTTCCTGTTGATTCACACTTGCATTAACATAGATTTAAAAAAATTACAATATTTATAACAAAGCATGAAAAATAGGTGTATTTTGCATAAAGTGAAGGTGAACTCTGACTCTTGTAGTTCAAAGGTCAGTGCAGGCAGCCCTTCATATGACGCAAGACCAATGAAGTAGTGTTCAGTTTCACAGAGCCTGGTGACCCCTGGTCTAGGGTAATGGCAGCAGTAACTCCCTCAGTGGCCTCATCAACACCTAATCGGATAAACTCTGAGTCAGTTTTCAGGTCTGGACGATGAAGGAGAAGCTGGTAGTTGCTGTAGAATAATGTGTCTGGGACAGAAACAGTGTTAAGCTCTGAAAGACAACGGGATCGTCTGCAGGGGGACAGGAAGTTGTTGACCGCAGCAGCTCAGCCCTCCAGGATGTTGTCAGAGCAGAACATCAGGCCAGATGTTGCTGCTACAGAGCTGAAAACCAGAGAACATAAAGTTAAAAGCTGAAATAATCAGAATTTTGTGTCTTTTTTACATAATTTTGGATCTCATTGTTGATTTTCTTTGGGGGGGTTGTTGTGTGGTTGTTTTGTTTCTCGTTGTGGCCATTATACGTCTCATTATCTTTTTTTATGTGTTTTTAGTAGGTTTTGGGTCAGAACTTTATTTCTTTTTTGTTGTGCTGTTTATGCAGTCTTCTGTGGTTCCTCGCAAACAAACGTTGAAACCGCTTGAACTTTTTCTCATGTTACAACCACAAACTTTAATGTGATCATTTGGATTTTATGTCGGTAATGTTTTTATGTTTTCATTCTTCACAAATTTAAATGGAAATAAAATCCAGTGCCTCCAGGAGCCACTTAACCAGTAAACAGAATCCACCTTTGTGAATTTAATATAAAAGCCTGTGGAGGCTTCAACTCGGGCTGATTTTATTATTTTATTTATTGTTATTATACCAAACTCGATTAATAGATTTTTACCCTCCGTTTCGTTTCACAAAAAGAAATTTAGATAAATTATTTTAAAAAACATGGTTTTATGTTAAGTATTTTGTCTGGGATTTGATCTGAATTAAAAAAGAAACTAAATCCAATCTGCAAAACATGCTAATCAACAAGATGGCCGCCCTGTTATTGTAAACAATGAAAATATAACTAAATGTTTGCTGCTGGTGGTTTTACACAATGTGGGGAGAACAGGCTTTAATTCACTTGTGTAACTTCAAACTAACTTAATAAAATAACTAAATGTAATAAATTTGGTTAAAAAAAGTTTCCTCTTTACAATATTTTGACTATATGTTATTCAGCATTGCTGCTTTTCTCTTCATGGAAGCCCAATGAGCTCATTGGCAAAATAAAAGCCAGATTTTCCAAATATTAAATCTTGATAAATTGTAATTTCGAAGTAATCGATTAAAGCAATTTATCGTCCAGTCCTACCTCAGAGGTTTGTTAGAAAACAACCACCATCCTGAAGGCCCAGGAACACAGTGGAAAGGCCAGGGAGGGAGTTGTGGAGACGTTTAAAGCAGAATTAGATCATAAAACAATATATATCCCAAGCAAATATATGCCTATACGTTATGGAGTGACAAGAAGTAAATTATCTTTTAAAGCTCGCCATAAGACTGTTTGCAAGCTGCAAATATGTGGAAGAAGGCGCTTCTTCTCCAGTCAAGTGGAAACTTTTTGTTCCAAAAAGTAATGTAATGGAAACCAAACTCCACTCATCACCCTGAACACTGCATCACCATGATAAAACACGGCAGTGGCAGCATCATGATGTGGGGATGGACGGAGCTCAATGCGGTACAAAGCTGTTAGAGGCAGCAGAAGAGCTGAGACTGGGTGGAGGTTCCCCTTCCAGCCGGGCTGGACGATGTAGAAAAAAGTATATTGCTAAAATAGAATATTGATCGATATCAATAATTATCAACATATTCAAAACATATATTTTAAGTGCAGCTCTGGCTGTTTTATGCTGTTGCTTAGCAACCTATTTTTAGATAAAGACACAAACATTGAATTCAAACTCAACCCTTTATTCAACCAACTTTTTACCAAAACTGCAAGTTTTCTCTGAACTCTTTGAAGGGGGCGGAGCTTGGTTCCTGGGTCTGCGTTGTGATTGGTTAGGAGGATGTAATTACTGTAATATTAACCTACATGGCTAGAATGCAAAAGGAAGGAAAACTTTTATTCTATTGAACCTTTTATTGAACTTTTTGTTTCTATCATCGATATACGTCTGTCGATCGATAAATATTGTTATTGTATTATTGTCCAGCTCTAGCTTCCAGCAGGAACGCCACCCTGAACAATCAGACCTAAATCGGCTAAGCAATCTGTGCCAGTAGTCAGTGATGTCCACAGATGCTCACAATCCGATTTTAAAATAAGAACGGGGAAACATTTCCGTTTGTAGATGCTGAGCTGAGCTGAGCTGAGCTGAGCTGAGCTGAGCTGAGCTGAGGAAGGCCTGCAGCTGTCCTGCAGGTGGTTCTACAAATGAGTGACTCCAGGGGCCCTGGATTCAAACGCAGGCCACATGTTTGGTGCTTTTCTTCATTAGAACCTTTGACCACCTAGCATGGCTACAGTTACGCATTGCTTTGCGTTGATCACAGACGTCCCAGTGAATACGTTGAAGCTTGTGGTTGTGTTCTGCTAACGTTGTTCCTCTCCGAGCAGCAGAGCTTTTTCTGCCGCCGCGTCTGAGCTGCTCGCTTCTCCCCTTTCCCCCACAGACACCTTTGCCAGCAAAGTGGCCGCCATGCAAGACCAGCACGCCGACGCGTCCGTCGGAAACGTCACCGGCAGCAACGCCGTCAACGTGTTCCTGGGGATCGGCGTGGCGTGGTCGGTGGCCGCCATCTACTGGGCGGCCAAAGGCAAAAAGTTCATCGTGGACCCGGGCTCTCTGGCCTTCTCCGTCACGCTCTTCACCATCTTCGCTTTCATCTGCATGGCCGTGCTGCTGTTCAGGCGCCGGCCCTCCATCGGCGGGGAGCTCGGCGGCCCCAGAGTGCCCCGCCTGTTGACCACCATGCTGTTCTTCGGCCTCTGGCTGCTCTACATCTTCTTCTCCAGCCTGGAGGCCTATTGCCACATCAAGGGCTTTTAGTAGCAGGGAGGCGGAAAGTTTCAGAAGAGCGCTGCCCAGCCTGTCCTCTCACAACCCGCCTGTACACCCTTACCCCCCCCCCCCCCCCTTTGATGCAGAAATCCGACAGAGACTTGTTTATATGTAAACAGATCACAATGAACAAAACTTCTGGGACCACGAGGGAAGCTGCTGAGCAGGTTTACAGAGTCCTGGTTGACAGGAAGTGAGCTCGGCTGTGACGACTCCTCACACCCTCAGAAACCTTTGGTGTAAAGATAAAACAGAAACGTAATCCTTTCCTGCCGCGGCTCTACAGCTTCATCTTTTTACACCGGCGAGGTGGAGAAAATGAGTCAAATGTTTACAAAACGCTAATATTTCTCGTGTTTACCGCAGCGGGTCCTCCTGACGCTCGTCTGAAACGCCGTTTGGACGAAGGCCGTCCTCGGCGCGCTGTAAATACATCAGACACTGAAAACGGCTGAGAGGAGGAAAAATGTTTCCCTAAATGTGATTATTTAGCAGAACCTGAGTTTTTTAAAAGTCCACTACGGACCAGAGAGTCAAACGTCTGTGTCGTCTTTAAAGTTGCCCCCCTTGCATGCAGAAGCAGCTAGAAAGCCTCTTCACAACAAAACCGATGTTTAAAGGCAGCGAAGGGATGCGAGCCGTGAAGGATGCAGCGTTTCTGAACAGGTTCCTCCTCAGACGGGTGGACTCTGCAGACACTAAGATCCTTCGCTCATATTCGTTGGCATGACTGACTGCGGCATGCCGCCTTTAATGACTGCAGACATACAGGCACATGCAGTCTAACCAGACAGCAGTATTAGTTTACAGAAATGATGCTTTTAAAGCCGCCAGAATACAACGGAGTCACTTAGAAACTCCCTCCAACGACGTCTTCTGTTGGCCTGCAGGATTCTGGTGTGCAGCACGCTGATGCTCTCAGATAACAAACAACAGATGCCTTAAGGGGGAAAAAAATCACTGATAAATGTTGGTATTCAAGCTTCCAGCTGTACAAACCGCCCAGCTTTTCACTCATACATGGTGTTACACTTGATTTAGTTGTGTGCAATATATAAAACTGGTTCTGCTGTCTACTTTAACACTGGATCTCGATGCTTCTGGTCCAGCAGAAATTGATATTTTGAAGAACGTGCATCAGCGAGAGGATGGAAATGTCTCCAGGAGCCAAATAAATTGTCGTTGCGTAGCTCTGCGGTGCATCAGCGTGGAGACAGCCGTCAGGACCTGCTGGTCATGAAACAGGAAGTCAGCGGTCTGACTGAGGCTACTGAAATGGACCGTAGAGGAGAACCTGAACCACGAACCGGGAGGTACGGAAACCCTGAACTGTGCAAAAACCTCCTCGGATTTGCGGTGACGTCTGAACGGCGACTCTTTTCGGGGTTTTTATCTTATAGTTTGAGGAAGATGAGAAGTCAGTCCAGGAAAAATGTCTAAAAAGCAGCAAACAATACGAGTCGCCTTAGTTTGCTACTAATGATCGTGAACACATCTCAACTAGCAGCTTGGATCGAAATAATTATTGTAGTTTTCAATGAGACGTGCGTTAAAATCCAATATTTGTGGTTCTTGCATTTGAAACTTCACCCTAAAATTGCTAAGTGCTCAACATCCTAACATCACTGTTGTGTTAACGTCAAAGATTGAAGCCGTTTACCCCAAAGTAACACTTTGTAAACTTTCTAAAACTGATTTTGTATCTTTTCCTTGCAGGTGAAGCCAAGGTTGGCTTTTTTTATATTTACAGACGACATTTAGACGAGCATCAGTATGTAAAACTGGTCGTGCAGATGACATTTCGTGACACTTTAGTGGATTAGAGTTTAATATATTTTCCACAGTCTTGAACTGCTTCAACAGCGAAAGCATCCAAACAGCAGATGTTACTGGGGCACGCTGTCTGCTGCCGATACGGAAGGCTGAAACTGCCAAAATCTAGTAAAGATAAAGTTTTAAAAAATTCAGTGAATTCATAAATTCAAAAGATATACTATTGAATAACTTAATTATTCCGATTTGTTTCCCTAACATTATTCATCCAGCTGTATTTATGAGCCTGCTGTCCGTTCCAAAATGAAAGCAGAAGCTCTAAAGAAAACTGAAGAGAGTAACTTTGGTTTGTCTGGATTAACTCTATAACGAGTAATCTTTGTCCTAAACCAGTCAGGAGTGAGTCTGGTTCCTCTAGAAAGGGTTTACATTGTCTAGACTCAGTCTGGAACCAGTTTGTTTTGCTCAGAAGACGATTGGAATGAGCCGAGCTGATTTGGCTAGAGACGGTCTGAAATGAGTTTGATGAGATTACAATCGCCCTGGAGTGGTTGTAGTTTGTTTTACCTGGAATGAGTTCAGCTCGTCTGGATTCGGTCCGGAAACAGTTTCATTTAGCTGAAACAAATCTTTGTTTTTAAAGCGTTTGGTGTGTCTGTAATTAAATTGGAATCACTTTGGTTGGTCCAGAATATGTCTAGAGTAAACTCTGATTAGCCCGTAAGGTATTTGAGTTTTTGGAAGCAGGTTCTCTCGGCGCCGCTCCTCAGGGTCCACTGGCCTTCATGTTTCAGACGTTTCTTTGCCCCAGAACACCTGATTGAAACAACTGCCTCACATCCAGAGCTGCAGAAAAAACCCGTTGACCTTTCATTTAAGTCCGGAGGCTGCAGGGCAACGCCTAAAACATGCAGGACAGTGGGCCCCGAGGACCAGGACTGCTTTCTGCATGAAGGAAATTTTCTTGTCTAGAGTCTGTCTGAAACTGCAGCCGTACGTTGAAAGCAAGGACGAAACCAAAGTCAAATTCCTTGCTTGTGGGCACAAGGTCAGCCAATAAAAGCTGATTCTTATTTGACTTTGTTTTCCAGATCAGTTTAGCTGATCTGGAATGAGTCTGGTTCATCTAAAATACGTCTACAATGGATTCCCTTTTAGTCTAACAGGTACTTGGTTTGTCTGGAATTTGCCTATAGTTACTTTATTTTTCTATAAAGAAAATTTGCTTATCTATATTTTGGTCTGGAAAGAATTTGGTTTGTCTGGTACCATTCTGGACTAAATGTGGTTTGTCTTGAATGTTTATTTTGTCTAAGAATGAGTTCGTCTGGAACAAGTTTGATTGGTCAAGGTTGAGGATAGAGCAGGGGTTCCCAAAGTGGGGGTCGGGAGATAATCCAAATGATGATAAAAAAGTTTGACTTTACAATTTTAGAGATATACTTGTTTTAATCAAACACATTTATGTCTTTAATCATGGATAATTATTTATTTCTCGGAAATTTACGAATATTCGACATCAGAAAACATCCAGTTTTTTTCTCCCAAATGTGTGAAATTTAGCTTAAATGTTTTGGTTCTTTTTTATTCTGGAAATGTACTTTATTTTCTATAATGGCCATAATACTTTTTTGGGGGGGGGGCATACAAGGATAAGAGAATAAACACAAGGTAAGACTATGTTTTTTTGTAAAAGTTCTCATAAAGTTACTACTATAGTCTCATGAATGTGTGACTTTATTCTCGTTATTTCCAAAAAGAATAAAAAAAAGAAAACATCCCGCCAAAAGGGGGTCGCCGGTCTGTGACGCTGTTATTTTGCGGGTCACAGGCTGATAAGTTTGGGAACCCCTGGGATAGAGGACAGTGAATGTTGAAGGCTGTTAAAGTAAAAATCTCAGTTTTGTCTGAATTTGAAGGTAGAAAGTTACTGTACATCTAAGTCTTCATGTCTCTGAAACCAAAACCTAACGTTAGACACCGATTCCTTTTATTACATAAAGCTGGGTGTCGTCTGCATAAACAAAGATATTTAACCCAGGCGACAAATCAGAGACAAACTAGCCTATAACTGTGTAGAACAGCATGAGTATTTTAAATAAATGTCTTTGAATTGGACTATATCAGATAGATAAACTAGTCTAACCCAGTCCCCCTATTTTACCTTTGTAGTTGATTGAATTGTGCATTTTAAAAGATTATGCATTAATTGAGTCAGTTGAGAATTTTAAAATGTCAATATATTGATTTCTGTCTCCTTGTCGCATTCCTTTTTGCACTTTATCTCCTTCATGGGATAGATGGAGACTTTCTTAAAAAAGAAAAACCTAAAAGAGACAAAATAAGGGAAAACAACTGTGATGGAAACTGAAATGTGAAAAAAAAGTCACAAAAAAAGAATTGTTTTGGGAAATAAATGGGAAAAATGAACAGAAAACAGAACACTGTGTTTAAAGCCTTATGGTTTAGTTTAGTTTTCATGGAATATAGATATATTTACTGAGCCAGTGGTACTTTTTTGTCTAGTTTTTCTGGATATTGGCCGCTTCAGTCTTCCATCGACTGGTTTCTGTTGATGTGGAGTTGTTGTGAGGAGATTATTTTTTTATTTCATTGAAGAGAGGCTGTGCTGCGGGTCCATGAGGCGAACGGTGTGCAGTTTAGCCCAAGGAGCGTGGTCTTTGTGTGCAATATTCATTTAGTCTCATCAGCAGCGTTCACACCTTCTCCTGCCGCAGTGTTTACTGTAACCCTCCGTGCATTTCTTCACCCGGTCCTTGTGAAGGAGGGCCTTTACGTGTAAGTAGCATGTTTACATGAGGAAACGGTGTGGGACGTGGCCGGAGAGCTTGTCGGTCTCTGGCTGCAGAGGTGGTGACGCCGCCAGCAGCCGGGAACAGAACTGCTCATAAAACGTCCCGCCGATGCTCCGCGTTTCCGTCAACTTCTGTACTAACTGTGGGCCTCGGCCTTTGCTGTTCCTTAGATAGATGTGATCCAACCCTCGCCGTCGCCGCCTCCCCCCGCGTGTTCTGTGTTTGCATCCCCCTCCGTGTTCCTCTGCACATGCATGATGAATCCGTGTGTTTGTGTGTTAGCAGCATGGTCTACTGTGATGGACGCCAGAAGACTTCTCCTTTTTTTTCTAAATCGGGCTCCTGCGTTGTCAGATTGTGTCTGTGAAACCACAGCTGCGTTCAGAAACACATCTGTCCACTGTTTCCTCTTTTTGTTACCTTGGTCTGCAGGAGGCCTCCTCAGAGGGGCTGTAGGGCTTTTATTTTGCTGTTTGATATCTGTGTCTGTGTTGGTGTTCACCCTCCTCCCCCCATTACTGCTCCTCAACGTGTCTCTGTGAACTTGTTTAATGTGATGATTTTTAAAAAAATATATTTCTCTCTGCCTGAATCTTTGTAGGGAAACTATGACTGAGTTATTATAATAATATCATGTGATAGACATATACATTACCCAATATTCTAATAAATTAACTGAAGTTTTTTTTTTGTATGAATTGCAAAAGAAAAAAAATCTGGGGGAAAAAAATTTGTTTTTCCAAAACATGGCATGAGATGTAACGTGTTACTGAAAGAAAATGAAGCTCTTAAATCAAATGAAGTTGACCTTGGTTAAATATAGTTTATTTATTTTCAACGTGTAATGTGTCCGAGTCGTTATTTGTTGCGATAATGTGGAAGCATTGCCAATTAAAAAAAAACAAAGCTGTGCTGACTGTAAAAAAACAAAAACTGGTAGATGTTGGTTCAGGTAACAAGCTGGACGCTTTTCTATCCCAATTCAATTCAATTTTATTTTATTTATATAGCACCAATTCACAACACGTCATCTCAAGGCTCTTTCCAAAGTCAGACTCCATCAAATCCTCCAGGTTGGTCAGAAAGTTTCCTCTCTAAGGAAACCCAGCAGGTTGCATCAAGTCTCTCCAAGCAGCATTCACTCCTCCTGAAAGAGCGTAGAGCCACAGTGGACAGTCGTCTGCATTGTTGATGGCTTTGCAGCAATCCCTCATACTGAGCATGCATGAAGCGACAGTGGAGAGGAAAACTCCCCTTTAACAGGGAGGAGAACCTCCAGCAGAACCAGAACCAGGCTCAGTGTGAACGCTCATCTGCCTCGACCCACTGGGGCTTAGAGAAGACAGAGCAGAGACACAGAAAGCTCAGAAGCTCACATTGATCCAGGAGTACTTTCTATGTTAGATGTAATATAATATATGTATATGTATATATACAGAAAATATATATATAGAGAAAAGGAGAGAGAACAAAAAGTTAAAAGCTGAAATAACAACAAACAATTCAGATTGGAGAGCAGTAGGAGAACTCAGCAGAGAGAAATAGACCCTGATGTCCTCCAGCAGCCTAGGCCTATCACAGCATAACTATAGAGGTAGCTCAGGGTAACATGAGCCACTCTAACTATAAGCTTTGTCAAAAAGGAAAGTTTTAAGATTAGTCTTAAAAGTAGACGGGGTGTCTGCCTCACGGACCAAAACTGGGAGTTGGTTCCACAGGAGAGGAGCCTGATAGCTAAAGGATCTGCCTCCCATTCTACTTTTAGAGACTCTAGGAACCACCAGCAGACCTGCAGTCTGAGAGCGAAGTGCTCTGTGAGGAACATACGGAGTAATCAGAGCTCTGATATATGATGGAGCTTGATTATTAAGGGCTTTATACGTTAGAAGAAGAATTTTAAACTCTATTCTTGATTTAACAGGAAGCCAATGAAGGGAAGCTAAAATAGGAGAAATATGATCCCTCTTGTTTATTCTGATCAGAACAATGGCACTCTCTAAAAAGGACGTTCTAACATGATTTATCAGAGTTGAGGACAAACAGCGAAGCCTTTAACACCCCTTACTATGATTTGGGAATTTTAATTTATGTTTGTTAGCCTTCTGATCCTGAAAAGCTCTAGAAAAATTACATAAAAATTAGCGACATGATCAGTAATAGTGACCTAAGCGTTAATATAATCCTGTCCATTTTTATTTTTTTTACACATTCCTTCTTTCTTTTTGTCCAACTTGAATATTTCGGATTTTCAAACAATTTTTCATATCAGACAAAGATCTGCTCAGTACCTACATAGAGCCCTTTTCAAATGGTTTCATTTATTAAAGGTATACTATGCAACTGGGATTGATTTTCCAGCGAGGCGCCCCCCAGAGGGCGAAAGTAAAAGTGCACTGTCGTAAATATGCTCAGCTGTTCTCCTGGTTTATCCGTCACGCCAGGCGCGGTTGTTTTGAGCTTAGCAGACAGGCGAACGCAACGAATACAAAAGTCGAAAAAACGGCAGTACAAACAATGACTAACACAGTGAAAGTATGAACATGCACACAGAGAGAGAGAAACCATTCCAATGCAGTGTTTCCCCTAGGAATTTGCTTACCGGACGACCGGCGGAGCGGGGGTGGGGGGGGGGGGGGGTGTAGAGACAAGCTTTGAGCGGCCGGCGGAGCGAGCGGCCGGCGGGCGGGTGGGCGGGGGAAAGAGACAAGCTTTGAGCGGCCGGAGGAGCGAGCGACCGGTGTCGTGCCAAACTAGGTATCCCCGCCAGGATTTGTATCCCCTGCGTCGGGAGCGCGCATTCAGCCTGAAGAACGAATCCAGTCAACTCCGCCTCATTTCCAACAAATTATGCGTGCAAATCAAGATGTTTTACTTTTCTTAACGAAATATGTGAACGGTGTAGTTACATTATCGTTCAGTTAGTGGGTTAAAACTGATAATGTAACACTTGTTAGTGCGATCGTAGGGGATTCGGTTAAAATTCGATTGATCGCTCAGTATTACACGTTCTGAGAAAGTAAACGCTCTGTGGTCATTTCTTCTTGTGTCACGAAAATATTAGCTTTATGTCGTCATTAGACTGTCTATCTGCTGAAACCAAAAACCCACCTTCCTGAGTCCTGCATACCTGCCTACTTATTTCTCTTCCTTCTTCCTTCTTTGTCAGATAGACCCGCACGAATGGATCGTTTATAGCGGATTTCAAGTGTGATCAAAGCAACACTAAAGTTACAACTTACATTATCAGATCTAATAATATTTTAATAAAACCAAGAACCAATTTAAGAAAACAAGGTAGGTAACTTTTAAAGAAAAAATAGAACATTGTACGAGTTAAAAAAAATCATTTCATTTTCATTTTATCACAATAGGATGTTTAAAAATATTTAGGCTTGACATATGCTGGAGTCATGGAGTTAAAAGTTTTATTGATATCAAGCAATGCAGCCCATTGTTATAAGTGCTGACCAGACATATTGGTCAGAAAGAAACTAATATATATATATATATATATATATATATATATATATATATATATATATATATATATATATATATATATATATATATATATATAATCTTACGTGACTAACATTAAAGGAGGAAATGAGTTGAGTAATTAGATAGTTTCTACCATTTTGAGGTTATGTAAAACTAGTCCATGCATTTGTTACTTCAAGGCTGGGCTATTGTAATTCTTTACTATCAGGAAGTCCACAAAATGCAGTTCAAAGTCTTCAGCTGATCCAAAATGCTGCGGCAAGAGTTCTGATGAAAATCAACAAGCGGGATCATATTTCTCCAATTTTAGCTTCCCTTCATTGGCTTCCTGTTAAATCAAGAATAGAATTTAAAATTCTCCTTCTAATGTATAAAGCCCTTAATAATCAAGCTCCATCATATATCAGAGCTCTGATTACCCCGTATGTTCCTAACAGAGCACTTCGCTCTCAGACTGCAGGTCTGCTGGTGGTTCCTAGAGTCTCTAAAAGTAGAATGGGAGGCAGATCCTTTAGCTATCAGGCTCCTCTCCTGTGGAACCAACTCCCAGTTTTGGTCCGTGAGGCAGACACCCTGTCTACTTTTAAGACTAATCTTAAAACTTTCCTTTTTGACAAAGCTTATAACTAGAGTGGCTCATGTTACCCTAAGCTACCTTTATAGTTTTACTGCTATAGGCTTAGGCTACTGGAGGACATCAGGATCTAATTTTCTCACTCTATAGAGTTCTACTGTTCTTCAATTATGCATTACATTTTGTCATTTCTGCTTTAACTTTCTGTTCTCTCTCTTTTATCTTCATAGTAGGTACACCTGGTCTGGTGTTCTGTTAACTGTGGCATCATCCAGGGAAGACAGATCACCCGCTATTACCATCTAATGTAGAACAGATTACTAGATCAATGTGTACTTCTGTGCTTTTTTGTCTCTCTTGTTGTGTCTCTGCTCTGTCTTCTGTAACCCCAGTCGGTCGAGGCAGATGACCGTTCATACTGAGCCCGGTTCTGCTGGAGGTTTTCCTTCCCGTTAATGGGGAGTTTTTCTTCCCACTGTTGCTTCATGCTTGCTCAGTATGAGGGATTGCAGCAAAGCCATGGACAATGCAGACGACTCTCCCTGTGGCTCTACGGTTCTCCAGGAGGGAATGCTCCTTTTCGGAACTTTGATGCAATCAACTGGTTTCCCTTATATAGGAACATTTTTGACCAATCTGTATAATCTGACCTAATCTGTATAATATGATTGAACTTGACTTTGTAAAGTGCCTTGAGATGACATGTTTCATGAATTGGCGCTATATAAATAAAATTGAATTGAATTGAATGTACATTTCAGACTGTGAAAACTTCATGGTGAGCCCTGACCAACATAACAAACAAAACAACACTAACCAGAAAATAAAAGAACTTAACTAGGCACCAATAAAAGAAAATAGAGCAAAAAAAACTAAGAGTAGCCCATTTTCTTAATTTTTGGCATATAAACACCTTTTATAACAAGCACCTGCAGAAAATGTGAAGCTGTTAGCTCATTAAATGAAGAAGTTACAAGGGGATACAAAAAATATCGGGGTCAGCCTGCCAGAATATATATCCCCTTCCAAAATGGACTAAAAGTTTTCCACATTCTTGAGTTTTGACAAATAAACATCTCTTATAATCACCACCAACTGCAGAAAATTTGAAGCTGTTAGCTCCTTAAATGAAGAAGTTAGAAGGGGATACAAAAAATATCGGGGTCAGCCTGCCAGAATATGTATCCCCTTCCAAAATGGACTAGCAGTAGCCCACATTCTTGAGTTTTGGCATATAAACAACTCTTATAATCACAAACAACTGTAGAAAATTTGAAGCTGTTAGCTCTTTAAATGAAGAAGTTACAGGGGGATACAAAAAATATTGGGGTCCAGCCTGCCAGAATATGTATCCCCTTCCAAAATAGACTAGCAGTAGCCCACATTCTTGAGTTTTGACATATAAACACCTCTTATAACAACAAGCACCTGCAGACAATTTGAAGCTGTTAGCTCCTTAAATGAAGAACTTAGAAGGGGATACAAAAAATATCGGGGTCAGCCTGCCAGAATATGTATCCCCTTCCAAAATGGACTAGCAGTAGCCCACATTCTTGAGTTTTGGCATATAAACAACTCTTATAATCACAAACAACTGTAGAAAATTTGAAGCTGTTAGCTCTTTAAATGAAGAAGTTACAGGGGGATACAAAAAATATTGGGGTCCAGCCTGCCAGAATATGTATCCCCTTCCAAAATAGACTAGCAGTAGCCCACATTCTTGAGTTTTGACATATAAACACCTCTTATAACAACAAGCACCTGCAGACAATTTGAAGCTGTTAGCTCCTTAAATGAAGAACTTAGAAGGGGATACAAAAAATATCGGGGTCAGCCTGCCAGAATATGTATCCCCTTCCAAAATGGACTAGCAGTAGCCCACATTCTTGAGTTTTGGCATATAAACAACTCTTATAATCACAAACAACTGTAGAAAATTTGAAGCTGTTAGCTCTTTAAATGAAGAAGTTACAGGGGGATACAAAAAATATTGGGGTCCAGCCTGCCAGAATATGTATCCCCTTCCAAAATAGACTAGCAGTAGCCCACATTCTTGAGTTTTGACATATAAACACCTCTTATAACAACAAGCACCTGCAGACAATTTGAAGCTGTTAGCTCCTTAAATGAAGAACTTAGAAGGGGATACAAAAAATATCGGGGTCAGCCTGCCAGAATATGTATCCCCTTCCAAAATGGACTAGCAGTAGCCCACATTCTTGAGTTTTGGCATATAAACAACTCTTATAATCACAAACAACTGTAGAAAATTTGAAGCTGTTAGCTCTTTAAATGAAGAAGTTACAGGGGGATACAAAAAATATTGGGGTCCAGCCTGCCAGAATATGTATCCCCTTCCAAAATAGACTAGCAGTAGCCCACATTCTTGAGTTTTGACATATAAACACCTCTTATAACAACAAGCACCTGCAGACAATTTGAAGCTGTTAGCTCCTTAAATTAAGAACTTAGAAGGGGATACAAAAAATATCGGGGTCAGCCTGCCAGAATATGTATCCCCTTCCAAAATGGACTAGCAGTAGCCCACATTCTTGAGTTTTGGCATATAAACAACTCTTATAATCACAAACAACTGTAGAAAATTTGAAGCTGTTAGCTCTTTAAATGAAGAAGTTACAGGGGGATACAAAAAATATTGGGGTCCAGCCTGCCAGAATATGTATCCCCTTCCAAAATAGACTAGCAGTAGCCCACATTCTTGAGTTTTGACATATAAACACCTCTTATAACAACAAGCACCTGCAGACAATTTGAAGCTGTTAGCTCCTTAAATGAAGAACTTAGAAGGGGATACAAAAAATATCGGGGTCAGCCTGCCAGAATATGTATCCCCTTCCAAAATGGACTAGCAGTAGCCCACATTCTTGAGTTTTGGCATATAAACAACTCTTATAATCACAAACAACTGTAGAAAATTTGAAGCTGTTAGCTCTTTAAATGAAGAAGTTACAGGGGGATACAAAAAATATTGGGGTCCAGCCTGCCAGAATATGTATCCCCTTCCAAAATAGACTAGCAGTAGCCCACATTCTTGAGTTTTGACATATAAACACCTCTTATAACAACAAGCACCTGCAGACAATTTGAAGCTGTTAGCTCCTTAAATGAAGAACTTAGAAGGGGATACAAAAAATATCGGGGTCAGCCTGCCAGAATATGTATCCCCTTCCAAAATGGACTAGCAGTAGCCCACATTCTTGAGTTTTGGCATATAAACAACTCTTATAATCACAAACAACTGTAGAAAATTTGAAGCTGTTAGCTCTTTAAATGAAGAAGTTACAGGGGGATACAAAAAATATTGGGGTCCAGCCTGCCAGAATATGTATCCCCTTCCAAAATAGACTAGCAGTAGCCCACATTCTTGAGTTTTGACATATAAACACCTCTTATAACAACAAGCACCTGCAGACAATTTGAAGCTGTTAGCTCCTTAAATTAAGAACTTAGAAGGGGATACAAAAAATATCGGGGTCAGCCTGCCAGAATATGTATCCCCTTCCAAAATGGACTAGCAGTAGCCCACATTCTTGAGTTTTGGCATATAAACAACTCTTATAATCACAAACAACTGTAGAAAATTTGAAGCTGTTAGCTCTTTAAATGAAGAAGTTACAGGGGGATACAAAAAATATTGGGGTCCAGCCTGCCAGAATATGTATCCCCTTCCAAAATAGACTAGCAGTAGCCCACATTCTTGAGTTTTGACATATAAACACCTCTTATAACAACAAGCACCTGCAGACAATTTGAAGCTGTTAGCTCCTTAAATGAAGAACTTAGAAGGGGATACAAAAAATATCGGGGTCAGCCTGCCAGAATATGTATCCCCTTCCAAAATGGACTAGCAGTAGCCCACATTCTTGAGTTTTGGCATATAAACAACTCTTATAATCACAAACAACTGTAGAAAATTTGAAGCTGTTAGCTCTTTAAATGAAGAAGTTACAGGGGGATACAAAAAATATCGGGGTCAGGCTGACCCCGAACTTCTTCATTTAAAGAGCTAACAGCTTCAAATTTTCAGCAGGTACTTGTTGATATAAGAGGTGTTTACATGCCAAAACTCAAGAATGTGGGTAACTTTTAGTCCATTTTGGAAGGGGATACATATTCTGGCACGCTGGACCCCGATATTTTTTGTATCCCCCTGTAACTTCTTCATTTAAAGAGCTAACAGCTTCAAATTTTCTGCAGTTGGTGGTGATTATAAGAGATGTTTATGTGTCAAAACTCAAGAATGTGGGTAACTTTTAGTCCATTTTGGAAGGGGATACATATTCTGGCAGGCTGGACCCCGATATTTTTTGTATCCCCTTCTAACTTCTTCATTTAAGGAGCTAACAGCTTCAAATTTTCTGCAGTTGGTGGTGATTATAAGAGATGTTTATTTGTCAAAACTCAAGAATGTGGAAAACTTTTAGTCCATTTTGGAAGGGGATACATATTCTGGCAGGCTGGACCCCGATATTTTTTGTATCTCCCTGTAACTTCTTCATTTAAAGAGCTAACAGCTTCAAATTTTCTGCAGTTGTTGGTGATTATAAGAGATGTTTATGTGTCAAAACTCAAGAATGTGGAAAACTCTTAGTCCATTTTGGAAGGGGATACATATTCTGGCAGGCTGGACCCCGATATTTTTTGTATCCCCCTGTAAATTCTTCATTTAAAGAGCTAACAGCTTATATATATATATATATATATATATATATATATATATATATATATATATATATATATATATATATATATATATATATATTATTTTTTTTTTTATGTACATACAGAAGACCCTATTCCTCAACGCAACCTGAGGTTGCATGTCTTCCTCTCTCACATACCACCTTTCCTGTCAGCCTGCTTTTAAAAAATAGCCACTAGTGCCTAAAAAAAAACAGTAAAAAATGCAAGGATAAATACTCACATCCTAAAGATAGCAGTGTAAATTTAAATATGAAACCACTGTCGCTTTATGCATGCTCAGTATGAGGGATTGCTGCAAAGCCATCAACAATGCAGGCGACTGTCCACTGTGGCTCTACGCTCTTTCAGGAGGAGTGAATGCTGCTTGGAGAGACTTGATGCAACCTGCTGGGTTTCCTTAGAGATGAAAACTTTCAGACCAAACTGTGTGGTCAGCACTTATAACAATGGGCTGCAGTGCTTGAAATCAATAAAACGTTTAATGTGAAGTCCAAATATTTTTAAACACCCTATTCTAATAAAATTGAAATGAAAAAAAAAAATTAAACTCCTCATATATTGTTGTATTTTTTTAAAAAGCGACATCTTTTTTTCTTAATATGGCTCTTGGTTGAATTAAAATTTCATTAGATCTGATAATTTTGGTAGTAACTTTATTCTGTGTTCATTTGATCACACTTGGAATCAGCTTTATATGATCAATTCATTCGGGTCTATCTCAAAAATACAAATAAACGAACAAGTAGACAGCTGTGATGGACTCAGGAAGGTGGTTTTTTAGTTTCAACAGACAGATAATGCGACAATCTAATGACATAAAGCTAATATTTTCGTGACACATCTGGAGATGACCACAGAGCCGTTTAGTTTCTCAGAGCGTGTTATACTAAGTGATCAGTCTAGTTTTAAGCGACATATCAATCCCTTACGATCACACTAACAAGTGTTACATTTTCAATTTTAACGGGACTATTCCTATTATTCGTTAAGAGAAATAAAACATCTTGATTTTCACGCCGAATTGGCTGGAAATGAGGCGGAGTTGACTGTATACGTTTAGCAAGCTGAATGCGCGCTCCCGACGTAGGGGATACAAATCCTGGCGGGGATACCTAGTTTGGCACGACACCGGCGGGCGGGGGAAAGAGACAAGCTTTGAGCGGCCGGAGGAGCGAGCGGCCGGCGGGCGGGGGAAAGAGACAAGCTTTGAGCGGCCGGCCGGCGGAGCGAGCGGCCGGCCGGCGGAGCGAGCGGCCGGCCGGCGGAGCGAGCGGCCGGCCGGCGGGTGGGCGGGGGAAAGAGACTAGCTTTGAGCGGCCGGCGGAGCGAGCGGCCGGCGGGCGGGTGGGCGGTGGAAAGAGACAAGCTTTGAGCGGCCGGAGGAGCGAGCGACCGGCAGAGCGGGGGAGACAAGCTTTGCGCGCATATGAGTTAGTTTTTTTTTTTTTTTTGAATGTTGGGAGGCGGTAGCGTGAGGGAAACCCTACAATGTTACTTACAATCGCATCAGCAGAAACGCGAGGTCCGCGTCAGCCTTGCAGCCTTCTCTTTCTTTTAGCTCTCGCCATTCGGAAAAAGCTTGCCCGATGTTCACCCGTGTACGACTCCTCTTTCTGTCCAGAGCCCTTTTCCTCTTTCTTGCCTGCTCCAACATGGGCTTTCGCTGTTTTATCGCTGGTTCTGCCATGATAACTGCACAGATATCGCCACTGCGCTAGTAACAAACATGTTCTCGCCGTAAAGCAAGACCGACTCTCGCGATCTTGCACGAGATTCTGAGTCTGTGGGCGCGGGCCGAGGGCTCCTGCAGTTGCAAGTGCGGTATTTCCCCCACAGACCACCAGGGCGGCCAAGAAAACCTTAGTTCAACCTGAAATGACTCATTGAATCATCCAAAACGGTATGGAACACATTAATTAACTGAAAAATGTTGCATAGTGTGCCTTTAAGTAATAAAAGCTAATAATGGTGTTTTTGAACCCTCACAGGGAGTCTTACATCATGAAAGAGGAGGTTTGGCCCGCTCTTCTTTGTAGAATTGCTTTAATTCAGCCATTGTGGAGGGTTTCGCAGCTTGAGCAGCCTGTTTCAGGTTCAGCCACAGCATCTCAGTCAGATATTAAGTCCAGACTTTGACTAGGACACTCCAAAACCTTAATTCAGAGCTGATTTTTGCTGGTGTCCTTCAGATAATTATCCTGCTGCATAAGCCAAGTGTGCTTAATGCCGTTAACGGATGACCAGAGGATATTCTCTCTGTGGATCCATCTAACAAGTCCTCCAGGTACTGAAGCACCAAGGCAGTCCCAGACCTTCACACTCCCACCGTGTTTGACTGTCAGTAGTATGTTCTCTTCCTTAAATGATGGATTAATATTAAACCAGACACAACATTTTGTATTTATTTATAAAGGTACAATGCATATTAATGAACAGAAGGTAAATGTGGGAGAATATAGGCAGTGCTAATTTCCATCTCCCTCAGGAGGCAGAGCCACGCTCAACAGAACAATACAGTACAATACCAAGAAAAACAGACAATATCAAGATCAAAAAATTATTAAATACATCATTATAATAAAGGTATAATAAACTAAAATTATTTAAAATACAGAACATGACACACATCACAGGGATTGCTGCAAAGCCATCAAGAATGCAGACGACTGTCCACTGTGGCTCTACGCTCTTTCAGGAGGAGTGAATGCTGCTTGGAGAGACTTGATGCACCCTGCTGGGTTTCCTTAGAGAGGAAATTTTCTGACCAACCTGTATAATCTGATCCAATCTGTATACTCTGATTGAATTTGACTTTGTAAAGTGCCTTGAGATGACGTGTATCATGAATTGGCGCTGTATAAATAAAATTTAATTGAATTGAATCTTCCAAAAAGGTCCATCTTTGTCTCTTTGGGCAAGAGAATATTTTCCCCAAATCATGAAGATCATCAGGTTGTTTGGATTTTCGGTAAATCTGTGGTGGTCCTTTATGTTTTTCTGGGTCAACAGACCCAGCTCGCACACGGATGCCATTTTTGCCCAGTCTCTGTTTCTTAATTGTCCCGTGCTTGTCAAACTGGTCAAACAGCCATGGAAGTGGGACCCAAACAGCAGCTGAAAAACAAATCAAGAAGTGACATCTATGGAAGCTTCTTGATTTTTTTATTTTTTTATTTTGTGCCCAACAGTGTAACCAAACTGAACCACCAAGACCCAGCAGTGAACAACAAATGACAAACGACTTAAATACAAATGAACCGAAATTGGGAAAGACTATTATTAGGGGTTGCATCAAATGAAAATGGGTGGAAGAAAATGCATCGATAAAGGTCGTGATTGCGTCTGATTCAAGTAGCGCACTTTGTAGTTTTAGTTATAAAATAATAACATATAGTTATAAAACTATATATCAAACCAAAAAAAGGGTAAAAAATTTGGATTGACCATGACCTGGATGACTGAGAATCTTCACCAGCATATATATCAAACCATATTTGATTAATTTTTATTATTTTATTTACTATTTGATAGGGTAGGAGAGGTTTTTTTTATTTTTTTATTTTTATTATTATTATTTTCTGCTTTGAGATCGACACATTCGGTTCACACCCCTCTCCAGTAGGTGGCGGTAATGCGCCTTTAAGTTGTTTGCCAAACGCCATCAAAAGAATCCCAGAAGAAGAAGAAGAAGCAGTTAGCAATCCTGCTAGCGGCTGGAGGTGAACTCGCTGTGGACAGACATGCGGGAGTGTGATTAATATTCGCGTTAGCGGCGGTTATACAGCGTTACCCTTCGGTTCTGTCCCGTTGTCACTTCGGTACGACCACAGGCTTCTGTTAGAGCCCACCGGAGCGTGGTCTTCTCCAAGCGGAGTCGGAAGAATCAGCAGAAAAAGGTAAGGCCGGCGAAGGCGTGCTGCCGCCCGCCATTGTTGATGACCTGGGCCCGGACTATTTCCTGGATCTAACCGTTTATAGATGGGGGGCTCCGGCAGTGGCATGCTCTTTAAACGTTGTTGTGTTTTTAGCTGTATGCTTCAGAAGGGTTTCAGTTTACCGTCGTTTACTCCAGCTGGACCAGACCTTCCAGTAGGCCCGCTGCCCGTTTGCTGCAGCTCATTTTTTATTTATCGGGATACTTAGCGTAGTCACGCCGGTGGTGGCGTACTGGGTTTACAGATTGTTCTAAAACACAAAAACAGGCGTTTATGGAGACTATTCTCAATAATAAGCAAGATGAAAATAAGATAAAAAGGCGGAATGGTCCTTTACGCAGGTGCAGGTCGGAAGCTTCGAACCAGTTCCCGTGTGGATGCGAAGCGCTTAGCATAGCCCAGTCCTCGTTGGCATAGATCATCTATTGTCTGTTTTTTTAAACTACTTATCATAAAGACATATTTACTGGGCTTTATTTGAGCCATCATGGCGTCGGAGCGCCAAACAGGACGCGTTGGTTTCGGTTCCTGTTTAGACCGAGCAGGCGGTTAAAAGCCGTTTCCATGGAGTCGGTCCACCTCCGCGCGCACAGGGGAAATGGATATTATTTTTATTTAATTAAACCTTTATTTAACAAAGTAAAAGACCCATTGGGATCTTGACTTCTTTAACAAGGAGTGATCTGACCGCAGGACAGGCAGCTACTCAGATATATACACTAGGAGCAAATTAAAGAGCAACATTTAGGAGTTGAATATTATAAGGAGGATGTAAATGTATAATGTAAAAACTGTTTTATTTGTTTTGTCAGTTCTGCTGTTCTAAACATTGAGAAACGTTCGTTTGTTGAGTTCCTCTGTGTTAATATATTCCCCGCTTCTTTATTTGTCTCTTTTTATTTTTAAGATTAATGCTAAATCTTCTTATGTCAGGTTGGTTTGAATGAAAATGATTTCTCTCCCCTCCTTCCATGCATCCATTTATTTATTATTTATTAAGATTCAGTCTTTTACAGTTGGACAGACTTTTCTAGACGTTTTTGACCAATAATGAACAAAAACATAAACCTAAAATAAAAACAATTTATTGAATGAGGCACACAGACAAGGATTCTGGTTCCACTTTGCTCTCAGTGAAATTTATAAAGTGAAATAGAAATAATGCAAATGTCTGTTTGGTGCAAATATGAATGACTTTGAGGAATAAGTTTAACATCATGACTGTTTTATAGCCTTCAATTCAATGCATGAAGGAAATTATCCATGTGACAAATTATTGGGGAAAATTTTATAAAAGTTGGTGCAAATGTATAGAAGTGTGTATTTAATTTAGTTTCCTCGTGAACGTTGTCCTCTGACGGCCAGAATCAGTTGTAAAAAGGTGAAATATTCCGGCATTTATTGAGAAAACGTTTAAAAAGGGGGGAAAAATTGGCTCGTTTTCACAACTGATCTACTTGTAGATGAAATAGTTTTCAGAACGCTTGTTTCTCCTCAGTTTTACATGTTTAAGGTTTCCTTCCCTCCTCAGGTAGGGAGCGATGTCCTACTACTCGTCGTCCCGGAGCTCGTCCCGGGCCACCGACTGTAAAGTTTACGTCGGAGACCTCGGTAATGGCGCCGCCAAGGGGGAGCTGGAGCGCGCCTTCAGTTATTACGGCCCGCTGAGGACCGTGTGGGTGGCCAGGAACCCCCCCGGCTTCGCCTTCGTAGAGTTTGAGGACCCCCGAGATGCAGAAGATGCTGTGAAAGGCATGGACGGAAAGTAGGTCGCATCAAGCCTCTAGTGGGTTTCAGGTAGAACGCACAGATTGGGTTTTCGGTCACTGAACATGTGGCGCCTCTTTCCTCCCAGGATCTTGTGTGGTTCCCGTGTTCGCGTGGAGATGTCCACAGGAATGTCCCGGAAGGGCCGCGGGCGCCCCAGCCGGCGGCAGTTTGACCCCAACGATCGGTGTTACCAGTGCGGGGACCGGGGCCACTACGCCTACGACTGCTACCGCTACAGCAAGAGAGGCCGGCGCAGCAGCAGGTGAGCGACGGCTTTGCTTGGAGCGAGATTTGCTGTTGCGTGGCCCTCAGAGCTCAGGAGAAGGTTGGTGATCTGTTCTTCTCTGCCTCCCAGGTCACGCTCCAGGTCCCGGTCCCGCTCCAGGTCCAGATCTCGTGGCCGGCGCTACCGCTCTCAGTCCCGCAGCCGTAGCCGCAGCTACAGCAGGTATGTCGTGCAGAAACAGGCGGGCCCCTGGGATGGTTGACAAGTAAAGGCTGTGTGCAGAGCGTCAGGGTGGCGCTCTTTCTGTTTTATCACCACACACCACAGCCTGCCTCTGGGTCCCGTTAGAAACACTCCTGATGGGTCTGGAATACGTCTGGTCCTGTTGATCACGTCTGTCGGATCGCCGTCGCTTACTTTGGTCTCCCTCTGTTTTCCAGGAGCCGCCGCAGATCTCCATCATACTCCAGACGCAGAAGCAGGTGAGAGCAGATCTGAAGCCGGACGGCCGGTTGTCATCATTCTGTAAAACGAGCCACAGTTTTAATAAAAGCATTCCTTGTTTCGCTCTCATCAGGTCTGGGTCCCCAGCTCGCTCCAAGTCCAGGACCTCTGTGAGAAGGTATGCTGCGTTAGTCTCAGCGGGGAGAGTCTCAAATACTCTGCTAGTCTCAGAAACTACTGACCAGAGGGCTGACAGGGGTGTCCGGGTCCCCGCAGTCATTCAGGGAGTCGGCGGACCTTTCTTTGGGGCATCTAATGCTCCAGGATTGAAACCTGACCAACTAAAGCTCCCTCAGCAGCACTTGTCCCTTTCTTATCCATCTTAGAGTAAATCTAGAGTCCTACGGGTTACCTTTTAGTTTTCTGCCGGCGCTCCAGACTTGTTCGTCAGGCTCAGTGATGACAGCATTCCTGTTTAGTGCCGCTGCTCTGACCTCTTAACACTGCCGACTTTTATGACGGCGCATTTTTATTTTTCCACCGTTGACCTGAAATTGGTCTCTAGTTGGGATCCCTTCAGATTTCCTCTCTTCCAGATGTCGTTTTCCACAATCCCTTACATCAAGCTGTGGAGTTTTAACATCACAGCAGGTTTTATGACGCAGGAAAATCATTTGGCCTTCTGGGAAATGATGTGAGAAGAAATCCCCCAGTGAAAACAACTTGTTTTCTTGCAGTAAGCTTGTTTTAGAGTTAATTCAGCAAATATGTTGGGAGTTTTGCCAACAGGTGGATCAAATTGTTCTTCTGTTTCCAGATCAGATCAAATGTCTGATGGAGACAACTTCCTGGTGATGTGGTTTTAATCAGGGATTCCCCCCCCCCCAGGCTGTTTTCACGTTTGTTAAGCACCAGTATTTTGTTTTGTTTCGCCACGACTGCCACGGGCACCACAGCTGCTGCAAAATCTCAGCTGAACACCTTAGAGCTGGAGCTGGACACCAAAATGTGATTTAAATAGTTCTGGGTGCCACGTTAAAAGCCTTGTTTCTTTTTCAGTTGCCTAATTTAAAATTGATGTCCAAAGTCAGTGATGAAGGGCCTTTTAAACGGTTGATTTGCAGCAGTTTCACCATAAAGGTAACTTCAGATGGCTCTTAAGCACAGCTGGTCATCCTGGTCGTCAGGTAGATGAACGAATCCTGGACCAGGCTCCCATTTAAAGCCCTTCTTGAGCAGGTCAAAGGTCGGCTGAAAGGGACGGTCAAGCCTTCCTAAATATTGCAGGTTGTTTAAAAGCTGCTGTTCTGTGAGGCGTGTGGGCGCAACGTCTGCAGCATTTATGCTCCTCCAAAGTAGCACTATTCTCCGTGACACTAGGGGGCAGCACTGCACTTCTACGCCACGCGTACTACAGCCTACTACACATAGAAGTAGAAAACGTTTCCAACATTTAAGCTTCTTACTTTCTTCCAAAAGTGACGTCGATTTCTGTCCAGGAATTAACAACTTGTTTACGGTGATCTTAATGATCATAAAGATCTTTATGATCCGGGTCTGGCGGAGGTTTGATATTTACGAACCTCTGCCAGAAGGCGCGGTTGCTCGTCCGCCATGTTTTTCCGTTAGGACTGTCCTTGTCGTTGGGACGGTCCCCCTGGTGCGCTGAACGGAAACCTTTGACCTGGCAGAAGGACGTGGAAGCCGAAATTATGTAATATGGCTAATATGGCAAGACGATTTAACATTTAATCAGTAAGTTTAACTAGCCCGAATTACCGTTATAGAAATCTATACCTTCATTTTGACAAGTCATAATGTCACTGTGACTAGTATGAATTTAGATTTAACATATAACTAAAACTAAATTGCAGTTATTTTGAATGAATCACTAGGAAAATGTATGTTGAAGATAATTAATATCCAGTCTAGCGATTAAATGTTAAAGGTCTTGCCATAGTATGTCTCACAGGCAGACAGGTGCTGCTGGTTCTGGCCTCCCTCGACCTCCGGGATGACGGGAGGGAAACATCCTCCAATCTAAAGGCCGAACCGTGGCGTATCTGCCAGTGTCAGACATTCACGTGGTGGGACGTGGCTCTGGCTGGAAACCATCCTGGTCCTTTCATGGCTCCAGTAAATGTCCGGCTCTGGCAGCGGTCGCTCTGCAGCTGGTTTGGTGGAGTAAAGGTGATCGGGTCCTGGTTAGGGGCCACGTTTAGAAGAAGGAAACCGGATCTCTGTTGGCACGGAGCAGAACTCGTCATTAATTGTTTGTTTTCTCTCAGTCGCTCTAGGTCCCGGTCTCGATCTGGCTCTGCTCCCAGGGGCCGCTCTGTGTCCCGTTCCCGCTCTCGCTCACCGTCTGCTAACCACAAGAGAGCCAGGTAAATCCTCAGCCTTATCATGTGTAGCAGCACAGGGGGGCGCGGGGTATGATAAATGTGTAACAGTTCTTCCTGCCATTGTCTTAGATTATATGTATGTAGCTTCACCGTAGGAGAAGACTAGAGAAACCATTTTATCTGCAAGGTTCAGGCCAGAGTCAGCCAGGTCAGGTGCTCCACTGTAGGTCTGCCTCCAGCCGGGGGCGGCCGTGCCGCTGCCAACCAACTCCCCCGTGGCGACGAGATGGACGATCCGAAGACGCTCCAGAGCTTCCTCAGCCTCAGTGGTGAACAGGGTGGGGTGAAGCAGGAGACCTGAGCTATTTGTCTGGTGCAGAGAGGGTTCAGTAGATGAACGATTGGACCTCCTGGGCTCTCTTTTCCGGATCCAACGGCCCAGCGCTGTCTGCTGCCCGCGATCCGGATCCCAACCGGCCGCCTTGATCCTGAAAAGAGAGCTCATGAAAGAGGATCTGTGCTCAGCCGCTGACCTTTACCCTCAGAGCAGCCATGACCCGGGTTCTCCTGCTCCTCCACGTTAGGTGGAGCCCCTTTTAACTAGTGATGAAGGCTAAGACAGTAAGAAATGTTAAAGATCAGAGACAGATGTTTTAGTTTGAAATTCCTTGTTGTGAATTTGGCCAGGTCAGGAGAGTCCAGCAGAGCTTTGCTAGGTGAGATCAGCTGAATCAGCAGCAGAGCTGTGACTTGCGGTGAACATCTTTGCAGAAGTTTTGTTTATTTTTCATATTTTCTTTAAAGCGTGTGGTGGGAGCTGAGCACTGCACAGACACCGCCGCTGATCCCAGGCCCAGGGTCTGCCAGCTGGCGGTGTGCACGTCCTGCGGGAGGGTGACTTAAGCGCTGACCTGAGATCAGCCTTCGCCTGCGCCTGACGTTAGACAGCGAGACAGAGGTCGACCTACCGACCGCACCCTCCCCTCAGTGAACGGATGACTGTCTGTTCAACCGACGCACGCGCTCAGACGAGATCAGCCCGCACACACATACAGTTGTTCTACTAGAGTCACCCGGCCAGCCTTCAGATCTACCAGAGGGCTGACCCGCGCAGATCAGAGCTCGGCCTTTAATAACCCAATACCTGCCAAGCAGACCCCCCACTGCCCGCCAGAGTTCTTCGCCTCTGACTTAGCTTCTGAAAGTGAGAGAAAGAGCTGACGAGAGATCAGTCTTCAAGAGCCTCCCGGCGCAGTGTCTCTCCGAGTTGTAGTCATCCGTCCTTCAGTCCTTTGATCCTTCGCTTCTCTGTACTTGTTGTTTCTGCCGCTGTCTCCAAAGGTAACCAAAAATCAACCCCCCTGACAAGCTCATGTTGATGGTGACAGGAAATGTTGAGCCTTAAAGCAGCATGCTGAGTGTGCAGATGTGTGGCTGAGTGTGGGAGTGACTGGACGGGTGAATGTGAGCAGCACAGACAGCCACATGAGAAGCTAAACGGCTTTTAATCACACATGCTGCCACAGCTTTTCTTTGTTACATCTCTTAGAATAAGGCAGATGATTGAGCTAGTGTGCCGTAACATGTGCTTATGTGGCTTATGTAACTTTGCAGGGCAGTTTTGTCTAGAGATTTAATGCAGACAATCCATAGCTGTGCTTGATCCATCTTCTCCTGTTGCAAGCTCATTTCTTTCCGTCTCTGTTTCAGTCGCTCCCGCTCAGCGAGTCCAAACCGAAGCCCCACGCCTGCAGACGTCTGAGCCCCTTCTCTCACCACTGTCCTAAACAGACACACACCCCCCCCCCCAACATCCTGTCTGTTTTTACAGCAGCTGTTTTTGTTTGGGTTTCTTTTTTTCTTTTTTTGGTCTTAGTTGGTCTTGTCTCTTATTTCCAGATTATTTTTTTACCTTCAGGACTGCCGTCTCCAGCTCCAGATCGTCTGGGATCAGAGACAGAAATATAAATGGTAGTTTTTTTTAAATGTTGCTGCTGTGTAAGTAATTATTTTTCAAAAGTGTAGGGCAGGTAGGATGCATCGCCTTTTAATACATTCGACTTTTAGCAGTAAAATTCAGTTCTTCCAGCACAACGGGGCGAAGTTCAGCTCAGACGTGGAAATCAGAAACGGGCCGAAGCGTCGACAGTCCTCGGCAAAACTTTCTCCGAGTTGTTGCTTTGGTGTTAAAATGTTTTCTTTGTGTCTCCCGTTCACACCAGCTGACAGGAATAGCTGCTGGTCTGCATGCCTCTGAATTAGTTTGTTTTTCTGCCCTTTTCCTTCATGTCGTCGCTGTGCTGAACGGATTCCCTTTGCGTTGGTTTAGCGGCTCTGACTGGATTTTAAAACACGATGCTCAAGTTGGGGCAGCTGGAGCGTTATTTTCTGTTCTCGGCTTTAGAAGTGAACGTGTGGCAGTTTTATTTTGGAATAAACATCTTCAACACCTCACGCTGTTGTCTTATTTCTTTTCATCAACAGGATTAGTGTTGATATCTCTGAATGCACCAGGTTCAGTGGTATTGTGCTAATTTTATATTTCAGACAGATGCTTAAACCTTGTACATGTGCTGCTGGTACTAAACACAGTGCTTGTAGGGCTAATAAAAGCTCTTCAGTGTCGATTGATCTTTGCTATGAACCAAGGCACGAAACTTCAGTTCCAAGTTTGAAAGATTTCTAAATATTCTCAACGACCAGATTAACGGTGAGCGATGGAACCAACGTGTTTCTTCAAACACTTGCAGCAATTTCCTTAAAGCGGCCTGTATAGCAAGTTATTTTCAGATGCAAATCATTACTAGTGCAAATATGTCTTGTTTTTAACATGGCAGCTATTGTGAAATATAATACGCATGGGAGACATACTAGACTTTGCTGGCAGTGGCAACCATGTGCTGCTGGAATGTTGAAAGGATGCCACATTGTTAAAATGTCTAAGCCTTGTTGTGATATTGGTTTAAATTGTCAAGATGCTGGTCCTTTGTGTTTTATTTTATTTTGCTCATGTTATTTATAAAGAAATTAGAACCATAGTCCTGCCATGCGGTCCCAAAAGTATTACCAAATTTAGAGATGAGCACTGAGACCAAAGACCTGAAAACTATTAGTTATTGACCTAAATTTAATCTGCATTGCGGTGCTAATTAGGTAGAATAAATGCTAATCCTTTTTTTCCTGTAGGTTGGGTTAAGGTGCAGCTCATCTTAAACGCTGTGGCCGGAGTTCGGCACCAAAACCAGGAAAAATTATCTTCTCATAGTGGCTCGTTGGGTGTAAACCATGGAGACCCATCGGGTCATCAAAGGTCTGTTTAGACTTTTACAGGACAAGAACAAAACAGACGGAAGCTAAATTTAATTTCTACATTTCTTAAGACTGGAATCAAGCCAATGAAAACGTAAGCTGTGCATAAACGGCTACTTTAAGTCATGATTACTGTAGTATACTCAACTTATCACGGCAATCGTGTCTATGAATCTCTTGTTTTTAGTTTATTTTTTCCTCGTATGCATAAGCACCGTCATTTACCTTTATGCATAAGTAGTGTTAAATAAATTAGTTTTACCTAAAAACCTTCAGTCTTGTCCTTTCGTACCAAGTGAAAGTACAAAAGTGACAACAGCCTAAATGACATTGCTGGATTCAAGCGTCTGGGGCACACAAACTACAAACCCGCCCCACGTCTCGTCTCCTATTGGCTCACCTCAAAGACCGACAGCTCCCTGCGCCTATCAGAGCGCGTCGCGTGAGTACAAGGGGCGTAGCGACGCATGCCTCGTTTTTCATGAGTTTTCCGTCCATTTCAGTTGAGCGTTCTTTTTTACCGGGACAACATGGCTACTGCAGCGAGCCGTTACTACAGCGAAGACGGCAGGGCAACAAAACGACAGAAAATCGACGGAATGGCGGTGAGTCCGCGTCGAAACGCTTGCGCGGAAACCGCCTTTTACTTTCAGAACAACCGAATCCAAGTCTGCTGGTGTGGTTTATGTATATTTTTTTAGCTTTTTTTTTAAGCACTTTTAATTCATTGATGCGCGCGCCTGGAAACCGTTGTTCCACCGCACGCCTCGTTTTAAAGCGGGATTAGCTTTACGTCTTTGTAACGCTGGCCCATGTAACCCGGTCCAAACTTCAGCAGTTTGACCCAACTTGTGCTTCGTGGGCAGTTCGCTCTGAACGGGACCCGGAGAGGGCCTCGTCTCCGGGTCCTCGTCTCCACCACCCCCCCACCCCCCCGTCGGGCCTCGTCTGAGCCCGGCTTTGTTCTAGTACCGGTAACACTAGCATGGCTCGCTTCGGCTAACAGACCGTTTAGCTAATCGGGCCCAGGGCTGTTTATTTCGTATCCACCCCCCCCCCCCTACTTTAGCTCGGATTAAACAGTGACACAAAAGCGTAGTGCGGGTTGTAAACGGGCCCAGACGGAGCAGCTGGTTCCCCTTCCCCCAGCGAGGGGCAAACCCAGCCCCAGCAGCCCGGTTCCGCTCCCAATGCCACCCCGCTGTTCGCTATCTCATTCTGGGTGTAGGGGTCCAGCCAGTAAGGTAGAACCGGTCTGATGAGGACCTCTTGTTTTCTCCCCCCACCCCACAGGGATACGAAGACCCACACAAGACCCTCCCCTCGGTGGTGGTCCATGTCCGGGGGCTGATGGACGGAGTGACCGAGGCCGACCTTGTGGAGGCCTTGCAGGAGTTTGGAGCCATCAGGTAAAGCAGTTGATAGCAGTGCGGCGTGAGGACTCCCAGCTGGAGCTGATCTGCCACATCTCTGTGGAAACACACGAACATGCATGTTTCAATGAAATATCCCTGACGTCTAGCTGGTGCCGACTGCATCTCTAAACCATCTTTAATCCTAGGCTTTGGTTCAGGGTGTTGGGTTTATATCTGCGTCAGGTGAGCAACTCTGCAGGTGAGCCGCCTGCGTTTCTTAAAGGTTGTGGCCAGAACGGAGAAGCCGGGGAACACTGTGGATCAACCACATGTCAGATGGGTCGTTTGCTGCTGCTTGTTGACCGAGTTTCTGCTGTCAGACGGACGGCCTTGTGTCATTTAGGGAGACTTTCAGCAGAGCCAGGTTGACTCGGTGTGTTTCCCCTGCTATGAAACCCTGCCAGGAAGGGCAGAGCTTTCTGCATGGAGCTGCAGGATGGTGACCGTGTCACAGTATTTATATCGGCCGCCCCGATGTTCAAACCCAGATGTCCGTTAATCACCGGTTAACGTTCTGAGCGTTGTTTAAGGAAAACTTTGATCTGTCTTCCTGTCTGTCTCCACCTTGCAGCCTCTGTCTAAGGCATTGCTGCGCGCCTCACTCACACACCGTAGTTTGTTTTTCTCCGGTTCTCGACTAATCTGGGCATTCGCTATATGTCCCCAACGATGTCCGTGGGGAAAAGTACAATTCAGACCCGCGTTTTCCCAAACGTTTAGTGTGGAATAATATGCTCCCTAGAACCTAAAGTGGTTTAAAAAAAATGCAAACAATGGATAAAGTCATGAGCAGCTGAACACAAACATCGTCGCAAGGAACTACAGCACGTCTACAAGTTAACTCGTTCATAAACGCTTAATAGTTAAAGGGCGCCGCTTATTAAGCTTACATTTAACTATGTTTTATGCATCCTGGATAAATCTGTCGCAACTTCTTGTTGGATGAGCTGAATCTTTGTCAGCCGTGGTCAGTTGACGGGACTCTAACTGGCACAAAGTAGGGATGCAATCAAACATTCGACTTAATTAGATCAGTTTGTTCCATCAGATTAACTGATAACTTCCGCTTAGACGGCCCCTCTTTTAGTGTTAGTGTGGCTGTCATTCAGCAGAGAACGCTGCCGGTCATTCTATAGTGGAGCCAGACTGTCATGGCGGAAGCAACACCAAGCGGCCCCAGCGAAGTCCGGCGTGGGATTGTTTTTGCACCGTTTAATGACAAGGACGCAAAAAGCCC
Organism: Fundulus diaphanus; assembly: GCA_037039145.1. NCBI lineage: Eukaryota > Metazoa > Chordata > Actinopteri > Cyprinodontiformes > Fundulidae > Fundulus > Fundulus diaphanus. The sequence goes on along the minus strand of CM073124.1, from coordinate 4,872,465 downwards.
TTCCAGCGGTTCTGTCTTTAAATAGGAACCCCCAACAATGTCCTTAAGTTAACGGCTGAATAGCTCCCAGTCAGCCAGGCTGCATGGCGGAGCGGCAGCAACATCTCAACCAAAACTCACTGCGTTGCTCAGAAGGCGAGGATGTGATGACAGAAGCGAAGAGAGTTACGGTTGAAAAAAAAATGTTGCTTATTCTGTCATTATTTAATACAGGCGGCACAATAAGCTGCTAAAATCATAATGATGTGCCTCTTTTAAAATTTAGCATATTGTAAAAAATAAATAAAACACCCCTTCATGTTATGTAAGAGAAAACTAGGGTTCTTAAGAAAATGGCCGCTTCTCAATTAATGGGGAGTTGATTAGGTCAACTTTAGATGAACTCAGTAATGGATAACTGGCATCTTTAGCATAAACTGTTTAATAGGTAAAGTAAACTTTACTCTCCTAAAACAGAATTATTTGCGTCAGTCTGCAGTTACTGTTTTAAGTTTCTAATATATTTAACCTTGTGGATAAGTTGGCTGTTTAAACTTGGCCTTAAACCTTGATCTGTCTTCAGTTACCTTGAAATGACCCGACTGACTTGATTTTTGACTCCTTTGAACATTCAGTAGATAAGAGAAAAATGCGTCTGAACTCTGCGAGCTCCACTATCACCTCCATCTGCCTCTGAGGCACATGCAGTGCTACGTAAACATTTGTTTGTCGTTTTATCAGCAGCAGGTTCAGCAGTTGCTTTTATTGTCATGATGACGTTTTCTAACCTCTTTAGAATCGCTCATGATCTTACAGAAGGAGGCATGTTTTCACCAACACACGTCTGTTTACTCACAGCAGAGGCGTTTTCTAGCCTTTGCTCTCTGAAAAAGTGTTGGTGTTTCAGGAAGCTGCTGTTACTTTCGTCCTGGGATCCTTCTTAAGGAAACGTTTCTCATTTACAGTTAGGCCCAGAAATATTGTGGCTCTGCATGCCGCCACGCTGGATATGAAATGAAACGACTACAATGTAAACATACGTCACAGGAGGTGAATGTCATGACATATTTTTAATAATGCACCAGGTTAGTGTCCCTTTTGATTTAAGTGTCTTTGAATAGAAACAGCAGCTGCAGATATTTTCTGGGTCTGTTTGGGCTTTCTGCCCGACTCCCTGAATGTTTGTGAAAACATTCAGGGAGTCGGTTTGGTCCTCACAGCCGCCACCGTTACTTTATTCATTTGTTGTTAAGTGTTAATATGATACTGGTGGGCGACTGTGGCTTGATGGGTTGAATAGTCATCTGGCAATCAGAAGGTTGTGGGTTCGATTCCAGCTTCCCCTTGCCACATGTCGATGTGTCCCTGGGCAAGGCACTTAACTCCAAGTTGCCTACCGAGCTACGTCTCGGTGTATAAACCAGTTCATTGTTATTGTTTTGATTCGGGTTTTTCGCGCATGCGCGCCGGACTGGTTGGCAAAAGACGAACACAAAGGCGGACGCAAACAGAGAAACTGACGAGTTCTCCACGTATTTTTCTTCTTTAGATAACGTATCACAAGATCGTTTTAAGACTAAGTTGATGGTTGATGGTATCAGACTGCCAGATCCACACAGCAAAAGCCTGAAGGGACGGAGCGAGTCTGTGAAATGCTGCCAAGCGTTCAGTACCGCGACATATACAGCTACCTTATAAACACGCAGGCCAGTACACACGAGAGAGCATAGAAGCATGAAACCACTGGACGGCTACAATTATATTATATCTGGACATAGGCTCCAGCAACGCCCGCGACGCCATGAGGGATTAAGCGGGTCAGAACATGGATGGATGGATGTTCAGACCCACCCGGTAGGTTAAAAAAAACAGTTCACTACGGATTATTTTGGTGTTTTTGTCTTGTTAAAATTGGTGGGGGTGTCGGCGACATTGCAGCTTAACACAGAAGTACTAGCGCCCGTGAACGGGGGCGTAATGCAGCTGCTGCTGCTGCAGCAGCTGCATTACGCCCCCGTTCACGGGCGTAATGCAGCTGCTGCTGCTGCAGCGCATCGATTCCGCTTCTCCCGGCACCGTCTAGCGATCGCCACCTCCCCTCCGCCGCTATTCAAGTAGAACAATGACTAGAGCAGAATTAAGTTGTATTTACCGGAGATGAAGTGTAGACAGCGTATTCTGTTGTGGTATGATGGATCCCCCAGTCCATTGGGAGTGTCTGCCTGCGCTCTTTTCATTGAAAATATCCATTTCTTTCTTCGTCCTTCGGGAAACGACAGAAACGTACATCCAACGATTTGGAATGCCTCTGTGTGCAACCGGGAGCACAACAAGTGGTAGGCATTGTTTAGATTCCAAAAGTAAACTAACTAAAAATACGCTCTAAATCACCCGTTTTGTCATTTAGTAGACGAGAACAGTGGTGTTTTTGCCAACCACCGTGACCCAGATGTAGCGCTGATGTCACGCGTGAACTGGTCTATAAATGTGTGCGTTAGTGAGAGTGACTGGGTGAATGTGGCTATAGTGTTCAGCGCTTTGGGTGGTCAGCATGACTGGAAAAGCTATACAAGTTCAGTCCATTTAGTATCAATATGTTGCGTAATTACAGTCATGACATTCAGTTAACAGCTACAAAATGTTTAATACCAGCGATTCAATTTGAGAATCAAAAAAGAATCGGTTCTAAATCTTGAGAATCGGAATCGATTCTTGAAATGTGAATCGATGCCCAGCCCTAGTTTACAGACGCAATTCATTTTATCTAATGGTGCTACCAGGACATAAAATAAACGTCTGGCCTGGAGAGCCGGATGTGTTTATCTGCTCTCTGATTGGCTGTTATGTTCTGCAGCTGGTTGATGGATTGAAGTCTTGATCTTTGGTCCCTGCAGTGGGAACGCACCTGGTGAGCAGGTAACCTGCGCCTGCTTACTGGTCTCCTCTGGTCTTAGTTACTCCTCACTCTCACATTAAGCTTCGAAAATGCACATTTGTTCACCTCAAGTTGGATTTAAATGGTGCTGAAGAAGTCGTGCCGTGTTCAGCTGACTGTCCTTTAGATGTTTTTCTCCGTTGGCGCCTGATTCAGTAAAAGCCGGTTAATAAGCATCCACAGAAGCCCGGTGTCCTGCAGGTCCAGGGTAGGAATCCACTGCTCTGATGAACGTAACGCGTCCCTACGCCAAGCGCTCACCACTGTAAAACTGACTTATCGCTGGTTGTTCTGGAGAACAGGCCAGCCGCCATCGCTCCATGTCCCGATCAGGACACGATGTCCAGATGGCGTCTCTAGAGTCTAGCCTGACTTCCTGATGTTTACCCGCGGAGCTTTATTCCGTTTTCTCTTTCAGTTACGTGGTGGTGATGCCCAACAAGCGGCAGGCGCTGGTGGAGTACGAGGACATGAACGGCTCGTCCACAGCGGTCACCTACGCTGCAGACAACCAGGTCTATATCGCCGGACACCCCGCCTTCATCAACTACTCCACCAGCAAGAAGATTTCCAGGCCGGGCGACTCGGACGACTCCAGGAGCGTCAACAACGTTCTCCTCTTCACCATCATGAACCCCATCTATCCCATCACCACGGTGAGACCAGACGGCAGCAGCCCGGCCGCCGGTGACCAGGAGACGCTAGAGATATCCGTCCGTTTATGCCTCGCAGTTATCTCTCCATTCTGCATCAGATTAGTTCTCCTGGCGTCATGAGCGACACTTTAAAGTGATTCCTGTCGTAGGGCGGGGCGACAGGACGAAGGATTTTACTACAGCGGTGGACTGGGAAACGTAATAAGTCAATTTTAATAACTCTGCGTTCTTGAAGTGGCGCTGAAACGTTGAAATAAGATAAAGAAACACTTCCAGCAAGTGGAGCAGCACGCTTGACTGATTCTGGCTCCTGATGTAGATTAAGATCGTAGGTGGAGCAGAAACACTTTGTTCTCGTCAGGCTCACGTCGCCAGGAAAGAAAATCAGTGGATTATTTACCTCAACTTCAAATATTAATACAGCCTAAATGATTGATATAAAGGGAGCCACAAATTATACACCTACAAGAAAATCAGTGTAAGGTCATTTTTAGAAGGATAGGTGAAGCTAATTCTGGCTAAAAGTTGTTTTAATGAACATATCAGTTATTTCAATAACTCCCACCATCCCATCATTAACTGCAAATGTTGATTATAGCCAATTGATGCTTTAGTTGATTAAGGTTAAACATAATAACTTAGATCTGGACCTGATTAAACTGTATTTTGATACTTCATCTTGATTTGCTGCCACGTCCTCCTTATGCCTGTCAGGTTACACCTAAAGACACGTAATCAATGTCGGATGAGTGCAGTGTGAGAATTCAGCTTTAATTCATAAATAACGCTCACATCCAGGGTCCGAAATTAACACTCGCCACTCGCCAAATGTGAGTAAATTTCCCGTTTGGCGAGTGAATTTGAGAGGGCTAGCTGCCACATGGCGAGTAAATCTTTGTACCAAATAAATTAAAAATAAAATAAAAATAACAAAGCCCATCTGGGCTGCGGATGATCCGTTCACAGAGCTCAGTCTGGACCCGCCTTCTGCGGAGCTGGTTCAGCTTCTTTCACATCTGTCGCTTCATGCATGCTCAGTATGAGGGATTGCTGCAAAGCCATGGACAATGCAGACGACTCTCCCTGTGGCTCTACGGTTCTCCAGGAGTGAATGCTGTTTGTCGGGACTTTGATGCAATCAACTGGTTTCCTTATATAGGAACATTTTTGACCAATCTGTATATGATTGAACTTAACTTTGTAAAGTGCCTTGAGATGACATGTTTCATGAATTGAATCTTATTTCTGGGGAGAGTGGCTCCCAGATAAAGCCTTTATTCAAAACCAGTCATGGCTGAACGCTGGATCATAAAACAGATCTGCTAACCAGATTTGATTAATTCTGCATTTAACTACGTGCGCTCCGAGGGAAGGGAGGAGAGAGGTGCAGTTGGTGCCTTAGCGCTGTAACTGCGCCTCTCTCCTCCCTTCCCTCGGAGCCAGGTGCTTTTGTCAGCGACCAGCCTTCAAAACGTGAATCACTGCGTTTAATGTCCTTCCACTCGTACCAAAATGTCCCAATTAAAATCAATAGGAGAGTCAGTAGCTATGTTTAATGCTCTTTTGTATTTAACGACACAGAACCAGTGGTGCTTCGGTGGGCTGCTGCCTTGCGCTTGAATTCAGGTGCACAAAATTACGTTACATGTAATATAGGTGCGGACTTTTTAAGGAACTTGTAACATCAGGGGCTTCAGCTCAGACCCCATTATTCATTCTCTTCCCTCTAAAGGAGCCCTTTACAGTCTTCATTTATGCATTTTCCCCACTGTTTATCCCTCGCGCGCAGCGCACGAGGGTAAAATCCAGCAGCTGGATCAGCGTAAAGCCTCAGCGTGAACCCCTGCGTGCTTTAAGTGTTGCAGCTGAGAGAAAAATGTTGAACCGTATAGGCTTGATAAAACTCTGCCTCATTCACAAATTAGACCAACACGGATAGAATAATGATAATCTGTAGTGTTTTTTTATTGCCTGGATGTAAATGTGATCATTCTTATTGTGCCTTTTATAATCAACTCCAATATTTTCTTATTAAAGTCAGGAAACAAAGATTTCTCTTCCAGGGTCCAGCCAGTCATGCCCCCAACCACGCCCCCCGAAAATTAACATAATCTCACTTTTAATTTTTGATAAAAAATTGAGGTCTGGTCAGGATTAATATTTTGGCCGGTAAAAAAATATGCCTGGCCGGTTGATTTTTACATCTACCGGCCAACTTGGCCGGTGAATCAGGAAGTTAATTTCGCACACTGCTCACATCACTCATGCGTTGACCTTTTACAGCGACTCTCTTTTGCTAACTCGCTTTTTCTGCAGCATCATCAACATTGTTTATTTTTGTTATGGTCTAATATTAATTCTATCTCGTGGGAAATGCGCACTTCCTGTTTCCTGCCGTTGCCATGGTGAATCTCGTTACCTGCGTTCCATTGATGTGTGTTTTTACGCTCGGGCTGAGCTCAGGGTTGATTAGCTGCTGAGTTTAGCTACCTGATGGGAATCACCTGATCTGAAACTGAAAACCTGAGGATGACGGCGTGAGGCAGAACTACTCAGGGTAGCTCATTGATATTTAATGGATATTTAATATTTAAAAATAATACGTAGGCAGATATACAACAGCTGTTCATATGGACAAAATATAAAGATCTGAAAGCTGGCTGACAGCCGGTGCTCTTAAATCAGTATTGATTGAATTTGGGGTTCTTAACATCACCAGCTCTGTAAATGTAGTAGATTTTAAAAAATGCAGATGTTATAAAATTAGACTTGTTTGGAAATTTTTCATCTTTTAAAATGTTTTTTTTTTTTTTATAAGAAATAAAAAAAAATGTCCCTGAGAAAGCAGCCGTACATTAGCTGTTTGTTGCTTTTATAAAACGTGTCACTCTCCTTTTCCCAATGCCGAAGAACATGACCTTGTTTACGCCTCCACCCAGAACTCAGCGGTATGTTGGGTATTGTCCGGTGAATATCAGCCCAAACAGCTGATATCAGGACAACAGTTGAAACTTATTTGCTTACAACTCTGATTTTTCCTCATGATTTGATGGCACAACAATATTATCTCATGATATTAAGGATCCCTGGATCAATGTGAGCTTCTGTGCTTTCTGTGTCTCTGCTCTGTCTTCTCTAAGCCCCAGTGGGTCGAGGCAGATGAGCGTTCACACTGAGCCTGGTTCTGGTTCTGCTGGAGGTTCTCCTCCCTGTTAAAGGGGAGTTTTCCTCTCCACTGTCGCTTCATGCATGCTCAGTATGAGGGATTGCTGCAAAGCCATCAACAATGCAGACGACTGTCCACTGTGGCTCTACGCTCTTTCAGGAGGAGTGAATGCTGCTTGGAGAGACTTGATGCAACCTGCTGGGTTTCCTTAGAGAGGAAACTTTCTGACCAACCAGGAGGATCTGATGGAGTCTGACTTTGGAAAGAGCCTTGAGATGACGTGATGTGAATTGGCGCTAAATAAATTGACTAAATTTAGCCTGTGGGTTAAAAATTAGGATCGCGGAGGTTCTGTCACATTCTATTAAACTTCAACACCCTGAGGTAAATCTCAGATCAGCTTTCTTCAGATTTTACACGTTTTCATGCTTCAAAACAGCAAACGTCATTTCCGGGTTTTGCTGAATATTCAACGTGTGTCTGTGGTGCTGAAGCAGGGAAACTTGTTAAACGGGCCGTGCAGAGCAGGGCTGTACGACACGGCTCTAGACGAGTGACGTGAGGAAGAGAGCGATCAGATTATCTGATGACTGTCGGCGTTTTATTTCTGTTTCAAACTGAGATCTTGTTTCTGAGATCACACCGATGAACTGTTTTCGCTTTTCTGTTCTCTCCTCCCCTCCTTCTGCAGGATGTCCTCTACACCATCTGCAACAACTGTGGACCTGTGCAGAGAATCGTCATCTTCCGGAAGAACGGCGTCCAGGCCATGGTTGAATATCCTTCCAGTGTTAAAGTCTCTGAGATTTAAAGTGTTTGCCTGCGGGTCAGTTGGGGGCGATGGAGTGGACAAAGTGGCCGGATTCGTTTCGTGCTTACAGGAAATCAGTTTGTCTTTCTTCCTCGTTGCCTCCTTAACCGCCAACACATTCGACTCTGTGCAGAGCGCACAGCGGGCCAAGGCGTCGCTCAACGGCGCAGACATTTACTCCGGCTGCTGTACTCTGAAGATCGAGTACGCTAAGGTACAACCGCAGTACGGGACGCCAGTCTTCACCAGCTGCAGATGCATTAAAGTCCGTTGATCTGCCGCTCAGTTCCGCTGTTTTAATTACGTACTGACGTCCATGTATAAACTGCCATGTTTGTAGAGGTGCTAGATGTTAGCAGAAGTTACCGGCTTTGATAAGCCACTGAATCAAACCCATTCACAAGGTTAACGGTCTTACTGAAGCTGCTTTGAAAAGACCAGGATGTCTGGCCTCTGGGGGCGTAGAGAGTGGGCGAACAGGTGTGAAGTTTAGCTTCCGCCGCTGCTGCATGTTCCATTGTGCAGGTTTCACTTATATAAGCATCCATTGTTAAAACTCTTGGTGACTTTTAGAAAGACTGAGTTCCTCAAGTAGACATTAGATGTCGTCATACAGATAAAATGAAGACTGAGGGTGGATTACTAACTAGTTTAATCTGGTGGATCACCAATGACCGTCTCAAAGGAACCAGACCGAGACAGAACCTATTACTGGGCTGTCTGTTAAGCTAATATCAGCTAGCGCTAGCTTACAGCTCTTGGGTTGCAACTTCACTGATGCACATGAACTTTATGTTGCTGAAACATCCGTGTCGTACTGTTAGCTTAGCACGTAGCACCGTTACGCTACATGCTAACAGTGCTGCATGCAATGTTAGCATGTAGCATAACATGCTAACAGTGCTGCATGCAATGGTAGCATGTTGCATAACATGCTAACAGTGCTACATTCACTGTTAGCATGTAGCATAACATGCTAACAGTGCTACATTCACTGTTAGCATGTAGCATAACATGCTAGCGGTAGTACAACTGAGGCTAAAACCAAGGTGACAGCTGTTGTTGAGCTGATCTCTGTGTTTATGCAGCCAGTCGGGTCTCTGGTCTCACCTGATGCCGACGATCAGGGTGATGGGATGGATGGAGCCTGCCAGAGGCTACAGAAGGCCTGACACTAGAGTGGAGGTCCGCCTTCCAGCAGGACAACCACCCTGAACATGTAGCCAGATATTATGGGATCAGAGCAGATTCGTCTGCTCTGATCGGGTCTGAAGGTTTTATTTCAGATATAAACTGTTTCTCATTGTTTCCACAGCCGACCCGCCTGAACGTGTTCAAGAATGACCAGGACACCTGGGACTACACCAACCCCAATCTGGGGGGTCCAGGTAACCCCTCCTAGACACATTACTTACCGAGTTCACCTGACAAGCCCATCACTGCTGACATGGAGGCCCCCCTAGTCTTTACAGACCGTACCACTAGTCCTGGGGGGCTTTGTTTGCCTCTTCATAACAACCTCATTAATAATGACAATTTGTGTGGCTTTCACACTGACCAGGGGTCACACAGGAGGGACACGGGGGTCAGAGTTACCGCCACTCTGCTGGGACGTGCAGGAACGCGCTTGCAGCCAGAAAGAAAACAACCTGGAGCGTGTCGATAGATATTAGTTTTGCTTTTTGAAGGGTGTGTAATATGTCGTTGGATTGGAACGTGCTTTGGCGTGCGAGTATCTGGAGGCTAGTATTGTTCATGCTGGTGGCATGCAGTCTTTCTGGTTTGATAATGTTTATGGTAAACGTTTTTACGATCCACTTTTTTTTAATATAATTCAAATGTTTCAAGGAGATGCTGAAGCATTTTTGCTTTCCTTGGCAAAGACACAGCTTGGTTGGTTTTAACCCTCCTAATAGCCGAGGATTGGAGTCGCCTCGCACAAAAGCTCCAAGTCATAGTAGTGAATTATTACATGGTTCCAGTTATTGTTACATATTTACTATAGATGGCCCTGAAATGCTTTTTTTTTTTTTTTTTTCAAAATGGAACAAACCCAGTGACTATTTCTCCATCCGGTGATCACTGCAGCCTTCTGGTTATAAAGCGTCGCGTGTTTTAAAATCTGCCATCAGCATTGATTTAGTTTGTGCCTCATTTATTATGTTTATATAATGTGTCACACCATCAGTTTCATTAGACTTGGCAAATATGCATCAGTTTAAAGGGATCCACGGTTAGTTTTAACAATAAACTTCATTTAGGACAAATCTATTTTGGATGTAAAAACAACACAGTAAAAACACTGTAAAGTGTTTAGTTTTATACATTTTAATGAAATTTAGTCATGGACATCGGCATGTTGTTTACAGTGCAGTGGATTGTGGGTAAAAGACGTACATTAGGTCCGGTCGTCCGTTAACCCTTGTTCAGGGTCTGGTCTTAGGTCCGGGGGGGGGGGGTCATGCAGCAGGGTTTGAAACATCAGGCGGTCGCTTGCTGCCGCGCCGACTTTCTGTTTCTTTGTATAAAAGGAGTCGATCTCAAAAAGGACTAACGGTCAGACTTTAGTTTTTATGCCAAAGATAAAATCTGTGAACTTGAAGGTTTTCCTGCTGACTCAGCAGGACGGTGGAGGGCTGGTTGCTGCTCCGTAGATCAGAAGCAGGCTGGCCGTTCACTTCCTGTTTCTGGCTTCTGGTTCCAGTCCAGTGAGTCTGAGCGGCGCTCAGGAATCCTCTGAGGAGTGTTTTTCTTTCTGCTTGCCACCGGCGTTCCTGCGTCCCTCGCTGCTCCACCTCCGCGTAGTTCATGGAAACCACTGGAGACTGATTCTGGTCTTTTCCGCTGTGGCGTCCAGTGAAGCAGCTTCACTTCGCCTCAGAAACACAAAAAAAACCCAAAAGCTTGGTTTTGTGGAGGTTTAGTCGGGGAACAGAGGCATGGACCAGCATCAGTGGCTGTGGTCTGAGCTGCAGGGACAGGTGGACTCCTCCCTCAGTGAGGACACAAGCACGCTCACACAGACGGCCAAACCCGCCCAGAAACAAGGAGGCGCCCTACAAGACACCGTCCACGCACCACCCAGTAGGACTGATTCTCATTCCTCGCCGCTGAGCCACCGCCGGGGGGGCGCGTGGGGAGTTTTGGGCACTGAGCTACACTTGGTCCCTCCCCGCCGAAGCAGGACACACCTCGCATCTCCAACGTCCCGCCGGACGGAGCCTCGCACCAGAGGACGCACGGCTCCACCCGACAGCCACCGACGCACACTGATACAAACCCATCGCCGTCACATTTTAAGGCTGCGACACATTCCACCATCACCCGATCCAACCAACACCAAGCCGAAGACAGGACACTGCCGACACCCCCACCAGCACACCACGCCCACTCAGGCCCATTCTGCCTCCCTCACATTCCCCCTCATGGATCTCTTTCTTTTTTTTTCTTTTTTTTTTGTTTCCTCCTCTTTCTGCATCTTCTCTTCTTCTCCCCTTCCATTTTTTTTATTTTGTCCTGCTAAATGTTTAGATTTATTTATTTTTTCCTTGTTCCCTGCAGTCCTTTCTCTCTAGAACCTGTGTAACGCCTTCCATGTAATGCAGGTTTGGCAATTTGCGGCTAAGAGGGGCCGCCGTCCCATCTGAGCTGTGCTCTGTGGCCCAAGCAGGACTTTCCTCTAAAATGCCCGCCGGCCGGCCAGCCCAGCAATGAGCAATCCTACTGTATAAAAGCCCGAATGAGAGGCGGGGCGAAGAGGCGCTCCCTCCCCACAGGAGGAGGAGGAGGAGCGCGTGGATGAAATGAAGTGAGTGGAGAGTGAGGGATCTGCTTCAGCTAGTGCCTCCCCGTGTTGTTGGACCTGCAGTAAGTACTCCGAGACCCTCCTCGGAAAGTAGCTGCACAGCACCACATGACCACCGCCCCCCCCACCACCTCCTCAACAGCTCAACAGACAAGGCACACACCTCCTCACACACCATTCATGCTGTACTTTGTGAACCCAGCCGATGACTGATTCCCACTCAGGCTTCCCCGTTCGGATGTACCGATCCGTGCGCCGCTAGCCGTTCAGCACATTTGACCCGCCGCCCCGACACTTAGCCGGCTTGTTGTCATGTTTGGCTTGTGAACGTGTGACGGTGAATAACATGGCTTCCACTCTGATTGTTGTACCTGTACAGATGGTGATGCAGAGGGCAATGGGAGCGGTGCAGGTGTGTGTGAGCGTCCTCACCTCTTCTCTGTAAACCATCCGTCACCCGTCTGTTTGAGAGATCCTCCCCTTGTTTCACCTGTTGGGCTCCCCTTCAGACCTGGCGCCCACATCCGACCCAAACGGGCCGTTCAGCTCCAGGTTCTGACCCGACTGAAGCGTCTTTAGATTTAGTCGTTTTGAACTGTTAATCTGGGTAGGGCTGGACGATGTAGAGGAAAAAACGGCAATAAAATAGAAATATTGATCGATATCAATAATTATCAACAAATTCAGAACATATATTTTTGAACTGAACTTTATGAGCTTTCCGCATCATTATTTTTGCTCTGCCAACGTTGCTGAACTTTTATAATCAGTTTAAATTTAAATGTGCATAACTGAACGTTTACTGCAGTTTTGCAGCATTATTATTTTGCACTATAAACATGGTGGAACATTCTTGACTTTTTTTAAAAACTGTTTTTCTCCTACGTTCTTATCACTGCTGCACTTTATATTGTAATGTTATTTTATTTCAGTTGCAATTTCATTACACTGTCGTAAGCTGTAGGCAACATTATTTTGTTTTATATGCACTCTGTAGATATATGACAATAGTTTGTCTAAGTTAAGTGCAGCCCCGCCATTTTATGCTGTTGCTTAGCAACCTATTTTTAGATAGACACAAACTCTTAATTCAAACTAAACCCTTTATTCAACCAACTTTTTACCAAAACTAAGTTTTTAAAACAGAAAAAAGAACGCGTGCTCTCTGAACTCTGAAGGGGCGGAGCTTGGTTCCTGGATCTGCGTTGTGATTGGTTGGGGGGGTGTACTGATGTAATATTAACCTATATAGTTAGAATGTAAAAAGGAAAACTGTTATTGTATTGAACTTTTTATTGAGCCTTTGGTTCTATAGATCAACAAATATCGTTATTTAATTATCGTCCGGCCCTAAATCTGAATGAAATGAGATTTTAGAATCAGTTTCATGAATCAACGAAGGAGGCGGCTCCTAAAAGAACGGCACCAAAGTTCTAATGGAGCATTTTGGGTCAGTTGCTCAGTAGGAGGATCATCGGTGCCGCGTCATGAAGGAACCCAGCAGACGGGCCAGGGAGGAAGTTGTGGTCCGGCTTAAAGTTGAGCTCTGATCCGTCCGTCATCCGTCCTGGAGAGAAGGTGGACCTCCTGCAGAGCCCCCAGGACACGGAGGTCCACCTGAAGGAGAGCCTGAATCAGAAGCAGCCAGGAGGCCTGCGGCGACTCTGGAGGAGCTGCACAGACCCACAGCTCACACGGCAGACTGTGCAACAGAACCAGAACATCTGGACTCAGACTCGTAGTCGGTCCCTTCCAGGCAGTTTTTGTAGACTTTGGGTTTAATCCAAGCCACACTTGTCAGCGCCGGTTGTTCTCTGCCGCCCGCTGGAGTGGAGCGCATGTCGGTGCCAGGTCTGAATGCAGCCGTAGATCATCTGCATCCACCTCATCCCTCAGGTCTCCTGCTAGTCCACGTCAGGTTAGGGTAGAAGGTCCGGTCGCAGAGGGTCCAGCTCCTGGAGACGCTGCAGTTCATGCCTCCCTCCTCGTCGCTCTGAGCAGCGCTGAGAGCGATGAGGAGGGAGGGATCCTGCTGAGCCTCTTAGATGATCTCACAGCATGTCTGTAGACCGGGACGCTGCTTTTTAGCCTCATTGTGTGGAGCTCCGCCCTCCTGCTGCCGTTGGTGCTAACGCATCTCCTCCTCCTCTTTCTGCCTCCTGTTCCCATAGAAGACGTCAATGCCAACCCCAACAAGCGCCAGAGGCAGCCCGCTCTGCTCGGGGACCATCCTCCGGAGTACGGTGAGCTGCGTTCTGCTCCCCTCCCACAGTAGAAACCCCACCACCCTGTGGCCCTCAGGGGCCTTTAAGTCACTGCTGACGGGTTTAACTCTTGGTTTATGGCTCAGTTGAGGATTCCCCCCTAATTTTACCGTCTTTAACTCTGTTCCCTTTGCCTCTTCCTGTAGGCGGCGGCTACCATGGCTACGATGAGAGCTACGGGTCCCCTCCCTACGAGAGCCGCCGTATGGGTCCCCCGATGAGGGGCCGAGGAGGCAGAAGCTACGGGCCGTCGTACGGGCCTCCTCCCCCGCCTCCAGGCGAGTACGGCGCCCACGCCGACTCCCCGGTGGTCATGGCGTACGGGCTGGACACGGCTAAGATGAACGCGGACCGGGTCTTCAACATCTTCTGCCTCTATGGAAACATAGAGCGGGTCAGTACCTTCAGTACCGTCAGAGGGCCGATCCATCGGTGGGGAGACCTGTAGTCCAGATTATGTCTGCTGGAGTTGGCCGTTTATTTACTTTGATCTAAAGATGTTTTAACATCGTTTTATTAAAGCTTACAGTAGTTTTTGGGAACTCGTGTACAACATGAACAGAAGGCGGTGTGATTTACTGGTTAGGGCTGGACGATAATTTAATAACAATACATATCCATCTATAGACGTATATCAATGATAGAATGTAAAAAGGAAAACTATTTACATCATTACATCCTCCCAGCCAATCGCAATGCAGACCCAGGAACCAAGCTCCGCCCCCTTCAAAGAGCTCAGAGAGCACGCGTTTTTTTTTTTTTTTTTTTTTTTTTTTTTTTTTAAAAACAGTTTTGGTATAAAAATTGGTTGAATAAAGGGTTGTTCGAGTTCAGGATTTGTTCTTTATCTAAAAATAAGTCACTAACCGCATAAAATGGGCAGAGCTGCACTTAAAATCTGTTTTGAATTTCTTGATAATTATCTTATGTAATTTCAATATGATTTCTATTTTATCGTTATATATATAAAATCGTCCAGCCCTATGACTGGAATCAGATAGACTAGAAGTTGCATTGGAACCATGATTCCTTTGTTTTTCAATTCAATTTTATTTATATAGCGCCAATTCATGAAACATGTCATCTCGAGGCACTTTACAAAGTTAAGTTCAATCAGATTATACAGATTGGTCAAAAATGTTCCTATATAAGGAAACCAGTTGATTGCATCAAAGTCCCGACAAGCAGCATTCACTCCTGGGGAACCGTAGAGCTACAGGGAGAGTCGTCTGCATTGTACATGGCTTTGCAGCAATCCCTCATACTGAGCAAGCATGAAGCGACAGTGGGAAGAAAAACCACCCATTAACGGGAAGGGAAAACCTCTAGCAGAACCAGAACCAGGCTCAGTATGAACGGTCATCTGCCTCGACCGACTGGGGGTTACAGAAGACAGAGCAGAGACACAACAAGAGAGACAAAAAGCACAGAAGCAAACATTGATCTAGTAATCTGTTCTACATTAGATGGTAATAGCGGGTGAGCCGTCTTCACTGGATGATGTCAAAGTTAACAGAACGTCAGACCAGGTGTACCTACTATGAAGATAAAAGAGAGAGAACAGAAAGTTAAAGCAGAAATGACAACACGTAATGCATAATTGAAGAACAGTAGAACTCAGCAGAGTGAGAGAATTAGACCCTGATGTCCTCCAGCAGCCTAAGCCTATAGCAGCAAAACTATAGAGGTAGCTCAGGGTAACATGAGCCACTCTAGCTATAAGCTTTGTCAAAAAGGAAGGTTTTAAGATTAGTCTTAAAAGTAGACGGGGTGTCTGCCTCACGGACCAAAACTGGGAGTTGGTTCCACAGGAGAGGAGCCTGATAGCTAAAGGATCTGCCTCCCATTCTACTTTTAGAGACTCTAGGAACCACCAGCAGACCTGCAGTCTGAGAGCGAAGTGCTCTGTTAGGAACATACGGGGTAATCAGAGCTCTGATATATGATGGAGCTTGATTATTAAGGGCTTTATACGTGAGAAGGAGAATTTTAAATTCTATTCTTGATTTAACAGGAAGCCAATGAAGGGAAGCTAAAATTGGAGAAATATGATCCCTCTTGTTGATTTTCATCAGAACTCTTGCTGCAGCATTTTGGATCAGCTGAAGGCTTTGAACTGCATTTTGTGGACTTCCTGATAGTAAAGAATTACAATAGTCCAGCCTCACGTAGAATGTACCTCCTGTCTCCCTCCTCGGGACAAAGCCAGGAGGACGGGAGCCGTCTCTGGAGCCGCTGGCTAACCTGGCCTCTCTCTGCGTTCCGCTCCTGACTCCGACAGGTGAAGTTCATGAAGAGCAAGCCCGGCGCCGCTATGGTGGAGATGGGAGACTGCTACGCCGTGGACCGGGCCATCACACACCTCAACAACAACTTCCTGTTTGGCCAGAAGCTCAACGTGTGGTGAGTTCTCTCTGCGGGCCCAGGTTCTGTGACCATGTTCTGGGTCGGGTCTTCGTCTGAAGCGCTGGTTTCCTCCTCCGGCAGCGTGTCCAAGCAGCAGGCCATCGTTCCGGGTCAGTGCTACGAGTTGGAGGACGGCACCAGCAGCTTCAAGGACTTCCACGGCTCCCGCAACAACCGCTTCGCCTCCCCGGAGCAGGCGGCCAAGAACCGGATCCAGCACCCGAGCAACGTGTTGCACTTCTTCAACGCCCAGCCAGACGTCACCCCGGAGATCTTCTCTCAGGTGGGTAGAGAACAACATGGCCGCCTTCTCCTGCAGCGTCACAGTTTGGGCTCTTTCCCCTTAACGAGTCTTTGCCGTGAATATTTTTGCAGATTTGTGAAGAGCTCGGGGTCAAGAGTCCAGTCAACGTCAAACTGTTCACAGGAAAAAGTAAGAACATGGAAGCAGTCAGACTAAATGTTTTCCAGGTTTCTGACGCCTTTAGAGAAGAATCCAGGTAGAAATGTTTCTGAACCGCTGCTTCCCGCCAACAGATGGCGCCGCTCCCAGTGACCGCAGCGCCTCTGGTCTCATGGAATGGGAGTCGATCAACGACGCCATGGAAGCGCTGGCTCTGATGAACCACTACCAAATGAAAAACCCAGGTGTGGGGGGGCAGGCGAGCAAAGGGTCAACAAAGGGTTTGTCTAGATCACACACCTCTATAACTTCTCTCTGATGTTCCCCTCTGCTGGTCCCTGGGGTCTCCCACGCCGGTCCTCAGGGGCCAGAGTCTGTCGGTTAGTGTGTGAAGGAACCTCTGAGCTGCTGGATAAACACGGCGAACATTTTAGGTCCTTCCTCTACGTTTACGTCTCCCGTCGTGCTGCCAGCAGAAAATCTAGATCCAGGGTCTGAAATTAACAGACGCCAGATGGGAGTAAATATTCCGTCTGGCTAGCTAGCTGCCACATGGCGACTAAATGTTTGCACCAAAGAAATCGTGTTTTTCAGTCATTTGGGCGGATGATTCTTTGTTCCTCTGCTTTCTGTTCATATGACGACAAACACTCGCACATGTGACGTGAGAACAGCAGCAGCTACGTCACGTCCGTTTGCTAACAAGTAGCGTTTAGCTCAAACTGATTACGTAGCGGGATTACCATATTGTAATTTCACACAATCCAAGACTAAAAACTAGGGCTGGGCGATATAGAAAAAAATCTTATCGATAAAAAAAAATGCATATTGATTGATATCGATAATTATTGAAAATATTTAAAACCATATTTTATGTGCAGCTCTGCCTGGACTTTTTATGATATTGCTAAATTATTTAATTTTAATAAAGAACACAAACACAGAATTCCAATTAAATCTTTATTTAACCAACTTTTTTAACCATAACAGCATTTTTTTAAGAAAAATAACTTAAGAGACCTGAGTTATGTTATTAAATAAAGACTTTATTATTAAATAAAGACCTAAATAAATATACCAAATAAATAAAATAGCCTATTTAGGTGGGAATACACTAGTTACTTCTCAGGTTTCATAGTTGAGAGGCTGACGCAGGGCTGAGGTTGTGGCGTGTAAGGACACAGGCTGCAGCTCATTTTGCACTGATTCTCTGAACTCGTTGTACAATTTAGGGAGCGCTGTTAGAGAAAAACTTGCGTCCCGGAACTTTATATCGCGGACTTTATACCTCGCGGAGTGGCGAGTAGTTGTTTGAAGCCAGGTTTTTTAACTGCAGACAACAGCAGCATGCCCGCGGTGTCGCGCGGAGCTGCACAGCTCGCGCAGCAGCGTGTGCGGAGTGAGCGGCTTACGTGATGAAACAAGTTGGTTGCGTTAGCAGACTTTGTTTTTACCGGTTCCTTGCAAGTTTTACAAATCACTGGTTTATTTCTGTCAGGCTGGTGAACTAGTAAAACCCCGTTTCCTCCGCCGCTCCTTGCTGGGACATATTCACATGCTCTGTGTTGTGGTTTGAGAGGGCGGGGCTTAGTGACGACGTGCCTGGGTCCGCGATTACGATTGGTCGAGAGGAAGTAGTGAACTAATATGATAGGCCGAAAGGAAGGAAGGAAAACTGTTTCTATCGAACTTTTATCGACCCTATTTTTTTCCTATCGCGCCACACGTCTATCGATCGATATATATTGTTATTGAATTATCGTCCAGCCCTACTAAAAACTGACATTTAATCTGGTAGATCAATTTATTAAATTGCACAGCTGCAACCACAACCGGCTGAATAACGTGGATCATATCTGGTAGGATGAATGGATATTTAGCAGGAGTGAGTTAGAATTATTATTTTGGCCGGTAAAAAAATATACATCTACCAGCCAACATGGCCGGTGAATCAGGAAGTTGATTTCAGACACTTTTGTAGATCAGCTTTCAGTTTCCTCTGTCCAGAAACACTCCGGCTGGTAGCAACTTTTCTGCCTCTAGCGTTGCACCAGCAGGTTGTGGTTCGCTGACAGAGAAACACGAGTAGCAGGAGTTGCGTCAGGGATTCCCCCGTGGAGCATTAGAAGCTGAACGGCCATCTTTCTGAGAGCTGAACTGTAGGAGGGCAGATCTGGTACGTCTGCAGGACCGTGGTGGAACCGGGTCTGGGTTTCATTTAGCTTTGAAGTTCTCTGGTTGTTCCTTTTTTCCCCAGATAAAGCTGCATTCTGCTGAATTTCATCCATGCTCTGCTGTGTAGACAAAGTCCTGACCCTGTGGCGTGCTCCTTCTGGTTCCAGGTGGTCCGTACCCCTACACGCTAAAGCTGTGCTTCTCCACCGTCCAGCACGCCAACTGAGAGCAGGTCCGGGTCCAGAGGATGGAGGTCGTGCCCCTGGAGTCCAGGAACGGCGTGTTCACACCGAGTCCCAGCAGCTGCTCGTCACGCTCCTCAATTAAACGACCTGATCCGTATTTGGAACGAAGCCGTTGGTGCGACGAGCGTTTAAATTTCACATTTGTGGCCCAGATGTGGTTCAGAGCGTCGGTTTCTGTGTGTCCACACCATTAAGTTGTCCGTTTGACATTTTGTATTACGACGTGGTCACCTGATGTGAGAACTGGTTTTATGGTCAGACGGCTGGAGATGCCTTTATAAACTTTTATTATATCGTTAGTTTTTTTTTCTTTAATTACTGACAGTTTAGTTCTGTGTGTTCAAACATGATGTGCAGTTGGAGAAATGTTTTGTTCTAAGAAAATAAAGGAAAACCCTCTGAAGGCTGCGTGTCTTTCCTAACCCGTCCTGCGGTGTTTCTGGGACCCGGCGGTTAAACCCAGAGGAACCAGAGCGTGGTTCTGTTGGAGAACGACCCGTTAACATCAAGCCGTGTCAAACTCTTTTCTATATGGGGCCACTTTGGCATCATGAAGCCATTAAAAGGGCCGGTTGCTCCTATAGATGATACTTTTGATTTCATAATTCATTTCAGTTCATATAGAAATATATTTAAAAAATCATAATAACATAAAAGTAGCACCTTAGGCCCAGTTTATACAGTTTATCTGTAAAAAAAAAAGTCTATCTGGGTGAGTTACACGTTAAACTCATTCTGCTTCACTTTTTCCCCTGGAGATTTCCTGTTTTTAATGTGTTGAGGACATCTAGTGGCAGCCTGCTGTTACTACACAGTAAAAAAAATGTAGCCTCTTTAAACAATTTAAATTTATATATGCCTCTACTTCATGACGTATGCCTTTTTTGGCTCTGAAGGGCCGGATAAATAGCCTTGACTGGCCAGATTCGGCCCGCAGATCTTGGGTTTGACACGTGATGTAGAGCAACTCATCCTAAAGGATCTAATGCACTTCTACCCTCCTCTTCATCAGCCTCAGTTTCTCCTGGCCAGCTCTACAGCGCATCTTCATGAGCTGGACATATTTTCTAGAAAGTTTTCATAAATGGTAAAATTATCCAGATTTTATTTATCACAACTAGGAGCTTTCTGGTCCTAATGATCTTAGGACGTTAGAAATGTTAATCACTTGTAAATGAAAACTAAAGATCTTTCAAGTGCAGGATTTTAATATATGGGAAGGATGGAGGAACATTGAACAGCACCGTCCACAAGACTGGGTCAACAGGTCAGGAGGTGGAGGGGTCATGGTGTGGGGATGTTTTCTGGCATCACTTCTGGTTTAAAAAAAAAAATCTTTTTCTGTTCGTCTAGTTTAAGCCAAACATTTTCACTTAGGATGAATCCAATCTGGCTCATTTCACAGCCTCCACCGCCAGAACTGTTCAATGCATGCTGCAAACTCAGCTGGTACTCCTCAGGAAGATTAAAGGACTTTGTTGTCCCCTTCGTACCGCTGAATGAATTCAGAGGTTCCATGCTTTGGTGTTGTTGACGCCAAATTCTGACTCTACCATCCAAATGTGGCAGCAGAAATGAAGACTCATGAAACCAGAAAACGGGTTTACAATCTTCTATTGTCCAGTTTTGGTGATCCTGTGTGAATTGTAGCTTCAGTTTCCTGTTCTTAGCTGACCAGAGTGGTAGCCAGTGTGGTCTTCTGCTGCTGTAGCCCATCCACCTCAAGGTCTGACGTGTTGTACGTTCAGAGACGCTGTTCTGCAGACCTTGGTTGTATCAAGTGGTTAATTGAGTTACTGTTACCTTCCTATCAGCTCCAACTAGTCTGGTCTTTCTCCTCTGACCTCTGGCATCAACAAGAACCTCCACAGAACCGGCACTCACTGGATATTCTCTCTTTTTCAAACTGTTCTCTGTGAACCCTAGGGATGGTTGTGGGTAAAAATCCCAGTAGATTAGCAGTTTCTGAAATACTCAGACCAGCCCGCCTGGCACCAACAACCATGCCACGTTCAAAGTTACTTAATTCACCTTTCTTTCCCATTCTGATGCTTGGTTTGAACTGCAGCAGCTCGTCTCGACCACGTCTACATGCCTAAATGCACTGAGTTGCTGCCATGTGATTGGCTGATTAGAAATTTAGCATTAATGAGCAGTGGAGCGGTGTACCTAATAAAGTGGCCGGTAAGTGCAAAACTCTCCATCATGGAATGGTGGCAAGTAGAAAGTACTTGCTGAGAGAAAGCCATAGAAAGTCCTGGTTGCAGTTTGTCACAACCCGTGTAGAAAACATGGCAGCCATTTGTTTGCTTGTTTATTAGTTTATCTGGGAGGAACAAAGCACAAAATACGTTATTCTTTCAAAGAAAAGATGCTTTGTACCAGATTTAACTATTGCTAATTTCCATCTGCTGTCCCTGGGCATGTTTACAACATTAAAACAACACATTACATTGTAAAATGACATTCAAAATATTATGCCTTATATTTGTACAACATGAGTAACATTTTTAAGTTAAAAGGAGATCATGAATTGTAAAAAATCAATAAAAACAGCACTTGCAGTTAAGTAGATAAATATTATCAGTAAGATTTTACCTGGATTGATGCAGACAGTTGATTTTCACTTAAATATTTCTGTAAGTTTTTAGAAAAAGTTTTCAAGTCAGCAGACAGCTTCAGACTGACTGGGAGCAGATTCTAATGTTTGATGGCTATGAAAAGGCTTGAGGAAGTGACACTGTTAACAAAAGCGTCAATTTGTGAATGGGAAGAAACAACATTGCTGCCATCTGCAGGGCATTTCTGTGATACTAAGGACATAAAAGGAGGACAGACTCTTTAAAAGTTGTTACATCGTTGTTAGATAATGATTTGCTGTAATGACACCTTCCTTCGTAGGTGGAGAACTTGATTAAATGAAACTATTTAAGTATTTTAAAAATACTTATGGACATTGTTCGGGGTTATGATGCTAATATACTTGGGTTATATACAGGGTTATACTGGAAACACAGGTATTTCTTTACAATCAATACCATATGTCAGCAGCACCTGGGCCACAGTATGAAGGCAAGAACGCGTAGGTCTGCATATAGTTTTCACAAACCCAGCGAAGCTAAGATGGCATTAAATGCCGCATTTAGGGTGTCACTTTCAACATGAATGTTAAAAGCCCCACTATAATAACTGACAGTATGCCTTTGCATCATCTTGTTACTGAAAAGTGCTATATAAATAAACTTACCTTACCTCAGGCATCTGGGTCCTGGTAACCACAAACTGGTTTAAATCGGAGCCAACCGGACTTTCACTCAGTTATTTGGGAGTCGTCAGTTCTGGTATCTCTGGTAGCTGTAGTTGAAGCGCTGCTGTTTTTAAGCACAGGGAAGGCCATCCTTCTAGGTGCAGTCAAAGTCAGATGCAAAACAACAACCCACCCATCACTCACTTTGGTCATTAGAGGCCATTGTTTGGTCTTAGTTGAGCTGTTTACCTGAAGCACCGAATAATGCCGATATGATTTCAGGTAGAGCATTTGATGTCCCCTGTTGTGGGACACTGACTGGTAAACATTTGACTATGGTCGTTGGTATCACTAATGCAAAAACTAGTCCATGCAGTTCTTACTTCAAGGCTGGACTATTGTAATTCTTTACTATCAGGAAGTCCACAAAATGCAGTTCGAAGTCTTCAGCTGATCCAAAATGCTGCAGCAAGAGTTCTGATGAAAATCAACAAGAGGGATCATATTTCTCCAATTTTAGCTTCCCTTCATTGGCTTCCTGTTAAATCAAGAATAGAATTTAAAATTCTTCTTCTAACGTATAAAGCCCTTAATAATCAAGCTCCATCATATATCAGAGCTCTGATTACCCCGTATGTTCCTAACAGAGCACTTCGCTCTCAGACTGCAGGTCTGCTGGTGGTTCCTAGAGTCTCTAAAAGTAGAATGGGAGGCAGATCCTTTAGCTATCAGGCTCCTCTCCTGTGGAACCAACTCCCAGTTTTGGTCCGTGACGCAGACACCCTATCTACTTTTAAGACTAATCTTAAAACTTTCCTTTCTGACAAAGCTTCTAGTCAGAGTGGCTCATGTTACCCTGAGCTACCTCTATAGTTATGCTGCTATAGGCTTAGGCTACTGGAGGACATCAGGATCTAATTTTCTCACTCTACTGATTTGTACTGTTCTCCATTCTGAATTGTTTGTTGTTATTTCAGCTTTTAACTTTTTGTTCTCTCTCTTTTTTCTCTTCATAGAAGGTACACCTGGTCTGGCGTTCTGTTAGCTGTGACATCATCCAGGGGAGGCAGATCATCCTCTATTACCATCTAACATAGAAAGTACTCCTGGGTCAATGTGAGCTTCTGAGCTTTCTGTGTCTCTGCTCTGTCTTCTCTAAGCCCCAGTGGGTCGAGGCAGATGAGCGTTCACACTGAGCCTGGTTCTGGTTCTGCTGGAGGTTCTCCTCCCTGTTAAAGGGGAGTTTTCCTCTCCACTGTCGCTTCATGCATGCTCAGTATGAGGGATTGCTGCAAAGCCATCAACAATGCAGACGACTGTCCACTGTGGCTCTACGCTCTTTCAGGAGGAGTGAATGCTGCTTGGAGAGACTTGATGCAACCTGCTGGGTTTCCTTAGAGAGGAAACTTTCTGACCAACCTGGAGGATCTGATGGAATCTGACTTTGGAAAGAGCCTTGAGATGATGTGTGATGTGAATTGACGCTATATACATAAAATTAAATCTAACTGAATGAATACCACATTTCTGACTATGGAACAATTACCAGAGTCAAGCCAGAGTGATTCCAAAGGAAGAGCAACAGAATAAACTAACATTTTAGATGCAGCTCACTGGAGGGTTGTGCTGTTTTTAGAAAGGGCTGGAGGCCACATGTGGTGCTAGGGGTCACCCACCTGGTGGCTACGGGCACCAGGTGGGTGACCCCTGCTCTAGATGTTTACAACTGGAGACTAACTGCAGCTACACTCTGCTTTGACAAGAAATCCCCAAAACCCAGACGAGTCCTCAGGATGTGACGTTTGACAGCTGCCGTCTGAGACGTTTAAACTAAAATGTCAGCTCTCTGTTTTCTGTTTGTGTTTTGCATAGCTGCGAACTTCCTGTTTGACATGTTTTTTTCTTCCAGGTGTGTCCGGGCACCTGGGGATCTGGTCCGTCCCAGCGTCATTGTCTGACCACGGCTCTGTGGACGCTCAGGTGCGTGTTTGTGTCCTGCTGCGGCCCCAGTTGCTTCAGGTGATCTGTGTGAGGCTCGCTGCGTGTTTGCTCAGTAATCACCAGCTCAACCTGTCTGATGGGTGTGGGCCGGCCCAGAGCCGACTTGTGCAGATATGAAAAGAAATCCTGCTCAGTCTTGAGAGACGTGGGGGAACTCTGCTTCTTCTCCGCTTTCTGAGCGAACAAAAGAGCCCAGCGGATCCCAGAGCCTCAGCGAGGCGAGCCCGGCACCGAGGGACGGAGGAAGGATCAGGAGGGGAAGCCAGGAGCGAGGAGCAGAATGTGAAGTAACCTGAGGGGAGATTCTTGTGCTGCCGTTCGACAGATGGGCCTGAGATTCTAATGTGGCATTTCAGGCTCTGGGATGTTCAAGACGTTGCTGTGTTTCTCAGCGTCACGCTCTGTGTGTGTCACCTCAGTAAGTTTCTGTTGTTTTCCTTGATTTGCACTGCTGCCCCGTACGTGGCCCGCCGGTTCAGGGACTCCAGCTGAAGGAGCCGGACCGACACTTTCTGACGCCGTGTCTGTTGATCTGCTGGTTAGACTGAAGCAAGTCAGGTTAAAGAAGCCAGAAAGGCTTTGAAAATGTAACCTTCCCGGCCTTAAGAGTCTCCATATCCTACAGAAGAAAGGGTGAGAATCGAAGGTTTAATGTTTAATCAACTGGCTTTCTGCTCGGCGGGGACTGAAATGCCTCTCCTGTGCTTCATTAAATAAACACATACCAGCAGAACCTGAAGGTTCACTGCCTGCCATGTTTGAATGCTGAACCGAGCGCTGGGAGCCTGGAGCCAGTTTGACCAGTTTTGTGGCCCCGGCAGCAGAGAGCAGAGCAGAGCCTCTGTGGAGCCCAGGCAGAGCGACTGGGGCTGCTCTGGCTGCGTGCTCAAATATTGGCCTTTTTATGGCGGTGCGCGGGTCGTTCACCCAGGAGCTGCAGCTGTAACCGCTGCCATATAACGACTGAACTGTAGAACAGAGAGAAAGGTGAAGGTGATTCTTTGAACGGGTTTTAAACCAGAGCTGCTCGTCTGCTTGAAGAGTTTTTGACCGACTCTAAAGACGTTTCATGGTGGTCATATTAATCTGGAGATTTATTTGGAGCCGTTCATTTTTTTTTTCCAGGCTGAATGGCTCCACAACATAGAAATTCAAGGATTTTATGAAAAGTTAAAGTTACTGTTGACCTTTTGGGTTAAATACTTTTAACCCTTATATTTTGTTGAAAAAAAATTACATTGATTATGTTGCGGGTCATTTTGTAAGTGCATGCAAAACAGTCAAGAAAACAGGTTAAACCAATAACCAATTTATTTTAGATTACTTAAACATTTAGTCAAGTGACAAACAATACATTTTAATTCCAACACTTTATTTAAGAACTATTTTGTTTAAGCTCTTAACTTTTTACACACAACTTTTCTTTTAAACTTTACCTTTAACATCCGCAATGTAGGCTACTAAGATTTTGAACGTTCAACAATTTCAAAGTTCTCCACATGATGGGCAGAATGTTACTGTGTGCTTTCTGCAGATGTAATTCATACATTTCACACAAGAAGTAC
Organism: Fundulus diaphanus; assembly: GCA_037039145.1. NCBI lineage: Eukaryota > Metazoa > Chordata > Actinopteri > Cyprinodontiformes > Fundulidae > Fundulus > Fundulus diaphanus. Next base: position 4,846,807 of record CM073124.1, on the reverse strand, counting down.
TTGTTTTACTGTCCTCTCGGGAGGGACAGACCTGGCATCTTTTCCTCTTCTTTTCACCTGTCTCCACTTGATGTTGGTTGGGTGACCTGAGCTTGACCTTTTCAATTATAGCTGCTGCTGCTGGGGATCAAGCTGGCCTGGCTCGAGTCTGCATTCTGGGAGTCACAAGTGCTTTACCGAGTTCTTCCAGGAAAAGCCGACGTCGAAGCCTAATGTTAGCTCAGTTGTAAAGTGCGGTTTGGGATCGTTGTCGTGCTAGAACCCCAAACGGTGTCCAGTGGTTGCTTTGAGGTTGAAGTTTGGATCATTATTTCATCTATTTTGAGGAAAGTATCAACCCCACAGCATGATGTTGCCACCGCAATGCTTCACAGTTGGTTCAGTCTTCTCAGTAGGCCCAGTCTTTATCTCATCTAAGATTCTGGACATTTTCATTTAGGGGTGTACTAACTTTAGTTTCCAGAGGTTTACACATTAATGGCTGTGAGTTACTTTGAGGCCTCAGCAGATTTACACTGGTGCACAACACCAACTTTACATGGTGCCCAGGTGTCAGATCTTCAGTGTTATCCCATAAAATAGAATTAAATTTCCCACGTGGGGAAATATGGGCGTGAAGTGGCAACATGTAGTTAGTAATTCACCACAGTAACACACTAGATTATATGAATAAAAAAGTTAATTTAAAGTGACGTTGTAAAGCAGAAGGAGGAAAACATTTATTAACAGATAATACAGTATATTCAGATAAATAATAATATACAACTATATAATAAATATATATATTTACAGAATGTGTAGGGTTAACTCACTTTGGTGATATATTGTATATAAAAGTGCTCAGTAGCAACAGAATATTACACATGTTTATGAAATAATTTGTTAAAACTGACATTTTTATTTATGGTCCATTATAGTAAAAAAAACTCTCTCACTTTAAAATGTGAGATTATTTGGATTTAGTGGATTTAAATTTTTATGTGTAACGTAAAGCTGTAGACCTCCTCCTGCTCCAACAAGCTGGGTTGCTCCTTTCTGCACTGCGCAGATGGACCTCAGCAGAACGAATGTGAACACGTGTGGGTTCTGGTTGTGATTTTTACATCCTCTCCACGCCTTCTGTCTAAGCTGCAGCGATCTCCATCAGCTCGTCCCAGAGGAACCTGATCAGGTCGGTGCAGGAGGACGTTTTCTTCTCAGTGGATGTGACATGCTCCGGCGTCCCCACCATACAATGGACCTTCATGTCCGGAGCGGAGAGCTGCTCCATAGGGACCTGGCAGCCGGGGGCCTTCTCCAACATCTCTGCGGCCTACGGCAGCAGAGTGATGGCCTGCGACAACGGCTCCTTGGGCCTGTCGGACCTGCGGCTGCAGGACGGCGGCTACTACGTGGTCTCGGTCCAGGACCCGGCGGGGAACAGCCGGGATGTTGGCTTCGTCCTGAAGGTGAACGGTGAGTCCTCCAGGCTCTCTGAGCTGATGGTTGTTCTGCAACAGGACAGCTCCGGCTGCTCTGCTGGTAGAAACAGCAGGTCTTTCTGCAGGAGCACCGGCTGCTCAGGGGAAATCAGACGAAAAAGAGCCGGATCTAAACGAGACTGAACAAGTGGCCGGTCCGGCCTGCTGAACGATGAGCCTCAGTCAGAGTTTGTGGCATGGAGAGCAAATTAAAATTCAATTCAATTTTATTCATATAGCACCAATTAACATCACATCACATCTCAAGGCTCTTTCTAAAGTCAGACTCCATCAGATCCTCCAGGTTGGTCAGAAAGTTTCCTCTCTAAGGAAACCCAGCAGGTTGCATCAAGTCTCTCCAAGCAGCATTCACTCCTCCTGAAAGAGCGTAGAGCCACAGTGGACAGTCGTCTGCATTGTTGGTGGCTTTGCAGCAATCCCTCATACTGAGCATGCATGAAGCGACAGTGGAGAGGAAAACTCCCCTTTAACAGGGAGGAGAACCTCCAGCAGAACCAGAACCAGAACCAGGCTCAGTGTGAACGCTCATCTGCCTCGACCCACTGGGGCTTAGAGAAGACAGAGCAGAGACACAGAAAGCTCAGAAGCTCACATTGACCCAGGAGTACTTTCTATGTTAGATGGTAATAGAGGATGATCTGCCTCCCCTGGATGATGTCACAGCTAACAGAACGCCAGACCAGGTGTACCTTCTATGAAGAGAAAAATGACAGAGAACAAAAAGCTGAAATGACAATGACATCCTGTTGCAGCAGCCCTGCTAAAGGTAGTTAAAATAAACCTGTTACTGCAGCAGCGTCTCTTAATGAACAATCCCGTTTATTCAGGAGAAATAATTTGGTTTTGGTTTAACGATTCTGATGGTGAACATATTTCTGCAGTATTTACCCTCCAAGGTGATCAAAAAGACCGGGAGCTCCTGCTCCATGACCTCCTGTTTCTCTGGGGGTGTAAATATGCTGCAGCCACTCTTAAAGAAGGGAAAGACAGGAGAACATGTTGTTTAAGGGCCTTCATGGGTCAGGGAATGGAAACCAGACCTGCTCACCTGGACTAGACTGGAACAAAAGTTTTCCATAAGGTCTCCATAACAATCAGACGCCATCAACAGGCCAATAGTTTACTGAGGAGGCGAAGCATTTTCTGTCCTACCATCACAAATGTAAACATGCGGGGTTCAACTTTAACCATGTTCTGTGGTCAGACCAGACTAAGGCTGATCTTTTCAGGGCCAAACACACCAGGTGGGTCAGGGGTGCCTATTCCATGATACCCTGCAGCTTTTAGACGCATCCCCGCTCCAACACCTGAATCCCATCTGCTGTTATTCAGCCCTGCAGAGGAAGCGAGACATTCACCTGATTCAGGTGTGTTGGAGCAGGGATGCAGGATAGCATCTGAACAGGACTTTGGAGAGTGGCTCATGCCCACCGTTACGTACGGTGGAGGACTTTGATGCCGTGGGCCCGTGTGTCTCCTCAAAAAAGTCCTCAAGAACCCTGTTAGAGAGCGTTTTACATAAAACATGTGGTTGCTTTTCTGCCTCAAGACTGAAACTGGGTCCTGATTGGGCCGTTTAGAAGAATCGTGATCCATAACCGATGGACCCGCAGCTACAAACCGCCTCAGTTCACAGACCCGGGTCCTGTAGAGGAACCTGTGGGACCCGAGGAGTTCCTGACCGGGACGGAAAGAGTTAAATACGGGAGAGCCAACAGCTGACTGGTGATTTAAAGAAAAAGTTCAGGCGTTTAGTCAAAACCGTTATTTATTCAGACTTCCTTCTCCCAAAAAAGACGTTGAAAATTATTAAAAATAAGAATAAAGTAGCGGAATAAAATGTGAATTTATTAAAATAAAGAAGCCCTAATTTCCTTAATAAATGCTCAGCGTCTGAATGTTCTGCTCCTGGAAGAACGGCGCAGAACATGTGAGGTCGGGTCGGGTCTTCATGGACGGTGGTGTCAGGTGTTCTTTTTTTAAGTCAGACCCCACAGAGCGCTTATTAGTGGGTAATATGCTACCCTACAGTAGATGAGTCTCTAAGTGTTGTGAATCTGAAGCTCACAGGGCAGATGGACCAGTGTGTTCCTGCTGCAGCTCTGCAGGCAGACAGCAGGAACAAACCGCTGACCTCCGTCGCTCGTCTCCGTCAACGGTTGGTTGTTTTCACCCAAAACTGCTGCCAATGTTTGCTGTAAAGCTGCATCTGACTGAACGCTGCAAAAGAGCAACTAAAAGCAAGTCACATTCTCCTGAAATTGGTATATTTTTCCTTGATTTGAGCTAAATAAGACTATTTGACAATGGAGTATTTTTACCCCTAAAATAAGATCCTGCACTTGAAATAAGACGCTGGAGATGAATTGTTCTTATTTTAAGTGCAAATATCTAATTCCATTGTCAGATAGTCTTATTTAGCTGCTCAAATCAAGTAAAAATACACTGATTTGAAGAAAATTTCACTTACTTTTAGTTCCCTTTTTGCAGTGAATCAGCAGCAGTACCGGTGCCACCGTTCACGGTAAACGGACCTTCCCAGGCCGACAGATTCTCCCAAAACAGCTTAAGGCTTTTATTTAAATAAGCAGTGATGGGTCCAAACCTCAAAAACAGACACTGGAAGAGAGTTATGGGACGTAAAGCTCGATCAGGTAGGGAGGAAGGAGAGAACGAAAGGAGGTAAGGAAGGAAGGGAAAGGAGGCTTTTTGATGTTTAGGTCACAAGTTTAAATCAACATTTGTTTCTTCCCTTCAACAAAAACCTGAAGCTGGATCCGGGCCCTGAATGGAGAGCTGATTCTGGTGGTTCTGTGTGTTTTCGTCCTGCAGAGGTTCTGTATGAGGATCTCCAGTACCTGTCGGTCACCGCCTTGGCCCTGATGGTGGTGGCCGGCCTGCTGATGCTGACCGTGTGGCTGCTGCACAAGGCCTGCAGGAAGATACAGGCGAGCAGACGCAGGCGGCAGATGCCGGGTGAGGCCTTTACACACTCACCACGAAACTAAGATCAACCAACCAGAACCAGGGGTCCAGTTTGGTCCACATGCAGAAGGTAGATGGGATGCATGACTGGTTCAGTTTGCAGAGAGAGCGACGAGGTTATCGGGCCGTTGCTGAAGCATCAGACGGCCTTAGCGGCGCTGGTGGAAGACGGTTCTGGTTCTGGGTTAACGTGAATCTGGGTCGGACAGGATGGAAAACAGGCGTGACATTATGACCCAGTAGCAGTGAATAACTTGGACGATCTCTTCATCGAGGAACCGTTCACCGTCTGCAGGTGAACATTTGACCCGAAAGCCAGGAGGGTTTATGGGAGACAAACACTCTGATGGGTCCGAGAATGTCCAGAACCGCAGCTCTCGTGGCGTGGTTCTGGTCTGCATGGGGGGGACCCCGGGACACGAGGATCCAAGGCTGGCTCGATCCAACGGAACAGCTGGTTCTGAAGCAAAGGGTTGAGAACCGGACCACAGAACAACCCTCACACGGATGCCCAGGTGCGCCGCTTACCTGAGGAGAACGCATGGCGCCATCCGCGGTGTCCTGCTCAAACGGGTCAGAATCAAGCGGGCCTCACAACGTGCTGGACTGAAAGGTTCTGCTGCTGAGACCCTGGTGCCGCAGCAGAACCTTCAAGGGTCCGGTGGAGTCCCAGCCCCGACGGGTCAGAGCCGTTTCAGCGCTGCAGCTGGTCATAATGTTATGCCTGATTAGTGCATTTCACATTCAGAGCCAAGCTTGTGGATCTTGGTTTTATAGAGAACTGATCAGAACATCTTGTCACGTCGCGGGTCCAAAATAACCTTCATCACAGCAGAAAGGGAACCAAAAGTGAAATTTTCTTGAAATCAGTGAATTTGTCCTTGATTTGAGCAGCTAGATACGATTATCTGCCAATGGAATAAGATTTTTGCACTTCAAACAGGAAGAACTCATCTCCATTGTCTTAATATCAAGTGCAGTTTATCTAATTATCTTATTTTAGGGGTAAAAATACTCATTCCATTGGCAGATAATATTATTTAGCTGCTCAAATTAAAGACAAATTCACTCATTTCGTGAAAGGTTTACTTATTCGGTTCCTTTTGCAGTGCATTTTATTCGGATTTCATCAGATAGTCAAACACAATGAAGATCTGAAAATGAGTGAACTGGTCGCCTTTAGTCCGACGCCCTGAAATAAATCCAGTGCTGCCAATTAGGCCCCTAGTCCTCCTGTGGGTGATTCAAACTGTCTAAATGCAGCTGAGGGACTCAGAGGTTCTGCAGAACAACCGGCATCATGAGGACCAGCAGACCCAGCGGACGGGTCGGGGAGAAGTTCTGGATCCAGCAGGAGGAACCCTGAACACGCCGTTAAACACGGCGGCGGCAGCATCATGCTGTGGGGAAGCGTTTCTTCACAGGGAAGCAGGTCAGAGGTGATGAGGAGATGGATGGAGCTGAAACCTGTCGGAGGCACCAGGAGAACCGCCCGGCACCTACAGACAGATATTATGGGATGGCCTAGTCAAAGTCCCGGGGGTGCTAGACTTCTCTGCAATAAAACCCATGCATCACCTTCCTTTCACAGCAACGCTCCGCTGTGTCGGTCCTTCCCGCGGAATCCCGATCAAACCCAAGTTTTAGAGCATGACATAGTTTACGTTTTCTTCCGTCCCATTTGCTCTCTGCATGCAGACCAAACTAAACCACAACCGTCCTTCTGGTCTGGAAAGCTGTTTTTGTCTCTGTGCTTTAATTTATTTACCGTATTTATCAGACTATAAGGCGCACTTAAAATCCTTGAATCTTCTCAAAAATGTATGGAGCGCCTTATATCTGATTATCTTTGTGTTTACTGACTGATTTTATGTGGTACAATGTGTTAAAAATCTGTTAAAATGTGTAAGCATGACTAGTTAGCAACGAAGCCGTTCTGCTCAATGGATGTTAGGAGCATTACGGTACACTGTGTCACTACCTGAGGACCCCTGAGCTGTCTACCAGACTGCCTGACTGTAATGTATAAACTAGAAGTGCATTCATGTTAGGCAGCTGGAGTACGCGCTAGCAACAATAAACCTAGTAAGTTAATTCCACAGACATGAATACGTAGACGCCGCGTCCTCGGTTGAGAGGCGTGCCGACAGAGCGGCCATCTTAGGTCAGACCAAGCTGCAGTCAGACAGAATACAAGTCAATACAGGAAAATGTACTTTATGTTTTCAGACACTCTGAATCCGGTGAATTCTCACCCGATTTCCAGATAAATCAACTGACTGAAAACGTCACCCCTTTAGGGGCTACATGGGACCAATTGATTGAATTAAATTATTGTCTAACTTAATAAATAATTTCGATTTTGTATTGAAAGTAAGCAAACTTCCAGAGCTACGTCCCAGGAAGCCCGACTTTTACTCCGCTTATGGGTGCGCAAATAAAAGGACACTAGGAACCAGATCCTGGGGAATTACCTTCCATAAGTAAGATTTTATGATAGATCATCCTCATGCTTTACAGTTACAGTTTTCCGGCATAAACACAATATGTGCTAATGGGTAGCAGGGATGGAAGTAGAGAAAAGTACATTAAACACCAAAAAAAAACTAAATGGTCCTAAATTACTGGACAGACATGATTTGTGAGGGGGGGGGGGTAAAATATTGTACAGTTTTTACTATGATTTTGTAATGTATTTGATTCTAAGATGCGTTATTAGGTTTTTTGTTGTTGTTTTTTTTTCCCAGATTGCGGTTTGTATTATATAATTTTTAAATGCTGTTATGGGCACCTCTGCTCTCACTTATCTGTATATAGTTTTGCTCCTATTTAGATCAGTGCTGCTGTCTGTAGATCAGTGTCTGTGTATATAGCCTATATATATATATATATATATATATATATATATATATATATATATATATATATATATATATATATATATATATATATATATATTGGAAGAAAGAGAGAGATTTATGTGTGTATAATCTGTGTGTATATTAGATTAATATGTAACTGTAAAATATGTAAGTGCGTGTACATTTTTCATCCAGTTTGACTTCAGTTTAAATAGTTTTGGTTCTGAATAAATATGTGTAATCTGTCTGAAAGGTCACCAGCATTGTGAACATATGATTAAAATGAGATCTGAACTGCCTCCTATTCATTTTGACAGCAGCTGTCTGATCTGTGGTCTGACCCAAGATGGCCGCCCTGTAGGCACGTCGGCCTAGCGGCCGGCAGCATACAATGGGGCGTCTACGTATATGATGTCTATGGTTAATTCAATATAAAAGTTTTATTTTGGCCTTATGGTAGAAACAGGGCAGTGTAGTCCAGCTACTCTGTCCTCCTGACAGAGATGGATAGAGAGCTGTGGACGTGGAGGAGTGATATTACACACTTGGGGAGAATATTTAATGAGCCTTATGGTCTGAAAAAAAGGCCAGAGTGGCTCCAGACGCACGGCTGCTGCTACATGACGACGTTCTCATGTTTCTCCTTCTGCAGAACATGACGCCACAGAGCTGCAGCCTCTCTGATGAAGCACCGAGACCCGGCGGAGACTCCGCCCCCTACACCCCCCCCCCTGTAAATACGCGCCACCATGCTGGCGGGACGACCACGCAGCCCTTATTTATTGTCCGATTAAACCACAAGTGTGATGCTACCTCAGCTGCTGTGACGTTTATTTCCTCTGGAACCCGAAACAAATAAAAATAAAAGTAAAAAATCAGAGACAGGAAACAAGGAATCTAATAAAGTGTCTACTTGTCAGGAGACTTCGGGGTCAGAGCGCCGCCGTTCGACGTCTGACGGACAGCTGACCCTCCTGCAGGTAGAAGCCGTCCTAAAGTCAACAAGCGGCCGCATCAGGAGTCTCCTGAGAGAGAGTCTGGGGACCCGGGTACAGGGACCCGGGTCAGGGTCAGTTCTGTGGACCCGGGTCAGGTCTAGGGACACGGAGTGAGCGCAGCCATCAGCAGCTCCATCTTGTAGACAAAGTTGCGGCCCTCCATCTTGCTCCAGTTGACCTCCTTGTGCGGCCCCCTCAGCTGACTCCACTTGGTGTCCTGGACCACGTCGCTCTTCGGCAGCTCTTTGATCTGGCTGCGGGGGAACTGGACCAGAACCTTGCAGCCGCTCTCCGGGCCGTTGCGGACTAAAAAGGAAAAAGAGAACAGAAGCCGGGTTTAGATGGCTGATCTTCTTTCTTTGAGCCGCAGGAGCTCGGCGCCCGATGACACGCCGCCCCGGCAGCACGCCGCCCCGGCAGCACGCCGCCCCGGCAGCACGCCGCCCCGGCATTGCTCCTCACACTGAGAACAAATCGGGCAACTTTTGCTGAATATTTCGTGACAAAACTTCCAAAAACCTAAAGGAACAGATGTGCAGGTTGGATTTTTCTTTTATGTTTGTATCATTTTTGTATTTTTCAGCCCAAACTCAGGACAAAAACTTTAAACATTACAGTTTAACTGCTCATGTTACCTCCTTAGAAGTCACCAGACACTAGTTTGAGGCCACCTACTGTTCATAAAGGGGATAGCAGCGCTCCATTAATAGTTATTAAAAAATAAAATCAATGCTCATCGTTTAGACAGGATAGATACGGCATTCTTGCCCTCCCATCTGCTCTATATGTGGGATTTTTTATTAAGTTATCTGTCAGAGAAGTCTATTTGCAACACAAATCCCTTAAATAAACAATTTAGTAAATACTTTGCTATATGTTAATGTATGTTGAATAAATCAAATATGCTTTAAATTTATTGTAAAGGTCTTTTTTTTTTGCTGGATGAAACTATTAAACTGGGGAATCTAATCCAGATTTGAGTTAAATAGATGAATTCATACATAAAATAGTTACATTTTTGCTTCCTGGACTAAAGTACAGCATGAAATCCTTTAAATTAAAGATAAACCCGATCACCTGACGACTACAAAGGGATTATCAGGTTTATATTTCTATTTTTTACTGACCCGGTGGTCGTCTCGTCATGGTTAGGGTTAACCCTACCCCTAACCAAATGTGGATCTTGAACGTCTAATCTAAGGATCGGTGCCTCATGTGACACAAGAAAACGACTCGAGGCACCAAAGTTAGACCAGAGCTGGAAACCTGCTTTTAATTTAGGGTCGTCTGATGTACCTATGAGTAGTCAATATCCTACCTGCAGCAGACAGCAGTCACAATGACCTGAACTCTGGACCATTCTGTGGATGTTCAGCTACTGATGCTCCGTTAGGTGCAAACTGACCTTTGAACCCGACAGCGGCGTGGCCTGAGTTCATGCAGCATGATGTTTAGGTCCTTACTGAGGTCTGTTAGCAACACGGACGTTTTCCAGAGTAAACGTTGATGAGATGAAGAAATGTGAGGTAAGGTGTTTAGCTGAGGTCATTAACTGCTCTGCGGTCTCTGGCAGGTAACAAACTGCCTGCTCCAGTATTTCACACGCTCTCCAAACCAGAACCGCCTTTTTTAAAACAGATTCCACATTCTGGCACCAAAAGTCTGCAGCTTTGCTCGGAGACTTCGTGGTCGACAGCCTCGGTAAAGGCCCATTCATACCCTACGTTTGGCCTACACGTCCGTATTTCTGTCCGTACGTTCTATCCGTTGACTCCTTCATACCTCCGTCCGTTGAGGTGCGCAATAACCAATATTTCCTCTAGGTGGCAGTGCTGGGCGCCAATAATTCGTCAAACATGGCGACGGTCCAAGACGTGATTTTGTTGTGTTTGCTCCGTAGGTAAACTTTTTTTGTCCCTGTGTCCCGGACACGACACATCATATGTGTGGGTAGTTGCGGACAAGCTCCGCAAGTCGTTCCTCGAATCCCGCCATTGTTTAAAGCCCAGAATTCTAACCTGCTTCGTGATTTTGTTGACATTTTGTACTACAAACTCAATAGCGCCCCCACCTTTTCCGGTAGTATTGCTCCGTATTGATCCGTTTCGTCCGTAATCGTAAGCTCCCAGTTTTCGTGTCAAAATACGGACGGAATCGACGGTTAGAACGTATGAAACACTCCACACGTATCCGTATCCGTCTTTTACGTGAGTTATGAATGGGCCTTAAGGCGGCGGGTCTTTCCGGGCTCCACCGTCTCACCTGAGATGGCGTACTCCCCGTTGGGGGAAGCGACGGTGATGGCGGAGGCGTTCCCGATGCTCTCCACGGGGCCCAGCCCCACGTGGTTGCTGAAGCTCAGCACGTGCCAGCCCATCACCTTGGCCAGCTGCTGCACGGCGTGGACCTGATGCTGCGACATCTGAAACGAGGCGCTGTGTCAGACGACCCGTGGGGAATCACAACCCCCCCCCCCCCCAGAGGACGCAGAAAGGCGGTACCTGTGAGAGGAGGAAGTCCTGCAGCTCCTGCTCCTGGTGCGACAGCGTGACGACCCGCCCGTCTCTGTGCACCACCCTGATCTGCTCCACGCCGATGTTGAGCTGCAGCTGGATGGACCTGAACACAGGAAGCGGTCCGGTTACGTGGGGGGAGGCGGCGGACCAAGCGTCGCACCCTTACAGCCGCTCCACTCACTTGCAGATCTGCTCGTAGCCATGAGAGGTGATGAGCACCTTGACGCTGGACTCGTAGACGTCGTTGATGTTGGACCAGTGAGCCTGGATCTGAGGGTCTTCGATCCGGCTGGCCAAGCTGTCGATGGTCCGGGCCGTCCTGCGGGACACAGACGCCGCAGAGTTACATGACGCTCAGCTCCACGCCTCCTCCAGCTCCTGTCTCTGAGGCCCTTACCTGCTACGGAGGAAGATGTGCTTGGCCTGTTTGATGATCTTCTCCAGCAGACCCTCGCTCTGCTGCAGGCTGCTGATCTCCGCCTTGTCGTAGGCCATCGGACCCGCCAGGCGCAGCCGCTTGTGGCCAAACGGCGCGGAGGCCGGGTGCGGCATGACCACCGAGCTCAGCTGCTGCTTGTGGAACTGAAACAGAAAAGCGGGTCGTTCATGGGAGCGTGGGGGGGGGGGGGGTTGGATGGCGGCTCACCTCTCTCATCATCTGGTGCAGGTTGTGCTCCAGAACGTAAAGATGGTCGTCTGGTTTGGGCTTCTCAGGAGACGCCCGGCTGCTCTTCTTCTCTCCGGTCGAGTGGCACAGGGAGATGGACAGCTGCAGGCCTGCAAGGTCAAAGGTTAACGAGAAAAAGGACCGGTCAGGGAGAAGGAAGCTGAACTTTAAGCTTAGGCACCACGCCAACGCCAGGGTCCGAAATCAACACTCGCCAGACGCCAAATGCCAGTAAATTTCCTGTTTGGCGATTAAATTTCAGAGCTAGCTGCCACATGGCGAGTAAATGTTTGTACCAAATAAATCGTGTTTTCAGTCGTCATTTGATGCTTCTTTATGTTCCTCTGCTGTCAGTTCGTATGACAACAAACGCTCACATGTTACGCAAGAACTACATCGTGTCCGTTAGCTAGCAGCTAGCCTTTAGCTCAGGCTAACTACGTAGCGCCATTATGTGGAGACATTTAGCAGGAGTCAGAATTTATATTCTGGCCGGTAAAAATAAGCTTGGCCGGTAGACGGCTTATTTATTCTCCTCCTTTGTGGGAGATGGTTTTGTACGTCTCTCCATCTTTGTAAGGACTTATAAGCGTCTCTCTCCACTGATCACCTCCAGATGTGATGTGACTCTTCGCACCTTTTTCTACCTTTCTCCTCGTTAATCCTTTTTATAACTCTGTATGCATCTGAATGTTTATTGTCGAAAACGTAATCAAAAGAAATTTGAGTTGGGCGAGAGGCGGGGTCAACCCTGGACAGTGGGGGGAAGCTGGAGTACCCAGAGAGAAGCCACACAGGTACAGAGAGAACACGCAAACTCCACGCAGAAAGATGGGATTTGAACCCAGGACCTTGTTGCTGCAAGGCAACAGTGCTGCCCTAAAGCAGTAGAACAGATAGCATTAATAGTTTTGGTTGTTAATATCATTTATGGAAGTGTCTAATAATAATAATAATAATAATTTACCTTTGATTTATTAATGCAGTTGTTTAATTTTAACTGCTTACCTTTAAGGGCGCCACTGTGTGCTTCCTTTAAAATAAAAGATCATTCTAAAGTAAAATAAAATGTCTTTCAATCTGATGGATCTGGTGCAGGGAAGCAAACAGGCTTAAATCAGAGGCAAGCGGACCTTCACTCACCTGTCTACGTACCTGTCCAGGAGTCTTCGTCAATCCTCCCCCTCCACTCACACCAAGCAGCAGCTTCTAACCACTCAGGACAGTGATGGTGGGTCATTGATTCTGACCTGGACTGGTTCTAGGAGGATGGGCCTCCATGTCCTTAAAAACTGCAGGTTGCTCAGAGCGAGCCACCAGAACTGACAAAGACTCCTGGAAAGGTGTCCAAACATCTTCAGAAAGAACTGAGAGAAAGTCCGGTTGCCTCAGATTTCAGCCTGTTTGCTGTTACGATGACCCGGATAACTGAGAATTAGCACAGCATCTAGTGTATATAACACCTATTTTTACAGTAAACAGCATCTTATTCATGATGTCTGGACAATGAGTTAGAGACTATGAAGGAGGAATGGCTACACTCCCTGAGGAATAGAGCACCCAGCTTTGGAAATGTGCACACACCTCCAGATTGCACATCTAGGCTGGTTTGATATGCTAGGTGAGTTTTTCAGGCTGTAATTTCAAATAAAAATGCTTAAGCTTTCAAAGAGAAGGCCTGGCCTTGTATGTAGCCGAGAGGAATTAGAGACAGGAGGAGAATAAAATCACAAAAACACAAAAGAAAAACATTTAGACTTTGTTTACATGACCCCCCGTTGCTGAAAAACCACTAAGGCTGACACTGATGTTGGAGGAGCGGAAACCTCCGATGATGCAACACGAGGGTACCATGTGACACCAGTGAGGGTCACGATCTCCTTCACACTGGAAATGGGTTCTCCAGATTAGCCTTGGAGGTCCTAGAGACCATCAGCCAGACTTCCCCTTTAAAGCTTAATGCAGGTAATTGTGAGGAAACTTCACATTTTTAAAAAAGAAAATATTTTTTTCTTGCTTAAAAAAAATAAAAATGTCGGGCTTTGAAATTTTCTTTGTATCATAATTGATACGTTAGACCAAAATATGCATTTTCCTCACATTTTCTGCATTTTTCTTGTTACAGGGTGTGTGAAATATAATCATTTGTAAGCATCAAAAATGTATACAAAAGTGATTTGGGTTATAGGCTTACTGTGTTGTTTTAGACAGAAAGAACTAAAACTAATGATGTGAAGAAGCAGATGGACTATGGTACGACGTCACACACCGTCTCTCTGTGCTGTTCTCTGGTCTCTTGTCTACAAAGCTGCCACTCAGGGCTCGCTGCCCGTAAATTACCACCGCCGTGTTCACCTGAAGACAATCAGGACCCGTTATTACCACACAAAATAAAGTTTTTCTGGCAAAGAAGGTGTCCGATAAGGAAAGAGACGAACGAGGACCGACGTCGGCCTCGTGTTGCCAAAGTGGAGAGCAGAAGCAGCTCCAGTTGGACTCGGAGCTTTTCTCCTCCAGACAGGTGAGTCACATGGAGCCAGACGCTGGTTTTTGTTGCTTTTAGTCACGTTAGACTGCTGTAATGCTCCAGTTGTGCTTTATTGTTGGACTTTGACCAGCAACGGGCCAGAAGTTACTGTTGTGATGCAAGTAGCCGGTAGCCCAGCTAACGGTTAGCATCGTTCAGTGCAGCCCGGTGAGCTATGAGCTGCTCGCCGTGATCCTGGCGTACGTTCAAAGTTTCTTTCTTTGACAGAAAAAGTAAAACTGAAGTGGATAACAAGTAATGCTTAGATTTGGGAGGCAGAGAGGCGTGGCCTGCCACTCATCTCAGAGCTCAACAGAGCGCCTAGTGGTGAAATTCTGCTTATTTTAAATGCTAAAATAAAAACAATAATTGTTCCCAGACTGAACCAAACCAGCTAAGACATGAAAATATCCTGTAATTAGCCACGTTTCTACTTTTCTGAATGGTTCTGGAGACAAATCCAAAAGGAGTCCTAACAGGTTAAAGGTTTGTTTTTAAAGTTACTTTATCTACGCTGCAAAAAAGAACTAAAAGTGAGCAACATTTTCTTGAAATGAGTGTATTTTACCTTGATTTGAGCAGTTAACTTGCCAATGGAATGAGTATATTTACCCCTAAAATAAGATAATTAGATACCTTGCACCTGAAATAAGATAATGGAGATTAATTGTTACTATTTTTAGTGCAAAAAATCTTATTCCATTTGCAAATAGTCTTATTTACCTGCCTAAAGAAAAATACGCTAATTTCAAGAAATTTTCACTTACTTTTGGTTCCCGTTTTGCAGTGTACCACACAGACCCCCCCCCCCCCCCCCCAGTGTGACGTCACCATCAGCAATCTGACCTGGGAAAGGCTGAGAGATGATCTGGTTCTTCACAACGATGTGGGGGATCTGCGATTTGATCTGGACCGCTTCCCTGGAGAGCTGCGCGAAGATCTCCTTGCAGAGCAAAACGTTCTGAGCCGCCTCCAGCTTGACGTGCCACAGCTGCGCCCCTGAGGGAGGACGGAGCAGACGGAGGTCAGAGGGGCAGACGGCCGACGGCTTTCGACGTTCATGCTCGGGCCGAGGCCAGAACCGGACCTGCTTTGTTTTTCTGGGGTCTCCTGAACAGGTTGACGGTTCCCAGGTCGCCGATGTCTGGAGCTTGTTTCTGGATGGAAACCTGAAGACAGACAGAGTTTCACTGCTTCCTTCTCCCGCCTCCGGCTGGTATTTAGAGTTTTTAACACAGAAACACACACAGCAGGCTTTTAAAAGAGGAACACGCTGGTGCGCGGACTGGACCCGGACCTTGATGTAAGCCGATCCTTCCAGGTCGCTGGGAATCTGGACATCCAGCGGGCAGTAGTCCTCTGGGATCCTGCGGTCCAGATCAATGTCGGTGTTTTTGATCACCTCAAAGGTGCCGGGGTGAGGAAACAGGGAACCTGGCGAGTCAATTAAAAGGTAAATAAATAAATGAATAAATAAAGTGTGAAAGAAAGTTATTTGTGGAACGCTGAGCCTCGCCTGCGCTGCGGTAGCTCAGGTCTCCCAGGATCTTGTCTCCGACTTTGCGCAGTTTCCACTGAGATCGGAGTCGCAGCAGCTCAGAGTTGAAGTCGCGCTGCCGCCGGTTCTCCTGGTTCTCCGTCACCGACTTGCTGAGCTTCTCGGCTCCTTTCAGGAGGACCTGCGCCGCTGTGGCCAACGATTTCTTTTTGCTGATCAGCTGGAAGACCTGCGGTGTCTGCAGGAGAACGTCAGAGTCAGCGAGCGGCCAGAGCGCCTAGAAACGGCTTGCTGACCCTTTTCCACCGCAGAAACCTGATGTCAGTGAACGCACCACGCTAGGCTAGCTGACCGACACTCGTCGCTGTAGAAGCAAACAGTTTTCAACGATGACGGGAGCAGCTCTAGTTATGACAAAAACTATTCAAACCAGGCATAAACGGTAGAAAACAGACTTAAAAGCAAGAATCGGTCTCTCCCGTTCGGGTCTTTTTACGGTTCCTCGAACTCGCCGACAGTCACTAGTTCAGTCAGTGGGGGAAACATGGTGCACAGATACCCAGAGTGAAACGTCTTTTAATACAACAGTCTGCTATAAAGTGTAGCGCTGATGTTCTGCAAAATGTCATGGATTCATTCAGGCTCTGACAGAGAGAGAGAGAAGTGAAGCAGATAACAGGAAGGCTTAGCATGTCACAGTTGTTCTGGTTCCTCCTGCTGAGCCGTCTGCCATTGAACGAAACGTGAAGACTAGTTGTTGTGGACTGCTAGCTGCGCTAAACGAGCTAAACGAGCTAAATCCGTCAGTAACCAGCGGTGCCACATTGGCTCCCATTACGAATAAATAGGGAGGTTTAAGGACGTCGTCTTGTGTTTTAGATCTTAGAAGATGTTTGACGCGGTTCTTCAGCAGCTTACCTTGCCAGCGGTCGGATCCTGAGACACCGGATCCAAGGCCATGTAGTTCTTGCCCTTCACCACGCTGAGGACGTCATGGAGCACGCACATCTCCGCCAGGGAGCTGCGCAGGTTGTTTCTCACAGAGTCCCAGGGCCAAAGAGACGGCTGAAACTTCACTGTCCCTGGAAATAAAACAATAAATCAACCAAAATTCTGTTCTTTTTGTCAGAGATTCCAGTTTTTATGCAGTCGTAATTAATCGCGGCGCACCGCCACGGCAAAATAAAAGCACCACACCTTCAGAATAACGTTTTTTTTTAGATGTTAAACTTATGTAAAGCATATGAGATATATTTACACATTAAGTTTTGACTATATTTGCACACTTATACCAACCATGATCGGAATTTGAAATGAATTTAAATATCACTTTATTTAGAAAAACCAGCAACGCCTGCTTCTTCCTGTCTGGCTAGCGGCTACGGAGCAGTGCGCTGTTCTCTGGAGGGAAGGACACAACAAGTGGAGCCCATTTAACGTCTTTGTTACTTTATTTAGCCACTCCAGCGATTTTCTTTCAAAAAGCGACTAGCAACAAGTCCAGCGCGTATTTCTGTGTTGATGGTGACTTTACGTGAAAGCACTAATCGCTCTGGAGTGGCTGTGAGCCCGTTCCTACTTCCCTCAGCGCCGTCTCACAGGCACACCACAGTAGCCTCGTCCTGAAAGCCCCGCAGCAGTCGGAGCAAAGAGGGCAGAGAAGTTTTTAAAGTAGACCTGTTTTTTGTCTCTGTTGCACTAAAATAAGTCCCTGAATTTGATTCTCACACTTATTCTTATTCACCTCGTTCACTTCGTGTGACTCTGACAGCTGTCTTTTTGGTACAATTTGTTTAATAGTGTAATAAAATTCATAAATGATTCCATAAAACATTCAGTTACTTAGAAGATGACATCGTCACCACCACCACGGTTTAAAAACAAAATCCCAGAGGAAACCCTGGATTTAACTGGGAAGTGTAACTCCGACGGCCCTAACGGTTCAGTTCTTCATGGTACCGTCTTACCCTCCTCTTCCTCAGTCTCCTGATTGCCCCACTCTCTGTCTCTGGGCTCGCCGTCACCCCCATCCTCCTCCGAGTCGGAGCCCTGGCTGAAGTCGATCCGCTGTGCCAACTTCGTCAGGTTCTGGGACATGGAGAGAGGCGGGACGTATGTCTCCATGCCATGAAAATCCACTTCCTGCACCTGCTTCTCACAGGAAGACTCGATGCTGATCCTCACAGCTGGACCACCCGACATGATGAGACCAGGGCTGCAGAGAGGAGGAGGAAGAGTCAACATCTGATACCTTGTAAAGCCAGCGAGATGTATAGAGACTTTGTTTAGGAAGTGAGGAAATAATCATCTGACATCCTGCTGATTTAGTAAAGATAAAGTTTTACAAAAAACGAATAAAGGATGGCTTCTTCTTTGTTGAAACGTTTCCTTACAGGTAAACTCGTCCTCATAAGCAGAACCTTTGCATTCTGGATCAAGTTTAACGGTGACAATCAAATCTGGTCGTCCGCATGCAAAAGAGGACCATCAGCCTACCAACTGATCCTTACCGCCCTGATGGCCTGTTACAGGAAATCTCTAAAACACAGAGAGATAAATCCATCTAAAGCTAAATGCATTTACCTCATCGACATGAAAACCTAATCTTTAGCTTTAAAAGTCTAATGCTTTTTTCCCCTTTCTAGTCCGTTCATTGTTGCAATACATCCTGTTGCTAAAAATACTTGCTCAGCTCATATCGTCTGCTTTGTACAACAGAACCACCGTAAAGAAATGGCAGATTCTGATTCCTTTCTGGGATCAAACTAAGAAAAAGTGGATGAAACAACATCCTGAGATTTTCCAGAACTGGACCCAAACTGAATGAAAAACAGCAAATGTCTAAACCTAACCCGATAAACCTCCTGTTTGCTCCTTTCAAATATATATATATATCAAATGAGTGGGGGTCTTTAACGCTTCATATGAACGCTCACAATCTCTCATAATTAGCTTTATCTAAATATACCCTCATCAAACGTAGCAACATTAGCTTCCCTTAGCCGTTTGCCAACCAAACAAAATTCAAAAACTAAAAACCAGAACTCAACAGAATAGATAAAACTGTTTCAGAGATGTTTTATACAAATAAAGCTCACCTGATGTTCAGAATAGGTCCGAATATAAGAGTTTATTCGCTCAAAGTGATCGGGGTTGGTGCTCTGTGTGGCTCATTCTTCTTCGCAGGAAGTGGAGGGTCTGCACTATTTACGTGCCGGTGGAGCACTCAGGCTGTCACCGTAGGCGGGAGGAGAACAGCCGCCAAAGTCCCCGCTATAAAACACAGTCACTTTGATTTATAGGGCACACGTTCAAACCTTACAGGGCTGTGTTCACCTAAAATATGTATGAAGTGGTTATGTAGCACGCTTTACCTTTGGGGCTGGCTGGCCATATATTTCAGCCTGTGTGGTAACCAGTATGTGATTGCTTTCCTCCATCACTTTTTCCTCAGCTTGTAAATTTATTTGTAATATATCATTAAATAAACCCATCAAAGTACCCCGTTAGTAAAAGACTCCCCACCTGCTAAGGGCGTTTTCCTTTCAAAAGCAAGCTGCCTCCTCCCGTGCGGGCAGTTGTCACTCTTTCCACCGGTGACAGCAAATGGTGCAGATCCGGTGTCACAACATCACGGACCCCCCGACGTTGTTTTTTTTTAATCGAAAAAAAAGATAAATTAAAGCTAATGTTAGAGGCAGAGTTTTGTGTGTTTAAACATTTTATATGAAGTTACAATTACTATAATTGTAAGTGCTAATAACAATGTGCTTTATTATAAATGGGAACCAAAACGTTTCCGCGGCACGGCGGTGAATTTAAACCACCGGATATGACGTTCCGAACACAAACGGTCGCTTTTGTCTTACGAGTTGTTCTCGTCGAAGATATTTTGTAATAATGGAGCATTTTACCGTTATTTTGTGTTTTTTTTACTACTTTATTAATTGTTTATTTCCCACTTTAAGGGTCTGACTGGGTCGGGATGGTTCTGGCGGCCCGAAACGAGAGAGAGAGCGAGTTTGATCTGCGACAAAAAGGCTAATTATTAGCCTCCAGGTTCGCTTCTGGGGGAGGAGAAAATGTCCGTTAGCGTTTCTGAGGAAAATGAAGAGAAAAGTGTCGAGATTGAGGTTGAGTCCCAACGAGGAGGCTCGTATAATCCGAGAGGAGCTTGAAAGGAGGAGAAAACTGCGAATACAGCAGGTGATGGACAATCTTGAGGCTTTTACAGGAGTAAACTTTATAAATTCAGTCTGAGTGAAGTTCTGGAGGAACATGTGAAGCTGTGGGTTCTTTAAGAAGTGCTAAATATGTTTACAATAGATTGTAAACATATTTATATTGTTTACAATCTATTGTAAACAATATAAATATGTTTACAATAGATTGTAAAAATATTTATATTGTTTACAATAGATTGTAAACAATAAAGCCTCAATATATTATGTAAACATAATATATTGAGGCTGAACCTATAAACCACGGATTAGAGCAGCCATTTAAATGGATTTATGGATTTATAAATGAATGATTTGCCCTAAAGATGGAGGTAATATAGTTTGTGAGGGTATAAAACTGAAAGAGGGAGCTCCATGGGTCAGGTCTCAGGTTAGATCACCACCTTCTGCCTGGTTGGTCCATTGAGCTGCTTCAGTCTAACTTAGCTCTCTTCCTGTTTCCGGTCCCCTGCCGCAGGTGCGGGAGCAGCAGAGGGGAATCGCGCTGCAGATCCGCCGGGAGGTGGAGCAGAGACGGCAGCATGAGCTCCAGCAGCTGGAGGAGCAGCTGAGGGAGGACTGGGAGCGGCAGCAGAGGGACAGGCTCCTCACGCTGCAGAGGCTGTACCAGGAGAGCCTGCAGCTTCTGGGCCAGAGCCACCGGAGCGCCAGAGACAACGTGAGCGATGCCCGGGTCTCTAAACCAGGGGTGTCCAACGTGCGGCCCGGGGGCCATTTGTGGCCCTCTGGATGCTTCTGGGTGGCCCTCAATCACAGTGCAACAATGGCCTAAATTTGGTACTGCCAGCTCAGATGGTTGAGGCAATACGCCGATTTTCACCTTTAAAAAAAAAGAAGAAAAAATACACAAATTAAAACCTTCTTAAAATTGAAGATGTAAGGTGCAACAACATTTTTTTTATCTTGGTCATATTTTTGCTTTTAAGTTAATAGTAAATAAGACCACAAATGTTTTACTAAAAGGCAGGCTTGGGTGCACACACTTATTGAACTCTGGTAAAATAAAGCAAGAGTGAGACCAAATTAATAAACAACAGAAAAAGTCGATCAACCCAAATAGTTTAAAATCTGCAATAGTATTTTTATGTCTCAAATCCTAAAATTATTTACAGATTCCTTTTCTACAGAAAGCGGACTACATTGCTTATTTCACTGAAGTATTTTGTGTGTTTAGTTTGTCGAGCAGTTAAAAATAAAAAAAAGAGGTTTTTGCTATTTTGATTTAAAAAGCTTTTAATTTTGTGGCCCCTGAGTACTTTCTACGTGACATTATTGCCCCCATGGCAGAAAGTTTGGACAGCCCTGCTCTAAACGGTGTGGCCGACGTGAAGTCTGAGTTTTTCTTGTTGCTTCAGGAACCTGATGTGGCGGCTGCGGCTCAGAGGGAGGAGGAGAATCACGCCAAAGCAGAGGAGCGTCACCGTGAAGCTCTGAAGGAGCTCAAAGCCCAGAGGATCAGGGAGGAGGAGAGACGAAAACAGTAAAGACGCTTTAAAATGTTCACGGGTCTGAATTTGTTCCGGAGCGACACAAACGTAACGTCCTTTCATTTCTAGATCCATTAACGCGAGGAAGAGTGCGCTGCAGACGGAGAAGGAACGTTCGGCCAAAGTTGCCGGCCTCCCGCCGCCTCGCCCTGATCCCATCCAGGTGTTTTACCTGGAAAAGCAGAAGACTTCAACAATTCTGATGGTTTTGCTTCTCTGAGGCAAACGGCGTCTCTGACTGATTGTTCGCTCCGTGCTCCTGCAGGGCATCGACCTCGAGAAGACGCACGCCCTAAAGAGGCCGTCTCTGAACGTCTTTGCTGCCACGCGCTACCACCTGCCTGAGAGCGCCGTGGAGAAGGAGCCGGAGACGGAGCAGGTGGGCTCCTGACACCCCCCCCCCCTGTGCAAAGGGTTGTCTAGCATTAGCTTGTCTAATCTGCGCTCACGTCTGCAGCCCGACGCCAGAGAGGAGGCTGACCTGGAGGCCAGGAGACTAGAGGAGCTGCAGGGGGAAGAAAGGAGGAGGAGGGAGGAGCAGCTGGAGAAGGCTCGTCTCAGGGGGCGGCAGGCTCTCCGCAGGGAGCAGCTCATCCAGGTACGCTTCACCTGGAGCTCAGAGCCACTGCCCTCACTTTGGCAAGGCGTCAGATTTCAACCAGAGACTCACTGAGCCGTTCAGCAGCTGGAAACATGTTGGACTAATATTCCAGGCCTGTTATATAATATGTTGAGGAGGGAGCAGTTCTGTTTGACCGTGGATCAGAACATTTCTCTGGCTTGATTTAGCCAGTCTGTCCTGTTTCTTTGCCTTTAAGGAATCTGGTGCTGGACGTGCTTCACATTCCCAGATCTGCTGCATGTCGCAGAGACTCTAGTGAAAAGATTCCCCGGCGTGGTGGATTATAAAGTTAACCATCTTAGACCTTCTGTTGATTGGCTGGTTTTCTTCACTAAGCTCCAGCTTATTGACAGCAGTTATTGTAGCGCTGACATAATGGTGACCGCCGGCCCAGTTCGCCCTTCTATACGTATAATTCAGATCATTTGTCACTGCTGGGAATGTCTCAGGACATAACTAAATAATGGCTAATTCATTTATTGATGTAGCGTCAGTGGTAAAGTTTTATTTATGTGAAACTTCCACAAAGTCCTGATTTAAAGAGACGGCACCAAAACGAGTTTCTCTGAGCCGGACCTCAGAACAGGAGTAAAAAGGGGGAATCTGAAGGTAAATTAACGAGGAATTCAGACCAAAGCGTTGCAGCTCCACTTTATATCCACCACAACGGAACGATTCAATGTGAAAATGAAGAACTGAAGGTAAATGTCCCCATAAAGACCCATAAAAACGTGTAGCAGCCCTGTAAGCAGCAGGAGCTATAAGGATCCTGTCCTGTTGTTCCTGTTAACGGACTAGAGGCGAAGGGAAGCACAGTAAACGAGGCGAGTTGCTATAAAAAAGGAGGAATGTTTCAAAATCAACAAGTCGTAGTTGAAAAAATCTGAATTTAAAGGAGCTGTCAAAGAATAAGATTCCTGGCAGAAAGTCACCATCACCTGTTTTTAGTGCTGAGGTCGAGGAAGTTCATCCAGACCCATAACGGCTTTAATTATTTTTTATTTCTTTATGAATATGCAGATAGATTTTATGTCTTCAGCAAAGCAGTGGACAGAGATATATTTCCTAAAAATAATAATAAATTAATTTAGCTGAATTTCATCTTAATCCAGTCTAATGGGTCCATTGATCATAGGATCAACCAATCACAGCTCTTTAAAAACAGCGCCACACCTCCTAAGACAAAAGGTTCTGTCGTCTCCTTCCTCGGTCGCTCTCAGCAGCATCTGAATGGCTCTGAGGCTAAAACTCCTCGGTAGGAGCTGAGCCAGGAGCTCTGAGGAGCTCTGAGGTCTTTGGTCTGTCGG
Organism: Fundulus diaphanus; assembly: GCA_037039145.1. Classification (NCBI taxonomy): domain Eukaryota; kingdom Metazoa; phylum Chordata; class Actinopteri; order Cyprinodontiformes; family Fundulidae; genus Fundulus; species Fundulus diaphanus. The sequence continues at coordinate 4,823,617 of CM073124.1, read as the reverse complement.
TCAGAGACGCTTCGGCTCCTGACGCCTCCCTGCTGCCTTTGTTCAGGACCGGCAGCGTCTGGTGGTCGAGCTGGAGCACATGCAGCAGACGGACCTGCTGAGGAGGCGGCAGCAGGTGTCCCACATGCCTCCGCAGATCTTCCAGCCCCTCTACAGGAGGCAGGAGACCCGCGAGGACTTCCAGAGGGAGATGGAGTTCGCCTTTGAGGACATGTACACCGGGGAGAGACGTAGGACCTCCTGATGTTTGGTGTTCAGCCGTTTTTTAGCGGTCACCCTCTCAGCGTCTCCATCTCTCCTGTCTCAGGGGTTAAAGGTGACCTGGTGGTGCAGCTGGTACCTGAGCCTCTTCCAGCGTCATCCACCAGCGACCAGGACCTGCAGCTGGACCAGGAGCTGGACGTTACTCTGGAGGAAAACGCCAAAGCTGAAGCAGAGCATGTCCAGACTGACTGTGAAGAAGGAAGGAGCAGCGAGCAGGAACCGTCAGCTGGAGGTGAGGAGTCCTTCAGACTGAATCCTGTGGAACCAAACCTCTGGTTCAACTCTCATGAAGCCGGTTCTGTTCCCTGCAGGAGGAGCAATGAAGCCTCCTCCCAGGCGGGCGCTGACCAAACTCCTGGATCGCATCCGGAGCCAAAGGAGCGACTGGATTAACGGCGCCAGCTGCGTTCCTGCAGCAGCGTCACCGACCGTCTTCACAGACCTGATCCCAGAGCGGGACACGACCATCGAGTCTGGATCTCTGAGCCACGAGGCCGACAAACGGACCCCCACCCCTCCACCAGGTATCTGTCTATAATAACAATACATTCACATTAGTACCTTCAGCACCGAGGTCGACGTTTCTTCGCTGTCTGTGTCCGACCGATCCAGCTGTGGAACCAGCAGAACCGCCGCCTGCAGCAGAAACTTCCCCTCCTGGTGTTTTTATCAGCAGAACCCAGCAAACTGAAGAGGAGCGTAGGAGGAAGGTGAGACTGTAGAGCTGAACGTCGATTTTAAACAGCAGAAAGATGTGGACCGAAGTTCCCACATCCTCACCCCCCCGCTGAGGCGCTGCCTGGTTCTCTGGACAGAGACACGACTGTCTGTCCTCCAACGATCCAAACAAGCCGGTCCTGTCAGGAAGTCCAGCTCCCGCTCACCGGTAGGCTGGGTGTCATCCAGGCTCTGCAGCCTGTGGCTCCTAATAACTTTGGCTACAAATTATACTTTTAATATGGTATTTAAATGTAGTAATGATGAAAAATGCAGGTTTTAGCAGTTTTTTTTCCTTGGAATAATTGCTTTTAATTTTCACAACAGAATGATGCTCAAAGTGCCAATAATATTTAATTTTAAATCAATATTTTGTTGGAAGCTATGATTTTTTTACACCAATATCCACATATATCAACATCCTCTTTTTTTTTTTTAAACCTCAAAATGGACATAAAAGAGCGTTTCTGTAACGGTGACAACAGATTTCCTACAGTAGATCTTTATCACAAATTATAACCAGGCAACATTTGTGGCTCTGAACGAGTTTAATTCAAGTGGACTGTAGGAAAAATGTCTCTTTAGATTCTAAAGGTTGAAGATGATCTAGGATATAAAGCTCAGCTTGATTCGATTTGACCCCAATGTCGATATTTATTAGTTTCCAATTAATGCTCAAAGTCATTCAATCACCAAAACCAGCCAAATATTATATTTGTGTTCTATTTATTGAACACTGATATATTAACAGGAAAATAAAGAATTTGCTTCAATGCATTTAACGTATCACAGAAACCAAAAATGTTTCAAACGTCTGATTTTTAGGGACGAAGGCGTTTCTAAAATCCTGTCGGCCGTTCTGCAAATTTGTCTCTTCCTCGCTGTGAACAGTAACGGCTGTAATAACGCCCCCTAGTGGTTGGGAGGTATATCGATATTGAATGCCAGAATATCGATATTAAATCGTTTTTAAAAACATCGATATTAATCTTTGTATCGATTTTTATGCACAGCGGTCTGTGGGTCCTGGGAGCTGCCGTTAAATCTGCGATAAGCTGTAAGGAATGTCTCCTGCAGATTCAGGGACTCTGGTTGGAAATGACCTCCTAACTCTTCCACATTGATGCAGCAGCAGTTTCTCAGTCTAGAGCTGCAGCCCTGACTGCCGTAGGAGCTCAGCAGCAGAGCCGGACCGTCCAGTCATTTGGTTCAGGTGTGCAGAGCCAATGACCAGAAACCTAACTGGCTGTGACGGGGGGGGGCTTTTGGTATTTTCAAAGCCGTCCGTGACCGACGAGGACGAAGAGTCGGAAGATTTTACTGGAATTGATGGAAATCCTGCTTTTAGACCCAAGGCTGCCATAAAATCCATGTTTTGAATTTCTTGATGATTATCTATCGATCCATTTTTTTCTTTATATCGTCCAACAGAACCTGGTGCATTCAGGTATCTTATTGTTCTGAAAGGAATGATCCAGTTGTTCCCGTCACTGAATCGGATCTCTTTTTTTTTTGGGTGGAGCCAAAATAAAAACACAATTCTTATACATGGAAGAAAAAAATCTCTTATTGTTCAACTCGAAGCGGTTCTGAAGAAAATAACCGAATCTTGTCGCTGAACGTGTTTATGGCCCGTTTCCCTCAGAACCGGCCGGTCCAGGAAGTCTGCGGTCCTGAACGTCTCCCATCCGGGTTTGGTTTGTTCCACAGGAAGCTGAGCTGGAGGCCCAGAAGCTGCAGCAGGAGGTTCTGCTCCAGGAGCTCCAGGAGCAGAAAGCCCAACTGGAGCGGCTGCTGCTGGAGGCCCGGCAGGAGAGGGAGCGCCTGAAAGCTGCCGTGACCCAGGAAGCACTCGTCCAACCACAAGTTCCCGTCCAGAACCAGGCCCAGACGGGTTCACCCTCTGAAGTAGGTCCGGTTATGCACAGCGGGTTTCTGGGTCGTAGAGATGTTGATATTTCTGCCGTGTGTTCTGCAGGCGGCGTGTCCTGCCGGAGAAGACGGGTCCACCAGGAGGGTCCGGGAACATCAGCGCCGCCTGTTGGAGCAGAACCGGTGCGTATTCCTCCCTTCAGCTCCACGCAGAACCTTTCTGACACCAGAACCAAACTGAAGGAGGATCTTTCAGGATCCACCAGAGGTCGGTGGAGGTGGCTCGGCAGCGGCTGGAGGAATACCAGCGAGCTCTGCGGCTCCGCCACAACATGGCCGCCGCCGCGCTGAGGCCCCCGGCCCACCCCGCAGGCCCGGTTCCCCCGTCTGGTACCGGGTCCGGTCGTCCTTCAGCTCCTCTTCAGGTCCCGGCGTCTTCAGGCGCTCGTCTAGAACCCAGAACCTCTGTGGACGTCGCCTCCAGAGGCTCGTCTGCTTCTCCTCCCGCCTCCAGCGGCGCTGTTGGGTCCAGCGTACCGTCGGACGGGTCGGTTCCGAACCCCTTCGGCGCACAGCGGCCCGGCGTCACCGCTCAGCTCACCGACGACATACTGGAGAGAGTCACGCAGCACTTACCGCAGAGACTGAGACCGCCTCCCAGACTCCCCGCCTCTGAGCCGGGCCGAGCCGCCGGTCCATCAGAACCGGACCGCCGACCTCTGGACCCGGGACCGTGGGCGGAGTCCCTGATCTCCAGAGAGGAGGACCTGGACTGGAGGAGGCGAGGGCTGCTGGAGGAGGAGAGGCGGCTGAGGAGCCAGAGGGAGGCGCTGCAGGTTCTGATGGACACCGATGAGGAGGTGGGTGGCGCCGCAGACCGGGTCGGTCCGAGGATCCGCTTCACCTTCCTGCTGTTTTCCAAAGGCGCTAGTAACTAGTTACATTTACTAAAGTAACTTTTTGAGCAAAATGTACTTTTAGTAGTTTTACTGCAATGTACTTTTTACTTTTACTTGAGTCACATTATTATTACTGAAGTATTTCTGCTCTTCAGTAAAACTTCTGGTTACTCTACCTGCTGTGAGTAACTCATGAATAAAGAATAAACTAGTTTTAACTAGTGCTGGACGATATAGAAAAAAAGCATATTGATAAAAAAAATGCATATTGATCGATAATTATCAAAAAGATTTAAAACCTGGCTCTGATATTGCTAAATGACTTAATTTTAATAAAGAACACAAACACTAAATCTCAATTAAATCCTTATTCAACCAATATTTTTACCCATAACTGATTTTTTTTAAAGACAAATAACTTAAGAGACCTGAGTTATGTTATTAAATACTGACAAAGAATAAACTAAAGTGACCAGTAAAATGACCAAAATAAATGTAACAAGTAAATAAATAAAATAGCCAATTTAGGTGGGAATAGTACACTAGTTACTCAGGTTTCATAATTGAGAGGCTGACGCAGGGCTGAGGTCAGAGGTCGTGGCGTGGGAAGACACAGACTGCAGCTCATTTTGCACTGATTCTCTGAACTCGTTGCACAATTTAGGGAGCGCTGTTAGAGAAAAACTTGCAGCCCGGAACTTTATATCGCGGATCAAGAGTGGCAAGTAGTTGTTTGAAGCCAGGTTTTTCAGCTGCAGACAACAGCATCATATCCATCACTATGAAGCACGTTACTGCATGCATGATGTCCTTATGCCGCTTGGACGCTTTGTCATTTTATCACAAAGAAGGAAGCCCAGTTTAGCTGCTGTACCTGCTTTGTTTTGGAAGAACTTCCATAAGATTCCTAAGAAGATGACGCGGAGTCGCGCGGGGATAAAACGGCTCGCGCTGCTGCGGGTGTCAGCGGCTTACGTGATGAAACAAGTTAGTTGCGTTAGCAGACTTTGTTTTTACCGATTCCTTGCAAATTTAACAAATCACTGGTTTATTTCTGTCAGACTGGCGAACTAGTAAAACCCCGTTTTGGGACCGTTTCCTGTGCCTCTCCTTGCTGCGACATATTCACGTGTTGTGGTTTGAGAGGGCGGGGCTTAGTGACGGCGTGCCTGGGTCCGTGATTACGATTGGTCGAGAGGAAGTAGTGACTGTAGCATCAACTAATATGATAGGCTGAAAGGAAGGAAGGAAAACTCTCTATATCGAAGTTTTATCGACCCTTTTTTTCCTATTGCGCCACACGTCTGTCGATTGATATATATATTGTTATTGAATTATTGTCCAGCCCTTGTTTTAACCACAAATGCACCAGAGACAAAAACCTGGAGTTTATGTTAAAGTGAGACTTCTTAGCTTTATTGTTTTAATGTTATTTTCTATCTGCTGATTATTGAGCCACATGGAGGTCAGATGAACGTTCAGTAAACCGTAGATATTGTCAGAAGTACTTTGCATTGTTCTAACATACTTTATATACATTAACTGTTGTAAGTGTTGCTTTCAAGTTTAATGTTGAAAAAATGGTTTCGAAAAGTTTCTTCTGCCTGAATTATGCTTTGTAATTGTTATTCTTTGTATATTCTTTTTAATTTTTGTCTTTAAAATACCAGAATTTGCACATAACCTTATATTTCTCTCTGATTACATAATTTTAAAATATTCATCTGTTATTAGTTACTCAGTACTTGATTAGCCTTATTACTTTTTTTCTAATATATATATATATATATATATATATATATATATATATATATATATATATATATATATATATATATATATATATATATATATATATATAAGCATATTGATAAAAATAGAAATCATATTTATCGATAATTATCAACAAATTCAAAACACATTTTAAGTACAGCCCTACATTTTATGCTGTTCCTTAGCAACTTATTTTTAGATAAAGACACAAACACTGAATTCAAACTCAACCCTTTATTCAACCAACTTTTTAAAACAACTAAGTTTTTATAAAAAATAAAAACAGAAGGCGTGCCCTCTGAACTCTCTGAAGTGGGCGGAGCTTTCTGGATCTGCGTTGTGATTGGCTGGGAGGATCTAATGACTGTAATATTAACCTAAATGGCTAGAAGGAAAAAGGAAGGAAAACTGTTATTCTATTGAAGTTTTATTGACACATTTTTCTATCATCGATAAATATTGAATTATCGTCCAGCCCTCCTTCTTACTGAATATGTTTTTATTCTTATTGATTAATTTCTTGGCCGACTACTTTTTACCTTTACGGGGTAAAAATATGTAGTAGTGATACTCCTGAATAAAACTTCTGGCTCTTCACCTCTGCTGCTTTCTGATTGGCCACAGAGCGGTTCTGATGCTCCCAGCGACGGTTCGGACTCAGACGGCGTCCGGCAGAGACGACTGAAGCTGCTGGCGTCGCTGCTGAGGGCCATGGAGGAATCGAACGGAGGAACGTTGTCACACCTGGAGGAGGGAGACGAGGGGCCTCAGCCGACCCCGTCTGACCGCGGAGGGAAAGGTAGCTAATAATAATAATAATAATAATATGTCCTGATTAAGCCAGACTGTTCCCTCCATTTCTTGGCCCTCATCACAGTGACCCCATCCCTCTGTTAGCATAGCAGCTTGACCTCTGACCTTTCTCAGGCTCTGATCCTCCATCCTTTTTGTTTTAGGTTTTTCTTTTCGGGATGGGTGGTGTTATGTCATCTAATTTGCATATTAATTTACACTTTATTCATATAGCACTAATTAACATCACATCATCTCAAGGCTCTTTCCAAAGTCAGACTCCATCAGATCCTCCAGGTTGGTCAGAAAGTTTCCTCTCCAAGGAAACCCAGCAGGTTGCATCAAGTCTCTCCAAGCAGCATTCACTCCTCCTGAAAGAGCGTAGAGCCACAGTGGACAGTCGTCTGCATTGTTGATGGCTTTGCAGCAATCCCTCATACTGAGCATGCATGAAGCGACAGTGGAGAGGAAAACTCCCCTTTAACAGGGAGGAGAACCTCCAGCAGAACCAGAACCAGGCTCAGTGTGAACGCTCATCTGCCTCGACCCACTGGGGCTTAGAGAAGACAGAGCAGAGACACAGAAAGCACAGAAGCTCACATTGATCCAGGAGTACTTTCTATTAAGAGAAAAAGAGAGAGAACAAAAAGTTAAAAGTTGAAATAACAACAAACAATGCAGATTGGAGAGCAGTAGGAGAACTCAGCAGAGTGAGAGAAATAGACCCTGATGTCCTCCAGCAGCCTAAGCCTATAGCAGCATAACTATAGAGGTAGCTCAGGGTAACATGAGCCACTCTGACTAGAAGCTTTGTCTAAAAGGAAAGTTTAAAGCCTGGTTCATACATATGTGACACAAAGACTCTGCAAAGACAAAGTAAGCCGTGATGAGGCGGTCCAGCCTTTCCGTGGTCATAATTCAATTCAATTTTATTTATATAGCGCCAATTCATGAAACATGTCATCTCGAGGCACTTTACAAAGTCAATGTTGTGCTTGATCGGCGCGTTTATCCAATGATGGCTTTAAATCATAAATATGTTCAGAACTGTGTTTTTAACTCTCCCTTTGAAGCCCGACTGGTTCCGAGCGCGGATCCTCCTGAACCTCTAGAACCTCCCGGTCTCCTTCCTGCTCCACGGACCCAGAGGCCTCCTGTGACTCGGGTCAGGCTGGGCTTCAACGAGGCGATGCCAGAACAACACGAGCTCAGCGCCATCCAGGAGGTGGAGACTCCGGTCAACACCAGTCGGGTCACAGGTCCGCGCTGCTTCCAGAGCCCCGGTACCGGTCCGGTTCTGGTCCCGTGTGAGGAGGTGCTTCAGCTGCCAGTCTCTCATCTTTCAGGCCCGGAAGACGCTGCAGACTTCATTATACAGGACGGTTCTGACAGAACTCTGCAGTCACCGTGTGCCTCCAGCTCCGGACCCGACTCAGAGACGTCCGGCCGTCTTCCCTGGAGGGAGCGGCTGCTGTCCGGCGCCGGATCGTCCCCAGAATGCTGCGGCGCCGCTACGAGGGACGGAGAACCTCTCCCAACGCACCGATTCAGCCCAGCGCTTCTAGGTTCTGACACGAAGGCGACCGCACCGCCTGGTTCTGATTCTGGGAGAGGAGCCGACTCTTCCCGGTCCAAATCCCCCTCAGAGGTAAACAAACCGGACTTCACAGCATGTTCCCTTCGTCTTTGGGCTTTTCTCTGAACTTTGACCCCTCTGAGGTCCATTTGCTGTGGATCCATGATGAAACCGAGCCAAATCTGAGCCCAGGTGGCGAGACCTGGACCGCTGATTACGCTGGAGAAGCGTCTCTGTTCTGTTGGTGAATGTTCTGCTGAATGTTCTGTTGTGTGTGTTCTGTTAGTGTTCTGGTGGTGAATGTTCTGCTGAATGTTCTGTTGTGTGTGTTCTGGTGGTGAATGTTCTGCTGAATGTTGTGTGTGTGTCTCTGGTTCTGTGTACTGAGCGATGATGTGAAACTTCAGAACCTAAAGCGCGTTCTCTAACGCGCTTCATGAGGGTTCCTACACTTGAACTGAGCTCAGTGGGTCCGTTTTGTTCGTGGTTCTGAACCCCAGATATCGCTGACTCTTCATTTCTGTGCCAGCCTCTCCGCAGAACTGCCGGTTCCGACTGCCTCTCCTCCACCACGATCTCCAGCGGCAGCTACGTCTCCACCGACCCGGAGCAGCACGGGTCCACTGGTGAGTGGCAGCAGACATCAGAACCGCTGTCGGGAAGGATCTGGATCACAGACGGGCCCGGACAGGTACCGCTCGGGTCCGTCTCGCCTGTGATGCCAGCGATGCTCAGTGGAGGGTCGGACCTCCAGAACTGACGGGGACTCCTGGACCGTTTCACGAAAACCGGGCCTTGGATTAACGCCCGACGACCCGAATGACCCAGAACCAAAGGCTTCGTTTCTGTCCGTGGTTCTGGGTCCAAACTAGGGCTGGACCATGTAGGAATAAAACTATATTGATAAAATATAAATCATATTGACCGATATCGATAAAATATGTTTTGATTTTGTTGATAATTAAGTGCAGCCCTGACCATTTTATGCTGTTGCTTAGCAACCTATTTTTAGATGCAGACAAACATTGAATTCAAACTCAACCTTTTATTCAACAAATTTTTACCAAAACTACAAGTTTTTAAAAAAGAAAAAAGAACACGCGCTCTCTGAACTCTGTGAAGAGGCGGAGCTTGGTTCCTGGGTCTGCGTTGTGATTGGCTGGGAGGATGTAATGATTTAATATTAACCTACATGGATAGAATGTAAAAGGAAGGAAAACTTTTATTCTGTTGAACTTTTTATTGACCTTTTTTTTTCTATTATCGATAAACGTCTGTCGATTAATAAATATTGTTATTGAATTATCGTCCAAACTGGAACTAATCTAGAACACGGACATTTTTAAGCTAGAACTGGTTCTTGCTAGAACTGGTCGAGTTAACGGCGCCGGGTTTCTTTTCGGGCTTCTAAACGCAGTCCCAACATTTTCAGAGGAAGTTTCAGGTCCGGTTGAAACTTCTAAATGGGTCCAAACCTGCTGATCTGGAGGTGGTTCTGCTGGCCGGTACCGTCCGGTCAGAACCGGCTCAAAGACTCGTTTAAAAATCTTCGTCTCTCTTCTTCCTGAGCGTGGCGGTGATCGCTAACCCGACGTTAACGGGCCTTCGTGGCCATATCGGGTCAGAACTCGTTCTGCACCACATAACTAAACGGTTCTGGTGTCTGGATGTTCTCTGCAGCCTCATCTCCTCTGTGTCTGTAGGGGAACCTCGGCCTTTCAACCGGAGCGGGTCGGGTTTAGGCGGTGCCGCCTCGCCATGTGCTCCGACTCCCGGCCTGGAGGGAAACTGGACCTCTGGTTCTGCCGGTCCATCTGCAGACTCGCCGTTTAGTGACAGCAGCATCCAGCGCATCATCGACAAGTACACCAGAGAGCTCGACCTATCCCTTGGTGCCGCTGGGACAGCAGCAGGTCCGGTTTACCCACCGGTCCGGTTCTGGACGGCAGCTTCTCATCACGGATGTTCTAAAACATTCTGTCGTTCTGTTGCTCTCAGGCAGCGAAGGTCCGAGTCTGGAGGGGTCCGGTTCTGATTCTCTGCGGCCGTCGGTGGCATCGAGGACGGAGGATGAAAACCCGCCGGGCCATCAGGATGTTCTGCCGAGCCCAGCAGCGGGTCAGAACCACTTCCTGGTCAGTACCTAAATGAGGGCAGAACCCAGAGTCGGGTTCTGGCTCATATAAAGCTGGAGGTGAGCTTTATACGATTCTGCAGAACCTGGACCAGATTCTTTCCAGTTCTGCCGTGTTGGTTCCGGAGTGAACCGGTCCAGTTCCTTATCCTGACGGATCCAGTTGTTTCCCAGCAATTGCACTAAAACATCTCTGGACCCGAGTACTGATCCGTTTCTGCTGTTCTGCAGGAGACGCCGTCCCCGGGTCGGCCCGCCTGGGCCCGGTTCTGTCCTGGTGACCCGTCGCTGAGCGTGGAACCGGACCAGGACTCTTTCCGGCCTTTACGTCTCCAGCTGGCCGACCAGTCGTCCTGTCTGGCTCCAGAGGAGAGCCACTTGGTTCTGGAGCAGCTGCTCGGCCAGCCGTCGGCCCACTCCTCAATGATCGGACCCGGTTCTGGCCCGCCGGCCCATCTGGGCTCAGATCTGGGCGGATGGGACTCGGCTCTGAGCCGACTGATTGGCCGCCTGTCCCAGCAGTCCGGTTCTCATTGGCCCGGCCGCGTGACATCAGAACCGTCGTGGCTGGAGGAGACCCGGATGAGACCGCTGGTCGGGGAGCTGGATGGTTCTGTGGACCGACCCGGTGGAAGCCCAGGTAGGTCCAGTTTAGAGTTCTGATGAATTTCTGCTTCAAACCATCCAGAACCTCCAGCTTAACGCTGCATCTGCAGGTGCACCTGAGACCAGAGACCCAGCGGTACCGGCGCCGCTTCCCGAGGCCTCGGATCACGGTCCGGTCGGTGCTCAGAGCCCGGTGCTGCAGAACCAACCCGGCCCGGTGGAGCTGGACTCTCTCGGTGCTGAAGGTGAGGCTGAAAAGGTTCTAGTGCTCCGTTCAGACCCACCGTGACGTCAGTGACCCGGTTCTGCTCAAACCCGGCGAAAAGTTCTAAGGACCGAACCTCAACCCGCAACCGTCGGCTTGTCCTGGTTCTGCCGGCACTGCGTCACACGGCGCCGTCTCTGATTGGTCGGCGCCACGAGTCCAGCTTCTAAAGTTCTGATGGTCCAACTCCAGCGTCCGCCGCTTTGGACACGCTGAGATCTCAGAAGGGGTCGCACCCGACGGTGGAAACAGAAGAGTTCTGGTACCACGTCCCCTGGGAAGAACCTGGTGTTGAAACCAGAATGTTCTGTCAGAACCCGATCCACACGCTTAGCTTTACAACCGATCTTCTGTCTGGGCCACTGCAGGCAGAACCAGGTCCAGCTGAAGGTCCGGTCCAGCGTTGGTTCCGCTAACAGGACCGCTGCTCTGAGTTCGTCCCTCACGACCCGCTGAAAAGGGGGACGTGGTTCTGGTTCTGACCCAGATGGTTCCTGGGAGTCTTTGAGAGGTTTTACGGGTCACCTTCTAGGAGACTTTGGAGCAGAACCAGAACACAACGGAGGGACATTGTGTTTTGGTTCTGCTCTGGACTGGGATCGCCTTGGGTCTGTCAGGGTTTGCCTTCGGCGCCGTTACTCCTGACTGTCCATGGTCGGGTCCGACAGCTGTACTGGGTTGGAGGGTTCTGGTCAGAGGCGGGTTTGTGGTGAAAAGGTTCTGTTTTCAGAACCCGTTTGTGTTGGACCCGACTAAAACCCGACCCGTCTTCTCTCCGCTCAGATTCGTTCCACCCGCTGCTGCCAGAACACACCCAGAACCAGACGGCTGACCCCACCATGACCTTTCACCTTCCTGACCTCAGCATGTCGGACTCTGCTGACGGCAGTCCAGCCGGGCCAGAACCCGGCCCGTCACCCGAGCAGCTCAGAACCGAGGAGCCAAACTGCTGCAGGGTTCTACAGGAGTCCTTCTCCCAGCTCGCCTTCTCCGAGGAATCCGTCCTCCCGTCCCCGGCGCTGGACTCCTGCGACCCGTCGGACTTCAGGTGCCGTGAAGCGCCTGAACCCAGAACCTCGGCGGGTCCTGGTCCGGTCAGCGAGCGTCACGCAGAGACGAGTCCAGACCGAGAGAACCAGCCGGACTCCTCAGGAACCGCCTGGGTTTGTCTTTAGTCTTCGCCGCAGAGAACTTTGACCTTTGACCCGGGGTCACTCACCTGCTGCATCTGTGACTCAGGAAGCAGCCCTGGAGCAAGGCATCCTGGAGCAGTCCCAGATCACCCTGGTGAGCCTGACCGACACCTCGGTACCGGACCTGGACACGGCGAGCTCTGACGACGAGGTGCTGCAGGCGGAGGACGGACAGCAGGTAGGTACCGGTGCCAGAGGCAGCCGGTCCAAAAGGTTCTGGACCTTCTAACCTGCAAACTCTGTCCACTAGGGGGCGGAACCCTGGTCTCCAGAGGACGGTGCTGAGGACACGTCTCCGCCTCCAGGTACAGACAGACGGAGACAGAATAATTATTTCCTCTGAGAACAAACGATCCACGTCTCCTTCCTCCTGTCCAGCGTCCGTCCCGCAGGACGTTCTCCAGCAGGACGTTCTCCAGCAGGACGTCCTCCAGCAGAGACGCCAGGCTCTCATCCAGAGGTCCAACCGCAGGCTGGAGGAGCTCAAAGCCAGGAGTCGGGTTCGGGCTGCAGGGAGAGACCCAGTTAGAGCTGCCAGAGGACCGGAGCAGCGCCACCTGTCTGCAGCAGGTAGACCTGCACCTGTGGTCACCTGAGTCAGCAAAATGGTTCACTGCTGTCCTGGTCTGGTTGGGTTGGTTGGGTGGGGGGGGCAGTCCAGAAACATGGAGATCTTCCTTCATCACTGCTTGTTTAAACATTTAAAGCTTTGATTTGTCGTCAGAGCAAAGTTTAGTCCATTTAGCCGCTCCTCAGCCTCTAGACTGGAAACCACCAGAATAACGATTAATCCTGTGATTAATGACGATAAACTCAGAAGTTTCCTGACTTTTTCTGCTCTTTACCGTTAAAATGTCTCCGTTACTCTGAGCTTTAGTAGCTCAGCCATTTAAAACAGAAAAATTCAAGCACTGCTGGTCCAAACGGCCAGAAATACAACCTGGATGCAGACGTCCAACACGGCGGTCGGGTCCGTGACTGAGGCCCGATAACTGATGGCGAGGTTCTGGTCGTTTTCGATCAATTAAAACCTAAAAAACGATCAGATGTTTCTGTTCTCAGTGAAATAATCTGTTAATGGTGTAAAGGGTCAGAAATTAACACTCGCCAGACGGCAAATCAGAGTAAATTTCAGAGTAGGGCTGGACGATATAGAAAAACATATCGATAAAATATCAATCGATATAATTATCAATTAATTCAAAACATATATTATAAGTGCAGTCCTGGCCATTTTATGCTGTTGCTTAGCAACCTATTTTTAGATCCAGACACAAACACTGAATTCAAACTCAACCCTTTATTGAACCAACTTTTTAAAAGAGAACGTGAGCTCTCTGAACTCTTTGAAGGGGGCGGAGCTTGGTTCCTGGGTCTGTGTTGTGATTGGTTGGGAGGATGTAATGATGTAATATTAACCTACATGGATAGAATGTAAAAGGAAGGAAAACTTATTCTGTTGAACTTTTTATTGATTTTTTTTCTTTCGATATCTGTTTATTAATCGATAAATGTAGTTATTGAATTATCGTCCAGCCCTACTTCAGAGGGCTAGCTGCCACATGGCGAGTAAATGTTTGTACCAAATGGTGTTTTTCAGTCAGTGTGGGTGGAGCTTCTTTATGTTCCTCTGCTGTCGGCTCCTATGACAACAAACGTACACAAACACTCACATGTGACGCAAGAGCTACAGCAGCTACGTCATGTCCGTTTGCTAACAGCTAGCGTTTAGCTCAGGCTAACAACGTAGCGGCATTATGTGGAGATATTTAGTCACAATTAATATTTTGACTGGTAAAAAAATGCTTGGTTGTGAATCAGGAAGTTAATTTCGGACACTGGGTATGAAGTCATTTATTTATTTAGTAACATTTTTACCTTTTTTAATCATTTTTATGTAAAAAAAAAAAAAATTCTAAACGCTTTAGGTCTATATTGCTGATGCCAGCAGTAGACCAGCGGTCCGGTCTCCTGCTTTAACACGCCTGGGTCCAATAACCGGGCTGTTGGCAGGACTCCAGGACACTGGACCTCCAGGACTGGGGCTGCAGTCCCTCTGAGCTCAGGGCTTTAAACTGGACCCGCAGTGTTTAAACCGGGTTGGTTGGTCGCTAGGAGAGGCAGCGACACGCCAGACCGTTGTTCACATCTCTAATTAAAATCCTGCGACCCGTTTCTTCTCAGCAACTGGATCCGGTCCTGGAACCGCGGAGGTCAGGATCGTTGCTCCCGAGCAGAGGAACCAGAACCTGTCCGAGATGCATAAGCGGACTCGGAGGTACGGCCCGGTTGACCTTCAGCACTGATTTTGGGTTGTGGGCGGAGCCTGAGAGCATCTTCTCTCTGCAGACTGTACGAGCAGCTGGAGGAGGTGAAGCAGCGCCGGGCCGTCCGCAGCAGGCAGGAGGACTGGGCCAAGAACCGGCTGAAGGCCAAGGAGTTCCACAGGGTAAGACCCGATGGTTCAGACCCGATGGTTCAGAACCGGGCCCCAGCGGTTCTGCAGCTGAGCTCGTCTCATTTTCCGTCTTTTTCCCCACAGAAAACGTTACAGAAGCTTCGGGCCAAACAGACTCGACAGTGACGTTAAGTCGGCTCCGTCCGACGTTGTGCACTAATTTATTTCATGATTTTTATTTAATAAAAGTTCTGATTATTTACAAGACTTGGTTCTGAACATTTTTGTGGCAGACAATCATAAAATAATAGAACTAAACTTTCATCCAGGTGAGTTTATTAAATAAAGACTTTACAAAAGCGGCTGAAAAGATTAGAGACGTCTACAGATCAGTTTAACCTCCTCAGGCGTTCGGACCGGTTCCAGCTGGAGCTTCGGGGCGGTCCGCTCCCGGCAGAACCTCGGGTTCAGAGCTTGGAGAACAGCGCCTCCTTGGGGCTCCTCTTCTCCATGGCGGCCTGAGCGGCCTTCATCACGTCCTGGGTCTGCAGCATGCTCATGTTCCAGGTGGCCTGCAGGGAGGAAGTGGGGTTAGACGGCCGCAGGCAGCAGTTCTGGAGCGGTTCTGGGCCGCGGCGGTTCTACCATGTAGTCGAGCCCCTCGGCGACGCTGTGGTCTCTGGAGTAGAGGAGGTTGAGCTTGGTGCCCTGCACGGCCACGGGGCTGCGGGCCGCCATCTCCCCCGCCATCTCCAGGGCGCCCGCCATCATGGCTTCCTTATCCGGAAACACGCGGCTGCGGGTCGGATTGAGACTCCATTAAAAAATCCCCCAGAACCTGTAGATGCTTTAAATTGAGCCCAAACGGTCTGCGTCTCTGGGTTCTACCAGAACCGCCTCTGATCCCAGCAGCTGTACCTGACCAGCCCGCTGCTCTTGGCTTCGTCGGCGTACATCTTGCGGGCCGTCAGCGCCAGCTCGTTCACCAGACTGCACAGACCACAGGAGAACAACCGCTCAGACGAGGTTCTGGTCGGCTCAGCGACCAGAACCTCGTCTGGACCTGCTTTTACCTGCGGCTGCCGATGACTTTGGGAAGCCTCTGCAGCGTTCCTACGTCCGCGGCGAGGCCGATGTCCACTTCCTGCGAACCAGGAGAGAAAGTTCTCTGAGCTGACGGTTCGGATCAGACGGAACCGCTCAACGGTTCCAGAACCAACAGGAATAACAAAAATAAATAAAACGTGTTGACGTGAAGCTGGACACCGGAGAATTGGGGCCATTTTCACATAAAACCCTGAAATATTGAGGTTAATTTCACTTCTTGGAAATTCTGATGTTTAAAGTCGTAAATCTGTAGAAAATTACTCCATGAATAAAGGCATCGTTTAAAATACTGACGCTGTAAAGTCAGAAATTTACAAGAATAAAACTTAATATCAGAAAAAAAATCAGGTCTTTGTGATAAAAACACCAGAAGTCCGATCTAAGCGTCTCGTTACGCTGCAGTGACCAATCATCGCTGTTCCTGGTTCTCAGCTAGCCGAACGTTTAGCTAACGCTAACGCCTGAGCGCCACGTTGTTAGCATTAGCTTTAGCTAACAGAGCGGAGCATAACGCCAGCGTTCTTTACAGCAGCATCATAACGTCGTTCTCACGCAGGAAGAGAACCCGCATGGAGGCTACCGCTGAAATCTTAGAGGACTTATGGCAGTTTTATCCAAAATACCTGATTTTAAAATCAGGTATCAGGTAAATTTCTGACCTTGCATCAGAAAATATAAATATCGAACATTTTCGTCTTTAATCGTGGACATCTTTAGTTTTCCTCCTGCAAATTTACGACTTTTAAACTGAATTTGCAGGTTTTTTCTTAAAAATGTGAACTTAATCAAGAATTTAGTTTTTTTGATGGAAATTTACTTATTTCTTCTACAGTGACCCTAATGCTCCATTGTAGTTTATCTGCTCACTGTCAGGTTAAATGATTTTTATGACCCCAGAGGAGTTTATTGGTGCCCAAAAGAACCACAGAGAATGATTCTGTGAATCGCTCCACCTTCGACCAACAAACCGACCTTAACCTGGAACCAGGCGTCCTGGGTGCACAGGCGGATGTCGCAGGCGGTGATCAGGTCCACACCTGAAATAACAGAAAACCAAATTTATTAACGAGAAACAAGTAATTATCTAATTATCGCCGCCATATCAAATGAAGCGTTTTATTTTTCTACTGAAGCTTTGCTTTAAATGTTCTTCCAAGTAAAAACTGTTTAACGGGTCAGAAAATGTAAACTCATTTACAATAAATACAACTCTCCACACTTAACGGCACCCAAAGTTGAATAAAGTCTTCAAATAAACAATCTCCTCTCGCAGCAGCGTGATCTGAACATTTCTATCTAGAGAAGTTTTATCCGGACTGCCAACAAGTTCCTAAAACAGAAACATTTCTGCATTTTAAACTTTACCGTTTTAATTTGGTCGCCTGAAGCCTTTCGTTACTTCCTGGGCCACACAGGCTCATTTACTAAGACCAAAGAACATACATTTAAACTAAGACTCTTAGTTTAAAATGTATGGTTTAACCTTTAAAAAGGAGAAAGTCTGACTACTGACCCAGGATCAGGGTCATCGCTGCTGAGGGGAGACGGGATCACCAGGGGACTTTAAATCGTGGTTCTGTGAATCCCACCAGCTACATCGCTGCTATTTAACATAAAGGGGGCCGAGGACACGGCCCTGAGGGATCCCGGTGAAGAGAACTGCAGTTGGAAAGTGGATCTAGCCACTAATGAGGCCAAAATTGATAAAAAGCTGCAGCGTCAGTTTGAGACGCTGCATTGACTACGGTTATGGGGTCCTACCTCCTCCGATGCAGGCGCCATGGACGGCCACCACCACGGGCTTTGGGCACTGCAGAACAAACCAGAACTTCAGCGACCGCTCGGGTCCAGTGGCTCCCCGCTGCCTCGACCCACACTGACCTTCTCGATGACGGAGAACGTCTCTTGATACCTGGCGATGAGTTTCCTGACGTTCCAGGAGATCCTGGCCGTGTCGTCGCCTTCCGGCTGCAGCATGTCTCCTGCCATGTCCATCAGGTCGATGCCTGCAGGGCAGCAGAGCACAGGGGTCAACAGTAGGTCAACAGCAGGTCCACGGGGACGACTGATGAAACGCTCCTCACCGGCTGTGAACATCTTCCCAGCTCCTGAAACCACCACCACCCTGCAGTCCTGGTCGTCAGCGATCTCGTTAAAGCACTCCACCATCTCCCTGGAAGGAGAAAAGCCTCGGTGTGAACAGAGACAGCAGCTTTCCCCGGTGGGTCTGTCCTGCAGCGCCCCCTGGAGCGTAGATGGTACCACCTCCGTAGTCTACAAGTGTAGCTCAGCACTCGGTGAAAGGTTTTTATTCCATGTCAGGAAGTAAATCTCACGTTTGGTAGCTTCATCACTCGCAGACAGAAATACTTCAAGACTTTCTCATAATTTGTACGTTTCTGACTCACAGATGATTAAAAACCCAAAATTCATTGTCAACAAGTTAAATACTGCGTCCACAGAAAGTTGAGTGGAAGGAAAAAGTGCAGCGGCAGCCTGGGAGGATTTTTAGGGGAGCCTCTGAAACAGTTTTTCACCTTTTTTAGCAGAACTACAGGCGAGTTTTATTCCTCAACGCGTTGCTAGTTGGAAAAGTTCCTCATTTACCAGAGATCCGGAAAAGTCCCGCAGTGATTGGTTCAGAGGACTTTATGCCATGAGTCCAGTTAAATAAAACCCAGTTAGAGCCTCAGATGAAGCTAGGAAATTATCCTTTTATCTGTATTTTTAGATTTTAAAATGAAAGGGAAAACAAATGGTGTAAAAACAGGATATATTTTCCTTTCTGGGATGTTGATATTTGTGTTTAAAAAAAGAAAAAGGCAAACGGTTTCTAACTTTATGAGAAAATGGATCTAAATCGACGTTAGCGCCGGTTTCACATCCTGGGTATCGGTCCGTACCGAGTTACCAGAACCAAACCTGGAACCCAAACTGTCGGCTCTAATCTCTCTGGGAGCGTTTTTCCAGTTTGGGGAGAAATAAACTGAAAACTGTAGAATCACGTTTAAAACATCAGACCTGATTTGGTTTGATCACATTTTTCCCTTTTTCCATACTTGTTGCCTCCACTGGAAACTGAAAATCAACAAAACAAATGAGAATCTTCACCACCATCAACAAAACAAACGACAAAAAAATAATTCTGGGTGATTTTATAACTCGTTAAAAAAATAATCTTGCCACACACAAGAAACTTCTTCCTCTTGTTCTTAAATTTAGATTTTTTTCTGAATCATTTACCATTTTTAACGTCATGACGCTGTTTTAATAAGTCTTGTATTGTTATGCGCCAACAGGTCTTCCTTACAAACGAGACTTCCTGTATAAATACAATAATTATTTTTGGATTCCCGTATAAATACAGGAATAATAATTATAACAATAATTATGATTATAATTATTCCTGTATTATTTATACAACAATAATTATTATTATTCCTGTATATTACTGTATAAATACAGAATTATAATATAATTACAATAATTATTTCTGTATTTATGTATAAATACAGAAATAATTATAACTAATTTATCATTGTATGAATACAGGAATAATCATAACAATTTATTTTATTGAAAAAAATATAGGAATATAATTATTATTCCTGTATATTACTGTATAAATATAGTAATAATAATCATAACTAATTTATCATTATTATTGTATAAATACAGGAATAATAAATTATAAAAATGTATTGTATAATACAGTAATTTATTTATTATTATTAATTCTGTATTCCATTGCAGAAGTGAATTTCTCCATTGTGAGCTGAATAAAGTATGAATTAAGTCAAATCAGGGTTTAAATAATCAGGGTTTCTGTAAAGTAGAAACTGATCAGAAACACACGTAGCACCTCGTTGTAAATGGTTCTGATCCGGCAGACGAGCCGTATTCAACAAGAACAGAGTCCAACCTCACAGCCGCTCTGTATTAAACGTAGAGACTCTTGCCTCCAGAAGGCTTTGTTCATGGCGTTGAGCTTCTTGGGCCGGTGAAGTTCCACGTGCGTGACGGACTCGGCGGGGCGGCTGACGGCCAGCGTGGCGTACGGAGAGGCGGGTCCGTCTGAAGACGACATGTTCCTGACGGAGGCCTGAGCGGGCAGCACCACCCTGCCGTCTGAAACCAGAAGAACATTTATTCAGGGCAGCGTTTACGCCGCACTTACCTGGGTAAAAACCCACTTTTTACCCAGAGGCAGAACCAAGTGGGTACTTCCTGAGTCACAAGTCACTAACCAGTCATAAGGAGCAATCCCTCAACCACCACACACAGAGAAACCCTCAAACGCTGCCATTAAGCATCTAAGAGAGGAACGTGGGCCTTGAAGGCCAGGACCCTCTGGCAGGACTATACATCCCGTCTGGCCTGGGATCGGCTTTCAGAACGAGTTGGAGGATGTCGCCGGGGAGAGGGAGGTCTGGGTTCCCTCCTGGACCTGATCTCAGGTAGGCAGCAGACGACGGATGGAGGATTTATTCATGATTGTTCTGATTAATATCCGCATTCCTTCACAACTGTTCAGTCCTACACTGTCGCTCCATTAACGGTGTTGTTTAGCAGATGCAGGTGAGAGTTAAATACACAGACTGATCGGCTACATATGAAGCCCCCGTAGAGATGAATAAAGTCTTAATCTAAATTTATTCCTTGCTTCTTTCATTCTATTAGAAATTTGCTCCTGTTGTGTCGCCGATCATCTGATCCTTTCAGTTCGTGTCGTGGAGGAATATTTTTCTCTGATTTTTAAAAGTTAGCTCAGAGGTCAGCAACTTTAAAAACTCAAAGAGCCATTTCCCCCCCTTTATTCTTAAATAAACGCCTAAAGCCATAAAATGTGGCCCTTTTATTGTTTGTTTTATGAACAGCTACTGCGTAAATAGTTCTGTTTAAATTAGGGAACTAAGACTTTTTATTTTAGGTTTTATAGCAGAGAAAAACTTTTACAAACTAGATTTTTTTTTTCTCCAAAAAGAGGCAATTTTCTTGTTCAACACTTATGGAAAACTTAATCAAGAAGCTGTAGTTTGAAGCCTAATGACAAAACACAAGAACTAAACAAAAACCTTGTATTATTGCTGTCATTCTGTGCCTATGTGACACTAAAACAGGTTGCAGACCCCTGTTGTTGCTTAGGTGTGTTTATAAAAGCTTTGGTGATTTCTCCATTTTTAGGGAAGACCGGAAGAACTTTGATCTGACACCACAGATTTGACCTTTCACCTATTTCCCATTAAAAGCTCGTTTATTTCATTAAATATAGCAACTAAACTCCCATAAACACACGAGCTGGTTAGCTTTAAACTCTACGGAGGAAAAACGAGCAACGAGGTTTTAACAAACAAACATAAACAGCTAAACTTACATTTAGGCAGAGCTGATCTGAAGAGGGCTGACAGCATCGCCCTTTGACCTCTGCAGAGCCCGGGAACTTTATTGACCGATAGAACTGCAGCAAATAGAGACGTTTAAACACATCACTGCTAGCTAGCCTACTAACCAACCGCAGCCTGGCTAGCGCTAACCAATGCTAATTAACCGACTTACCCAAACTCTCCGCTGCTTCCCTGGTTAACCTCCAGCTGAACTAACAGGCGAAACAACGCGATAACACCACCGCCGCAACGCCCCGCGTGTGAACTACAAAACAACAAACCTGCGTAGACGCCCCATTGTACGCTGCCGGCCGCTAGGCCGACGTGCCTACAGGGCGGCCATCTTGGGTCAGACCACAGATCAGACAGCTGCTGTCAAAATGAATAGGAGGCAGCTCAGATCTCATTTTAATCATATGTTCACAATGCTCGTGACCTTTCAGACAGATTACACATATTTATTCAGAACCAAAAATATTTAAACTGAAGTCAAACTGGATGAAAAATGTACACGCACTTACATATTTTGCAGTTACATATTAATCTAATATACACACAAATTATACACACATAAATCTCTCTCTTTCTTCCAATATATATACTGTATATAAACTGTATATATAGGCTATATACACAGACACTGATCTACAGACAACAGCACTGATCTACATCGGAGCAAATACAGACAAGCGAGAGCAGAGGTGCCTATAACAGCATTTAAAAATTATATAATACAAACCTCAATCTGGGGAAAAAAATCAACAAAAAACCTAATAACGCATCTTAGAATCAAATACATTACAAAATCATAGCAAAAACTGTATAATATTTTACCCTCCCCCCCCCCCCCCCCCACACACACACACACACACACAAATCATGTCTGTCCAGGACCATTTTGTTTGTTTTTGGTGTTTAATGTACTTTTCTCTACTTCCATCCCTGCTACCCATTAGCACATATTGTGTTTATGCCGGAAAAACTGTAACTGTAAAGCATGAGGATTATCTATCATAAAATCTTACTTATGGAAGGTAATTCCCCAGGATCTGGTTCCTAGTGCACTTTTATTTGCGCACCCATAAGCGGAGTAAAAGTCGGGCTTCCTGGGACGTAGCTCTGGAAGTTTGCTTACTTTCAATACAAAATCTAAATTATTTATTAAGTTAGACAATAATTTAATTCAATCAATTGGTCCCATGTAGCCCCTAAAGGGGTGACGTTTTCAGTCAGTTGATTTACCTGGAAATCGGGTGAGAATTCACCGGATTCAGAGTGTCTGAAAACATAAAGTACATTTTCCTGAATTGACTTGTATTCTGTCTGACTGCAGCTTGGTCTGACCTAAGATGGCCGCTCTGTCGGCACGCCTCTCAACCGAGAGGCGTGCCGAGCGTCTACGTATTCCAAGTACACCTCGCTGCAGCCTGCGGAAAGGGGGCGGGGACGGACCACTGTCAGTCTCATACCTTATATGGAAATGGGACCATTCCACTCCGGAAATGAAGGGGGCGCTAGTGACACTATTTCCTGTACCAGCCGTGTTATAATAATTATAATATTAATAACGCCATTTGTTTGCCAACCATAAATCAAATTAATATTTTAGAGACAAATGTACATTACATTTACAACACATTTATCCATCCACGCCTATCCCTATAGTGGGATCGTTAGGGCTGCTGCGGTGGATCCTGGACAGATTCCCAGTCCATCGCAGATTAAGAAAACATCCATCCATCCATTTTCTGACCCACTTAATCCCTTATGGGGTCGCGGGGGTGGTTGGTGCCTATCTCCAGCGTTGATTAAGAAAACAGATATAACCAAATACTTGCTGGTGCTGAAGTTCGAATAACAGATTTTGATTTTGTGAATCGTACTCTTAAAATAAATAAATTCAAGTCTAAAATATAATAGCCTTTGCCTTATTTAATAAGGACTAGATAGAAAAGAGGTTTGGTCGGTAAGACATTTAGACAACAATTTTGTCCAACTTAGTATGTCCATTCACAGTGCACTTTTGTTCTGTTTATTTGCCAAATATTTCTCTTATTATTCACATTGTGAATACAATTTACAAACAAACCAAAGGACTTTTAAACTTCTAACAAGTGGCATTCCGAAAACTAAGATATACTTCTTTGCAGGCGACCTGGCTCAACTATTATCATTGTTTACCATAATGTCTAATTGGAAACTTTTCTACAGAAAACTGATTGTTGTCCCACTATTCCATTTAGAATTTCCACATCAATTCTACCAATTGCAATCGATTCATAAACTGCGCTCCAAATACCTTAAATATCCACTTTTTGCAAAACCAAAAGGGATTAATTTGAAACTTTAAATGTAGCTTCAACCTGGAAAGACTCACATAGAGATAGGTTTTAGAAAGTTTATTTGACAAGAAATAATCTTTGGCGCTCGGAATCCGTCAGTAGACATGGTGCTGGTAACCGGCAGAGAGAATGATCCGCTGTGGATGAGGGTTTTTTTTCTATATGAAAACCTTTTTCAATAAAGTCACTGGATACATAAGTTAAACCAATGTGTAAATTCTAACTATAACTATCTTCATCTTATCTGCTCAGCGAATCACTTGATCATGCACCTCTGTCCCAGCCTAACGGCGGCGGTCTCATCTCCTCCACCCTTCATAAAGTCCGGCTTGATGTGTGCAATTGCTCCTCACCTGAGCTTTCCTCACCTCCATCTGGTCTCCACCTTTGTTCAGCATACATTAATCATATGTTTGTAATATGACTATGTAACCGAACAATATGTTTTTCTATGTGCTTGCTTTATTACAAAATAAAAATCTAATTCTGACTGGTAAAACATATACAACTTAGCTGTATGTCAGGTTTGTAAAGAAAATTTCTATTGATTCCAGTCATTTTTCAAAGATTTTAGGAAACATTTTATTTAAACATATAAAATATTGCAAGTTTTATTTTTAAAAAAAGATTATCAAAATGTTAAACAATGCTGTTACAGTATAGTTACAATAACTTTATTGGTTCTACTCTCTTTTGAACATCTTACAGCCACAATGTAACTTTTTCTGGAACCGACAATATTTCTATGAAAACTAAATGAATGAATGAGCTACAACAAAAAGAACATTCAAAAATTTACATAATATTGAAATAACTCAAAACGACTGACTGCACAAGTTAAAAGGCAAATGTGCTTCGTCAGAAATGTTTTAAAATGGCATGTCACACACAAAAAAAAACAAAAAACGAACAATGTGTGACAACAGAAATATGTGAAAGACTGGAAAACAACTGATGCATTCATTATTGACATTCAGGGCAGCGTCCGGGTATGGCATCACAGTAATAACGAGGGTACTCCCCTCGTCTTCCATTTCCGGTGAAGCCCACACAGTCTTTATATTGCCGCTTGCAGGAAGAACACGTTTCGACCCCAAAAGGAATCCGATTTTCTGCCTTGAATGACTCTTAAAATTTACCTCAGTGGATCTCACCTGTTAATAAAAAATATATTTCATGTAGTTCAAATCTAATTTTGCATGTTTTAAGTGAAAAAAGTCAAAGGTCCTTACCATCCAGCCAAGCAAAGTGAGTCTTCTTCCCGGAAACTGGGTCAGACACAATGGCTTCAAAGCACTTGAAGGTCGATGCCAAGGTGTGTCTTGGCATGCCAGGGTGAGGTAAGCTTTGTCTCCCTGTGCTAGTACCCCCTCCTGGAGAACAGCTTCAAGTCCATTCAAAGGCATCTGAAAATAAAAAAAATAAAAAAACAGGTGCATTGCAAGACAGTCATACCAGAAGAATAGCTATGACACGTGATTATGAATGAATCTTACCTGTAAGATTGGCGATATCCTTTGCACCTGCATGGTGAAGAGCATTAAACAATAGTTAATACTTTATATCGCTCAAGATCTTATCCTTTCCATCTCTAATGGTATAAAAAATGCTGTCCAAATAATGAATTTAATTTTTGTTTTAAATCATTTAGGGTTGTAGTGTCATTTGCACATTGTAAATTTAACTTTAACGTAAATTTAAGGACAAATCGTAATAGCTACTGACATAAAAGGAAAAGGTTAGTACTCATCAGGAAATATACAAATGATTGGTATAAAAAAGGCATGTTTGAAATTAATCACTGTAGATTTTTTAACTTTATTGTTACTGTTTTGTAGGATTTAACAATTAATTTTAGAAGTCACAATGGCTTCCAGTTAACAGATATATATTCTGCAAAAAAATAATTGAAATTGTAAAAGTGATATTGCTCAAACAGCCAAGGGCAGGTATTAACTAATTAGATTTACTCAATTATTCTGTAACGTTTGACAAAAAAATAATAAATAAATAAATAGGACTATTTTTCCTTATGTAATGTAATCTTGAGTAAATTTGTTGATACGCAACCCAATGCGTGTAATTTAACTGAATGAAGAACACATTTTAACTTATAAAAAAATAAAACACGATACACAGATAAATGTTGTTCATGCTAGGTTTCTTCTAACCTTAATTTGTTTTCTTGTAATAATATTTTTCATTTTTGGTTAGAAAATGTCGAACAGTGTACATAACTTAATTTTTATTCATGTCTGCTGAAATAAATGGGCAATATCACATTGCATATTATGATCAGTAAAACAGGACTTAATAATAGCCATCTCACAAAATACTTTGTTACTCTTACTTGTGTGTTTTTTTTTGTTGTTTTTTGCACAGTTACTTATTAAAAATATATTGAAGCAGTGCTACTCG
Organism: Fundulus diaphanus; assembly: GCA_037039145.1. NCBI lineage: Eukaryota > Metazoa > Chordata > Actinopteri > Cyprinodontiformes > Fundulidae > Fundulus > Fundulus diaphanus. The sequence continues at coordinate 4,797,877 of CM073124.1, read as the reverse complement.
TTATGAGAGCATCACATCTGGGTACTACACCCACATATGATGGCAGCTGTTAGTTTATAAAAAATATTTGACTTTCCAGAAATGTAACATTCGTGTTCCAAAAACATATTTAAAAATAACACTTGAAAACTGATAAGCATGTAAAAAAATATTTTATATTTTTCAAGTGTTATTTTACATACCGTTATGTTGAGCCATAGCAGCTTTTGCTATATGGTTCTGTACCTTGTGCGACTCATCGGCATTGTATGAGCAAAGGGGACAGCAATATGTTGCAAATAGATAGATGCGTGGATCTGTGTGATTAAAATAACAAACAAAGTTTGAACATATAATACATTTCTCAAATATACATGTTATCTACTTTTCTATTTCCATCTAATGGTGCCCTGCAGGAAAATAATTATCTATGCTACATGTTAGCCTTCCCTGTATAACTTACGAATTTCACTTGTCTACAGCTGTTAATTATATTTTCAACCTAATCTAAAAAATGATTTACTATGTGAAAACAAGTTTTAAGAAGGTAAAAATACCTTTTGCTGACTTCGTAGGTTTTGCATTATGGATCGTGTGCCGAACATCAGTGGAAGAACCTACTTCTTTCAATCGACTTCTCAACTCCGCTTCTTTAAGGTACTAGTGATTATGAAAATAGCGCCCCCTTCATTTCCGGAGTGCAATAGTCCCATTTCCATATAAGGTATGGGACTGACAGTGGTCCGTCCCCGCCCCTTTCCGCAGGCTGCAGCGAGGTCCTTCTCACGTATTCATGTCTGTGCCTGCGAACACTTCAGCAGCTAGCGTAGCTTCGGTTACGGTGGCCGGCGAGGCTCACGCAACGTACGGAGAAATGCGGAGCTCGAACACGCCGAACCGTTCAGTGACCCGGGACATGTTTTAGGATATTTAGTTATATTTTATTACTGTTATATTGTATAAATATTAGAATTAAATGCAAAATAACTTTACTGAGAAAATATCACTAAAATAGCACGCATGTATTGAAATAACAGCGGAAAACCGAATTTTTACACACATTCTCCCTGGTTCATTATAGGTAAACTTGACCGTTTAAAAAGACATTTTAATGTAGTTTCAATTTTTTCTTCTTTTATTTGATTATTTGATTATGGAATAACTATAAGAAGCATATTAGTTATAATTTTAAACATATAATTATTGACCTTAATCACTGAGAGGTCGGAAAAATGCTACTAAATGTTTATGCTCAGGTTCCCAATTCTTCGCACATAGTTTTAAAGCAGAAATTATTTCATTGGTCGGGGGGCGGCCGGGGCCCTTGTCGCGGGGGCGGGGCGCCCCTGGGGCCTCTGGCCCTCAGGGCCCATGGCCGGGACCACTTCAGCGGGGCTAGCTGCCGGCGGAGCCCACGGGCTCGTCTCCGCGGCTCTTGAGGGCGTCGGCATTGCGGTGGCTGGGGGATTTCCTCGGGGTGGTCTCTGCTCCTTCCTTGGGGGGGGGGGGGTGTTGCAGATATCCTGTGTCTGCCCCTCCTGGGCGACCTGCTTTAGGGGCCCCTTTGGGAGTCCGGGGTTATGGGTCCCCTGACGCCTGCCTCTGTGCTCGGGGAAGGTGGGTCTTCGGTTCTCCACAATCACTATCAAGCTATTTCTGGATAATCTTCACCTAAACTAGTGCACTCTCACATCTCCCACAGGTGCTGGGTCCCAGGTATTAAGTGTTCACTTATATACAGTAATCTTATAATTTGTTTATTTATTTATTTATGTTCTTTCACTTTTTTTCAAATATCACATTACACATGTCAGCTTACATAATAATATATATGATTTAGCAATGGCATCTAGGTGTTATTCGAGTGTATCTGTTGCTTTATGTCTGTTGGTTGTGCTGTTCTTTTTGTGTCTCTTTCCAGGTGATGGAGCAGACAAAGAAGGTTTTATCACTCTCTCCCTTTTATCTCCTCTTTCTTTCACCTCTACTCTTTTTTTTCTTTTCTTTCACTTTTTCTTCTTCCTTTACTCTCCCATTGTCATGTCCATATAATTTGAAATTCTCCTTGCAGGAATCATAATAAAGCTATTTACAAGCATAAATCAAGTGGAGCACTATGGCGAAAGCTGTTTGCTCCACTTGTAAAAGCAAAATCTGTCGAGCTCTATCTGGCATTGAGACATCAATTCCTATTGCCACATTGCTAGACAGGACACTGGGAAAAAAAAAAGAAAAAAAAAAAAAAATTATTTCATTGGAATAAACAAAAACTCTTCTTTTTTTTTTAAAGTTGCTTTTTTATTAATTGCCATTGCCATGTCCACATTTCCATTTAGTTACAGATTGGCTCGGAAGTTTTCTACACGTGTATAATTCTGATACTCTAAGACAAATTAGTAAATACTCTGCAAAGGTATATGTATTTTATGGAAGTAAGATATTTTGGTACATCTCTAACCTAAGCGAGTAGCTTCGGTGAAGCAGTATTGGTGGTGTCACCTTAAAGCAAGTCTACCCGGTCAAACCTCCACCTGGCGCCTTACTGTTGCCGTTTGGTTGCTGTTTGTATGTTCTCGCCTTAAATCCCTCTGTCAGTCCTGGTCTTAGTTCATTAGAGATTCATTAGATTTGCCTTTAGTGTGGCTGTGGATGATCTCTGTGTTGCCCTGTCTGACCGACAGCCTGTGGAGGGGGTACCGCCAATGGGGTACCACCAAATGGGGTACCACCAAATTTACTGGGGGGGGGGGCAATGTTTTTTCATGGGGACACTGAAAAAAATAATTAAACCAAGAAAAACTGGGCAAAATTTAATCGTCTTATATATTAAGTGAGCTACAGAGCCAAAGAGCCACTTGTGTCTCTGGAGCTGCCGGTTACAGACCCCTGAAAACTGTGATCCTGTCTCACTATGGCTGAAGCTAAAAGTGAAACACATTAATTTTAAAATTATTATTAAGATAAAAATGTAAAGGTAAAAAATTAAGCGGGCCCAAGGGACCAACCAGTTGCAATTTCTGTTCTGACACACATCACAAGAAACTGACTAAGTGTTATGTCTTCAGTACAGGGAGCAATAGGGGCCCTGACCTGTTCTAGAGGGGCACTGGCCCCCGTTGGCCCCTGTCTAGAACAGCCCATGGGTACCACCCTCTCACCATTGACCAGAAGAGAGAGGATCAGACCCCTCGGCTACCTCATAAGATTAATGACATCTAGGAAATGGCTGAATGACTGTCTGATGTTTCCATCCATCCATCCATCCATCGCCAATAACCGGTTGTCCATGCAGGGTCACAGGAGCCTGATGCTTATCTCCAGCTGTCACTGGGTGAGTGGTACATGTTTTCAGTTTGACGAAATAGTTACAGTATCTTCAGACTTGTTGGAAATTACCACCTTAGATGAAGAACAATTCAAGAGGATCATCCAAGAACATGAAAAGGTAACTACGGCTTTCTTCCAGACTCATGTATACCATGTTTGTAATTTATAAACAAAAGTAGGAAACTGTTTTATATTCAGAAATCCAAACTTTTAAGCGCATCATGATGCCAACACAAGGACTTTCTCGCATCTTAAAGCTTAACAGCGGCCTTCTCTGAAACCGGAGGATTATCTAGTTTTGAGGAGGGCCTTCTCTCTCATCATTTCAGGCTCAGCAGACTCAGAACCGGTCAGTCTTAGTGAATCTGGTTCTGTTTTATTCTTTTTTCCAGGCTTCTGGATGGTGTCCGCTGCCTCAGAGTGTTGGCAGAAGACGAAAAGCTGAAGCTCCGCTGTCATAAATCAACTGTTAAAGTGTCTTATCACATTTTAATGTTTCAGATCAATTCAATTCAATTCAATTTTATTTATATAGCGCCAAATCATGAAACATGTCATCTCAAGGCACTTTACAAAATCAAGTTCAATCATATTATACAGATTGGGTCAGATTATACAGATTGGTCAAAATGTCCTATATAAGGAAACCAGTTGATTGCATCAAAGTCTTGACAAGCAGCATTCACTCCTGGGGAACCGTAGAGCCACAGGGAGAGTCGTCTGCATTGTACATGGTTTTGCTGCAATCCCTCATACTGAGCAAGCATGAAGCGACAGTGGGAAGAAAAACCACCCATTAACGGGAAAAAAAAACCTCCGGCAGAACCGGGCTCAGTATGAACGGTCATCTGCCTCGACCGACTGGGGTTACAGAAGACAGAGCAGAGACACAACAAGAGAGACAAAAAAGCACAGAAGCACACATTGATCTAGTAATCTGTTCTACATTAGATGGTAGTAACGGGTGAGCCGTCTTCTCTGGATGATGTCAAAGTTAACAGAACGCCAGACCAGGTGTACCTACTATGAAGAAAAAGAGAGAGAGCAAAAAGTTAAAAGCTGAAATGACGACAGTCATTTCAATGTAATACAATACAATATTGATACAAAATTGATTTGCGATCATCAAATCAATTTTGAGACAAGACAGAGATAACCTGAATAAATTAAAAAAAACGTTTTCCACAGATTTTATGATAAATGGAAAAATTATTTTTTCCAAACCAACAGCCCTTTTTGGAAATCTAATCTTCCCTTTTCTTAAACTGTAAATTTTATTGCGTGATTAACCAGATTTTTGGCCCAATTTCCCAAGTCACATTCAGATCTCGTTATTGGTGGACATGTCGTAGCATCAATCTCTTAAACAAACCTGCTTGACAACATGAAGTAGGCTAAAAGGTCTAAAAAAGAAACACGCCATGAACGGATATAAAGAAATTCAGAAACAGATGAGGAATAAAATCTATCAGTCTGCAAAGGGTTACTCAGCCTTTTCTGAGGCTCTGGGCTCCAGAGAACCAGTATCAACACATGGAGCAAACGTGGAACAACGGAGAACTTCCCAGGAGCGGCAGAAACCTCCCACAAAGTGGAAGACATCTTCCAGTATGCCCAAGTCTGGCCTCCTGAGCAAGTTCAGCCTGAGAGTAGACCGCAAGATGCTGAAAGAAGTCCTCAAACACTCTAAAGTTCATCAGGAACAAAGATGGAGACACAGAGCAGGCGTTCTGGAATAATTCACCTTCAGACAGATGAGGCTAAAGTTGAGTTATTTGGGGCCCAGAAAAGAGAACGTGTTCGGCATAATCAACCTTATACCACCGGTGAAGGATGGAGGTGGAAGTGCGCTGGTTTGAGGATGCTTGGCTGCAGCAGGACCTGTTCAGCTCACCATCATATAATCCACCATAAATTCTATTTTCAGAGCGTGTTTAAGGGAAATATGAGACCCAATCTGAAGCAGAACTGGACCCTGCAACCTCACAATGACCCAAAACATACCCATAAATCCACCAAGGACTGCCTCAGAAGTAAGAAACATGCTAGGCCCAGTCAAAGCCCAGATCTTAGTCTTATTGAGATCTTTTGGGGTGACTTAAAATGGACTGAACATGCAAAAAGCCTCTAAAATATCTCACAGCTGAAAGTGAGGAGTGGAGTAAAATTTCCTCTGATTATTATGTTATCCTCCATTAGGAAAACTAGAGTATTTTCTGTTGTTCTAGTCAATTGAATCACTAAGTTCTAGAGAAAAAAAAACAAGAAAATTACAAGAAAATGTAACCCTTCAATCAATTAAAACTTTATTAAAAAAGCATCATAATGTACAATTAGCCACCCAACAAGCTGTGCAGGTGAATAAAATTACAAGATAGAACCATTATAATAAAAGCAACAAGCAAAAACAACACATTGAAACAATAAAAGGCTGAAGGAGTTAAGAGCCAGTGTTAAAAGAGGAGTTTTTAAATTAAAATTAAATTCATTTGGGGTTCTGGCAGATCTTGCAGAAAGGGGCGGTCCAAAGTTCAGGAGCTGCAGCTGAACAGGTTTGGTCTCTCCTGGTCACCAGTCCAGTCCCAGGAACACCAAGAGCCTTTGAGCTTCAGATCCATAGTTTACGCTTGCTAGCTGCAAACTTCTGGGGTGTGTCTCATTCCGCCTACTTCTACACTTCGAACACTTAGTTTTAAGTAGGTAGTGTGGATAACACAAAAAGTCAGTGCACTGAAAGTACCCGGATGACCCCCTAAAAACAGTCACAAAATGCAGTGCGTAACGATGGACCCTACTCGCACTAAACGGACGCCATCTTGACTACAAAGCGGAAAGGGAGGGGCTAAGGACGTCAGGAAGATGTTCCCATTTTGAAAATAATGGCGGACATTTCAGCCGAGACAGCCGGAGCTGCGACACCGCAATCATATAAATGTAAGTAATGGTGGTAATACGAGGCATTGTACTCTCGTCTAATGCATCACTTACATGTCCCTCAGCCAATATTTGGAGGATCCTGCGTTGATGTCGGAGGCGATATAATTTCAACATGCTGTGAACGTAACCCACTGTTTTTATTAAAAAAAAACGCCGGCATATATTTTTGGCGGTCTGAAAAATTCGCGGTCACGTGTGTTGCGTTCGTCACGTCATCCCGTCATTTCCGGTAAGTGTTTTAACATAAGTGTTCCATTTGGAACACTACTAACGGTCAAAAGTGGGCACTACGGCAGTAAGTGGTCAGTGCACATCAGCAGTGCACTGACGGAAGTAGGCGGAATGAGACACAGCCCTGGTGTTTATGTATCCAGTTAGCTTAGCGGTTAGCTTCGGTGTTAGCTGTTCACTGTAGCTCTGCTGCTCTCAACAAGGTTGACCAGGGGTCCGTTCTTCGTACGTCGCTAACTCAGTTAGCAGGATTTCATTGTTGACGATTTGGTATGATCTTGGATCGTTTGGTTCTTCGAAAGACATCCTGCACTTGTTGTCATAGCAACATGTGCGCCAGCTTAAGCCTGCTCGAGAGCAGGCTTATTTCATGTAAACAGGATTAGATTGCAGCTTTATAAGCGGAGGAGATAGGGAAGTCTGCCGTAGCCATGTCCATTTTTAGGACTGCAACCTGTTGCGGAAGGTGCAAGAATAATTTGCAGAGTTTTTCCGAATTAATCGCGTATTGCGCAATAGACAGGATCCTTGAGCGCAGCGCGGCAGTAGAGAGATTTTCTTGGTGGCTGTTATAAACAGACAAACACATCATTTAACAGTGGCTTTTAAAGAGGAAAAAGTGGTGTTGGAGCCATAAATCTAAAATATTTAAGTTATTTGTATGATGGTTTGCTTTTTATTTTTATCCTATTCAGTAAGAAGATTTGTTCGGGCCATTTTATTGTGAAGTTTAGTTTACTTTGAAAGGCTTGCTTCCTGTCGAGCCGTATATTGGATTAGAAAAAAATATGGATGGATTATCTAGCCACGGAGCAATACAGTTTTACCGTGTAAACTGTGGATGACTTGGAAAAGGAAAATGTTCATTTTTTATGGATAAAGATTTTTTTTTGTTAAAATTCCCAGTTTGCACATGTCCTTTACTTCCCGTGTCTAAGGAATGGCACTGAAATTTGGATCTCGTGACATAACAAGTGTCTTTTTAAAATACAGTATAATAATTAAAGGCTACCATTTTGTAGAATATTCTTGTATTTCACTTTTACTTGTCCCCATGTTCTAGTGGGTCCCGTGGAGGCTCTGACATAAAAGAACAAAGTAAATATGAGATTATTAAAATGCAAAAATTCATACTGTAGAAAGTGATAGAAACATCTACCATGGACAGTATTTACGCATTAATTTGTCTGCTGCTTTATGCCAGCCCTCTCTCCTGGCTTTAGCAGACTTTGAGGTGTTTTAATTAATGACTCAAATTCAGCATAACCTTCCAAGCTCTTGTTCTGCTTGGGAGAAAAACTGTGGGCGTTCTTTGGCCATGCTGAACAGCCAATAGCAGCGTTGCTGATCAATGTTTCTACTATCGATACATTTCCCCTTTTAAACAAACGCATGAACGCGCCGTTATCTCAGATAACTAAATCCAGCCATACTAATCGTAAACAACAGGTGTGTTCGAAGAACCCAATTAGCCGGATCATGATTAGCCGGATGAAATCATCTTGGATGTGTCATTTGATCTCGGATGTTTTAAGCAACGTACGAAGAACGGACCCCAGGCGTCCGGCTTTAGGTCAAACAGTCCGGATTGTCAAAGCCCTGTCCGGACATGTATTTGTCCTCCTTTTTGAGGCACTAGGCTTTAAAAGCAGATTTTTTTTCATCTTTGCTGGCCTGCAGCACAAAATCCAACCATAGACTATAAAAAAAAATGCATCCAATGCAGATCTGGTCTAACAAATGATTGGCTAAGAGCGGTGGTGGGGCCCGTTCTTTATACGTCGCTAACTCAGTTAGCTGGATTTGATTGTTGACGATTTGGCATGATCTTGGATTGTTTGGTTCTTCGAAACTCATCCTGGACTTGCTGTCATAGCAACATGTGCGCAAGCTTAAGCTCGAGAGCAGGGTTATTTCATGTAAACAGGATTAGATCGCAGCTTTATCAAGGGAGGAGATGGGAAGTCTGTCGTAGCCATGTCTTGTCCGTTTTTACGACAGCAACCTGTTGCGGAAGGTGCAAGAATAATTTCAGAGCTTTTCAAATTAATCGCATATTGCGCAATAGACAGGATCCTTTAGCGCAGCGCGACAGTGTAATTGTAGAGAGATTTGTTTTTTCTTGTGAGGCTGTTATTTACATAATTAATTTGTTGGAACCACACATTAAGTGTTCAACACGGAGGAGTGATTTTTTTTTTTATGTTCATCCAAAGAGGTTTTTTTGTGTGCATTTAAAATTGGCTTTAAAAAGAGGAAAAAGTGGCTTTTTAAAATAAAGTATAACAATTAAAGGCTACCATTTTGTAGAATATTCTTGTACTTCACTTTTACTTGTCCCCATGTTCTAGTGGGTCCCGTGGAGGCTCTGACATAAAAGAACAAAGTAAATAAAATGATTAAAATGCAAAAGTAACTACTGTAGAAAGTTATAGAAACATCTATAACTTTGAAACATTGTACCCCCCCCCACAACAAAAATTACAGAGCAACTAGTTTGACAGGAGCAGTTGAATAATAATAAAAAAAGGAAAAAAGTAATTACATTAGTTATACAGTTGGTGTCAAGTTCCGATGAATGTTCCATTTCTTCCAGTATTTATTGTATTTATAAGTGGCAAGTCTTAATGAAAAAGTCATGCATTGTGTGAATTTCCTCAATTATGTCCTTCCAGTCCGAACATGATGGTGGTTCCGCATCAAGCCACCTGCTATTAATATTAGAAGGAGATATCTATGGGACTTCCTCAGCTCTTAAAACTACCCAGGAAAACCGTAGTAAAATCACAGCGTAAATTTAAGACCATTTTAGTATTGATTTCTTTTATCACTCCTGACCAGTAGGATGTGATCTTAGTACATTCCCAGAAGACATGAAAATGTCCTGCAGACACATTCCCACAGTTCCTCCAACATTTTGCCTTCTCAGTGTCGTTACAATGTTTACTTTTAATGTAGCAAATAAACGCACCATGCATGTCCAGGAAAATTCCCTCCAGAGGTCAGAACTTGACGTGTGGATCACAAAATTACAAATATTTAACCAAACATCATCAGTTATTATTATTTTAGCTTCTTTTTCCCATTTAACCTTAAGATATGTCGTATTACATTTTCTCTCTGTTTGTAGACATGAGTATAGTTTGGATATTGTTTTTTTTTGGGAGGTCTTCTGTTGCTGGAATCATACCTGTCTCATCCTCCTCCAAAAATGTTAGTTTTATTGTAATGGTATCTTAGCTGAAGGTATCTAAAGAAATACAATTTTTCCAGGTTATAGTTATCTTGAAGTTGTTTAAAACTCTTTAATTCACTATTTCTTGTAATATTCCAGTAAATTTTTTGTGACTACTGTGTAAATCCCCTGTTGTTTTAATTAATGACTCAAATTCAAATTCGGCATAACCTTCCATTAAAAGCTCTTGTTCTGCTTGGGAGAAAAACTGTGGGCGTTCTTTGGCCATGCTGAACAGCCAATAGCAGCGTTGCTGATCAATGTTTCTACTATCGATACATTTCCCCTTTTAAACAAACGCATGAACGCGCAGTTGTCTCAGATAACTCAATCCAGCCATACTAATCATAAACTTCGTACGTCGCTAACTCAGTTAGCAGGATTTCATTGTTGACGATTTGGCATGATCTTGGATCGTTTGGTTCTTCGAAAGACATCCTGCACTTGTTGTCATAGCAACATGTGCGCCAGCTTAAGCCTGCTCGAGAGCAGGCTTATTTCATGTAAACAAGATTAGATCACGGCTGTATAAGCGGAGGAGATGGGAAGTCTGCCGTAGCCATGTCCATTTTTACGACTGCAACCTGTTGCGGAAGGTGCAAGAATAATTTCAGAGTTTTTCGAATTAATCGCGTATTGCGCAATAGACAGGATCCTTTAGCGCAGCGTGACAGTAGAGAGATTTTCTTGGTGGCTGTTATAAACAAACACATCATTTAACAGTGGCTTTTAAAGAGGAAAAAGTGGTGTTGGAGCCATAAATCTAAAATATTTAAGTTATTTGTATGATGGTTTGCTTTTTATTTTTATCCTATTCAATAAGAAGATTTGTTCGGGCCATTTTATTGTGAAGTTTAGTTTACTTTGAAAGCCTTGCTTCCTGTCCAGCCGTATATTGGATTAGAAAAAAATATGGATGGATTATCTAGCCACGGAGCAATACAGTTTTACCGTGTAAACTGTGGATGACTTGGAAAAGGAAAATGTTCATTTTTTATGGATAAAGATTTTTTTTTGTTAAAATTCCCAGCTTGCACATGTCCTTTACTTCCCGTGTCTAAGGAATGACACTGAAATTTGGATCTCTTGACATAACAAGTGCCTTTTTAAAATAAAGTATAATAATTAAAGGCTACCATTTTGTAGAATATTCTTGTATTTCACTTTTACTTGTCCCCATGTTCTAGTGGGTCCTGTGGAGGCTCTGACATAAATGAACAAAGTAAATATGAGATTATTAAAATGCAAAAATTCATACTGTAAAAAGTGATAGAAACATCTACCATGGACAGTATTTACACATTAATTTGTCTGCTGCTTTTTGCCAGCCCTCTCTCATGGCTTTAACAGATTTGGAGGTGTTTTAATTAATGACTCAAATTCAGCATAATCTTCCATTAAAAGCTCTTGTTCTGCTTGAGAGAAAAACTGTGGGCGTTCTTTGGCCATGCTGAACAGCCAATAGCAGCGTTGCTGATCAATGTTTCTACTATCGATACATTTCCCCTTTTAAACAAACGCAGGCACGCGCAGTTGTCTCAGATAACTCAATCCAGCGATACTAATCATAAACAGCAGGTGTGTTCGAAGAACCCAATTAGCCGGATCATGATTAGCCGGATGAAATCATCTTGGATGTCTCATTTGATCTTGGATGTTTTAAGCAACGTACGAAGAACGGACCCCTGCTCTCCTCTTAATCGTTTGGACCCGAATGGTTCGGGCCAATCATGTTGCAGTATTATGGCTTAAGGCGGAACATACCGGCTGTGAGCTGCCGAGCGAACAGCTGAACCAACACAAACATGGCAGCGCAGGAGAACGCAGCTGTTGCTATCACATCTGCTTCCACGATTTCTTCTCTGAAGAAGAGCAAGAAGCGCCTTGACTAGCATAACTTGTGGTTTCTTATGACGCCTGCTGCTTTCATTTTCATTTGACACCGTGATTGGCTAAAACTAACCTTTGCTTGCCAGGTTAGGAGAGAATGCTACATCAAAATAAAATTTGGTGTTTTATTTACCAGATCATAATTTCCCAAGGCTTTCCCTGGAGAAAAACAACGCAGATAAAGGAACTTGGAGTCTATTGTAATCCCCAACCTGTGATGCAGCCCATAGCAGAACAAAATGGAGAAATGGTTGGATTCATCAGTTTCACCGACAAACATTCTGCTTTTTTAAGAAAAATGAAAGGCGTTTTACTGTGAATGTGACATTTTTTGACTGTTTGAGGTTTCCCCAACATGAACGTTAGACATTCTGTCCTCCAAACAAGCATCTGTGCGTTTCCCACCTGCTCTTCTGTTTCCTCTTGTCTTAGATGCCTCAGTTTGCTTTCAGTGCAAACCGCTTGAAACTGGCAGAGCTTTGCAACCTGCTCCAGATGTTAAAACCCAGAGATCTTTTCCTCCAGTCAGCTGACAGATTAAACATCCAGTGGTGGTCTCAGCAGACCAAATATAACACAATATCACAGATATCACATAATACACTTTTAGTGCAACAAGTCGTGGTATTCTCAGTTCTGTTCAGTGCATATCCAGCCAGTTTTCTTATGCAGTGGACAACATTCTCTTGCTGTGTACCTGCAAATTTTGATTTTTTTAATAATGTAATTTATACTTATGACAATTTTCTGGATTTTTCCTGTTAAACATTTTCTTTTTAAATGTGCTTAGTTCATCTTTTCTCCCTTTTTTGCAACAAAAAAGGTTATTTACAACAAACAAATTGTTTGTTCGATAAATGTTCCTACTAAGGCGGGGATTTAGAAAATATATTATCTAGTAATAAAGAAAAGCACATTATGGTTTAAAAAAATGTAGTTTACAAACTGTCTTCCCTGTTTTAACTTATTAGAGAAAGAAATAAAAAATCTGCCTGATAGTGCAGAGAAACTTAACTCTGACACGTTTTGAACGCTTAGTTCACGTCTTTGCCGCTGTTAGGAAGAAGTCCGCTGTTTGTGAGTGTAGTGTCGACCGCCAGACTGAGGGGGTCGCTGTAGCTCAGCAATCTGTCGTCATAAATCAGCTCGTCTGGGGTCAACTGGGTTTGGATCTGCGTTCTGCACAGAAAGAGAGGGTTTAAACAGTTAAAACACATCAAATAGTAATAAATGGAGTAAAACTATCAAAGTACAAGAAGTGGATCACTTTTTGAAGGGTTGCTCACTTACAAAGAAAGAAATAGTCTTTACATTTTATGGTTGTTTTATTTACACGCTTTTCGCGGAGGGGGGGGGGGGGTGAAGAGACAAGCGCGGGGGAGGACTTGATCATCAAAAGTAGGTAGGGCCGGTAGGGCCGGTAGGGCCGCCGCCCTACCGGCCCTACCGGTTCCGCGGTCCTTGCTAGGAACCACCAGCAGACCTGCAGTCTGAGAGCGAAGTGCTCTGTTAGGAACATACGGGGTAATCAGAGCTCTGATATATGATGGAGCTTGATTATTAAGGGCTTTATACGTTACAAGAAGAATTTTAAATTCTATTCTTCATTTAACAGGAAGCCAATGAAGGGAAGCTAAAATTGGAGAAATATGATCTCTCTTATTGTTTACCGGTTCCGCGGTCCTTGACTTACAATGCCATCAAGAAGAGAAAGTTGGAAATCATTCACGACTACATAGCTGGTCCTTCTTGAGAAACGTTTAAACTGAAGCAACTGGAGTTCAGTTTTAGTTTTGCAGGAAGGAAACTCCACGTTTCCTCTGTGCTCGTACAGACAATGCTGTTTGTCTCATAAGTTTAACATAAATACACCTTGGAATTTCTACTGCATGCCCTGTGAGTTACTGCACCAGAGAAATCTAAAGGTCACAGAGCACCCCAGCAGCCCAAATATGTAAATATTTAAGGAGCATTAAGTAAGAAATTTACTGTAAAATCAACCTAAATCATTCTCATTTGTCACCTGGGATGGAACATCCCCTACAATCTTTCCTCTCCATCAACAATGTCTTCGTCAAGTTTTTCTCCTTTCAAACCCAGAGGTATGGTCCAGAACTACTTTGGTTCAGAGTATGGCCTGTGTTTACTTCCTGGTTCCTGAACCGATCATATGAGAGTTCCCAGGATTCCCAGCACAGAGCGCAGCATTTGGTAGAGTAAGAGAAGCGGACCAGAAGTAGAACAGAATAAAACATCATAGACCTGTCCTGTGGATGTATAAACTCAGCGGGAATGGACTGTTGGCTAAATGTCTGTTCTCCGTGAATGCATTGTGTACGTTCCGATTCGCAAAACTAGGTGTCAGTATTACATATTTCTCCTTTAAAAACGTTTTTAAACTTGAAAAACAAAATCTGAAAAATCCTTTAGGGTTCTTTTAGAGGCGATGAACTCAGTTCCTTTTATGGACTTGGGTTATTCTGGGGAACTCAATAGAAAAAGGATGTGGTTCACTGGTGTTTTTGGCCAAGACCCCATTACACCACCGTTCCAGCCCCTCCATCTTATTGAAGGAGTTACACAGGGATCGATTCTTGGTCCTACGTGATTTTCCATCTACATTAATACTGTAGCAAATTCCTGAATGGATTACGTCATTTGTCTTTTCACTGATGAAACCGTCTTTCTGTTCCACTGGTTCCTCCCCAAATATAGTGTTTCAACAACTTAATAGACTCCAGCAGGCCTTCTCCAAATAGTTTACAGCTAAACACCTCCAACACCACAGAGATGTGGTTTGGTAAACAAGGTTGCGTGCCATCAAAAACCCTGAGTGTTGTCTCCACCTTTGATGGGTTCCTTCTCCAGCAGGAAACTGACTAAACAACAGTCTGTGCTTTTTAAAACACACTATTTTAGATCGTAGTCATGTCATTTATAGAACAGCACACACTACCACTCTGCCCACTGATTTGTAAGAACTGCCTTTAAAGCTTCAACAAGATCTTCCTACTTCCTTCTTTCTCAGGATCACCCGTCCCACTAGAGGTAAGCCCCTCCCCTTTACTTTGCATATTAGAACAAAGAGAAAGCATTATTTTACCTTGTGTGGTACATCCGTGCTATGCTTCTGTCCACCGAGGAACAGATCTGGTCTGGTTCCAGCACACCATGAACAGTAACTGAGTAAAGAGCTCGTGGGTTGACGATGATCTTGAATTTTTCCAAATATTTCGTTTTAAGGACGAGCTCATGGTGCAGGTGAGCAAGGATGTTTACTCCAGGAACTCCTTTCCAGTGGTCTTGTTTAGGCAGATTTTGGGCCTTTGGCAAAGGCAGTGAAACATTGTTGGGGAACACGTTGTTTTCAAACATAAAACACTTGTCGTGGCCGTACTTCTTCTCCAGCTGAGGCAGCAGCTCCGTCCAGCTGGAGAAATGAAAGGGAAACACCATTAAAAACTGAGCAGCACAAAAACAACAAGAACACAATCATTCATAACTGGCTACAGCACTTTTTATACAGGTACATCTCAAGAAATTAAGTGCATTGTTTTTCTTTTTAATAATGTCATTAAGTGAAACTCATATAGAATCAATACACAGAGTGGCATTATTCCAAGCCTTTGTTTCTTGTATTTTCAATGATTATGACTACAGAAAATGAAAACCCAGAATTCAGTGTCTGTGAAAATTTGAATACTGTGAAAAGTTAATTATTGGAAACTCATGCCGTCACACCATAATAACATAATCAACTCAAAAGACCTGCAAAGGTTTGCTGACCCTTTAAACAGTCTCTTAGTCTGGGTCAACAGGCTACACAATCATGGGGAAGACTGCTCAACTCAACTCAACTCAAACTTTATTTATAAAGCACATTTAAAACAACCGGGGTTGACCAAAGTGCTGTACAGATAAAAGATAAAAAACTGAATGTTAAAATACATAAACACAATACAAAAAGAAAGAATTGAATGCAGATAAAAATATATTAGGATAAATGTTTCAATTTAAATAAAATATTACAATAGATTATAATTTGCCAAATGTCCACCTAGACTTGATTAAAAGCCAGGGAAAAGAAATGTGTTTTTAGAGAGGACTGCTGACTGGATAGATGTCCAAAAGACAGTCACTGACACCCTTCACAAGGAGGGTAAGCCAGAAAAGGTCACTGCTGAAGAAGCTGGTTGTTCACAGAGTTCTGTATCCAAGTGAATTAATAGAAAGTTGACGATGTGTGGAAGAAAAAAGTGCACCAGCAACAGGAAGGACCACAGCCTTCAGAGCCTCCTACTAGGAGAGCTTTCACCCTGAGCTGGAGCGCTAGCTAGCTGCTTCTGCAGCCATTCATCGCAAATGGTGGCCGCCATTCACCAGAACGGGACACAAGAAAGAGGTTTAACAGAGATGAGAAGGGAAAGTTGGTTTGGAATGAGACAATTTAAAACTGTTTACTTCTAATGTGTTTATGTAGTGTTATAACAGAAGTACTTGAAGCTCACAGGCTATGTTAGCAAACACTTTTTGTTATACTGAGTAAAATGGTCCTTCAATCCTGAAAGTAATCAATGCATTATTTATTAAGAAAAAGGAGGTAAAAAAAATCCTGTAAAAACTCTGACCAGTAAAAACAAATCCCTGCCTTCGGACCGAGCAACTGTCAGAGTTTTGTTCCTGCTCTCAACCCCGTCTGTTCCTACAAGTTCTGGGTGTATCACCTTATCTATTGGTTCTCCCACATGCCAGTCATTCTGACACGCTCACGTAATGCCAGTTTGCGTGCTCGTTCCTTGTTAGTTTCTGTTTGCTGGCTTCGCATGCACACTTCTAGTGTTTATGTATCCAGTTAGCTTAGTGGTTAGCTTAGTGGCTAGATTTGGTGTTAGCGGTTCATTGTAGCTCCTCTGCTCTCACCGTATACTTTCAACATGGCTGAGAGTCACAAGAAGCAAACCACGTACAAGTTTATGAGAAGAACCAGAAGGCCTCAGTGGAAAGAAATAAGACCAGAGTGGATTTGGGAGATTTTTTTTCACGGGATCCCCTGAGGAGTGGACAGTAGCAGGTAAGACTTGGGGAAACTTCTAGAAAAATCACCAACTCTACCTCTTATGTTTTAACAAACTTTATTTCCATAAGGGGAGATGTATGTTTTGCTTTCCGGTCCGCTCATTTAACCAAATTTGGCTAAAAGTCCTTTTAATTAAGCTCTGAATGTTCACTAGCATTAGCTGCTATTAGCTTTCCTGACAGCCTAGCTACTAACAAGTTAACCATTACACTATGTGTAATGCTTATAGTACAGGGAACCAGATAATTCAGCCAAACATGAGGTTGTGCTTAAAAGATTAATTGAAAGTTGTGTAAATGACAGGCAGTACAGGAAAAGAAGGCAGATCAGGCTGGTGGATTTCTGAATATGCAGATTGTGACTCAGCAGAAAAGGTGGTGAGATGAACAGGCAGGAGATGGTAGGGCAAGGCAAGACTGTCAAGCAAAATCCATTCAGGAATTTTGGGGAACCTCACAAGGAATGGACTGAAGCTGGAGTCAATGCCTCAAAAGCTACTATGCACAGAACAACACTAGACATGGGCTACAAGTGTCGCATTCCAGTCCAGCCACTCCTGAACCCAAAACAATATCAGAAACATGTTACCTGGGCTAAGGAGATAAGGAACTGAACGGTTGCTCAATGGTAAATTCTGCATTTCATTCGGAAATCAAGGTCCCAGAGTCTGGAGGAAGACTGAAGAGGCCCAGAATCCACGTTGCTTGAAGTCCAGTGTAATGTTTCCCCTGTAAGTTGATGGGTGCCATTTCATTTGCTGGTGTTGGTCCACTGTGTTTTCCAAAGCTCACAGTAAATGCAGCCATCTACTCAGAGGTTCTTGATGCTTCCCTCTTCAGACAAGCTGTGTACCTGCCCACACTGGCAACAGTACCAAAAGCTGGTGCCTGCGGCACTGGCATGTACAGAATTATAGATGGCACTGAGCCACAGGCTGAGCGCCTCTATGCCAGGGCGCATTGATGCAGTAATTAATGCAAGAGGAGGTCCAACCAGGTATTGAGTGCATAGAAATGGACATACAATACTTTTCAGAAGCCTGACATTTTTTTGGGTCTAATGAGATATTCTAATTTTGTGAGACACTAAAGTTAGGGTTCCCTTTACTTGTAAACCATAATCATCAAAATTACAAGGAATGAAAGTGTGAAATATTTTACTCTATGTGTAATGAATGTTTCCGTTTCTGAAATAAGTGGAAAATTGTCACTTTTATGCAATATTTTTTTTTTTTAGATGTAACTATGTAGATATTTCATCTTACTTTAGATTGTAATGAAAACTCTATATAAACCAAAGTTATTTTTTTGAAAAAATTTGCTCCTTTATTCAGGTAAAAAGTAAACGTATAATAAACATTTAATTTGGTTAAATGATGAAGTGAGTTTGGTGATTCCATACAATACCTAAAAATGTTGATTATCTGTCATTTTGTCGATGGAAACATGTATATGTATTGTAATTGTGTAAAACGTCCTGAAATACACCATGTAAAAGTTTAAGATTATTAGGTCCGGCATGGTTCCAATGTTGGGGTTTAGACTAAATGGAAGACCAACACAATGACGTAAATCTAGACAAGATAAATGAAAGGCCCATTTTCTGGTCAAGTCTGACAATTTAAAAATAGCTTTTCTACCTTTTGACGTTCTGGGGCAGGATGAGCTCATCAACGTCGTGTAGGGCCACATATTTGGCTTTGTACATGTTCCTGTAGAGGCAGTCATTGAGGGCAGGGATCTGGCCGTAGTAGTGAAGGTCACCAGGGTCATGTTCAGGCTGCCATCCACGAGAAACGTTGAGATACCGTGACATAGACCAAGGAATCACCTCCACTAAACCTGAAGAGATAACGTTGCGGAGGTTCAGTTTAGCCCGGAAAATACCTTGAGGTAGACTTGCACACACAGTTGTCTTCACCAAGCTTTGATGCAGGTTTACAGTGCCTGCAAAAGGTCTTAAATGCCCATCGAACATTTTCTCATGTTACAAACAAACTTTAGTTTTTTAACTGGGATTTCATGTCACAGACTAACAATGGTCTATGTGTTAGACTTCACCTATGGTCATGACATTTGGGTCATGACCATAGGTGAGGATACTGTGGAAGAATTTTGGTCAAGAATTTGATCCTGGATACATTGTGGCCGAAATGAGCTTCCTCCACAGGGTTGCCAGGTACTCCCTCAGAAATAGGGCCAGGAGCTGGACCATCCGGGAATCAAATCAGATGCTATGACAGGCAAAACTTTCTTAAAGAAAGCTGTGGGTAGAACATTGAGGCAGCAGGAGGAGGAACTTAGCTGGTGAACGATTTCCTCTAAGGTTTTGTAGCTTATTGGGAGTTAATTGGGACATTTTGTAAAGATAAGCTCTAGTTGGAGAAGGCTTTGGTTCTGAACTTGACATGGATGTGCAGACTGATCCTCTACTCTTTTGGATTTTCTCTGTAGAAAAGTTAGCTAATTCATTACAGGCCTTGCTGGAGTGGAGCTCAGAAGCCACGGACACAGGAGGGTTTTTAAACCTGTTGACCATTGGCAAATAAAACAAGTATTATTTTTGTTGATAATCTCAGAAGAAAAGTCCCTTGCATTTTTTAAAGTCTCTGCCTGAAACTTTTGACTGAAAGTCATCTAATAGGTCATCTACTGAAAGCAAAAGAGTAAGCTTGGATAAAGGTTTTAGTGGCATTGTCCTTAAAGATGTGTCTTCTTATTTATTTTTGGCCAACTGAGTCACTGGAAATGATGCTTTCAAAGGTAACATCAGTTGACCAACTGAACAACTTCAGTTACATTGACCTTGGAAATATTTAGACCCTTAGTGATGATCTGGTCTAAAATATGTTCCTGTTTGTGCGTTGGCTGTTTAACATGTTGAGTTAAACCAAAGTTTCCATGTGTCTCACAGTTCTTTTGCACCTCTGTCTTCAGGGTTGTCAACATGAAAGTTTAAGTCTCCCACAATAATTAAACAGTCATAATCAACACAGATAGGAAATTATGTTAGCAGGCAAAGTTAGTGGTGAAGGGCTCTTTTGTTATGTACGTTCATGCAAGAAACGAACAGTTTCAGGAAGTAATTTTAGTTCAATTTGGAAAATGTTTTTGTTCAAATTCAACATTGAGAGGGAGTCAGCTGACGTAGCTCGGCCGCTGGATGGCTCCCTCAGGAGGTTTTCCAGTTATGTCCCACCGGAAGAAGGCCCAAGGAGTCTGGGGCTTTCTGCTTAGCCTGCTGCCCTCCTGGCAACCCGGTCCCGGATAAGTGGGAGTTATCAAGTAGGACTAATAAGTAAATAACGCTTGCTCATGTAAAAGGGGAGAGATTCAGCACAACGCAGAGTAAAGGCAGGTTTTAGGTTAGACAAAGTGTGATACAAACCTCTATTGTACTGTACTTGCCATGCTGACCAAAAAAAATCAAACAATAAAAGCTGCAGGAAGGAAGTCAGGGGTTTGGCTGCTTAATCCTTTCCTCACCAAAGTTTAGTAAAGAGGAAGGTATTTCTAGAATTAGGAACTCATTGGATCCAAGCAGACATGAAGACAAATATGTATGCAGTATGGTTGTGTACAACTATACCTTTCTCCGAGTAATAGTCCAGGACGCGTTGTGTTTCAGGGCTGCAGCTGGTTTTGTAGATGAAAACTTTGTTCACTCCCAGTAGCCAAAGCATTTCTAAACTCTGCACAAACTGCAAGACAATACAAACATTTTAATACAGAAGTCCCTGAAACCTTAATTTTATAGAAAATATTTTTTTATGGACCAAACAAAGGATTTAAAAAAAACTTGTATAATCCATCCACTTATTATCTATATCTGTTTGTCCTGGTAGGACTGTGGTGGTGGTGGTGGTGGTGGGGGGGGGCTAGTGTCTATCTCCAGCAGTAATAGAGTCATTGAGCAAGAATTGGAGTATACCCTGGACAGATTGCCAGTCCATAACAGGGACACTTATGACAAGCAACCATGCACAACCTCATACTCAAGGACATTTTGGAAAGAACAATGAACCTAAAAGTTGTGTCTTAAGCAGGTAGCCGGAGTACCGAGAGAAAACCACGCATGCACAGAGAGAACATGCAAACTCCATGCATGAGTATCGAATTTAGGATCTTCTTGCTCCACTTTGCTCCACAGTTTTAGAGAGACGGCCCTACTGCAGTTTTATCAATCCATATTCATGTGAGCACATGAATGATCCTGGGTTTCCAGAACTTGGGCTCCAAGTTTCCTGCCTTACTTACACCAATATACCCCAAGAAAGGGGTCAGATAAAGAGTAATTTAAAGAGATTGATGTTTAAAAACCACAGAGAGCAGTAAACCTCATCTGGAGGTCCATGAGGCAGACACTGTGTCTACTTTTAAGACTAATCTTAAAACTGTCCTTTTTGACAAAGCTTATAGTTAGAGTGGCTCATGTTACCCCGAGCTATCGCTGTAGTTATGCTGCTATTTTTCTCACTCTGAGTTCTACTGTTCTCCAGTTTTGCATTGCTTGTCGTCATTTCAGCTTTTAACTTTTTGTTCTCTCTCTTTTTTCTTCATAGTAGGTACAGCTGGTCTGGTGTTCTGTTAGCTGTGACATCATCCAGAGAAGACAGCTATTACCATCTAATGTAGAACAGATTACTGGATCAATGTGTGCTTCTGTGCTTTTTTGTCTCTCTTGTGTCTCTGCTCTGTCTTCTGTAACCACCAGTCAGTCGAGGCAGACGACCGTTCATACTGAGCCTGGTTCTGACTTTGATGCAATAAACTGGTTCCCTTATATAGGAAATTTTTGACCAATCTGTATAATCTGACCCAATCTGTATAATATGATTGAATTTGACTTTGTAAAGTGCCTTGAGATGACATGTTTCATGAATTGGCGGTATATAAATAAAATTTAATTGGAGCAGGGAAATCAGGGGACCCTCCTGCAACCAGTGTTTTTCGGGGCTACTTGCTACCTTGTGGTCATGCTCCTCTCGGAACCTCTTCACAGTAGCTCACCACCACCATCTGCAGGGAGATGCGGTATGTCGAGGTTGGGAGCATTGAGAGCTAAGTGGCAGGTGGGTGTTGGGTCAAAGTATGCCAATTCGAAGAACCCGATCTGGACCAGAGAGAGATGCATCAGGCATTGCAGGGATACAATATACCCCAGCCTAGTGCCCAGGATATCCTCGGTGAGAGTGAGGGTTGCCTCTGTGCTACTTCGAGCTGTGAGAGGGAAGATCTGGACTCTGAGTTTTGGTTGTGAACAGAACAGCAGTTCAGATTTTCTGGCCTTATTGGGGTCTCTGAATGGTGGCCAAGAAATTGAGCCCTGTGGGGAACTTATTGTATGCCATGGATGGCTATGATGGAGCTACATGGAGAGGTTAGAGGATCATCACCCCTAATCTGAAGTTTAGTTTGTTCTTGAACTTCAGGCACGGATTGTCCGTACTGGATACCATTTTCCAGCACTAGGCTTCCTTGGGCCAGAGATTAATGACCAACTTTATTATTGTATTATTTATCAGACCTCCACCACTTTGTCTGTGAGACCTTGGTGACAAGAGCAGAAGAGCTGTCAACACATCTCTAAACAGTAGGAGGTTGCATCTGGTGGTAGGAGAAGCTGGTAAACACAATCAATTGGTAAGAACTGGGAAAATGTAGTGCTTGATTCAAAATACTTAACTTACACCTACAGAAAAGATTTTCTCCCCCTCCAGTAGACATAAAATTATAATGGACCATATTAAGGACCTTTAAAGCAGATGCAAATTGCAGAAGCTGAAGATCACTGATGCTTATCACAGCAGAAACTAGAGAGCATTCTTTTGGAAACCAGTTGTGTTTGAAGCCGTTAAGAAGAAGAAGGATGTTTGCTTGTCTGAGAAACATTTGACAGGTATCCACTGGTTAGAAGGTGTTAGCTTTCATGGTTCCGAAAGCAAAAATTAGGAGATGCACGCAATCTTTGCACACTGTGGAAATGTCCTTTCAGTTAACCTGCTGGAAATTAGAAATTCAAAGAAAAGAAAGTAGGCCTGGCCCAGATTACAAGGGGCAGACCTACTTTCGTTTCTTGGAGGACAGGGTGTGAGGATTTTGTCCATACCCTCACCCTGTCCTCCAAGGAACAGGCTGAGTCCAAGCATGGAGAAGACAAAGCCATCCCTAAGCCAACGTCTACAGAGGTGGTTAAAAATGTCTTCAGTTGCAGCTAGGTCTGATTAGAGAAATTGTTGCTGTGAGACATTAAAGGCTGCTAACATTGTACAGCTTTTGTGGTGGGAAAGCCTCCTCGGTTTCAAATGGAGGGCCTAGAAAGTACCTGGCAGACTGTGGCACTGGTCCTGGTATTTAACAATGGGGACTGATCACACTTCAGGGCCTCCTTTGTTAAGTTCTCATTGGGGTTTGGAAAGGACGCTCCAAATAATGGTCAAAACTGGACAAAACTTTTTACAGCGGAAGAGATGTTCACATTTGATCTCTAAGACTTGCTGAGAGGGTCACGAGGGTTTTATTTGGGGAGTCTGTGTGTGTTTTGTGATCTGGAAATAATTCATGACTGTATGGCTTAAACTATTTTGTGGGGGTACAATCTTGTTGAAAGATAGAAGAAAATGACTTACCTGTAGCACGTTGGAGAAATCAAACATGGCTGAAATACAAACGGTGAAGTTGTATTGAAAGGATTCAGTCTGTGCTTTGTGGTTTTTCACCTCCAAAAACTCATGCACAGGTTCTGATAACAGAAAACAATAAGTATGAATTTAGAGATTTAGTTTCTATCAACTTCATATTTCAGAACTATGCGTCCAAAGGGCTTTTCAGAAATTCAACCTTGAATAAGTAAATTGCTGAAGTCTTTGAGTCAGTTGATGCTCTAAATCATTGGTCATTCATAGCAGTCTACTGGATGATCACGTTTGATGGATCAGAGATTGGAACACCTATAATTTTTTTCCTGACCTGCTAATTTCTTAATATCTCTTATACTACAAACAGGCTTAAATCGGAGGCAACTGGACTTTCGTTCAGTTATTCTCAAAATGTTTCAACACCTATCCAGGAAACTCGATGAGCAACCTTTAGTTGGAACGCTGTTATTCTTCTCTGTCGGGCTGACTACATTCCCTCTGCCACAGAGGTGTAACAACAAGGACACAAGCATGGTTGGAAATCACTGCAAACTTGTGGTTATCCAAAATGGGGCATTGTCAAATCAGCCAACAAAGCAAGGAGAAAAAAACAACACAGAGGAGAGAACAGAGAACAGAGAGACCCACAAATATTATCATTCCATATGCGTCAGGAGTTTCAGAGAAACTCAGGAGAATTTTCTCCAAACACAACATACCAGTAAATTTCAACCTAATGACACTCTCAGACAAAAACTGGTTCATCCCAAAGCCAGAACAACCAAACCTTAGCGGAGCGGCGTTGTGTCTGTGGTCCAATGCAGCGAGGACGGCTCAGACTCCTACATCAGAGAAACTAAACTACAGCTACATAAACGCATGGAGCAGCACAGGAGGGCCAGCAGCTCATGGCCAGATTCAGCAGTCCACTGGTACCTCCAGAACAAAGGACACTCTTTAGAGGACAAGGATGACCAGATGTTGGACAGGGAGAACAGATGGGTTGAACTAGATCAATGTGTGCTTCTGTGCTTTTTTGTCTCTCTTGTTGTGTCTCTGCTCTGTCTTCTGTAACCCCAGTCGGTCGAGGCAGATGACCGTTCATACTGAGCCCGGTTCTGCCGGAGGTTTTTTTTTCCCGTTAATGGGTGGTTTTCTTCCCACTGTCGCTTCATGCTTGCTCAGTATGAGGGATTGCAGCAAAGCCATGTACAATGTAGACGACTCTCCCTGTGGCTCTACGGTTCCCCAGGAGTGAATGCTGCTTGTCGGGACTTTGATGCAATCAACTGGTTTCCTTATATAGGACGTTTTGACCAATCTGTATAATCTGACCCAATCTGTATAATATGATTGAACTTGATTTTGTAAAGTGCCTTGAGATGACATGTTTCATGATTTGGCGCTATATAAATAAAATTGAATTGAATTGAATTGAAAGAGGGGTGAAAGAAGCCATCTTGGTCCAAAGAGAAAAGCCATCAGTGAACAGAGGGGGGGGGGGGGGGGGGGGAATTGAGGTTCCAGCTCCCCGGTGTTTACAGCTCGGTCCTCCAACATGTTCCAGAGAGATTACATCAGCATCTCATCATGATCCAGGTGACCAAGTACTCCACTCACACAGAGAAATAGCTTCTAACCACCCAGGGCAGTGATGGGTGGGTCATAGATCTGCATCTGACTCAGACTGGTTCTAGGAGGATGGGCCTCCATGTCCTTAGAAACAGCAGCGCTCCAACTGCAGGTTGCTCAGCGCGAGCCGCCAGAACTGACAAAGACTCCTGGATAGGTGTAGAAACGTCTTCAGAAACAACAGAGAAAGTCCGGTTGCCTCTGATTTAAGCCTGTTTGCTGTTACGATGACCCGGATAACTGAGAATTTCCAAAGCCTCTCCTTTACTCTCCTGTATTGCCAGCCATGTCAACTTGCAACACTGTGGCTGTAATGATGCTGTGATATTTCAGCCTCGAGCAAGTTTGGTTAACTCACCCTGAGACTGTTAGCAGCATGGCTAAAAAGTGTTGTACCTTCAGGTTTTGAATCCTTAGTGGCCACAGCAATGTAAGATGGTTTGTCACACCATGAGGGGAGGGGACACATGATGTCAGCGGTGCCATAGGAGAATCCAAAGTGGTCACTGTGGATCTTGGTGACACCGTCTGAGGTGTGCTGCTGCTTCTGACAGTGCAAGATGCAACGATAGGCGACTGTCTCCTTTCGCAGCACCACTGCAATAACTCGCACCTGACCAAAGATATCAAAGAATTACTGCCAAGTTTATGGGAGAGTTATCTTACTTTTTATAACACTATAATCTCATTAATTTCATACATTTGTTTATATAGCCCTTTACAACAGCCAACCAGACAGCCAAAGTGCTTCACAATAAAATCTTAATAAAACAGATAAAAGAATAAATAAAAGTTAGAAATCTGGTATGAAATATCACAGTTTGCTGAGTACTGAATACATTTTTTAAATTTAGTGAGAACATTCAAGAAGAACTAAGAGCTGACCTTGCAATAAATCAGAAATATAGGGCCAGACCATGTCGAGCTTTAAAAACAAACAATAAAAGTTTAAAATCTATTCTAAATTGGTGTTATGATACAGGGGAGTTTAGGACCCAAAGTGTGGCAGAAGAGACGCAGAATCATCTGGAGTGGTATCTTAATGAATAACTAAACTCACAGACACGGTGACAGTGACAGGGTGACAAACAGAAGAACTAAGGCAACAGGAGCTAAATAATGGGGAAAACAGGTGAGTGACATGAAGGCTAATTAACAGGTGAGCTGAATAAGTGGAATCACAAGGTGGAGACACAGGGGGAAAACCAAAATAGAAACAAGAACCTCATACTTATCTGAAACAAACAACAACAAAAGCACAAACATTCAAGAATCGTGACAGGTAAAAGCCTGATTTGTTGAATTTTGAATTCTTGTCCAAAATCACACCTATATTTCTTACAGTGACACTA
The DNA here is from genome assembly GCA_037039145.1 of Fundulus diaphanus. NCBI lineage: Eukaryota > Metazoa > Chordata > Actinopteri > Cyprinodontiformes > Fundulidae > Fundulus > Fundulus diaphanus. The sequence goes on along the minus strand of CM073124.1, from coordinate 4,771,580 downwards.
AATTTAAAATTCAGAGCACTGACGGTGGTGGCATTTTCAAAAAACAACATATATTTGGTCTTTTTTTCATTTCTAAACAAGAAATTTTGGCTAACCACTGTTTTACCTTGAAGTAGAGAGATATAAATGTGACTGTTAACCATTCTTAAAGACAGGTAAATCTGAAGATCATCTGCATAACAGTGGAAAGTCCTGGTTAGGCGAATTTGAGAGCAGATCCCCGTCCATTCTTGAGATTCTGCTTAAGGTCGTTAATGTAGAAGAAATGGGCGATGGCAGTTTCCTGTATTCATTGCTGTTCCTTGTGTGGGTCTGACAAGTGTTGGCCAAACCTCTGCATGTCCTGCAATGATTGTGGAATCAACCTTAAGTTGGCCTCCAGAGTTGTCGTCCTCATTCTCTTGGCTCTCATGGATCCCAGGTTCAGCTTTCAGGTCCTCCAGTCATTGGTTTATGCAACGGCTTCTTTCTACGTTATGCTAGCTCCGTATTGTTCAGGTTCATCTCCGGGTGGCTCTGTGCTCGTGTTATTGTCCTGCCATGGCTGTAATGCTGCTGTTGTGTGTGCCAGTTTGAGGTGCTTGTGATGGTGCATAAGTAGCGCTGCAATCACTTATAGGAGTAGTTTCAGAAGGTCCTGTCTTTATTAGCCTTTGCAAACAGCTGAGGGTTTGCCTGATTGGTTACAATCTCATCTCCTTTAGCTCAACTGCCCTTTTCTTCTCTTCGGGGCTCGGTGCCCATTTTTAGACAGCGGGGAGGACGCTGTATCCCCTCTGACCAGTGGTCCTGGCTATCCCTTGTCATCTTTATTGTACCTCATAATCTTTATCTAGATCCTTCGTATGGTCATTGTGAGACTTTGGGTCAGTAGTTGCTTCCTAGCTCTGAATGTGGGTTTTAGTAGCTTCTATAGGTTTTGCTTTATGGGTTTTCCTTTATGTTTCATAGGGAATAAAACTCTTTACTCACCTGTTTGTTATCCGTGCGGTGTTCTAGATAAGCAGACGCCAATAGTGTCTTTGTGTTTTTGACTTCAATAAATGCGTGATCTTTCCGCAGAGCTGCATGAGACAAAAAAAACTTCTGTAAACTTCCCACTGTTGCTTGGCAAAAAGTGACAGACTCTAAATAAGGAACATAAAATAATCGGTAGCTTACTGGAGGATTTTGTGGTCTGTGTCCGGAACAAATGTTGCATAGAGGAGCTCTGGAAATATCTGTTCCTAAAGGGTGTGTAAATCACAAAGCAAAAGAGTTTGAGCCGAGTCATTTTGAACAGAACTCCAGAGAAAATAAGGCGTGCTGAAAATTATATTTTCATCCACTTTGTCAGAGAAAAGGAGTAATTCTTTGTAGTCGGACCAGGATAAACGTAGGCATGAGTTTTGGCAAAAGTCACGTCTTCATTTATCACTAGGGGAGACTTAAATTGCCATCATGCCTAGCATTGAGTTTTGAGAAAAACCACAGACTATCAGCACAAACACCTCAGCTGGTAAAGGAAAGTGATGATTAGTGATGTTTTGTTTAGCTTCTACCCGACCTGAGCACCCTGCAGTCAATAGAATACAATAGACTAGAAATATCCTTTATTGTGCTTTGGAAGTCCACAAAATACAGTTCAAAGTCTTCAGCTGATCCAAAATGCTGCAGCAAGAGTTCTGATGAAAATCAACAAGAGGGATCATATTTCTCCTATTTTAGCTTCCCTTCATTGGCTTCCTGTTAAATCAAGAATATAATTTAAAATTCTTCTTCTAACATATAAAGCCCTTAATAATCAAGCTCCATCATATTTCAGAGCTATGATTACCCCGTATGTTCCTAACAGAGCACTTCGCTCTCAGACTGCAGGTCTGCTGGTGGTTCCTAGAGTCTCTAAAAGTAGAATGGGAGGCAGATCCTTTAGCTATCAGGCTCCTCTCCTGTGGAACCAACTCCCAGTTTTTGTCTGTGAGGCAGACACCCTGTCTACTTTTGACTGACAGCCATTAATAAAGGCTTTGTGTGCACTATTAAAACAGAGTCAACTGTCAGCCGTAAGTTCCCAGTTGACTGAACATGGATCCAGCTCAGGATGCATGAAGTCCTGCTGCAGTTAAGGAGATCAGAGAAGTGACTCCACCCACCTGAGCATCCAGTACCCTTGTATAAGAATCAGAATGATGATGAAAAGAATCTGCAAACACAGTTTCCGTTTCCATAACGCTGGTAGCTGCCAGTGTTGCTTCTCCATTGCAGAGATATTCAAATATTCAGTTTTTCCCAGGGGTTCAGGTTGTTCTTCAGAAAACGAGTCTGTGGAGGAAAAAGTCGACATTTGTCTCTCAGCTCAAAGTGCAACAAAATGTTGGTGAAGATTCTCAGTCATTCAGGTCATGATCGATCCAAAAAAGGTTAAAAATAAAACAACTATAGAAGTCTAGTTGTTTTGTTTTTAACCTATTTTGGAAAGTGCAATAAATCAACCATTCTTGGTGAATGGTTAGGAAGTGGTGAAAAACAATGACTGCACCATTCCTTTCACCTTCTTCCTTTCATTTTTCATTTCAACATCTACACACTGATCAGTTCTGCTTGGGTTGACTTTAACAAATGCAACCACACATCAGAGTTACAGTTTCAAAGACAGCACCATTAGAGAAGAAGTACGCCCATCCCAGACTTTAGCAGCAATGACTCTATGTAGTTTGTGTTCTGTTTACAAAAACTATTCTCTTTGAATGAGTTTAGGTCCACTTCTCTGTACAATGTCCCTTCAGTTCATTGGAGTTTACAGGAATGTGTTTCTGAATGGTCCCACCCCAGCATTTCCGTGAGGCTGATGTCTGGACTTTGACTAGGCCATCTACAGAGCTCCACATGTCCATTTGGGATCCCTCCATTGGAGATGTATTTCATGAGATGGGGCCTTTTGTAAAAATCCTTTTGATGAGGATAATCCCAAATAAACCACTTGTCCGTCATCTTTACTGACGTGCAACAAGCTCTTGTCAAACCCGGTCAGGAGAAGGGCGAAACCATCGTTTCTGCTAACAAAAGCCTTCAAAGCTGTTCCCTGGTGTTCTTTTAAAGAATTAATATTGAGTAGATTGGACAACTCTGATGAAATAGCAGCATCAATGTTTCCGGTTGACCAGATTTCTCTAATGAAAACGGATTTAGCTAAGAGTCTCTGTCGGGGCGTTGGTTTGTTTTGCCTGATCTGCAACACCGGCAGGTCAGGGAAGATCCGTTGGGCTCGGCTCTTCTACTACGCTGAGACAGCGGCAGGACCTCTTGCTGCGGTAAACTTTTTTACTCCATCATGATTCACTGAAATCAGGGACATTTCCGGGGACAGCTCATCCAAAATGGCGACTCGGGGACGTCTGGTCACCCTTGCTTTCTCGCTCCGAGCCGATATTGTTGTCTGAATCCAAACAGTCGCTTCTCTGATGCGTCACATCCACGAAAATCCCGCCCAGCGATCCTGATTGGCTCGTCCATTTTATGGTACTGAAATCCCTCCCAGTGGCAGCAAGTCCAGATGGATGTGTGGAGCTCGGCAGATCTACGTCCATCTGGCCAGAGTCAGGTTATGAGCATACTCCACCCATTATGACCAAAGGGGTCAAAAGGTGCTTTAAAAATGTCCTGAAAATGGAACATGTATACAACTCTTAACAAAACCAAACTGAGACTCATGGTGATACAAGGGAACATATGAATTATGAATTTTAGAATTAAATGGCCTGAAAAGGAATTTGATATGATTGAAGATGTCAAGCAGCAATAATCCAATAATTTGGGTTTGACAGAAAATGAAGAAGCAGGATAGTTAAGGATCCTGTTGTGCCCGGGGCCCCGAAATGACAAAATCTGTCCCTGAGGGCAGATGGAGGGTATTTTGTTATTCTAATATATGAAAGTGGGCAGCTTAGAATGACAACTGTCCATTTCCCAGTCATTTTAAGATCCTGTAGTTTTATACTTCGGTATTTAACAAATTATTTGTTCTTACGTTATTTTGGATACTTTTAGGATTTAAATAATTAACTCTTGGTCTGCGAAGCTAATCTTTATGTTTTGGAGGAAATTGTATGTGATTTTGTAAATGTAAACTAAAAGCAAATATTAACCTAGTGTTGGTTGTCCTTGCTGGATCATTGAAGGATTGATGTGAATCTTTTCTGTTGAATGAATGAACAATATGAGTGAACCTTTATTTGTAATTTTATGTATAAAAATAAAATTACATTAAGCATATATAAAATTGATTTTTTTAGTGTGATGGTTTATGCTAATTTTTCTGTTTAATTAAAATTGATCAAATGAAAAAAATACAAAAACTGATCAAAGTCAGGTTGTATGCATCACAAAAAAGTTAGTTGCTGCTAACAGGTGTTGAGTTAACTTATCTTATTGTGCCAGAGACGCCGCTGCTCCTACTCGATGCCTCATGTCAGCTGACCAGCTGCTCTTAGAGGCACCGAGCTCTACAAGGAAGCTCAAAGAGGACAAAGCTTTTAGTGTTGCTGCTCCAAGTCTATGGAATGATTTTCCTCTCAAAATAAGATGAGTCCCTTCTCTGTCCACTTTTAAAACTCTTTAAATGTATTTTTATTCCTTGGCCTTTGACACAGCATGAGACTAGTTTTTACTCTGTTTTATTGATTTTATTATTGTTTTAAACATTTCATCTTTTTATGTGTGCAGCACTTTGTCACAGCTATGGTTGTTTTACAGTGCTTTATAAATAAATAAAGTATGTCTCACAGAGAGCTATCGGTATGTGCACATTGGAGATGTGAGCGCTTCTCTCTATCTACCAATTCTTCGACAAAGCAGTAAAACTATAAAGGTAGCTCAGAGTAACATGAGCCACTCTAGTTATAAGCTTTGTCAAAAAGGAAGGTTTTAAGATTAGTCTTAAAAGTAGACGGGGTGTCTGCTTCACGAACCAAAACTGGGAGTTGGTTCCACAGGAGAGGAGCCTGATAGCTAAAGGATCTGCCTCCCATTCTACTTTTAGAGACTGTAGGAACCACCAGCAGACCTGCAGTCTGAGAGCGAAGTGCTCTGTTAGGAACATACGGAGTAATCAGAGCTCTGATATATGATGGAGCTTGATTATTAAGGGCTTTATACGTTAGAAGAAGAATTTTAAACTCTATTCTTGATTTAACAGGAAGCCAATGAAGGGAAGCTAAAATTGGAGAAATATGATCCCTCTTGTTGATTTTCATCAGAACTCTTGCTGCAGCATTTTGGATCAACTGAAGACTTTGAACTGCATTTTGTGGACTTCCTGATAGTAAAGAATTACAATAGTCCAGCCTTGAAGTAACAAATGCATGGACTAGTTTTTCAGCATCACTCCTGGACAGAATGTTTCTAATTTTGGCAATATTCCTGAGGTGAAAAAAGGAAACTCTGGAAACCTGTTTAATATGGGATTTAAATGACATGTCTTGGTCAAAAATACGATGAATATTTTTGACCTTCTTACCAGAGGCCAAGTTAATGTCATCCAAATTAAGTGATCAATTAAGAAATTTATTTTTTGGGGACTCTGGTCCAAAGATTACAACTTCTCTCTTGTCAGAATTTAAAAGCAGGAAATTTAAAGTCATCCAGCTTTTGATGTCATCAAGACATGAAACTATGGGGGACAAACTCTTTAAAGTTTGACACAACATTATATGATAAAGATCTACAATAAGGAAACCTCCTTTTGGAGGTGGAGAACTCAGTTAAATTGAACTCAAAGGCTATTAAAAAATGGTCATATAGGACAGGGTTGTGAGGAAATACTGTTAATTCTTCACAATCAATGCCATATGTCAGCACAAGTCCAAAGTAAGAAGGCAAGAGTGCGTCGGTTTATGCACATTTTGAGAAAAACCAATTGAATCTAGGATAGTTTTAAAGGCTACACTAAGGTTATCACATTCAGTGTCAACATGGATGTTAAAATCACCCACTATAATAACCTTGTCAGTGTTTAACACCAAATCAGATAAGAAGTCTGACAGCTGATCCAAAAACTGAGTGTAAGGGCCTGGTGGATGATACAAAACAACAAACAGAAGAGGTTTTATTGCTTTGCAGTTTGGATGAGGGAAACTGAGGGTTAAATGTTCAAAAGAACTGTAGTTATTAATTGGCCCTGGACTAATTAATAAATCAGACTGAAAGATGGCTGCCACTCCTCCTCCTCTTCCCACAGATCTGGGAATGTGAAAATTAAATAATTGGAGGGAGTTGACTCATTTATACTAACGTAGTCCTCTTGTAGCCAGGTTTCTGTGAGAACACCACATTTATTTGTTTTATTTTTTGGTTCAAGGTGAGTCGTATTGATTTCTATTAGATTTTTATGATTTGCTCCTTTTAGATCAGTTTTTGATCTGTTAAGTTTTGGCCGTGGGAAAGACACCGTCTCAATAGGATAATGGGTGGGTAACAGTACAGAACCTGCAGAGAGGTGTGTTAAACTACGGCTCTGCTTCCTGGTCTGGACCCTGGGTTGTCAGCATTTAGGAGAACTAATAAATCCAGCCAGATTCCTAGAAAGAAGAGCTGCACCATCCAAAGTGGGATGAATACCGTCTCTCCTGATCAGACCAGGTTTTCCCCAGAAAGTTTGCCAGTTATCAATGTAGCCCACGTCGTTTTCAGGACACCACCTAGACAACCAGCGGTTGAATGACGACATGCGGCTAAACATGTCATCACTGGTCAGATCAGGCAGGGGACCAGAGAAAATTACGGAGTCCGATATTGTTTTAGCAAACTCACACACCGAAGCAACACCAACTTTAGTGACCTCCGATCGGCGTGACCGGGTGTCATTACCTTTGTTAAATTTTTATTTGCTTTATTTTTTGGCATCTCCAATAACATAAAGTGACTTTATTCAAGATACTTATGTAGATAATTTGAAAGGAGATGTTTTAAAATAAAATTACTAAAAAGAAAAGATGCTGTTTGCTATACCTTCCCAGGATCAGCCAGAACTTAGAAACATCACATTAAACTGACACTAAGAGGACCAGGTTTGGCCTTATCTAAAGACTAACATAAATGTGTTTTTCTGAGCTGTTGCTTTCCAGAGCTGGACGGAGATCCTGAAATGCATCCTTTCTTCCAACAGAAGACTCTGAGACGTGAGCTTTTGCGTGCGGTAAGAAGTTATGATCTAAAATGGACATGCAGGGATAAGCAGATATGACTAAATTTTGCTAAGTCTTTACTTAAGAAATGAATCCAATCAATTACTTTGACTGCAGTCATGTCTTGATGACATCAAAAGCTGGATGACTTTAAATTTCCTGCATCTAAATTCTGACAAGACAGAAGTTGTAATCTTTGGACCAGAGTCCTCAAAAAATAAACTTCTTAATCAATCACTTAATCTGGATGGCATTAACTTGGCCTCTGGTAATAAAGTAAAAAATCTTGGTGTTATTTTTGACCAAGACATGTCATTTAAATCCCATATTAAACAGGTTTCCAGAGTTTCCTTTTTTCACCTCAGGAATATCGCCAAAATTAGAAACATTCTGTCTAGGAGTGATGCTGAAAAACTAGTCCATGCATTTGTTACTTCAAGGCTGGACTATTGTAATTCTTTACTATCAGGAAGTCCACAAAATGCAGTTCAAAGCCTTCAGCTGATCCAAAATGCTGCAGCAAGAGTTCTGATGAAAAACAATAAGAGAGATCATATTTCTCCAATTTTAGCTTCCCTTCATTGGCTTCCTGTTAAATGAAGAATAGAATTTAAAATTCTTCTTGTAACGTATAAAGCCCTTAATAATCAAGCTCCATCATATATCAGAGCTCTGATTACCCCGTATGTTTCTAACAAAGCACTTCGCTCTCAGACTGCAGGTCTGCTGGTGGTTCCTAGCAAGGACTGCGGAACCGGTAGGGCCGGTAGGGCCGCGGCCCTACCGGCCCTACCGGCCCTACCTACTTTTGATGATCAAGTCCTCCCCCGCGCTTGTCTCTTCACCCCCCCCCCCCCCCCCTCCGCGAAAAGCGTGTCTCTCCCCGCCGCAAACAACCCCCCCACCCGGCCGCGTTTATCGCCCACCCCCCCCCCCCCCCCCCGCGCGGCCGCGTTTGTCTTCCGGGTTTTTCGCACATGCGCCCGACCAATTTGAAATGCGTTCCGCGGTCCATGGTTCCTAGAGTCTCTAAAAGTAGAATGGGAGGCAGATCCTTTAGCTATCAGGCTCCTCTCCTGTGGAACCAACTCCCAGTTTTGGTCCGTGAGGCAGACACCCCGTCTACTTTTAAGACTAATCTTAAAACGTTCCTTTTTGACAAAGCTTATAACTAGAGTGGCTCATAGAAGGTACACCTGGTCTGGTGTTCTGTTAGCTGTTACATCATCCAGGGGAGGCTGTCATGAACGAGATTGAGCACCCAGTATTCAGCCAGACACAAAAGTGCAAATGAAAATGTTTTAATAAAGCTCAAAAATAGATCAGACAAGGATAGCAGGCTCGGTGGTCAAATAACAGTCCAGGGTCGGTACACAAAATGGCAGTCCAAAACAGGCAGGAACACAGACAGGGATCAGGCAAGCTCAGATAATCCAAAGGCAGAAACTGGTCGGCAAAATGAGTAAGCAGTCAGACAGGGCAGAAAAAACAGGTTCAGGGATCAGACTGACTCAGAAGTGAAAAAAAGGCAATCGGGTCAGCATCAACAGGCAATCAGAAAAGATTAGTCTTAAAAGTAGACGGGGTGTCTGCCTCACGGACCAAAACTGGGAGTTGGTTCCACAGGAGAGGAGCCTGATAGCTAAAGGATCTGCCTCCCATTCTACTTTTAGAGACTCTAGGAACCATGGACCGCGGAACGCATTTCAAATTGGTCGGGCGCATGTGCGAAAAACCCGGAAGACAAACGCGGCCGAGCGGGGAGGGGGGGGGGGGGAGATAAACGCGGCCGGGTGGGGGGGTTGTTTGCGGCGGGGAGAGACACGCTTTTCGCGGAGGGGGGGGGGGTGAAGAGACAAGCGCGGGGGAGGACTTGATCATCAAAAGTAGGTAGAACCGGTAGGGCCGGTAGGGCCGCGGCCCTACCGGCCCTACCGGTTCCGCGGTCCTTGCTAGGAACCACCAGCAGACCTGCAGTCTGAGAGCGAAGTGCTCTGTTAGGAACATACGGGGTAATCAGAGCTCTGATATATGATGGAGCTTGATTATTAAGGGCTTTATATGTGAGAAGGAGAATTTTAAATTCTATGTGCTTCACTGTGTCTCAGTTCTCTACACAGTCTAGATGGCTTTAGAAAAACAACAGGCTTTTTGGGAACTCATTGTCCATTCCCAGCATAATTTATCTTCAATGATACCCCATTAAGGCAGCGAGGGGAGCAGAAACATATTCGAGTTCGCCTCCACGCTCTTTTCTTTTCAATCTTATAGTCACATTTAATAAAGGACAATATACATTCGCTTGAGACTCGTTTGTCAAATTGAAAGTATCTTTTCAAAATTAAAACCTTTAAATTGTCTATACCACGAAAAATCATGTTTCTAACTAGGTTATAATGATATTCCTTCATGAAACCCAAGGTCAAAGTGGTGTTTTGCTTGACTGATGCATGTCTGAGTAATCGTCGTGACCTGTCCTGGAAAACGAGCGGGCCATCACAGGTCTGAGTAGAGCGGTCATTACCCGCCTCCTCCAGGAAGTACCTGTATCCGGCTGACCCTGCCCGGTAAACAACACACCCACTTCCAAGCAGTTTTTATTTTAATATTAGTTAAAAGAAGTTCTTTTTTTTTTTTTTTTTTTTTAAAGTGTCCTGTCTGGCAATGTGCCAATAACAATTGTTGTCTTAATGCCAAAAAGAGCCCAACAGATTTTACTTTCACAAGTGGAGCAGTACGGCTTTGGCCATAGAGCATGCATTTGTTACTTCAAGGCTGGACTATTGTAATTCTTTACTATCACGAAGTTCACAAAATGCAGTTCAAAGCCTTCAGCTGATCCAAAATGCTGCAGCAAGAGTTCTGATGAAAAACAATAAGAGAGATCATATTTCTCCAATTTTAGCTTCCCTTCATTGGCTTCCTGTTAAATGAAGAATAGAATTTAAAATTCTTCTTGTAACGTATAAAGCCCTTAATAATCAAGCTCCATCATATATCAGAGCTCTGATTACCCCGTATGTTCCTAACAAAGCACTTCGCTCTCAGACTGCAGGTCTGCTGGTGGTTCCTAGCAAGGACTGCGGAACCGGTAGGGCCGGTAGGGCCGCGGCCCTACCGGCCCTACCGGCCCTACCTACTTTTGATGATCAAGTCCTCCCCCGCGCTTGTCTCTTCACCCCCCCCCCCCTCCGCGAAAAGCGTGTCTCTCCCCGCCGCAAACAACCCCCCCACCCGGCCGCGTTTATCGCCCCCCCCCCCCCCGCGCGGCCGCGTTTGTCTTCCGGGTTTTTCGCACATGCGCCCGACCAATTTGAAATGCGTTCCGCGGTCCATGGTTCCTAGAGTCTCTAAAAGTAGAATGGGAGGCAGATCCTTTAGCTATCAGGCTCCTCTCCTGTGGAACCAACTCCCAGTTTTGGTCCGTGAGGCAGACACCCCGTCTACTTTTAAGACTAATCTTAAAACGTTCCTTTTGACAAAGCTTATAACTAGAGTGGCTCATAGAAGGTACACCTGGTCTGGTGTTCTGTTAGCTGTTACATCATCCAGGGGAGGCTGTCATGAACGAGATTGAGCACCCAGTATTCAGCCAGACACAAAAGTGCAAATGAAAATGTTTTAATAAAGCTCAAAAATAGATCAGACAAGGATAGCAGGCTCGGTGGTCAAATAACAGTCCAGGGTCGGTACACAAAATGGCAGTCCAAAACAGGCCCTACCGGCCCTACCGGTTCCGCGGTCCTTGCTAGGAACCACCAGCAGACCTGCAGTCTGAGAGCGAAGTGCTCTGTTAGGAACATACGGGGTAATCAGAGCTCTGATATATGATGGAGCTTGATTATTAAGGGCTTTATACGTGAGAAGGAGAATTTTAAATTCTATGTGCTTCACTGTGTCTCAGTTCTCTACACAGTCTAGATGGCTTTAGAAAAACAACAGGCTATTTGGGAACTCATTGTCCATTCCCAGCATAATTTATCTTCAATGATACCCCATTAAGGCAGCGAGGGGAGCAGAAACATATTCGAGTTCGCCTCCACGCTCTTTTCTTTTCAATCTTATAGTCACATTTAATAAAGGACAATATACATTCGCTTGAGACTCGTTTGTCAAATTGAAAGTATCTTTTCAAAATTAAAACCTTTAAATTGTCTATACCACGAAAAATCATGTTTCTAACTAGGTTATAATGATATTCCTTCATGAAACCCAAGGCCAAAGTGGTGTTTTGCTTGACTGATGCATGTCTGAGTAATCGTCGTGACCTGTCCTGGAAAACGAGCGGGCCATCACAGGTCTGAGTAGAGCGGTCATTACCCGCCTCCTCCAGGAAGTACCTGTATCCTGCTGACCCTGCCCGGTAAACAACACACCCACTTCCAAGCAGTGATGTGAGGCATTTCTGTTGAAGTTGAGATGAAGTGGCTCTTTTAGCACCCAGTCTGCACAGCGAACTGCTCGTTTTTTAGCTAAAGATGTGTTGCAAAAATGCAACACATCATCAGCTTTGAGAGGTCTTAGACTTGTGTTGACATAGTGGAACACTTTGTTTATTTTTGGTTTAGTCTGTCTTCTCTCCCTTGCACCCCTTTCTTGCCTCTTCTCACCATCTTTCTCACATCCATCCTTTTGGTCTTCCGTGGGTTTACCAGCAGCTGGCTTCCTGTGAGTTTCATTGCTGTCACACGTCCATCCTCAAATAGATTACAGCCTTTAGCATTGTGAACAAAGTCACAAGTAACTGGTGCTGTGGTCCGTGCAACAGAATGCATGTGCCAAAATGGAAAGAACTCAGTTTTTTTTTGTTTTATGGTTGGTAGATGATAATAAAAAAGAAGCATTGAAATACATTAGTTACTGAATTCTAGGGTTGTTTTCATTTTTTTTTTTTTTTCGTTCGTTTGGAGACTTTGCTTCATATCAGAAAATTAGCTTGGGTTCATTTGTGAAATCAAAACCCAGCTTAGTCAGTTTGAAACAATTTGAAGTTGGAAAAAAGCAGTGCAGCCCATTTCCTGTATTTTAATATGCAGAGCACTGTACAGAAGTGTTTCTACCTCTAGGACTCTTACATTTTGTTACATTATAACCATCCCTCCATTTTCTATAAATCTTAGTCAGAGCTCTAACACATTCATGAAATTTGATCTAAACCATCCCATTGGCGCTCTGGCTGGAACTTAAGGGTCACTGTCCAGCAGGAGGGTGTACTTCTGGTCTTTTGTATCCTTTAATGTTTTTTTCTTGCAGGGTTGTATTATATTAACCTCCATGTCCTTCTATTAACTCTGACCAGCAGCTTCCCTGTCTATGCTGAAGTGAAACATCCCTCCACTAATGTGTCCAGTTCACTGCTGACAGATTTTCCCACCAGAAATCTACAGCTCATCCAGTTAGCAAAGGACTCTTGGCTGCTTCTCTGATTAGCGAGCCCTTTGCTAAAATATGTATTTATAGCCTACTGAGACCTACTGAGATCAAATTAATCACAGGTAGATCCAAGATACTAACTGACTTCTGATGACAATTGGCTGTGCTGTATTTAATTAAGAGGGTTTCAGAATAAAGGGTGCTGAACACAAATACACGCCATAGTTTCGAAAACCATAGATTAAGTTCCCTTCAGTTAGCAAATACGGCATATTTTGCGTACATGCGTTATGATTCAATCTACGTTATCTTTTGAATTTGTTATTAATTTAAACATCTCCTGATGCCGTATGTGTGTTTCATTTAACTTCTCACCTAAACATTCCATAAGCAAGGGTATGCTCTATTAAATGGAAGCATGCTCTTGCAATCATAGTGTAATAAAATACGTCATTATTTCACCATGTGGGTGATGTCCTAACTGAGGAATTAAGATTTTCTATCTGGAATGCGTCTGCTGCCTCTGCTTGTTTGATTGCTACAATATCAACAACATGCTTCTGAATTTAAAGCCTGATGGAGAAAAAAAAGCTGTGAAATGATACATGGTAAGGTAAAACAATGTCAGTCAAAAAAGAGGCTCTTTCAAAACAATACAGTAACTAAAAAAAAAAAAGAATAGAGCATAAGAATGATAATTAACAGCATAATCTGAAGAAATAAAAACTGAGCCTGAATTTCATTTCACCATAAAATAAAATCTTTACAGGTCTATTTTTCACTAACCTTTGCGGTAGGAAAATAAAGTTTTTATTTTAATATTAGTTAAAAGAAGTTGTTTTTTTTTTTTAAAGTGTCCTGTCAGGCAATGTGCCAATAACAATTGTTGTCTTAATACCAAAAAGAGCCCAACAGATTTTACTTTCACAAGTGGAGCAGTACGGCTTTGGCCATAGAGCTCCGCTTGATTTCTGCATGTGAATAGTTTTATTATAATTCATGCAGGGAGTATTTCATATTATATGGACACTACAATGAGAAAGGAGAAGAGGAAAAGAAAAACAAGAAAAAAAGGAGAAATGGTGAAAGAAAGAGGAGATAAAAGGGAGAGAATGATAAAACGTCTTCAGTCTGCTTCATCACCTGCAAAGAGAGATGTAAAAAGAACAGCACAACCAACGGATATAGTATTATAGATACAAAAAGTAACACCTTGATACCATCGCTGAAGTCTATGTAGTATTATTTAATCTGACATGTATAATGTGGCAGCTGAAGAAAAAAAATATGGGCTTTCTGTATGGAAGTGAATCTCTAAATACCTGGAACCCAGCACCTGTAGTTGTTTGTGAGAGTGTACTTGTGCATGTGAAGTTTTTCCAACAGAAAAATACTCAATAGTGGACGTGAAGAGTCTAAGACCCGCCCCAAGTCAAAGACGGCCCCAAAGAAATCCCCCGGCAGCCAGCTACGCTGAAGTGGAACCGGCCATGGGCCCCAGGGACCCGAGGCCCCAGGGTGCCCCGCCCCCCGGCGGAAACCCCGACCGAGCCCTGGGGGGCCAGGCCCCGCGAAGCAGCCACCAGGAATGAGCCGGTACCCGCCCGGGCATCCTCCCCCAAACATCGAGTACCACAAATGCACCAGTGGGCCAAGGTGCCAGCCAGCGGAGGGGGGCAGGACGGGGGGTGGGCTCCACACTTAGCGGAGACTTGAGATGTTCTTGGGAGAAGGAGCAGTTCAGACCCGAACTTGATAAGTAAACAAAGAGAAAGAAAAGAAAAAAAAACACATACACAGTCCCATTCACACCTTCCCACCCTAGTGCCCCCACTCGCAACGCACAGACTCTTCTTCAGAAGACGGCGTACACACATTCGCATATAGCACTCACATCCAATACTCCCAGGTCTGGGCACCGGCACCCCAAAGGGGTACCAGGCCCCCGGACGGGCCGCTCAACCAGAACCCCCGCCCCCTAAATAACTGACAGGCCCACTCCCTCGCCCTCCATACCATAGCCACCCCTCCCCCCCACCCTTTCTGGGGAAAGCAGAAGTGTCAGCCCCAGTCCCGGCAAATCACCCGGGCCCTACAACAACCGCCCGCCAAGACCCCGGACCAGGTGGCCCGCTCCCCCTCCAGGCCCCACACTCTAGTCTAGTTTAGTTCTAAAAATCCTGATTATTAATCTGTTTATTCTGATAGTTGCCGTCTATTTCCCTCAAAGTGACTTAGACTAAATGCAGCTGCTAATCTTTTCTGTTATCTAAGAGGCTCAGATGTATGGTTTGCTGTCATGTTGATTCAATTGTAAACTTAAAGTACACAAGTTATTTCACACCCAAGGTTAGAACATGGAGCCGTGTTAAATTGTTTAATAACAAAAACTGAATGAAGATCAAACCCAGTCAGTTTATATTCTGCTGGTTTAACGGTCTAAGCTGCAGGAACGGACACATATCTGGTTAATGGATGGAGAGAGAACAAAGTCCAATTTACTTTTTCCTCCTGTAAAATTGCAAATTAGTGACATGCTGGGTTTACAATTAAGGAATAAAATTGCCTTATGCCTCTCTTCAAAAAAATACAAAAAAAATGGAGAGAAAGTAATGTTTTTTTTAAATAAAAAAAAACATGCTGCATGTGGAAACAAGACAGAAAGCATAAACTCCAACATAAAACCCAAAACTCACCTTTCTCTCTGAAATAAGTGCCGTGTTAAAAGTTGTCGACAACCAGCTCCATGGTCAGCTCTCAAAGTGGAAAACTGAATCCCAGCAGTGACGTTTAATCTAGAGAGCCGTTGGAGAAGCAGCTGCCCTCAGCCTGGGGTGTTTCCTCGGCAGGAGAAAAGGAAGCTGATAAGAAGCAGGCAGACTAACGTTAATGTCACTGTTCTCAGGAGAAACTGAAAACAGTGACTGCTGAGAGACGCCTTACTGCTACATGTGCTTACATGGCGGGGAGGCACAGGATGTGAGTTAAGAGCTACGCAGACAAATCTACATGGAGGATAGGCTGTAAATTACCCACAGATAAGGAATGGACTGAAAAACAAGACTTTTTTAGGCTGATAAATATGAAATGACACTTCAAACGTAAGAATTTCTGAATAGTCACATTTACTGGAAATTCTGTCAACACCTTTAGCTTTATTGTGCAAAAAAAAAGATGAATTTTATGTAATGATTAATGTCGGGGAACCCAGGATTCAGCCAGACAAGCAGAGGTTTCAGAAAAAGGCTGTTTATTAACAGTATAAAACAAAACAGGCAAAAACCCAAAAACAATTACCGAACCAAAAAGGGATGGCATGTTACAAAAACAGACGGGTCAGGCAAACTCTCAGTCAAAAGGCAAACCAGGTCAGGCAACTCACAAGCAGTCCGAAAAAGGCAGGAGCAGAAACAGGTGCTTAACAGGTCCGGCTGACTCAGATCCTTGGGGACAAACGGGGTCAAAATCAACAGACAGGAACAAGAACAAGATTATGCTGGACAGCGACTCACCCGAATGCGCAGAAAGATGATCTGGCACTGATAACTGGTCTGAACACAGTTTATATGGAGATGGAAACAGGTGAAACCGGTGAGAGATGATTGCAGGCGAGGTGGAGCTGAGCAGGTGTGCAGAGTGAGTAGTCAGACCAGGCATCAGTGCCGAGATCCTAGCAAGGGACTTGTAATTACTGTAATCAGATGGAAACAGTGGAACATGTCTTATTAGACTGTGATAAATATTCAGAAGAACGTCAGCACTTAAAGTTGATACTAAATAGAGAGAAAATAGGATTTTCTATGATAAATCTTTTAGGAAATAAATCAAATTCTGTTAGAAATCAATTAATTAGATTTTTTTAAAAATAGGGGGTTATTTAATCATATTTAAAGTATATATGTATGTGTGTGTATGCACATACATATATATATATTCATACGCACACATACATATATATATGTGAGTGTGTATTGATGTAAATTTGCACATTTGTGCATACCATTGAGGTATGTATTAATAATTTCCCTCTGAGATCATTGATGACCACACTCCAGTCTGGTAGGTGGCGGTAAATGCACCTTAAATTGGTTGCCATCCGCCAATAAAAAACAAAAGAAGAAAAAGAAAAAAAAGAAGAGATCCTAGCAGAACTCAAGACCAAGCCAGAGACAGAAAACTAAACAGTGGCAGAGACTCAAACTATTACATTTTATAGCAAAGAATTGGAATTGCAGTTCTTATATTTTATTTAGAAAATAGGAATGTTCTTGGATTAAACTCTGCCATTTCTTCAGTCATTTCTCTTTTCTCTGGGTTGAATTTGCGTCAGAAACCCGGCTCTTAGCACAATCATTCTACAAAGAAACCTATTTAAAGGGTCTTTGCTCCCTGAATGTGACGAAGTCCCTCATTGCCAACCTGCAAAGATTTTGCCAAATAAACACCAAAACACTCCACGAGTCTTTGGGTCTCTTCTAGACAAGAGAGCCAGAAAGTTGTTTTAAAAGCCGTCTGATGCTGGCAGACATATTGGCCACCTCCCTCTGGTATTTTCTCCTACTACTCTCCGATTATGCATCATCTGGTTATGCTGCAGTTATTTCTCACATTAACTTGATGTTGTGTCTCAGTTTTTTTTCTCCATGGAAGTTGCATCTGACCTGGCATTTCTGAAGGTGCTGTGACACCTTCATGGACAGGGTCATCTAATCCATCTTCTCCACATATCAAGGATGATGAATATAGCCCCATTTACACTACCCTTGTTAAACCGATACATTTTCAATGTTTGGTTTAGTCACTCGTTACAAAAAAAAGTGTCGGTTCGGCTCTGCCAGACGTGCGTACAGCACAGGTTCGCCCGGAGCGCCTCCGTTTGAAGCGCTCGGCGTGTCATTTCAAAGTTGCTGTGGGCCAGCGGGGGCGGGGCCTGGCGCTCCACGCAGCCAATCACTAACGCGCCTGGCCTTTGATTGACAAGGTAGAGACCCCCACTTTAACTCCGCTCTCATTGGTTGTGCTGTCTTAAATCCTGCCTTCCCTCTTCCTGATTGGCTGTTTTCTATTACGTGTGTGTGCGTGCATGTGCATACGTGCTTGGAGCGCGAGAGTTCAGTTTTGATTTTTACTGGGATACAGCCGTTACCACAATTAATACTAGACTACGAAACTAGTCCCAGTTAAGAAACTAAATATTATCAGCACTAAAATAGGTGAAAGCTGCTGAGTGCAGTTCTGAACAGAAGCAGCAGAGAGAGTTTTGAATTGTTGAACTTGAGAAATGTAAGTAACCAACGTTAATATCTCAAAATAGCATTTAATTCTGAAGTATAACACATTTTATCAACAAAAACCTAATCTCCTCTATAAAACTAAATATTCTGTGCCAGGCAGGAGTTCTGAAGACTGCTGGAAAGATGGAAAAGCAAAGACTGTAGGTCCTAAAATTTCAGATTCTTAGCCACAGCCATCTGAAAAAGGTGAGAGTCACTTTTACCATTATTTTAGTTGTTATTGTTACTTTCATTTATTTTCGACCATTTGAGGCAGTTGCTACTCTTGTTTAGACCTTTGTGTAGTTATAATAGTATGATTAGGGTTCCACAAAATAATAATGTTATTCATTTGGCTATTTCTACTTCTTGAATTAGGATAAAGACAAATAAAACAAAGGAACACAATTTACATTGGTTTTATTGTTCATAGCTTTCAACACAGTCCATTAATAAATTAGTGGCCAGCGCAGTCACCAGATCTGAACCCCATTGAGCTGTTGTGGGAGCACCTTGACGGTATGGTACGCAAGAAGTGCCCATCCAACCAATCCAACTTGTGGGAGCTGTATATATATATATATATATATATATATATATATATATATATATATATATATATACTGTCTATACACTAATGTCTAACAAAGCTCTGATGCCTTCACGGAGCAGATGCAGTTTTGGAGAGACTAAGTCACAAAGACTTGGACGTGTAGACCTGTATCTCTCTACCTAATATTAGAAAAATCACATTCTAATCAAAAATATAAACAATATCTTTTCATCTTACTTGTGAAAAGTTATCCCTCGAGCCCTGACGTCAATAGTCCATCGGGCGCCATCTGGTGGCGGAAACAATTCAGCACATTCACAAACAGCAATGCATCATCTATGGCCAGCTTCTTTTTTTATTTATTTAATTTATACTTCATGTTATATGGACACTAAAACAAGAAGGTACAAGAGAAAAAAAAGAGAAAAGGTGAAAGAAAGAGGACAAAAAAGGGAGAGAACGATACAAAATTGGAATGATTTTTTTTTCAGACAGACCAACTAATTCCACCAACTAAAAAATAAGTGATTGACAAAATTATGAGAAAATCAACACATGCATATTCATAGGTGTGAGCACCAACGCCACCTTACATATCTATATATGAACTTGAACATAAACTACCAATAAAAACAAAACAGCTGGAGATAGGCACCAGCATCCCTCGCAGTTCAGGCCCATTATAAAAGCTTTTTATTTGTGGTTCCAACCTCCTTCCTTATTCAGTTTAAAATTTGTTCCAAGTGTTTATGCATGCTTTTAAAAAGTTGATGGTACTTTTAATTAATTACGCTTACTCTTTGTTCAGACACATTGCTGAAAGCCTGTCTAATGAATATGCATGTGTTGATAGTGATTTTCTTGTAATTTTGTTGATAAATTTTTTTTTTCATTTGGTGGAATTGTCTGTCTGAAAAAAATTAATTCAAATAAGAATAAAAAAAAAAGCTGGCCATAGGTGATGCATGGCTGTTTGTGAATGTGCTGAATGGTCTCCGCCACCAGATGGCGCCCGAAATGGAGTCAAGCGGGGCTCAACGTGGGCGTGGCTCAACGTTAAGCCACGCCCCCGATCTGCGGTCAATTCGCAGGCTGCGTCCTTCGAAGGACCCAGCCTGCACAGCCCAGGCCCATTCATACCTCACGTAAAAGACGGATACGGATACGTGTGGAGTGTTTCATATGTTCCAACCATCGATTTCGTCCGTATTTTGACACGAAAACTGGGAGCTTACGATTACGGACGAAACGGATCAATACGGAGCAATACTACCGGACACAGTGGGGGCGCTATTGAGTTTGTGGTACAATATGGCAACAAAATCACGAAGAAGGTTAGAATTCTGGACTTTAAACAATGGCGGGATTCGGGGAACGACTTGCAGAGCTTGTCCGCAGCTACCCACACATATGATGTGTCGTGTCCGGGACACAGGGACAAAAAAAGTTTACCTACGGAGCAAACACAACAAAATCACGTCTTGGACCGTCGCCATGTTTGATCAGTGACGAATCATTGGCGCCCAGCACTGCCACCTAGAGGACATATTGGTTATTGCGCACCTCAACGGATGGAGGTATGAAGGAGTCAACGGATAGAACGTACGGACAGAAATACGGACGTGCAGGCCAAACGTAGGGTATGAATGGGCCTTCGGAGGATGCTCCGGAGGATCCTCAGCCGTTGGTAAATGGGACGGTCTAGCCTTTGGAGCACTTCCTGGTT